>OY804590.1:23159758-24359758 GCA_963680875.1 Bathymodiolus brooksi | reverse complement strand
TTGATCTTTTTATGCTATGGTTTTAATACCAGAATGTAAGCAACAGCTAAGAACTATGAAATAATACAGGCAGATACCAGATATTGCACTTTAAATCTGGGCTGTAGTTTTATTACTCTCAAAGAACCATGCAATAATCAACGACCTAGATGTGATATTGCATGGCTTCATGCTAAAAATCATTTATACCACGGTTTTCCGAGTTAAACAATCTCACGACTCTCTTTCGGAAAACCGTGATATAAATATTATCTATCGTTTTCTTACTTTATATAAAAAAAAACTACTGTACATGTACAGAAAGTGGACAAAAGTATATTGTGTTTCAGATAAAATGAATTGAGTTAAAAAATTGTGTAGCTTTCTGGGAAACAAGCATATTTTTTCGGATACATGTACATATGGCCTGTTGGAGGAAACTTAAAGAGTTCATGGAGAAAACAAATATAACATACTACATACTGACAAACTTTATCCCATACGGCAATGGAAAAAAATAACCGAACATGATTAACTGGCAAAAGTCTAACCTTCGATCAACAAAACGTGTGTTGATATCACATCAATGACAACATGTACTTGTCTATATCTTGTTCTTTTTTAAGTCACGACCACTTTACAATATTTTACTGTCCCACATTTTGACTATAACCTTCAACACAATTATCATCATCAAACCTAATACATACATATATATAAGTCTTTATCGTACTTGTACTTTTAAAAGTGTAATAACCTTATATTTTGGACTATATAATAAAATCTATGTGGACTCTAGATCAACGAGGACTATGTCCGTCTATGAGGACTATAATAAAGTCTAAGAGGACTCTAGATAAATGGTTTGACGTGACCAGGGCTCAAACCCACGATTTACTACCTATATTAGCAACTCGGCCCCATAATCATTACATTAGAAATGTGGTTGATTATTAATTAACCACAATGCACTATAGACAAGCCTTGCATGACATATGTGTACTGTGAATATAATTATATCTTCAAATTATATTTGCTGTACAAGTAATACAAATCCCATACAAGTGTATTTAAAATTCCACTTGTATTAAATTCTAAATTCTAACATGAATAATCAATTTTGAGCTTGTATACATGGTTAACTTGACCATACAATGAAAATGCTATTTAAATTTTAATTGTGAGCCTTAAGCTTTTGTACCTAGGTTAATTTGACCATAAGACATTTTCTATTTAATCCCCATGTTATATGTACTAGTACTTGTATATATAGAACCATATTTACAGCAGACTAGAGGGAATATTATAACAGGTAAATGTCTACAGGTGAAATCTGGCAATCTGCCAATCGGCCGAATTCTACACTCTATGATTATACTACAATGGTATCTAAGTTCAATAATCGATACTTATACACTGGGTAAATATCTACAATATCTGTGTAGGTCAATCGACGGCTGTCAAACAGCCCATAAATATATTTAATACCTGTAGCTACATGCATTGTTTTCCTTTTGAAAATATACAAATAGTAAAAGAATGCAGTGTGTTGATGAGCAACAGGAAAATTTACACTTAATAGCACAGTATGAATACAATACTTCTAAATATGATAAAAATGACGATTTTAATCCAGGTCATTTAGCTGAGCCAAAACACTTAACACCTTTATTATTATTTTTCATACTACATGCCTGCATCAACTCCAAGAAGTAGGGGCTGCCGTGGTCGTGATTGTATGGTAATTGGATTTAGTATTACCTATGCAATCAGTGCCTATCATCACTAACGTTGTGAGTGAGAATCCCGACTCATTGCGAGGTGTACTCAATACAACATTATGTGATAAAGTTTGTCAGTGACTCGTCAGGTCGGTGCTTTTCTCGGTACTCCGGTTTACTCCACCAATTAACCCGACAGCCACAATATAACTTAAATATTGTTGGAAGTGGCGTTAAACACCATAATCCTAACCTATTAACCCTAGAAGTATTTTCAACTGGGAATAAAAATTATTTCCTGATTCTTCTTACAATAATGTTATCAAGTGGCCAGTCTATAACTGAAATATTGTTGAAAGTGGCGTTAAACACTATAACCCTACACTCCCACCCCTCCTCCCCCCCAATATATATCTGAATGGTTCATCATACATCTACGTAGGAATCAGTTGTACAATGTACAACATGCCTGTTAATATTTTTACAAGTGTACCAGTACTTCACTAGTTACAGGGGGTACTTTTTATTCAAATTTGAATTTTTTTTATGAATATTTTATACAACAATCTTTAAAATAAGGAGGTACCAAAGACCATTTTAGGTGTGTAAAAGTACCTGGTACTGCCCCTTATTGAAAGGCCTGGTATAAGTGATTAATAATAGTGAGAAATCTTCGCCTTGCTATATAATTTTGACACATACAATATAACAGGTTGTTAGCAGATAGACAAAGCCATGCAGTGAGCTTATATTAGCTTGCACATGACCTACATTCTATTTACTAACTGATAAACTCTAGATCTGTTATTTGGTTTAAATTCTAAAAATAAAATAGACACAAGACAACAACATGCCTAGAGGGATCTCATCATGATATTTACTTGTAATATCAGTTTTTATTACAGTTTACAACAATTTTGATAAGGTTTTTACAAGGATCTGACCAGAATTTAGTGTAAACAATATTTATTCAAATAAATACACAAACATGGAATGACAAATTGACAAGGATAGGAATTTGTTATTATACATGTATTTAACAAAAATATTATTTTTTGTTGGTTTTATTTAAAATATATCCTTTTATGTAATTAAATGAGATCAGTATTATTTAGCAATAATAATCAAGAACTCATGTTTTTGATTGTTCTTCATGGGGGAGGGGGGGTAATGGTATTTAATGCCACTTTCAACAATATTTCAGCTATATCGTGGCGGTCAGTTTGATTGGTGGAGATAACCGAATTGTACACAGAAAAAAACACAGACCTGTCGCAAGTCACTGACAAACTTTATCACATAATGTTGTATCGAGTACACCTCGCCCGAGTGTGTTCTTCATGGGAGCCACATTGTAATTTGCATTTAAGCCAAATAAATTGCTAGAAACCATTTTTTTTATATATTAAAATCTCAATATACAGCATTTGTGAATCCAATTTAACAGATCTCTACAACTATCACATGATACATGTTCATAACCCACACACTAGTATATATTTATAGCTAGTCAGTAGTTAATTAGGAATATTCATGTATATTGTAAATGTGATATAGTATATAAGATTATTTTTGTATAATCTAAGATCTGATATTAAACATAAGAAGTTCTAGATCAAAGATAGTTGATATAATGAGTTTAACTGACATGGATTAATTAATGAATTAACATGGTTGTTTGCAGCAGAATGTCAGATGGTTTGGAAGAGTGCCAAAAATAAAATATTAAAACACAATTTTTTGGTTATTTTCTATTATTAAAAAAGGTTCCATAAAAAATCCTGTCTGTGCCAAAAACATTTTTAACAAACTAGCCTAGTATGCACATTAGAAGATGTTTTTTTCTATTTGCTCAAGCAAATTTTGAGCAATTTATCATTAGCCTGAACCAAATTTTGGTTGGCTCGAGCTCTGGCATAGGGCTTGTGGTTTTTGGTAGCCTCGAGCTCTGACATAGGACTTGTGGTTTTTGGAAGAATCAATGTCTGGCATAGGGCTTGTGTTTTTTGGTAGACATGTGGTTTTTGGTAGCCTCAAGCTCTGGCATAGGGCTTGTGGTTTTTGGCAGACTCGAGCTCTGGCATAGGACTTGTGGTTTTTGGCAAGCTCGAGCTCTGGCATAGTGCTTGTAGTTTTTGGTAGGCTGGAGTTCTGGCATACATGTACATTTTATGCAGGACTTGTGGTTTTTGGTAGAATCTAGCTCTGGCATAGGGTTTGTGGTTGTGGTTTTTAGCAGACGACTGAAAAATTTAGATCCCTCTTGAAATAGACTATAACTGACCTGTCATAGTCTTGGGAGATATATTTTTTTCTACTTTCTTAATTGTTGGTCTTTTTTCAGTCCCACATGAAAGAAAATATACCCTTGCAGGCCTGCATAAATTACTAGTTCGAATATAGTCAAACTTATATTTAATAGTCACCATTTGGGAGGAAGGAAAAGTGACCATTTATTCAAGGTCAATCCACAATAATTCACATATTACATTTACTGGAATGTAATAAATGTATTGGAAAAAATGGGCTTAGGTTTAGGTTTGTGGTGTTTAATGCCACTTTCAACAACATTTCAGTAATATCGTGGCAGTCAGTTTTATTGGTGGAGGAAACCGGAGTACATGGAGAAAATCACCGACCTGCCTCAAGTTACTGACAAAATTAATGTTGTATTGAGTATACCTCGTCGTGATAGGGATTCGAAATGGGGTGACAATACCATGTAAAATAATCAAAACAATGGCAATGATAAAATTTTCTTCCAATTTGGCGGAATTGGTAACTTGAAAACCCGGGAATGACGAATCACAATAAATTTCATGTCCATTTGACTCTAATCAGTAGCCTAAAAAGGATGTTTAACGATTGACTGCAAAGGGAATTCTTACCCTCTTTGTAATGTTGCTGTGTTTTTGTAAGATTGAGGGTAAATTAGTTATATTATTCAATAATTTGATAGTTTAATTGGTACAATCATGTATTGAGAAAACATCGTTAATTATCATAGACTTTAGGGTGATAATTGACCGTGGTAAACCAAGTACATTTTGAGTGACCATTGACGCCTGTTAGCGATTTGAGTTCAAACACTGTTGGAAAAGCACAAATTCGTCTTAACAGAAGAATATATGATGGTTTTTTTATAGCTTATTTGGATAAATGTTTTTTTTATATTACATATATATTTAGAAAAAATAAGTTTCTACTTAATTTACATTTACTAGGCATCATGATTTTTCTGTAAACAGGTATATTTCAGCCCAGTTATATGTTTACATAATTAACATTTTTGTCTTCCACATGGATTTTCTTGCATTTTCACTTGGTAATGGTGGAAAAACAAAGTAAAGCCTTGTGTACATTTTTTTTAAATATACACACATGTATACACAATTATACATTGTATAATATACACATGTAATTTAACATTGTAATAATATATACATGTATATATAATCTGACAGTGACAGTGTAAAATATACAAAGTCAAACCTTGTGTACATTTTTTTTTCAAATACACACACATGTATACACAATTATACATTGTATAATAAATATACACCTTGTAATAATAGTCTGACACTGACAGTGACAGCAATACAAATGTACATTATATCATTGTTGTGAAACTAAAATTTATGGTATCATAGACCAGTCTCTATTTTACATAGATCTCACTGTACATTAATTTATATACAAAATTTTGAAAATTTGACATACAATGTAGGCAAGCTTGATTTTACATAGACATAGTCTATAGGTCTACCACTAATTTCGCACACTGTTACATGTATATCAGTGTTTTCGATAAGAACCGGCCGCCGGCCAAATTGACCTCTTCAATACAATTTCTGGCCGGTTCAACTGGCAGTTAAAAAAAAAATATATCGTACTTTTAGTGCCTGAGTGAAACTTCTTTAAAAACTTTATTATTCGATATCGCTACTAGCAAGTTTGAAGACTTAAAAATACGTTTGTTGTTTGCGCTATATTACTTCCTTGTTTACATTGTATCCGACACGTGTTTGCAACGGCGATTTTCATTGGCTGTTTGATTCATATTTCCGGATATTGAAACACATGGTTTTGTAGCGGTCATGAAGAGAACTCTACATGATTTTTTTTTAACAGTAACTGCTTTGGCAAAGAGTAGGAAAGGTTCGAATCGCTTTGTTTTCTTTTACAATAGTTAATAAAGTTTGAATCGAGTTAGTTAATTAGCGGAAACGGGTCCCGTCGGTCTGTCATGAACTGGAGATCATCAGATAAACAGGGGGGGGGGAGGGTTAAAAAAGTCGACCAAAGCAAGCTCTTAATTTCAGAAGCAGATGAAATTATCTACTGCATTTAATGTGAAATTAAAAAAAGATTTGTTTCTGGTACTACAGTTATGCAAACGTAAGGTACATGTATGTATCCCTAAAAACTATCAAATTAAATGCAGAAGAAGTGGAAGCTCGTGTTTTCTTATAAATGAGCCTGACCAACACTTCTTCTTTTTCACTCTCTACATTTCTTTTCATGCCTCAGGGTCAATGGGAAGGGGTTAATGTAAAAATTGCTGCGTGCAGGGGAAGTGCAGCCCATTTTTTTTTTGGGGGGGGGGGGGGGGGTTCTTCACACAACTCTAATCTCTTAGAAATAATACTACAAAGATACATATAAAACATGGATCTCATAGAGAAATAGGGAGAAACTGTGTCATTTTCATGTTTAAAATTATTTTATGCTCAGAATATACCAGAATGCAGGATTTTGCGTCTAATTTTCAAAAAAATTCTGGGGGGGGGGGGGGGAATCCCCCCAAAAACTTGGGGGCCTGTTCAAATTCAAATCTGACCTATTCAATAAAAATGAAGTGAAAACCCTGTATATATGCCATGTGTAACTTTTACATACAAAATGTATACTTGTATGAATATTATAATGTGAAACAGATTCAGTTGAATTGTATATTTTATGTTTATAATCTTTCTGATTGTCAGGAAACGCATTAAACTTCCACAATAAAAGACTGACTGCACAGCTTGGGGAAGTAACAGCTGGCTCTATACAGATACCAACTAAATAAACTCAACACAAACAAACCTTGAAATACTATAAACAGTTTAGCCATTCATAATGTATTTGGGTTGTCTGATGAAACTTGATCCAAAGAAAAAAAAAGTTCATACTGGAAAGAATAAATCATTTTCTTATCAGAGTGAGAGAAAGAGGGGCATGGATTTAAATAAAATTGCATCTCTGATTATGACCAACAAACAAAAACGGGTTTCAACAATAAAAAAATATGTTTTCCTATTATGAATATTTATTTTGTATTGTGTTGTGTTACATGCCTTCAACCCTTTTGGGGTAGAATTGAGCCTATTAAATCAATAAAGACCGATTATGATATGAAAGTTTAAACAGTGTTGGTCAACAATTCCAAAACAAACACTTACAGGTACTTCTAACCTTAAATCACTGAACACCAGGTGATGAATTCAATGTAAAATGTATTCTTATTTACAAATGTAATTACCCACAATCCTTTGTGGATTCTAGAGATTTATGGTCTTTTAAAAAAGATGTCCTTGGTCTCAGGGCAAATCAAACTGCTCATGTGTTAGTTAATAGCGTAACTACAGGTCTTACTTGAAATATTCAGTATTGACCGTTACCTTTATATCTATCAGTGCTCACCACATGTACACTTGGGGGATGGGGGACAGGGCAATTTGACTTGTCTTTCAATGGACTTTAAGGTGAATTCAAAGTGAGGGAAAATCTGGGAGACTTCAGAGAAGGGGAGAAGTGAGGGAAAATCAGGGAGACTTCTTATGTTTCCTTTCAGTTTACAGTATTAACTTAATTCTTTTCCCGTTAACTTGCGAAGTTTACGAACATTCTAAAATGAAGTCTTTTCCTGTTACAAATTTACATATATGGGTCCTAAAAAAAGATCTGCTATCAACAAATTAGGAATGCAATGTTGCATAACCAAAAGATCAAATTTCAGCAACATCATAAATGGTGGTGGTGGGTTATGGTGTTTAATGCCACTTTCAACACTTTCAGTTATATCGTGGCAGTCAGTTTTATTGGTGGAGGAAATCATAGTATCTATAAACTTTATCACATAATGTTGTATCGAGTACACCTTTGTAATAAACAAAAAAGTAAGTAACCCTCAAATCTTTCCACCAATAACCATTTAATAAACAATGTTTTTTATTAAGGAAACTAAAAATGTTTAGAGATCCTTGTACAAATGTATGGTAAAATTTTGACAAGTCCCAACCAAAAAGTCACGAGTCTCACATAAGTGCATTCTTTGTTATTTTTTCGTAAAAAATGGCGACTCCCAAACACAAATGATGAATCCTGACAGGAGTCACCTATGAGAGATGCAGGTATCTCTGAATTATGCTATTTGAGGATTTTTCAGTATTACTTTTTTGTGAGTGTCAAAATGGAGTTTTCCATGAGGTAATTTTTCTCATGGTTCGCTTTTGACATAAAAAAAAAACTAGTACAATCGGAACTCATTAGGTCTTACCTAATCTGACAATCTACCAAAGTCTAGATCTGATTTAACATAATATGTTGACCTTTTAACAATGTGACTGAAGAAAATGTGTGAGAAAAACAAAATTGTTTGAAAAGCAAAATCTAAGAAAATGATAAGGATGCATATATGAAGATAGAAATGAACAAAAGATTTATGGGGGGGGGGGGTATGGTGCTTAATGCCACTTACAGCACGCACAGCGCGTTTTAGCAAGAAATCACCTTGGTCGGTGTTTTTTCGCGGTGAAATGTCGGTGATATGTCATAAAATCACCGTAAAATGTCGGTGAAATCACGGTGAAACTTTCACCGCGAAAATTAACAAATTAAGACCTAAATGTCGGTGAAATATTTTAATTGCCAGTGACAACACCGCGGCGAAAATCATACGTGTATACACGTACATGTAACTGTACTTCATGTGTTCTTTTGATTTTTGTTGCTTAGTTTTGATTTTTTACTATTTCGTACTTTATATTTCAATTTGATACCAGGGTTTTTTTCAGGGATGCCAGCATGGCATACATTTTATTTATAGGATTTATGAGGCTGAGCACGCATCTTGTTTTGCGTATATTATCTAATCCAGGGATATATATAGTAGTCCTACTATATAAATCCTTGTCTAATCCCAACATTTCCCTGTGTTTTATCAATGTACGGATGTGTCTATTTTTATGTAGTGCACACATTGAACTAGGTCACTAAAAGGTCAAATACACAGTTACCTGAGGCTGCGGGATTGATTTAAAAACACACCGAGAATGATTGAAAAAAAAAATCGATGTAATTTTTTATCTAATGCAAACGTGCTTTTTCGTATTTGTATGTCGTTAATCCCCTTTTGCAAGCCACGTGTTATTTTACCTTTAATAAAAGTTCCATTTCTGATTTGTACACATATTTTTCACGTGAACGTAAATCTAGAAAGGTTTCCACATGCTATCGATCAAAGCGTGCTTTTGGGGATCTAGAAACTTTTGTAACAGGTGAACTTAAGTCACGTGCCAAGTCGACCATTAATTGAACACCCGAAAGCAAATTAACTCGGGATACCAAGCTTGCATTCAAAAGATCAAGTTTATTTTAATTAACAAAATAATACAACACAAGCTTATAAATGGTAATGATCACATAATACTAAACGTTTTTACCGGCATTGTTTTCTTAACATAATAGATTAAAACAAAAGCAAATATCAGAATTAAAGAACGAAAAATGATCACATAGCTTGCACACCTGAAAAAGAAAATAAGTATTTGCTATGAATCATTCATATTATCAAAAATGACAGTCTCAAGAACATACAAATGTACAAATAAAGGTTAATATCCCATTTCTTTATTTCGCGGCGTTTAATCGTCAATGTCGGTGTTTTGTCGGTGTTTTATAGTAAATCACCGTGTTCGATTTTTCTCGGACATTTCGCGGTGTCAACACCGACTTTTTTTTTAATTTCTCCGACATTTTCTTGATTTCACCGACGTCGGACCTGAGTGATTTCTTGCTAAATCGCGCTGTGCGTGCTGTACAACAATATTTCAGTTATTTTAAGTGTAGCACAAAAGATTTATGCAATAGAAAACAAATAAAATGCAAGGTATGATCACTAATTATCATATACATGTATATCCTTGCATTCCGAATATTGAAAATAAATCACGACTAACCAAACAACACAGTAATTTACGAATGTATTTTTAACACACGAGTCAATTATCATCGTTGTTCCATTACCAGTGATTTATATTTGTTGTTGGATGTTCAATGTTATTTTTGTTCCTGACGACGTTGGCATTGTGACGTCTACAGTCGTCTAACAGTCTTCCCGTAATCCACTTTCCTGAAGCCAGGGACAAGTAAAACTGGATTCAGACAAATGAAAATTATGAAAGAATTTGTTTGAATCAATAGAATTTTTTTCTTCTAAATTTGGCTTTAGGGCAAGTAGGCGAAAAAAAATTACGGCAAAGACTGGTACATGTATAAACTTGTTTCAGTATTTTATGGGCCATCTTAACTAGACAAGAGTTACGAGGCAGATCACATTCATGTTCATGGGCATCTATGTAATCATTTTTGTCTCATTGAAAACGAGCAATGAAAAGAAAGTTTACTGTAACACAATGATTGTCTTACTCTATACAATTCCAACAAAACAAATAATCACCTCTCAAATAAACTCATTGAACATAAAAAAAAGACCATGACATATGATGTTGGAAATTAATCCAGGTCCTGGATTGGGACAGACACAAAAATATGGCAGAGTTAAACAGGTAAATGGGATCCATGAATTTATTGGTGTTAATGGTATTAAAAAAAAAGGCTTGAAAATACACCTTTACAAAGATTTGTGTTTAGATAAGTTCTGATTACAGCTTTTCAATTTTAGATATATGGTTTTCCTGTTGTTTATCAAGGAAATACAAGTCCACGGTAGTTATAATCGAGAGAATTTAGTTCAATTAGTGAATTACATTGTATATATGAAGTTGAGAAATGAAGTCTTTAAATTGTATTAAAATTAAAAGAAATTTTGTCTTTTATTACATGACTCAGGCTTAAATAATTTAAATTTATTTAATACATATACTGGAAATGTTCCAAGCTCACGTCTAGATGTAAAAATGTTAAATCATTTTCATGAGTTTCAACCGAATTTGCTAAAGTCATTTCTTGAAGTTTTTTTAAAATCAGGTCTTTGGTTTGAATTTAGATGTCAAGACTTCTTGAATCAAATTTGGTGCATGAAGTTGACTGAACAAAATGAATTAAACATATTAGACCAACATCAGTAACATGGACTAATAACTTACTACTGCTTTTGATGACATACAATGTACATGTACACATCCCATAGTAATTACAGTGTTTTCATTTATAGCCGGCAGCGGTCTATTCAGGCCTCGACAATAACGTTTGTCCGATTGTCCGGGACAAGTGGAAATGTCCGTTGGACAAGTGAAATTTGTTGGTCACTTGTCCGTCGGGACAAGTAAAAAAAAAACCCATACAGAAATACCCTAAATGCGAGTTTGATCAATAGTTTTACTTAATTTCACATTAAATAGTTCCAAAATCTGTTTTTTTCATTGCCGATAACTTATATGCAAATTAGGTACTTGCAAATTAGATACTGGTTATATTTCCTCGATACTACGAATGGTAGACATAGGTTGACTATCCCTCTAGTCGATATTTGCAAGATCTACTGACAACATCTCACTCCCAAAAGTGCATGTTTACAAAGTCCCTACCTGTTACTAGTTAATAATAATTAGATTTTTCATATTATATTTAATATGAAAAATATTAAAGGAAGTCACGATTAGCGTTATATGTGAACCACCATTTTTTTTTACAGGTACACGTCAGGGGTTTCAAAGTTTTTTATAATAGGAGGTACTTCTTAAATTTTAGGAGGTACCTAAAAAATTAGGCTGAGGGACGTAAGGGGTCCAGGGGGCAGAAGCTCCTGAAATCTAGCATTTTGTGGACCAAAAAATGTACTTCAGAGACTGCAAAACATTAAGTGTTTTTGAAAGATTTCACCAAGAGTGAAGACCATGCATAATGCCTGGATTTTTCCCCCCAATTTCTTTATTGAATATTTCAGTATACAGACTTCAGCCAAGATTATTCATAGATAGTCTGCCATATCTTAAAAAAAAACAAAAGGACCATAAAGAGCTATGGTTCCACAGCTACATGTAGGCTTGACCAAGCCATTGTTATCAAAGCTTAAACTTCTCAAAATTCTTTTGTTGGCTTTGTCCTTTTCTTTTTCACAATACCTTGGCTTGTGTGGTTTTTTTTACTTTATTACCAGTAATTAAACTCATCAAAGACCGTTGGCAGGATCAAGACATATAAGTGTCATAATTAATGAAACCAAGGACGTAAATAGAATACGTCCTTGATGAAACATATAAATTTAATTTGCAATCATCAATCTTTAATCAAATTTATAATTTTTTAATAGATCAATACAAATATAATTAAACAAAAACAATATATAGTTACTTTCACGACTTATGTGCAAAAAAAATGTTCGAACAAAAACGATTCGCGGGAAGACATTTATTAACATTTGAATCACAAAAGTTAAATTATTTTGGAAAAAAAGGGGGGCCGGCGTTTTGACATTACAATGTAATTCGTATTTGAGCAATGTCCGGTCCTTTTTCAAGATTTCTAGTAATTTTCTATCCCTTATCTCCTCGTACCCCCTTTTAAAAATGTTTTTCAGCACACTTTCATTTCTGTGAACAACCGCGGTAGGGCCCCGTCAAAATATGTAAATAAATTAGCTATGTAGGTTTTTATTTTTTTATACCGGAAGTTAAACAATATGGACGGAGTTAAGCAACAAGACAGTACGCCCCAGAATGATTCGACCCTGGGTTTTAAATGGATAAAAAAAATCGCACAACATATTGTGTAGTCATATATTCATAATACATAATGATCATACTTATATTACTGGAGATTACACTATATTGTGTTTGAACATAATTTGTAATCGGTCATTTTTTTATTTTGAAATGATGTCAGCTTTGTTCCGGTCCGAGTTTTACACAAGGATGAAAAGATATTGGGGCGAAAACATATCTATTTACCGCATGTGCAAACTGCTATATACGATTCTAAGGTAAAGTTATTTTTAAAACAGGGAATATCCCATCAACTTGGTCGTGACGCAGTTGTTCGATTTGAATGCGAGAATTCAGCAATTGACGTGATCATTAATTTTTTATGAAAAATATTCCACAAGCCTATCGACCATCGTATTTGTGCCAGTTGTGGTTTTGACCACCGCTAATTTTGGGGGGTTCAGTAATTTCTGCCGGTACTATACACGATCTCAGGCGGGTAAAAGTACCGGGTACCGGCCCACTTTGAAACCCCTGACACGTGATGATTTATTATTGCTGTTTTACCCAAAATGGGGTTTTTTGGACGGTTTATTCCTTATTTATATCAAATATTTAAAATTGTTTACTTTAGAAAAAAACATTTTAATCTTTCACTTTTATAAATAAACATCGTGATTTTGAAAATTATTGAATTATGAAGTACAAATTACTTCAGCTAAAGATTGCCAAGCAGTTCTGCACAATTGACCTATATGACTTTGATTATGAGGAAGATGATTTTGAGGATTTCTTTGAAGAAAAGATATAAACAAATCGAATCTCTATTAACAAAAAAATAATCCCTTATTAGGGTGCTAATAGCAAAGGTCAGTCATTTATTTTGCTAAAGTCAGTCTACCAAAATATAATCCACTGAAAACCTTAAAAAAAATAAAAAATTAATGTGTAAAAAGTGACAAATTCAAATCAGCTCCCAGAAAATGCCCAGATGCCAGGATTTTGCATCATTTTGTCATCAGCCCCCGGACCCCTCGCCTGAAGGGTCGCTCGCTTCACTCGCTCCATTTTCCACCTATTCTAAAAAAAAATCCTTCTATTCAAAATCTTAATGAAACCACTGAATTACAGAGTTACATGTAGTGACATTTTCAAAATTTTGGGGAAAAAATCATCAGAGGTTGCTATATACAGTCAAACCTGTAGTAACGGTCACTTTTGTATAATGGTCACCTGCTCACAACGGTCACTTTCATGCTCTCCCGGTGCATTTTACTATATATTTTGATTCGATATAGCGGTCATCTGTTCAATGCGGTCAGCGGTCACCATTTATAATTCTAATATGACGTCCTTCAAACGCTTCGAGTCCATACCCGTGGTAAAAATAATATTAATCTATGACCGATTAAATTTATGACGTCATCGACAATTTATAGCGATATTTTACCAATTTTTACATATTAGAATCGAAATAATTCATGGCAGCCATATGTATATATTGTTTTTACCACGGGTAGCCTTTATGTCAGCTTTTTACCACTCGCTAACGCTCGAGGTAAAACTTTGTGACATAAAGGCCTACGTAAAAGAGCAAACGCACCCGATATCGTAAACCGGCAACTGTCTGCAGCAATTGAAAGGGCCTTGGCATCGATTGTCACGAGTACATATGGGACATATTAATATTCACTTCTAGTGCACTTAAAACATGGGTACTGCATGTTAATACATTTTATTCATGGATATTATTGTATATATCGCTCGTGACAGCCGTTAACATATCTATATTTTCCGTACTGTATATCACTCATTTACTTCAGCTTTACTAAGATAAGCATGTTTCTTTATGCACAAATTTATTGGTTAGCAGAATATGGGGACGTTTCCTGTTTACAGTTTAACTATCTGAGAGTGGAGACTCTCACTCCGACCTGGGAGGAATTTGTCGGACGATTTTGTCAAGATAATTTTAAGAGTGAAGTCCGACAAAATTCCGTGTCTGACCTGAGAGTATGATCGTTGATACACTTGGAGGGATCTGTATACTGTATGTTCTTAAATTTGTGCACAAGAAAAACATAGAACTGCAAAAAAAAACTTTGTGCTATTTTATTATTTTAACCCAAAGAATCTTGTGTGAAGCAATACAAAGTACTACATTGTAGGACTCAGCAGGGTAACCAATATGTGTGAAAAAATGTCCGATTGTCAACCAACGTGTCAGTCAAATCTGTCGTCAGTCAGACAGGATTTTTATAAGACACAGAGTTGTTAATGACAAAACCACATGTATTTTGTTCTTTCATTCTTTTAGAAGATATTATGGTACATTTGTACATGTACTAAAATCCTTCATAACTAGAACTGCTAATTTTTAGTTGAAGATAATTCAATAACGTAAGAAAGGTACAGAACTTTGGAGATCATGTTCGACTAAATGAACACATTTGCAATGCAGTATTAAAAAGAAACTGATACACAATTCCATAGCGGAAGAAAGTTTACTTTCTGATACTAAGAGTAATACCCTACTTTTTTCAGCGATTTTTATGAAATAAAACAAAATTCATTCTAATAAAAAGTTATATCTTAACAAATTTATATTCAAAAGCTAGTTTCTATGAAACCTGATCAAGAATGAAAACACAATTACTTCTATTGGGCTAAACAAGGTGCTCTCTTGGGGAAATATGTTTCTCTCTTCTTGTTTGTAGTTGGACAGCTAAAAAGCTTTCAAACCAAATGTCTTGACACAAGTTTTGAGTTATTCACATGTACTGGGTTAATAAATTGTAATCTAGGACTATTTCCGTAAAGTTTCGTTATCAGTGTCATGTACACAAGATATAATAAACCTCTTTTTGTTTGTCACATCAATTTGAAATGGGAAATTGTAAAATAAATCGATTTAAAATTAGATTTTTAACATATTTTCTTTGATTGATTTATTTGAGTTATTGTGTTTAATGCCACTTTCGACAATATTTCAGCTATATCATGGCATTCAGTTTTAGTGGTGGAAGAAGCCGAGTACCTGGAGAGAACCACTGACAATGGGCAAGCAACTGGTAAACTTTATCACGTGCTGCTGTGAGTCGATGATCTGCTTGTACCTGAACAATGTCCTCTCTGAATCTCTTGATTCCATTCATAAAACAGTGATATGCTGTTCAATAACTGACGATTTTGTAACTTGATGGCGGATGTTGCTTGACGTGAATTCCAAAAAAATTCAAAGATCAAACATCCGAATTTAATTTAGTTGATGTCAAAGTTGTCAAAGTAGCTAACGAAGTACATTTACAATGCAAATTACAAAAAATATGAACAATAAATGTCTGTGCAAGATTTGAAATGGTTTTTTTTTATTATTTAGACAAAACGATTTTATTTTGCTGATCACAGAGTTTAATTTTTATCTCCTACTGATATTGTTTATAGTATGATTTAAGCAAAAGGAACATCTGCACTTTAAAACAAAGAATTAAAATTTCTCATATAGTCGACCTGTCTATAGTGACCATTGATCGGAATTCTGAAAGAAGTCGGATAAGACAGGGAGTTTTTATATAGAGGTTATGATATTTGCAAACAAAATTATGTTCTTCGGCATATAGGCACTGATAAAAATGTAAAAGAAATTTTATAGATCTAAAATATTTCTGCAATATAGATTAATACACTTATACATACAGTTTACTACAAACATATTGTGTATTACTTAACAAGCAATAATGAATAAGTTGAAATAAATTGAGAATATTTTGAAATAACGGGTTTAATACGTGTACTATCCTGATCAATAGGGTTATGTGCAAAGTAGTACAATTCAAATTTCAACATGTATACAGGGGTAGTTAAATTAAACAAATGGCAATGAAAATTGGTTGAAATAGCACATGAATACACAGTACCACAGAACCTGCTGTACCATAGAATCGGACTATACATTGTTTTATAATAATATGATATACAAAATGCATGTAGCAAAAATCAGAGGTACATTGTTGTACCCTGAACCCAAGTGTAAATTATAAGAGGGTTGGTATACAAATTTTCGTCATATGGAGTTGAAATTTTAACAACGATTCTTCAAACCGGTATTTATAGCCATCGAGTGTCAAAATTGAAAGAAAATTTTATCATTATTATCATTTTGAACAAAAATTTACAGTTAATCATTTTACATGTCAGAAGTGGATCCAGACATTTCCATAAAATTTAGAAAACCATTTGTTTTAGGAAAAATCAAAAGATACTGAGGCGTAGTTTAAAGCGAAATTTACAAAACATGGTAAAAAGAAAAATGACAATGACGAAATTGGAAATATTCTGTTAAAACACGTTTTTACCAGTCTATAATTAACTTAGCTACAGAAAGGAGGGACATGGACCCCTCCTCTGGATTCGCCTATGCTTGTTACCCCATTCCCAATCTCTTATAACCTTTCTTGCGGGAAGGGACGGATTCGAAACCTCAACAAGAATTCTCACCTGCTTCCTTTTGTATTTCTTGGATGTATCAAATCTAGCCTTCATATATTCCAAGACTTCTTTTACTCGTTCTCGATTGTCTTGATCCTTGGCCATAAGTAAATAAGATCTCCAATTTGACGAATCAAATCCCCAATGACATGTTCGATTTTCGAGTGCTTTATGCGAGTGACGCACAAATTCACTAGTAGAAAACGATCCCATACAATCCACACATTGAATACATTTTGCATCTGGTTCCAAGTAAGATTCAGGATTGAATATACCTTTACATTTTCCGAAACATTCATGATAAACTTTAAAACTGTCTCTTGTCGGAGGTTCTGAGCTTTTAGCGGGAGCTCTATGCAGCAGTGCATTACACAGTCTTTCAGCATCTGTTTTTGTAAGAAGTCCACAGCTTGGTGCACCCAGTGGAAGAATACCAGTAATTTTAAGGGTATGAAGTTGTTCTGGATTACATCGTGAACAGAAAATGTGTAATTCATCACAAATTGCGTTTATTTGCTGAAGGCTAAAATCCCTCAAAACTGTATTCAAAATTTGTGGTAAACATAGACGTTTTTCTCCCCCTACCACAAAACATGCAATAGTTTCCTGTTCCAATAAAGTGTCCGTTTTTTCACTCTTAGTAGCATCCACGGGTCCAAATACTGGAAATTGTTGAACGGGAAACGGTGGAGCTCCCCTAATTGGGTCAAACTCCAAACCCTTTTCCGTCGGTAGTTTTTTAAGAGCTTTACGGTATTCCTCAATGTCGGTAGGAGATAGAAATCCTCCGGGACCCGGCCCTTGTAAACTCCGCATTGCCGATGTTTGGAAATTTTTGATAACCCTCTCTACATGAGGGTTAACTCCTTGTTGTCTAAGATGTTCCATTAAATATTTGTCACATTCGAAATAAAATCCTTTTTCTCACCTTCCTTTCAATTGTGTATAATTTGTGTAAGCAATACACACATACGTCTCCCCAACTGTCGGCAGTTGATAACAAAACTGAAATACTTGGCTGTTCCGTTTATCGATCACACTACTATAAGTCTATATATAATATCCGTAAAGGTTGAAATTTCTAATTTACGAAGATCATATAATTAATAATACAATACTACAAATGACATTTTTTTTCAAAGACAGTTACTATTTATCTTCAATCGATTATTTAACCCGGAAGACTGAAAGGTATTTTCATTCGACAAAACAAGGCGTGCTATTCCATTGACCCCCCACTTCAATTATTACATGTGCATATTTATTGCATATTCTGAGCTAAACTTGTTATGCAGCAAATTCAAGAAACATCAATGTTCAAATTTTAATTAGTATATGTTAAATATTTATAGAAATTTAGAAAGAAATAAGAATTTAGGCCTAATGTTTAATTAGACTGAATTGGTCATTGATCGTCCGACCGTCTGGCTGCTTGGTGAATTGACATTAAAGTCGTCTCGACTGTATGTCCGTGCTGACGTCATCTGTCTACAATCACCTATAGTCTGTTTCTTGGTTAGTGGTAATTGTAAATTCAGGTGTTCAAACCACTTCGTCGATTTTTGAAGTACGTGGTTATGAATATTAAAAACAATAATGTAAATCAAAAATCCATTAATGGAATAATATAATACTTGTTGAATTTAAATGATAATTAATAAAAAAAAAAAAAAATTCTTAAAGTGAAGTTAAATTAGACAGGGACTGTTCAAAGTTTACATTAAAAAATATTCTTATCCAAAAAGTACACGTTCGATAAAAGTGTTGGAAGGCTTTTCTTCTTTTTTTCTGCAATTCAAAATTAAAATTTGTAATTTTGGAAACCAGTTATTAAACTAACAACATCAATCAAAATTTGACACGAGGTCTTAAATTAGAGTGGAACAAGACATTACGTTAAACACAATTCTTAATGGTTGAATATGTAAAAAAAAATGTGTCAAACTCTTCCCACATAACACATATATTTGTGCTATACATCTTTATTTCTCAGTGATTATTTCATAAGTCGAAAATCAATAGTGTCACAAAATAAAGCCAAGTTAAGATGACCGATTTTTCTTTTCCATTTGTAAATACTAATTGTGATTTTTAGCCATCTAATCAACATAATATCTCCTCATTTGTCCTTTTTTCTTGATCGTAGCAACTAAGAAAACAGGGGTGGGGGGTGTAGAGATCGGGGTTTAAGTAGATATATAGTTAAGTTGAAGTCATCACTTCGAAAGTTTTACGGTCGCCACCATGACTTGTTTGACCGTTATGGAATATCTGTGTCACAAATGACCACGGATATGTTCCACTTGTAAACATTTCCAGGTCCTTTCCTCGTTCATGACTTATCACCGGGTGTGTAACTAGATTAACACGACGGGTGTCACTAGTGGTGCAGGTACTGCTTACCCTTCCGGAGCACCAGAGTTCACACCCTGTTTTTAGTGGGGTTCGTGTTACTCGATCTTTAGTTTTATGTGTATATTGATCGTTGTTTGTCCCTTTGTACTTTTTCTTTTGGCCATTGTGTTGTCTGTTCTTCTGATTACCACTTTGGTATCTTCAAACTCTGAAGTCTGCCCGTGGACTGTTGTTTCAGTGAGCTAGCACTCTAAAAATCAAACCAAGTGTGTTGGTCTAGTACAAAGTGGACATCATTATCATCTCATCACGCAAGTAACTTGTTCTCGCCATGATATAGCTGAAAAATTGTTCACTTGGCGTTAAACAACAATCACTTACTTACTCATTCACTGAACAATATTTCTGGTATATCACGACAGTCAGTTTTCACTGACGAAGAAAACCACAGAATTGTCACAAGTCTCTGATAAACTATAACATGACTAAAAGATGCACGAGATTCTCGGGGGAATTAATTGAGAAGTATTCCTAAGAGGGTCGATCACTCTACTTGGCAATTGAAGTGCTAACACTTTAATAAAACATTCTTGGCATAGCTAATTATTAGTAGTATTTAATCTGAATAAAAATAGAAATGAGGGGGTCAGGCTAGATCTTACCGAAATTAAGCACATGCACCCAGAGCCGTCTTAACAACAATATAGGCCCCTGGGCAAAGCAGTGCAGTGCCTATACCTACACAACCCTTCACAGGAATAAAAGTTCAAATGTCTATAAAATTAAACATATATTTATTGCATTGGTACTTCCAACAAAATCAGTGTTTAAGCATTAAAAAACATGCCATACACAACATACATAGATAAACATTGGGCCCCTATGCTCGTGGACCCCCTGGTAATTGCACAGCGTGCCCATGCGTTAAAAAGACACTGCATGTACCCTTATAGCGGAGACGTCTTAGAGAAAAGAACTGAACGTGAAGCATTTTTTAAATGATGTACACCACACTGTACAACTGTGACCGCTTTGAATCATTTTTGGCAAAAGCTGTATGATACGATCAAAATTGTACAATGATGGCCGAACCACACCAAGGCAAGGGTTGCCTCTATTTTTTGGTTATATATGATATAGATGATGAATGGGATCGAATGTGATATAACAGCATACAAGTTTATCTTTATCTTGAAGTAATAAATAGCTCTTTTTTCTGAGCACCCTCGAATCAGTGTTTGGCTAGCAACCTCAAAAAAGGGTATTTTTGTTCTTTCGGGGCCGATATCTTGGTTGCACATAATGCCCTGATGTTAAATTGAACTTAATTGTGTAGTTTAATCATTTGGTTATCATTGCATGTATAATTCAAATTCATATGGTGTCTTGCGTTTCGGCAATAAACTTTTGTTCTTTCATGGCCAGAGAAAAAATGATACGGTCAGAATCTGTCGGATGATACGATCATCAGTTGATTTTTTAGGAAGATGATACGGTCAGATGCATTCTAATAATTTAGTTTACTACAAAATGAAATTCATTTAAAACTTTTATTATCAATAACATATTGGTTTTAAAAGAATAAAAGCGTGGTAACTAAAAAATGGGACTTGTTTTAAGGAATCAACCATTTGATATTTATTGGGGGCTTATGAAGCAATAGTTGGATCTTGGTTTTTTTTAATGAAAATTCTGTCCTGGATTTTCTCATTTAAAACTAACCTTTATGTTAGCCCCTAAGACCTGTCCTGGATCATTTAGTCAGAGATCCAGATTTTTTATTTATGAAAAATTGTATCCTAACCCCTTTATTTCAAATTTATCCATATAGACCCTCTTTAGAAATCAAATGGGCGCTCCCTACTCCTGATTTTACTGTTTGATAGTTTAAAAACAGTCATGATAGTAAAATGCATTAACTAAAGTATGGCATATAAATTATATGAACATTTTTAGAATTGTCTGTGATTTACAGTCCCTTTCATATTACATAGCATAGAAAAAGGGCAAAATCGCCTTCGTGGTCACTAGAAAGATTCTTTGTGATGTAAGTGGGCATATGAATAGCTCACGAAATGACGGAATTAATACTAAAAGCACCTATGCAAGAATTGCGCATCATTTTTGTAAATTCGGAAGAAAAACACTCACCTCCAGAATACAAAACAGGACACCGCACTGACCTAAACATTATGTAATTATTTCATCTCAAATAATCAAAGGGGCCGTCATGGTCGTGATCGTATGGTAGTTGGATTTATAACTACTCTATGCAATCAGTGCCTATCACAACTAAAGTTGTGAGTTCGATTCCCGCTCATGCGAGGTGTACTCGATACAACATTATGTGATAACATTTGTCAATGACTTGCGGCAGGTCGGTGGTTTTCTCCGGAGTAGTGAATCGGGTCCGTATAGACCTATTACCCCCTATGTTAAACCATTTTCCCCTCCTGATCCTCCTGGAATTACGACTTTTACAGGCACACCTGTCTTAATCGATAATGAAGAAATCCAAACCGAGTAAATTTAAATAATTTGTATTGATCAACCTGTCATTCTATTATTCTAAGTATTGTATATGGGTTTTTATACCGTGTTTTAATTCCTTGTTTAGAAATGAATTCCTATTTGACCACAGGATATTTTTGGGGTATTCTTATTTGTTTGTAAGCAGTGTATATATCAATACGTCATGCTCCATAATTAGGCATGTATATCTGTAGTGTCATGATAAATATTATTTGAATTGAGTTAGGGGATGTATGCATTGATTTATTATGTCTTTCTCGGATACATTTTTCAGTCTGTTTATTGTACACATCTATTAAAGGAGATATAACGTTACCCAATAGAAGGCCACTCTGCATTTATCCAGGCTTGTGACTGGCTTGTGAGGCTGCATTACTTTTTTTTCTTTTTTTCTTTTTTTTTTCTTTATTACTATTACCCTCCACTGACGTTTGCCATTGCTGTATATAGTACGTAAGTATTCCTCCCTAGGATTTTTAACATTATCACAAACTAGGCATATAAAGTATTCCTCCCTAGGATTTTTAACATTATCACAAACAGACATATAAACAACAAACGTATAATAATGTACAAATTTGTTTTTATTTCGCAGTCTTTACATGTATAGAAATTATGCACAATTGAGAATCGTCTACCTTCCCACAGTATCTTCAACCTCACGAAAGGGCCCACAGTATGCTATCTTTCGTGCAGGGGCGTAAACTGCCGGAAAACATTATTTTGACCATTACAGGATAGACGACCCTCTTAAAATCCGTACGGTTGCGTGCTGGAGTCCTGCATGATGACTCTTTTGTTGAAGACTATCCTGTAGTCTTTGTCTTGATGTACGGTAAGTAATCTCTTGTGGTCTCTCGTGATCTTGAAGTCGTCCCTCACG
This sequence comes from Bathymodiolus brooksi, assembly GCA_963680875.1. Taxonomy (NCBI): domain Eukaryota; kingdom Metazoa; phylum Mollusca; class Bivalvia; order Mytilida; family Modiolidae; genus Bathymodiolus; species Bathymodiolus brooksi. The sequence continues at coordinate 24,336,872 of OY804590.1, read as the reverse complement.
GTCTTGACGTCATCTCTGTTGTTAATGACCATGTCCTTGATCGCATCAAAGTTGATGGTCAAGGAGTTCTTGTAGTTGCGAGTGATGCCTCTCACTTTACATATGGTCGTATTTCCATCCTTATTGGGTCTGGCAATCTTGTAGGCATAGTTCTTCGGTCCACCGGTGACAAACTCTATTAATCTGTTGTCGGGCACTTCATCGGTGATATCCCCTAGGTAGTCACCGAGTTCTGATTTCCACTCGCTTGGCCTAGAGGTATACACGACTGAGTCTGTATCGGCGTATAAGGCACGGGGTCATAATTTTCCAAATAACTGTACAACTTCAAACGGGATTGAGCTGTGGTATAGGCTGCTATGACTACGTTGGTTCTCCCGGATTTTTCGACGAACTCTTCTTTGTATTGATATCTCATTTCCACCATCTCGTCGCTGACAAAATGTATGCCCATCACAAGAATCTGGTCGCTGGTCAACATGTCGAAATATTCGGCAGGTTCGGATATGTATTTTATAAATAATTAATTAAGGGTAATAACAAATAACCGAACTCCGAACAATCTTACAAAGGGAAAGTCAAAACTCATAAGTATATAAACAGACAAAATCAGTCAACAACCGGAAAACTGTGAAAACCGTAATGACCCTGACTTGGTACAGGCATTTCTAAAGAAATGGTGGGTTGAATCAGATCTTAAAGCGCCAAACCTCCCGTTTTCATTACGGCTCAAAGGTTCCGGCTGTCACTATAACAGTATTCCTATCTGAGGCATGTTGGATCTCTGTCCGAATTTTCCCCACAAGCTATTCAGCATCAGTTTGGCTAATGCTCTCAATCCAGGATTCTTCTTTATGTTGTTGTAGTCCAGGAGTATTCCCTCCTTTTCGTGGTAATCTCTGATGTACCTCCATCTATCGTTTTCGTTCTAACACCACTCTGGCCAACCGCTGGCTTCCTGCTTCATTTTGAGGAAGGTATTCACGTAATCGGTAAAGAGTCCTCCAGTTTTCGTTTTCGGATCGTACTGTTCCGTTTCATCGAAATGCCACACTTCGTAGATGCGCTGAACTACATATCCTTTCTCCAATGCTTTCTTCAATTCGTCCGTGATCCATGTTCCCATCAATGATCTTTCTTCGTCGTTATGTTGACACGGTTTCTGTTGATGGTTTTCACTACATGTTCTACACAGAGTAAACAACAATTTGTTGTTCATTTTTACTGGTAATACGGGTATGTACAGTCCTCTTGGTGGAAGGATTTTGCATTTGATGAGTCCTTCGTACTGTTGTATATCTGTAAAACCCTCGGTGACGATCTCAGGGTGTCCGATGGGTATCTTTCCGGTCTTATTGATATATGGATACAGGGAGGTTGCATCGACGTATGATATATCCTGGTCTTTTTGAAACAATGTAAAGGCTTCGGTGCGTCCTCCATAAAAAGCATCTCGGGGTTCCAACGGGTTGATCATCTCGGATTGTTGGACAAAGTTTCGTAAAGTGTCGTTTTCTCGAACTTCTCTGTCGAACTCGCATTCCCACTTTCCAACGTAGATATACCCTTGACCTTCCAGGTATCATTTCTTCTCCATGGTTCGTTGGTATAGATCACCCATGGTCATACCATTGATCGGGTTCACGGTGCTGGCATTGTAACAGTGTAAGCATCCGTGCCAGAACTTTCCGTTAAATTCCAAGACGTATTGTTGTCCGTTCTCGTTTTCGTAGTATCCATCCACTTTATAAGGTCCAATTTCCTTTTCCCCTGCGTTTCTAGCATGTTGTATGCAGACTCCTTCCGTTGTCGATAAGTATTTGATCCATTGCATGGCTTTGATAGAATGTTTTTCTTCTTGACGGTATCCTTGAGCTGGAATGATACCGATGGTATCGGGTCGTAGAAATTTCGTTCTAAAGACCAAATTGCAGGCCGAGGCTATCGTGATGCATTTCTGAAAAGGATCGATGCCTCCATGTCCGTCGGCAGACGTCATCTCCAAAAACAGTTGCCTAAACGTTATACAGGCTCTTCTTAATATGTCCACGTCGGAGCGGCAGTAACTCAATAGTTCTCTTTGAAAATCGAATCGTTGTCTGTAGTTGGTCTCATACCACACGAAGAAGACTTTTCTGTCTTTCAATTTCATGGCATCCGGGTTGTAGTAGTGTACGTCTGGTAGATGATTGAGTACGACTGATTGGTTCTCTTTCCTATTGAACAAATGTGGGAAATATCCTTTCTTGAGCTCCTCCAATCCAAACATCTTAGGTAGTTCCGATAATGCGCTAGGTAAAAAGTTGATGGAGTCTATCATTCTAATACGACATCAGGGTACTTCGATATACATGTTCTTGGTTTCACACCGTTTTGGTACAGATACCCTAGTATGGGCAATGAATCATAGCCTTTGGAATTGTGTGCAATGACGGTGACCCCTTCGTTTTCTCCGGAAAACAACCATTGACAAAAGTGTTCAGTTGTGTTCGGTCCGGCAAACACCAATTCGTTCTTTCCACATGTTTGGCAGATACTTTTTTTTATCGACGCCTTGATCCATGCATTTTAAACACACTCTATGTACTACACATATATTAGGCTTATGTTCGAAAGCTCCACACCTCGGTGATTTGCAATGAATACATTTTCGTTGTCATCCGGTTGGTATCCTTGTTGACACTGGATCATGTCATCTTGGGTACATTCAAAATCGAAAAAGATGTAAGTCTGTTTCTTCTGTCTATCGTTGTAATCCACAGGTAGCATCTAACACTGGTGTTCAGATGGATAATAATCTTTACAAGTCTTGCAATAGACGTTCCCACAGGTATGATCTCCCATTCGTTTGTTCACGGTTTGTCCGCAGTTCTTACATTTGTAATAGGAGGTACACGTTGCTGGTCCTTTGAAGTATTGTCCACAATCCTGACAATGTATCCAATCATCTTCAGTTTGATCATGAATCTTTCGGCAATTATGACATACGTTGTTGCAAGCGTGTTCTTCTTTGGTGTTATACCCTTTGTAACAGTTTGTACAGAAGTAGGTGCGACTCAGGAACACAGTCATACTGGTGATCACATCGTAATGGTTGTCGTGGTAGTACAAGTAGATCTTCTTCTCGGCTGTGGGTCCATGGTAAACGATTCCGTTGAAATACTCTCTCGATATCACATGTATCTGATATCCTACCAGGAATCGTTGAAACGTTTTTACATCTTCGAGTCCGCATTGATGTAGGGGTACGCGCGCCTTGGCGTGTAATTCCAACGCCAACTCTTCTTGGATACGACGACCTTGTCTAATAGAATTCCATTGTTCGTGTCCGTCGATCTTAGCTTTGGCCGTTACGATGGCCCTGGCACAACACATGTCATCTTTGTTTTGTATCTGGATGATGCAACGTTTATCTTTCAGGAACCTCTCCGTGTCCACGTAATCACATCTCTTTCCAGTTCCACCCTTAGGAAGGCTGACGTGTGTTATATTCAGTTGTACACAATGGTCCAGGACGAACGGTTCGTTGGATTGTAGCACTCTTTCTATTTCGGTTAGTAGTAGTTCACTGGTCAGTTGGTTCATCTGCATGAAAGGTAATCTGATGGGAAAATCCAAATCGGGACATTCAAGGGTAACTTGAACTAAATCCTCTTCCTGCATTCCTTTGGTCACATCTGTTAAAACGGAGTCAAATAGGTTCTGTAGGATTTTCAATATGTCTGGTACACTCTGGACGTTTAATTCATTGAACGTAACTCTGTACTCGTTGGATTCGGTGTTAAATCGAGGCATCTTCTTTCCCTTCTCCTTAGTAATGGTGTAATACTGATCGGGGTGGTTGATATCCACAGGTTGATTTTGTAAACAGGCTCCACTCTGATGTTTCTCCTTCAGGTTATCGTTTCGTCTGTACAACAAACCGCATTCGCTACATGGAAAGACGCTGTCGTTGTTGTGTTTTCTCTCGTGTCTATCGAGATTGTCCTTTCTAGTAAAACACTTCTGGCATACTCTACAGGTATTGCAGGGGCGGATCCAGGGGGGGGGGGGGCCCTAAAATTGGAAAAAAATGATTTTTGGGCGTAAAATCGTGATTTTTCACACGAAATACACCAAAAATTTTCGCGCCTCCCTCCGATCGGCGCAATTTTTTTAAGTGCGCCCCCCCTAACTTGAAATCCTGGATCCGCCCCTGTATTGTGGTGTTTGTTTAGACGGTGGTGCTCCATTAATTGACTCTTATTGGCAAAGGTTTGTTGACAATATCCACAAGAATGCATCTGTAAAAGACAAATGTATAAGTATTTATTACATGAATCAATCAGTTCAACTACATGTCAGATAAATTGTATTTGTTAAAACTACATGTATGACTTACATCTGTTCTGTCTAGTTGGCGTTTGCACTGAGCTCTAAACACGTCTGTTTACTTCAGCGTCTGGGCGCAGAATGAGAATGCTTCGCGTCGAGTCGGCTTTCATAGGTGACTTCATGTTACTAAAAATAGATCAATGAGTCATCGAAGTGTTGTGACATTCGACACGGTCTGCTTAATTCTCTTTGTCTCTTGTGTTTTGTCTTTTCGTTTATCTCTCCGTTTATGTTTTCCTTGTTATTTTCTGTTTCTAATTTCTGCTTCACGTCACAATACCACCAATGTCCTCTCTCTCTCTCTCACGCAGCAGCAGCAGCAGCAGCAATAGCGCTGAAATTCCACCCAAAACACGAAAAACGTAAGCAAAAACCTTAACAAAGCGAACAAATAGCCACTAAAAAGTTAAATGAACGCGAAAAACGTGATTAAAAATGAAAGCATAACGTGAGAACGTCACAAAAAACGTGAAACACACGTAAACAATACTACAAAAACTCGAACAAACGCGAAACACGATGAAAATATCGAATTCTAACGTAAAAGAAAAGCAAAAAACAGTATCAAAACGACAAAAATAGTAATTAAAAACTAAATGAACACGAAAATCCGAGTGAAAACTCAAAAAGTAAACGATAAAATCTCAGACAAAACGAAACACATTATGAAAATATCACACATTAACTTAAACTGCAATATTTTTGAAAGTGGCGTTAAACACCATAAACCAACCAACCGACTATACATACACCGGTATATAGGCAGTAATGTAAAAAATAGATACTGGATGAAAACGGACGCGGACTATTTCGAATGTATAGGAATGTCAGAGATATTAAAGTAACTGGGAATAAAATCAGAGAAAAAAAGTAACAGGCCTGAGAAAAGATACCGGGTAAAGTCACAGTATTAATATTCAATAAAGCAATTTACAGAAATCATGAAGTAATTAAAATAAATAAGGATAACTTCGCATTGGAAATTAAACAAATGAATTATAAATTAAAGAAATAACGCCACTTTCAACAATATTTCAGTTATATTGTGGCGGTCAGTTTTATTGGTGGAGGAAACCTGAGTAACAGGAGATAACCACTGATCTGTCGCAATACATTGACAAATTTAATCACATAATGTTGTATAGAGTACACCTCACCATGAGCGGGGTTCGAACTCACAACGTTAGTGGTGCTTGGCACTGATTACACAGGTAGTTGTAAATCCAACTACCATGCGATCACGACCACGACGGCCCCTTGAAAAGTAATACACTAAATTTACATATAAAGCCATATGCAAAATTAATTAATAAATGAGAAAGAATTTAAAAAAAAAACCGAAACAGAGAAAAAAAAATATCAGACTGCAATTTAAACTGTTTAGAGATCAATTATGTTTATTACTTTAGTAATACAACCTGCACAATTAACACTTTGACACTATTTTTTAGCTTTCGTTCTAGGAATTCATTTTTTTGCATTTTTGGCGTTTTACTGGTAGAGGAAACTGGAGTACCCAGACAAAACCACCGACCTGCCTAAAGTCACTGACAAAGTTTATCACATAATTGTTTTATTACATCGAATATCCTACACAGTGGCCAGTGCCATAATTTAACAACAAGTCCCTATGACCAAAATGAGCAATCTGTTATCTATATCATAATTACCCTTCGATGAGATAATGATGGTGTCTGCTTTGTACTGGAACAACACAATGAGTTGGAGGTTTATATAGTCATAGCTCACTGAAACAACAGTCCGTGAGTAGACATGCCGCACCACACGGACACATTGGGCGTTGTGTATGTGGGTCAAAAGCTCACTAGATGATGATGGTGTCTGTTTTGTACTGGACCCACACGCTGAGTTTGAGGTTTATATAGTCCTAGCTCACTGAAACAACAGTCCGTGAGTAGACATGTTGCACCACACGGACACATTGTGTGTTGTGTATGTGGGTCAAAAGCTCACTAGATGATGATGGTGTCTGCTTTGTACTGGACCAACACGATGAGTTGGAGGTTTATATAGTCCTAGCTCACTGAAACAACAGTCCGTGAGTAGATATGTTGGACCACCGGACACCTTATTTTTTGTGTATGTTGGTCAAAAACTCACGAAATGATGATGGTGTCTGCTTTGTACTGGACCAACACGCTGAGTTGGAGGTTTATATAGTCCTAGCTCACTGAAACAACAGTCCGTGAGTAGACATGTTGCACCACACGGACACATTGTGTGTTGTGTATGTGGGTCAAAAGCTCACTAGATGATGATGGTGTCTGCTTTGTACTGGACCCACACGCTGAGTTGGAGGTTTATATAGTCCTAGCTCACTGAAACAACAGTCCGTGAGTAGACATGTTGCACCACACGGACACATTGTGTGTTGTGTATGTGGGTCAAAAGCTCACTAGATGATGATGGTGTCTGCTTTGTACTGGACCAACACGCTGAGTTGGAGGTTTATATAGTCCTAGCTCACTGAAACAACAGTCCGTGAGTAGACATGTTGCACCACACGGACACATTGTGTGTTGTGTATGTGGGTCAAAAGCTCACTAGATGATGATGGTGTCTGCTTTGTACTGGACCAACACGCTGAGTTGGAGGTTTATATAGTCCTAGCTCACTGAAACAACAGTCCGTGAGTAGATATGTTGGACCACCGGACACCTTATTTTTTGTGTATGTTGGTCAAAAACTCACGAAATGATGATGGTGTCTGCTTTGTACTGGACCAACGCGCTGAGTTTGAAGTTTATATAGTCCTAGCTCACTGAAACAACAGTCCGTGAGTAGACATGTTGCACCACCGGACACCTTATTTTTTGTGTATGTCGGTCAAAAGCTCACTAGATGATGATGGTGTCTGCTTTGTATTGGACCAACACGATGAGTTGGAGGTTTATATAGTCCTAGCTCACTGAAACAACAGTCCGTGAGTAGACAAGCCGCACCACACGGACATATTGTGTGTTGTGCATGTCGGTCAAAAGCTCACTAGATAATAATGGTGTCTGCTTTGTACTGGACCAACACGCTGAGTTGGGGGTTTATATAGTCCTAGCTCACTGAAACAACAGTCCGTGAGTAGACATGTTGCACAACCGGACACCTTATTTTTTGTGTATGTCGATCAAAAGCTCACTAGATGATGATGGTGTCTGCTTTTTACTGGACCAACACGATGAGTTGGAGGTTTATATAGTCCTAGCTCACTGAAACAACAGTCCGTGATTAGACAAGCCGCACCACACGGACACATTGTGTGTTGTGTATGTCGGTCAATAGCTCACTAGATAATGATGGTGTCTGCTTTGTACTTGACCAACACGCTGAGTTGGAGATTTATATAGTCCTAACTCACTGAAACAACAGTCCGTGAGTAGACATGCCGCACCACACGGACACATTGTGTGTTGTGTATGTGGATCAACAGCTCACTAGACAATGATGGTGTCTGCTTTGTACTGGAACAACACGCTGAGTTGGAGGTTTATATAGTCATAGCTCACCGAAACAACAGTCCGTGAGTAGACATGATGCACCACACGGACACATTGTGTGTTGTGTATGTGGGTCAAAAGCTCACTAGATGATGATGGTGTCTGCTTTGTACTGGATCAACGCGCTGAGTTGCAGGCTTATATAGTCCTAGCTCACTGAAACAACAGTCCGTGAGTAGACATGTTGCACCACCGGACACCTTATTTGTTTTTGTGTGTCGGTCAAAAGCTCACGAGATGATAATGGTGTCTGCTTTGTACTGGACCAACACGATGAGTTGGAGATTTATATAGTCCTAGCTCACTGAAACAACAGTCCGTGAGTAGACATGTTGCACCACCGGGCACCTTATTTTTTGTGTATGTTGGTCAAAAGCTCACAAGATGATGATGGTGTCTGCTTTGTACTGGATCAAAACGATGAGTTGGAGGTTTATATAGTCCTAGCTCACTGAAACAACAGTCCGTGAGTAGACATGTTGCACCACCGGGCACCTTATTTTTTGTGCATGTCGATCAAAAGCTCACAAGATCATGATGGTGTCTGCTTTGTACTGGATCAACACGCTGAGTTTGAGGTTTACAACAGTCCGTGAGTAGACATGTTGGACCACCGGACACCTTATGTGTTGTGTATGTGGGTCAAAAGCTCACAAGATCATGATGGTGTCTGCTTTGTACTGGATCAACACGCTGAGTCGGCGGTTTATATAGTCGTAGCTCACTGAAACGATAGTCCGTGAGTAGACATGTTGCACCACCTTATTTTTTGTGTATGTCGGTCAAAAGCCTACAAGAGTTTCTTGTGTTGTATTGTTATTTTAACATGCCGACTATAAATAAAACTTATCTTATCTTATCTTATCTTGTATTGTTATTTTAACATGCCGAATATAAATAAAACTTATCTTATCTTATCTTATCTTGTATTGTTATTTTAACATGCCGAATATAAATAAAACTTATCTTATCTTATCTTATCTTGTATTGTTATTTTAACATGCCGACTATAAATAAAACTTATCTTTTCTTATTTTAGCTATCACTCGCTTATAAATGATACCAATTAGATTTAATACAAATTAGTCATAAATATCTAAATTAATTGATAGTCTTAGTATGAGACCAGAAGAGGGGATAGATTGTTTGTTGAAATTATATATAAAAATAACCCACCTCAAAGAGACAATGAGATCCTTTCTATTAAGAGCAGGTGCAAGGTGAGAAGCGAGTGATATAATAAAGGTGAGTAATAGCGTCACAAGACTTTCGTTTATTGCTTCTGTTGTACCATACACAACTCGAAGAGATATCAATTCCAGGGGCGGATCCAGAATTTCAAGTTAGGAGGGGCGTACTCAAAAAAAAATTGCGCCGAGCGGAGGGAGGCGCGAAAATTGTTGGGGTATTTCGTGTGAAAAATCACGATTTTACGCCAAAAAATCATATTTTTTTCCAATTTTAGGGGGGGGGGGGCGCGCGCCGGGTGCGCTCCCCCCTGAATTCGCCCCTGAATTCAATATGATCAAGAAATGAAGAAGGTAGGGGTAATATATTATACAGAACACATAGGAGGGCAAAGGGATGGGACTATTTGGATTGCATAGGAGAGAAAGTAAAAAAATGCTGATATAGTCACTGGATGATAAAGTCATAGGAAAGAATGCCACATGACTGCCTATTTTTATCTTTTCGAAAGAAAGATGAGAAACAATATTGCTAGAACTGTTGTACGGTTCTATATATCTCGAAGAGATATCAATTTAAACTCATCTGAAATGAAGGAGAAAACAAATATTGAAAAAAACAATTATTCAGAAGCTAAACGGAAAGAAAGTCACAGGAAAGAAAGTCTCAGGAAAAAAAGTCACAGGAAAAAAAAAGTCACAGAAAATAAAGTCACAAGAAAAAAGCTCACAGGAACAAAAGACACAATTTAGTTAGGAAAAAAAGTCACAAGAAAAAAGGTTACAGGAAAAAAATTCACAAAAAAAAAGTCACATCACACAAAAGTCCGTGACTTTATTTCTGTGACTTTCTTTCCTGTGACTTTCTTTCCTGTGATTTTATATCTGTGACTTTCTTTCCCGTGACTTTCTTTCCTGTGATTTTATATCCGTGATTGTATATATCTGTGACTTTCTTTCCTGTGACTGTATTTCCTACATTCATTCAGAATATAAGGAGTCCCAAATTCTAGTTTGGTGATTTCGTTGATCGCATCTATTCCATTGAGCTTGAAATAAAGGATACCACAGATACAGCTAGATCTGCTCCATACCTTGACATACATCTCGAAATTGATAGTGATGGGTGGTTGGGAACGAAACTTTACGACAAAAGAGATGAATTCGATTTTCTCATTGTGAACTTTCCATTTATATGTAGCAACATTCCTGCAGCACCGGCATATAGAGTATATATCTCTCAGTTGATATGCTATTCCAGAGCTTGTGGTTCCTATCAGGATTTCCTTGATATAGGGTTGCTGTAAAGAAGGAAGCTACTGAACCAAGGGTGCCTATTGAAGTCATCACTTTGAAAGTTTTACGGTTGGCACCATGACTTGGTTGACCGCTATGGAATATCTGTGTCACAAATGACCACGGATATGTTCCACTTGTCGTAAACACTTCCCGGTCCTTCCTCATTAATGACTTATCACCGGGTTTGTAACTAGATTAACACGACGGGTGCCACTAGTGGTGCAGGAACTGCCTACACTTCCGGAGCACCTGAGTTCACTCCCTGTTTTTAGTGTGGTTCGTGTTACTCGATCTTTAGTTTTATGTGTATGTTTTGTAAATCGTTGTCTGTTCTTCTTCGATATACGGATTCTGATTACCCCTTTAGTATCTTCAAACTCTTCTTAAATAACATGTTCTCTTAAATAATTTCTTAGCTTTCAAAATGGACCGACACTGTTTTACGGATTGTCTTAAAAAATAAAATGCGTGTTTCGTCCTATCATGCGACACTACGCAAACGAGGGTGTTTGGGGTTATGGTGTTTAACGCCACTTTCAACAATATTTCAGTTGTATCGTGGCGGCTATGCAAACGATTCGGGTAACAGTTTAAAATTGCAAATTTTTAGTGTAGTGAATTAAAATTTTGGAATTTGGAAGTGAAAATCATATCATTTTTGCCAAAAAAGCATATCAGACACTATAGTCCTTATTCCCCATGAGCTGGGAGTAATAAGTAAATATTTTACCTCCAACCTTGAGATTGTGACTTTTGATTTTGTGTAGTGTAATTGACATTAAGTAAACGATGTCATAACTATATATATCTAATATCTACTAAGGATGTCTAGGTTTTATCTGAGTTTATATCAATTAAAAGTATTAAATAAACATTAATATGGCGTGAAGGATAATGAAGTTTTATTTGAGATGCAAAAACGCGACTAGACTTTGTGTAACATTAGACTACGCGTCACGATGAAGATAAATATAACACGGAGTTCAATGAACTAAGGGACGGACCATTTAACTTGAAGGGGGGGGGGGGGGGGGGGGGGAGGGGGGGGTTATGATTTTCTTTCTAAAAAAATATTCTGATTCCCAATGTTGCTGAAAAAAATATTCTGATTTTGGTGGAGGAAAAAATAAATAATCTGATTCAGAGTTTTTGTCATATAACCTAATGTTAAATTCTGGAAAAAAATTAATATTCTAACTCTCATGTTGTCCGAAAAAAATTTTTTGAACGAAACAAAAAACCATAACCCCACCCCTGTAGGTTAAATGGTCGGTCCCTAAAATGAGGGCATTGCAAGGCTACACTAGTATTTACAAACTCAATTTCTAGTAACAACAAGGTGCTCTCAATGGTCGTGATCGGTTGGTAGTTGGATTTGCAACTACCTGTACAATCAGCGCCTATCACCACTAAAGTTCGAATCCCGCTAATGGTGAGGTGTACTCGATACAACATTATGTGATAAAGTTTGTCAGTGACTTGCGACAGGTCGGTGGTTTTTTCCATGTACTCCGGTTTCCTTCACCAATAAAACTGACCGCCACGATATAACTGAAATATTGTTGAAAGTGGCGTTAAACACCATAGCCCTAAAACCTATCATGCCAAACTAATCACGGAGTATTGACATTGAACATAGTTCTCTAAATAGTGTTTTGGGAATGCTACGTTCGATATATGTAAAAGAACACTGACAGCAGTTCGTGGTGAGGCGAGGGTGGTTAAAAGGGGTCTTTTGTATTTGTGACAATCGGAACATACGTCCACAAGCCCATCCCAGCACCACATAATTTCCATCTTTTACTATACAAATATAGCAGATACTTCGACGACAACGTAACTGTAAATGGCTTAAGTATGTAAAACTTTAACACAATGAACTTAAATTGACACTAGCTACTCAAGGAGTGGTGTGAATCAGACGTGGATTCTGAAAAATTATAAAGATACAATCAAGGTTCATCTCATCATTGCAACAGTATTAAACATTTTACTTCTCTACCCTCTACACAACTATTCCCGACTCAAAACTAAAAGATAGATTAAAAGAATTGGTTCAATTGTGCTTCATAAAATAAGAATGGCCAACGTACTTTGTCATATGCTGCCTTTCATTTTTTTGTGACAGTGTGTGGTATTGTTGAGTTGAAGTGAATATGTGCAGGTGTTTGTCTCAATCGTAACTACTCGGCCATTCTCGCTATCCTGCAAATAACCTCGTATTCATTATGCGTATAAATCGCACTACTTTTCACATGTCAGTTACATGAAAGTTTGATAAAGTTATATTTCAAGCAATTTTCTATATTTCAATTAAAGTTTTAATTAGTTTTGCATGATTAGATTTTACTTAGTATGTCTTCCATATTGGATTTTCGTGGACTATATTTTTGTGCGGCTTAACTTAACTTAACTTCCGGCAAACAATTTAAGAAGAATTTCTACTATGTACGTACGAGGTTATTTGCAGGGTAGCGAGAATGGCCGAGTAGCTACGATTGGTATTTGTCTATCGTTTCTTTATGCCTGTATTGACGTTAGAGATCCAATTATTAAGAGGGGAACCCAAAACATGTTTTTAATTTCTACAACCTTGAGTTAAAAAGAGTAACATTCAGTAATATAACAATTGGTTAAAACTCTGTTAATTGGGAATATTCATTTAACTAATTATATGTACACTATGATTCTACAAAAAAAGTTCTCTGAAACTGATTTCATCAAAATGCTCCAGTTTTTGATTGATAGCATATTTACTCTGTTTGGTGGGGTCGTTTTTAACAGACACTCGATATTCCTAAGGGTACCAACTGTGTTCCTTTTCTCTCCAATTTATTCATTTATTCGTATGAGGCAGACTTTATACAAGGATCTTCTCAAGAAAAACGAAAAGAAACTAGCCCGATCCTTTAATTTCAAGTTTCGCTATAGTGTATATACAGATATACAATTAATTTTAGGTTTGGCATCTATTCCATCGAGCTTGAAATAAAGGATACCAGAGATACAGTTTCATACCTTGACATACACCTCAAATATGGCAGTAAGGGCCGGTAAAACAAGAACCTTTGCGGATTGCGAGCTTTCCATCTATTGTAGCAACTTTCGATCAGCACCTGCATATGGAATAGCTAGTATATATCTCAGTTGATTCGATATTCCAGAATTTGTGGTTCATATAATGATTTTTTTTATAGAGGGCTGCTGCTAAGACGGAAGCTACTGAACCAAGGTTTGTAGTGGTTAAGTTGAAGTCATCACTTCGAAAGTTTTACGGTCGCCACCATAACCTGGTTAACGGTTATGGAATATCTGTGCCACAAATGACCACGGATATGTTCCGTTTGTCGTAATCATAATACGGTCATTTTATCATTTTTATCACCGGGCTTGTGACAAGAGATACACGACGGGTGCCACATGTGGTGCAGGAACGGCCTAGCCTTACGTAGCTCGTGAGTTTACCCCAGGTTATTAGTGGGGTTCGTGTTGCTCGATCTTTAATTTTCTGTGTATTGTTTTATACATTATAGTTTGCCCTTTTTCTTTTGGCCATTGTATTTTCTGACCTTTTTCAATTTACGACCCCTTTGATATCTTCAAAAATTTTTTTTTTTTTTAATAAGACTAACATTACAAGCGACTCGTGTCAATTTAAAGGCATACCCGGTATTCAACACACGCGCTTACGACAAAAAGAGATGATATTTCTTTTCCTATCGTTTATTTTCTATTTTGGATGATGACGTTCCTTTGACCTCATTATATCGCGTTTACATTTCTCAGATTGTTCGTTTGCAAGTATTTTTTGTAATGTTTCTGATATTCAATTACCGTAATCTCGCAATATTGAATAACGTATACAATTTTACACTAAGGATACCGTTTTCATAAATTATTGAGAACTTTCATTAAATTTTTATTACCGTTATAAAGATCTTGTACATAAAGACAAGTCTACGTGCAGAGATCTGATCCAAAATTGCATTTTTCAAAGGGCTTATGCCAACCACTGTGTTTAAAACGACGTATTTTTAACAAAGTTAAAAAGTTCAAATCTGACACTTGTAAAAACCATGAAAAATCTTATTCGTAAAGGCTATGGTTTAGCAGATATAACTTACTTTTTGAGGCAATGTCTCTTAAGTGCTAATATATAGACAATCTGCTGGTACAACTAAAAGATCAAACCAGGTTTTAAATCAAGAATGGATATGAATGTAGGATAGATCATAGTCACAGGACAAAAAGTCACAGACAGAAAGTCACATGACAAAAATTCACAGGAGAAAAAGTCACAGACAAAAAGTCACAAATGACATTTTTCGACAAATAGGACAAAAATTCACAGACAAAAAGTCACGGACAAAAAGTCACAGGACAAAAAGTTAGACAAATATATGGTCTTGGAAAGGTCACGTAGGCTCGAAAAAACACAAATTTAGTAGGAAATGTCAAGGACGTATATATATATACGTCCTTGGAAATGTTAACGAAATTAAGTGGTTTTACACCTTAAAATAATAACGGGTGTCCCCAATTAAAAATTGTAGTTTTAAATAACACACACATCTAATCTTGTGAAAACTGTGAAAAATCTTGTTGGTAAAGACTAAATTATTTAGCATTTATCATTTACCTTTTGAGGCAGGGTTTGGTTTCTTTCTTTTAAAATAATATATTTCTCTGACGTCACACTATTGTTCGAACAGTGAATTATTTTTAAGAGTCTACAGTTTATTCCTTTGTTCTTGAGTATGTGAATTTTAACCTTTTACTATTTTAGGCTTAAAAACGTTTTGTACATATTTTGGGCTTTGAGTTTCAAATCTTCCATCTAACCACCCGGCTACGATGACCATACTATTAGACAGTATAATTAGTATACATATGTATATGGGTGAACTTTGTAAAGACAAATATGAACAACTTTTTTAAATAAGCAATTGATCAATATATACAAGACACGATGCAGGTATTTCAGATCTGGTATAATTTATGTTCAGAACTGACGAGTACATGAACTTTTAAAATATATTCTCGCAATGCAAAAAACAACATAACTAGCCGACCACAAGTAATAACAAATCAGACAGACCACAGGTGAACATTTGGAACACTTGAATGACCTTGAAATATCTAAATATAAACGAGAATCGAAAGTACGAATGCCGATAAATATTTCTCGTTTTAATTTGGTTAATTGTGTCTTATTAGGCTTTATAAACATTTAAAGGGTAAACAAAAAAGGAAAACACTGCTGCAGATGGAAAAGTATTAAGTACGAGAATACACTCCAACTTGTCGATCCTTAAAAATAATCAACTCGACCCGTAAGGGTCTCGTTGATTATTTTGAAGAATCTACAGCTAAAGTGTATTCTCTTACAAAATGTAGACCATCTGCTGGTTCTACTAGTAGCTGAAACTAGCTATTAAAACAATACCGGTACATTTATATTTCATTCAATATTACATTATCATTTAATGTTCAATATTTGATTTCAATAGTTTACGACCTATTAATTCTGGTCTCCGATAAAGACCATTATTTATTTTAGATGTTTATGACTAATTAAATCTCTTAAAAGTATCAGTTATGATTTTTTTGTCCTTAGATTAAAGGGATATTGTCTACCACAATCGTAATTTTTTCATACCCAAAATTATTGTCATTTTCCGTACTGACCTTCATAAAATGAAGATTAAACACCGAATTATTGGCGAATACGCTATGAAACGTTGTTTTTTCGATTTAAAAAAGCTGACCACCGTTACTGGAAGCTAATTAATTATGCACTGACCTGAGCGAGGCCAAATCTATTTTTATCTATGTTTATGCCAGTAACCCGGATGCTGCAGCATGGATGCTAAAATTCGTGTTTGTTTACCTCGCAAATACGGCCGTTTTATGCTATTCATTGACAATAATTTGCTGTTGCCAGGTGCAAGATTACATATATTGAATAATGTCTACCGACAATGATCATAGGCATCATCATAAATTCATAAAATATGAAAAACGATTGAGAAAAGAAGGAAAAAACATGCTCGGCTTACCTATCAAGCAAAATCTTTGCCACTTCAGCGCGAGTTTGGACGCGTAGCACTTCTTTGAGTTCGTTCCAACGGTCCAACTGATCCCCTACATATATCCTGCATTTGTTCCATTTGGAAGATACTTCACTTCTATTCATCTTTCTCTCTGAATCCGTCAAAGTCCGCTTTCTTCCACGCGTTGACACTTTCCCTTTTGCCCAATAACCACATGTTGTTTATTGTTTCTAAACAGTGCGCATGCTGAAGACGGGTTCACATAAAAGGTCATATGAATAGATTTGAATTCTTGTTATCCTGGACAATAATTCCGATAATGATAGTTTTGGGTCTTTTTTGTCAAAAAATCGTATCTTTTGCAGCATAACTCGGTGTTAGTCTTCATTTTATGAAGGTCAGTACGGAAAACGACAATAATTTTGGATATGAAAAAAATACGATTGTGGTAAACAATATCCCTTTAATGTAACCAACAGATCCTATCTTTCTAGCTAGTATTCAATTAACAGCGAGCATTCATTGATTCTGCTATTGTACTGTCCATGTTTATGTTGTCATTCATTGATTCTGCTACTGTACTGTCCATGTTTATGTTGTCATTCATTGATTCTGCTACTGTACTGTCCATGTTTATGTTGTCATTCATTGATTCTGCTACTGTACTGTCCATGTTTATGTTGTCATTCATTGATTCTGCTACTGTACTGTCCATGTTTATGTTGTCATTCATTGATTCTGCTACTGTACTGTCCATGTTTATGTTGTCATTCATTGATTCTGCTACTGTACTGTCCATGTTTATGTTGTCATTCATTGATTCTGCTACTGTACTGTCCATGTTTATGTTGTCATTCATTGATTCTGCTACTGTACTGTCCATGTTTATGTTGTCATTCATTGATTCTGCTACTGTACTGTCCATGTTTATGTTGTCATTCATTGATTCTGCTACTGTACTGTCCATGTTTATGTTGTCATTCATTGACACTATCACTGTACTGTCCATGTTTATGTTGTCATTTATTTTTGTGATAGTATGTGATCTTTTTGAGTTGAAGCGAATATGTGCAGGTGTATTTTTTTTATCGTTTCTTTATGTTTGCTTTGACGTTGGAGATCCAATTATCAAGAGGGGTATCCAAAACTTGTTGTTAATTTCAACAAATTCTGTTAATTTTCGCACATTCACTTAAGCCATTGTATGTACACCATATGTACCCACAGTTATACCACAGACGCTAGACATGATATCAAAAGTAATCCCATAAGGTCAATGGGAAGAAGATATAACCAGTGGGTAAAATTGCCCATTGACACCATTTTCTCATACTTGACCTTATGGAATTATTATTGATACAGCGTCTGAAGCATGTGAACAAAGGCTTAGATGTGACATTTCCCCCATAATTTAAAATTTCCAGCACATATTTATGAAAAGAAAATTTAATCGATGATGGTCTACAATCCAACTTATATAAAAATAAAAAACGGGCTCACGCTCATTTCAAACCACTGAACCCACAAAAAGACCAAGACATATTCTGACGTAAATACAACTGATGGTTTTTGACAGACAAAAACAAATGGCAGGGTCAAACCTGTTTATCGAAACCATATCCCCCCCTAATTGTTAGTTGAACCTCCAACGGCAATGCAAGCAATAAAACAAAAAAAACCGGCACATGTTCGCTTCCACTAAAGAAGACATCACACTATCACAAAAAGAAAGACAAAAGAAACAGAATAGCATGATATATAGCAGGGTACATGAATACTCGTAATTAACTAACCACTAGATATCACGGTGCATAGCCATAACGGATTATTTTGGATAAAACGGATTCTTTCGGAACAAGAAACGGATCATTTCGGCTTTTTTCTCAACATGAAATGGATGACAATGCCAATAAGACTAAAGTTATGGAACAGGAAAGGTAATTAAAACAATCTAACTATGCCACGCCGGAACTTCTGAGTTTAACCGATAGACCACTTTTCCTTTACAGCTGTATAATTTCCTCTCATATATTCTACAAAGTGTGCACAAAACAGGACCTGTTGACTTCGTCTTTTTCATATCGATAGTTTGTTACTTATTTACACTTTATTCCTCAACATATATATACATAGCTGATTCATAATATAGTTTCTTTACATGGGGACTTATTTCTAATCATAACATCAATTAATTTAACAGAAAAAAAAACCTTAACGCAGGTAACGGATTCTTTGTGATTTGATCATTTCTGGCATCGGAATACTTTCGGATCATAGTGGCATCAGATTCAATATCTGTATCATAGGTGTCATCTACAAGCAAACATCCCAAAGCAGCCAAAGAGTTTGTGTCGATCTGTAAAGTATAATAATAACAGGCATGTAGGAATGGAAAAAATATAAACAATTGATTTGATAATGAAAATCAGATTAACTAAATATACAAAAAACCTTGATTCGTCTATCAGACACGGAATGCCCATTTCATTATTAAAATAGAACTAAACTCAAAAACGTCTTTACTTAAGGTGAAATTGTAGGTCAAAGCGACTTAGTTAATAGTGAACCCTGTTGTACTACTCTGGACCTATTTACTAAATAAGTATCATTGCTATATCTATCATATATCATATCTAGTAACTAAGAGATCGACTTAACAAAAGTTGTTTATGCATAGAAAATAACTCAAAGTGACCTAATTAATAGTGAACCATGTTGTACTATATATATATCCAAGACCCGTGGCCAAGTATCTCTAGTATCTGAGAAATTGACCTAAATGCAAGATTTAAATGGTTATTCATGCGTTTAATGTAAGTCAAAGTGACCAAATTAATAGTGAACCATGTTGTACTATATATATATATATCCAAGACCCGTGGCCAAGTATCTCCAGTATCTGAGAAATGGACCTAAATGGAAGATTTAAATGGTTATTCATGCGTTTAATGTAAGTCAAAATGACCAAATTAATAGTGAACCATGTTGTACTATATATATATCCAAGACCCGTGGCCAAGTATCTCTAGTATCTGAGAAATGGACCTAAATGGAAGATTTAAATGGTTATTCATGCGTTTAATGTAAGTCAAAATGACCAAATTAATAGTGAACCATGTTGTACTATATATATATCCAAGACCCGTGGCCAAGTATCTCTAGTATCTGAGAAATGGACCTAAATGCAAGATTTTAATGGTTATTCATGCGTTTAATGTAAGTCAAAGTGACCAAATTAATAGTGAACCATGTTGTACTATATATATATCCAAGACCCGTGGCCAAGTATCTCTAGTATCTGAGAAATGGACCTAAATGGAAGATTTAAATGGTTATTCATGCGTTTAATGTAAGTCAAAGTGACCAAATTAATAGTGAACCATGTAGTACTAACCAAGATCTATCCAACTGGTCAAATATCTATACCATGTCTAGTATTAGAGAAACGGACCTAACTAAATAGGAACGGACGTACATATGAACATACGAAAGGACAGTGGCAAATAAATGTGACAAAAAAAGTCAGAACATGATCAAAACGGAGAGTCCATAAAAAGAAAAGGAAAATCACAGAGCACGATCTCCAACAAAACAACTGATGGACAACCGTCATATTTCTCACTGGATACAGACATTTTTGAGTGAAAATGGTTGGTTAAACCAAGTTTTACATAGCTCTTAACCGCTCTGATTGAAAATTGTCCACATTGACAACATCGTAATGGTAAAACATTTGAACGTCCAATCTTTACTCTCAAATTCTAGAACCAAACATCAAGGCTAACACACTGACTCAAGTCTGGTAATTAGAAAAGAGAAGGAAACCACAGACAACTCTCCTACTCCTGACTGGATACATGTATTTCTATGTGGAAATGGTGGGTTAAAAGAGCTTTAAACCTCCCTCTTGTATGATTATTGTCCATAGTTTCGCAAGACAACACAAGTTTCACCCCTCCAAACAAAAGGGTGTGGGTCAACAACTAATTGAACCCATCTTGAATAAATTTTGAAATTTAAATAGAATATTTTTTTTCTGTAAAATCAGGATAGTTCTCTTGAGGAAAAGCACGAGCTGCTTTTTATTGACAGACTTCGATGTAGATGTAAAAATCTGAGTAGCAGCTCAGTATAGGCTCTAACATATCGGAAAAGTTGATTGAAATATGTATACTACATAAACGGGTGAGGAAGGAATATTGCTGCTAAGATGTGGAAAATTAACAATATCAAAATTAAAATCGTCCCTTTTGAAATATATCACGACGTTAACACTATCCCCAAAATGATCTGCCACAGTAACTAACCTCTGCTCCCAAAAATCTGTAGTCGTTAGAATTCATTGCTCTAAAAAGAAAAGAACACTGTCCTGTACTCAATTGATCAATAACATCCTAAAGAATCCGGTGCAGTGATCATTAAGTGTCTGTTTCTCAAGTGTATTTACATTTTTGTTAAATATAATAGGAGTGTTCGCCGATCTCATTAGTGATGTCATATTCACTAATTTGCATGACAATAAACAAATACTTGGTTGGCAATAAAACAATAAAGTAATTGACAGGAAAATAACAAATTTTTAAACTTTTATAACTTTTTTATTTCCAAACCAATGTTGGTTCTGTTAATTGTTTTAGAGACTTAGGAAAATTCATATTTTTTCTGTCAGTTTACATTTTTTAATTTTGATATGATAAATTCATAATTCTAATATGAAATAATGCATTTTTACACCTCAAAACTAAATAAAACAAGATTGAATTTCCAATCTTTTTATTCTGGATATGTGTATCAAACCTTCATTGTGAATTAGTTATTTCTATATAATTTTCACTTCTGAAAGAATTATTGAATTATCTTAAATAACAAAAAAATAATGACAATTTAAAGTTGAGTCTTCAATGAAAGACAATGGAAATTTTCCATTTCTTGCCAACCAGACAGGTAAATTCTCAAGACTATGACATCACGGCAAACACTCCTATAGTAGTTATGCAAAATTACACCTGATAGCAAGTTAACACTTTCAAATTATCAATTTTATACCTAAAAAGCAACATTTGAACCAGATGTGTCATTAAATTATTTTGTATCGTTGAAAACAACATGCTCAGCGACGAATTGTTGGAAAACATTTTTGCGTTTGTTCGTTCGTTAAAAGTCAATGAAAACGACAGCTTTAACTTCCCCGAACAAATCACTTGATAAAAAGGATAATTGAAAAGTTCCGTCGTACCGTTCCCTGACAGATTTAGGGAATTTTTAGTTGTAAAACAGAGATATAATCAGAGCACATACCTACACTTCTTCGAAATGATCTGAAATGATCCGTTCCGCGATTCCGAAAGAATCCGTTTTATCCAAAAGAATCCGTTATGGCTATGCACCGTGGATATAAGAGTGCATGCTATGTTGGTTAAATACCTTTACTCTTATGGCAGAAAATAAATCATAAGTGATATTTCTAACATAATTTATAAGAATTTGCCATAAATATCTAAAACAAATTAATGGTTTTAATAGGTTATCAATTTGTTAACATTAAATGTAGAATATAAAATGGCGATATAATATAAATATCAACATGGCGTCCTTCATTGACTATATAAATAATACCGTGATGAAACTCCCAATATATTTTAATTCGCACATGCGTATTGACGAACCAATTACAAACATCATTCCTTAGTGAATTCATGCATTCATACAGGACCGTGGTGCATACAAACATAAAATGCCCGTATTTTTTTTACCTATATTTTTTCAGGAATAAATAGTTATGACAACCATCTATGGACTTTGACTTTTGAAAATATAACGTCTTCCGGTGACGTAGTTTACAAGGAACGCTGATCACATAATACAAGCTGGTTACTGATTTATTTTACAATTGTGTTAGCATTTTACTTGTTTAGGTTTCTAAATTCAAAATGCCATAAAATTGTAAAATATCAGTAACTTGATTGTATCACAGTCTAGTTATACATAAAAAAAAACTGTAAACATGAAGGTTAGTGGAAATTGTTATGAAATGCATTTCCAGTACTGATTTCCTCTTCAAAAAATAAGTTAGATTTTTCCTACTACAATCGAAATAATTCATGGAAGCCATAGTGTGTATCCAGTTTTAACATGGGTAACATTATTTTCGTTGAATTTTATCCCTCGCTATCGCTCAGGATACAAAATTTACGAAAATAATGTTACTCATTTTAAAACTGCATACAAACTATGGCTTCCATGAATTATTTTTTTAATTCTAACATAACGTCCTTCTTTCAATTTGCAAACAAACGAGCGATTTATCTATTGGGTATAATCTCATTAGCACATGCGCCGGTGCATGTGACTGACTTTCCCGTCGTAAATGTACTTGTTGATGAATTATCGTCTGCTCGAATTTGGCAGCATAAATTGTGTGCAACATTCTCCGCAAACGTAAATATAAATTACCGTCTTCTAATCAAAGTATGCTACCGTATTTGTACTCTTAGTCATATCAGAATCGAAATAATTCATGGAGCTTCCATGATTTATTTCTTAAATATATTTTAATTCGCACATGCGTATTTTATGACAAATTAAGGACATAATTATTGTGTGATTTCATTTATTTATACAGGATCGTGGTGCATACAATGTTCCGTTGTTTCTTTACATTTTCATTTTTTCTGGGAAATAATACTTTAAATAACCATCTATCGACTTTGACTTGTGCAAATTGTCATCTTCCGCTGATGTTGTTTCCAAGGAACGCTGACGACATTGACACCTGGTTACTGACTTATTTTACAATTATTTTTTTTTAGCATCTCACCTCTTTTTTTTTTAATCATATACATTTATTCATCATTACCTGTTAACAATGCACCTTGGTCGCCCAGGTTCAACCAAGGGTCCCTGTTTTACAACAAAAGATAACATGCACAGGATCAGACATGTAACTTACACAATAAAAATCATCACATATTTATAAATCATTACACACAGAGAAAACAGGAAAAATATACTTATATTAGATATATAAACAATTATGAAAAAAATAGAATAATTATTCATTCATTATTTATTATTAGCATTCTATATTTCGAATACACCAATCGAGTGCACCCATAAACTATCCTGTTGAGTGCACCGATAGACATTTAAATGAGATTTCTGATAATTGTTAATTTGTCCTTTACTATATTATCTAAAATGTTTGTTTTTAGTAAAAAATCTAGATTATTATGAAAATTTCTTCTCCAAGTATTTCTAATAACATGATATCCCAAATTAATTCCGTTGTGTTTATTTTATTACGAATTTTCCACAATTCCCACTTAAAAATATATATTATGATGTTTATATATAGATTCTCCTTCAGTTGCCCGTGGGTCACGATATTTCTCCACTCAAGAGAGCTAAATTAAGAATTTTAACCACAAGCCGTAACTATCGAGAGTGGAGAAATATCGTAACCCACATGGGCAACTGAAGGAGAATTTGTTTCTCCCATTATTCAACACGAACTTTATTTCAAAATCCTTCAAAATTACCGATTTGACAACATGCGGGAAAAGGCACGAGACATTTTAATCTTCTAGATGATTACAGATTGTTGCACCACTGGTTCAGCGGGGTTAAAACGCCGTAATAATGGGAGAAAATATTATCCAGGCTATCACTATCACCTTTGTGATATCCTAGCATAATGTCTTTTTCTCTAAATTTTCGAGGTATTTCCAAGTCAAAGTATTTTTTAACAAATCTTCCATCTTTCACTAATTTTTGCAGAAGGGCACTGAAAAAATAAATGTTGCAGAGTTTCATTATTGTTATCTACTTGACATAGATGGCATTTACCGTTTGACATATTCATTTCTTTACGTCTGTTTTCCGTATAAATAATGTTATGAATACATTTCCATTGAAATTCTTTAATTTTGTTTGACACGTGAACCTGTTTTAATTTTGATCAAACTTGTTCCCAATTAATTTCTTCTTCATAAAGGGCTTCAGATTTTGTTTGACATATTGGTTTAATTTTCTTATTAAGAATTTTATGAATATATTTCAATCCTAGTTGAAAGGGTAATATTATTTTTTCCATTTTGTAATATAAATAAAGGTCCTTATTCAGTTTTAGAAGGTGCCCCCTATTTGAGTTAGGATCGGCTGCTATTTCACCTTGTAAAATTTGTACAAATTCTTTTGAAACGGCTTTTTTAATTCTAGAATATTCTGAAATACAATTTCTTTTATCATTGCAATTCTTAAAATCATTTTCGATTGTGGACCAGATATCTGTTATTGTTTTAATATTGCTTTTAACAAAGGATGCGAAGCAAATTGGTTTGTTTTGTAAAGTAATATTTGAGTTACAGAATAACCTTTGTTCTAATATTTCGTCAATTGTCCTACTATGTTGTAGGTTGTTGCTAAATTTAGACCATGAATGTAATAAATTTCTATAAAATTTTGGAATATTATTTAATTTTAAAGTTGATACATTTGAGCATCGACACACACACAACGTTTCATTGAATTTGAAATCAAATTTGTGTAGCCAGAATTTACCTATTGCATTCCAACTATTTAAAGGTGAATTTAGAATACGATAAAGTAACTGTATGTGCTTACTGGTAATAAACGTGTCTATATTTAACATACCCCCCCCCCCCCCCCCCCCCTTTCGTTTGTCTCTAAGCAACAAACATTTCTGTTAATCTGATTAGTTTTACCATACCATATCGGCCATTCTCGCTACCCTACAAATAACCTCGTACGTAGATAGTAGAAATTCTTCTTAAATTGTTTGCCGGAAGGTAAGTTAAGTTAAGCCGCACACAAATATAGTCCACGAAAATCCAATATGGAAGACATACTAAGTAAAATCTATTCATGCAAAACTAATTAAAACTTTAACTTTTATCCATGAAAATAACTGAAATATAGAAAATTATTTAAAATATAACTTTATCAAACTTTCATGTAACTGACATGTGAAAAGTAGTGCGATTTATACGCCTAATGCATACGAGGTTATTTGTAGGGTAGCGAGAATGGCCGAGTAGTTACGATTGACCCCCATAAGTCAAATTTCTACTTTTCCACACATGTATACAACTTTTCATCTTTTTTTTAATTGATTTTCATATAATGTCATATCCATGATGTATACCCAATGTTTTAACATTTCCTGCTACCCATTTTATTTTTGTAAATGTTGGTCCCCTATTTCTGGCAGAGCCAATATATAAACCTTTGGCTAATTATCAAAATTTATTTTGGACCCAGAGGCTTTTTCATAAGTTGATAGAACATCAAATGTTTTTTTTAGCGAATCTTCATCTTTATTTATTATTTGGGTGTCATCATCAGTAAACATGTACAACTTAGTTTCTAATGATTCTATATCTCCTTCTCCAGGTAGTTTTACACCTTTTATATCGCTACCCCACTTAAGGCACAAGCCAGTGGTTCTATTTGCAGAATGTAGATAAGAGGAGCTACAAGAGCGAGATATTGGGAAATATTTAGAAACAAACCCATTTGTTTTTATACATGTTTTTGCTCTATTAAAGGAAAACGCTATGGTCTTAACAAGTTAGCGTGAAAATTTAAATGACAGTACATAAAAGACATCTGTGTTAATGAATGCTAAAAATAGTATATCGTAAGGTAGAATTTGGTCATTGAAGTTGCATGTAGCACCAAATAATGGGGATCGCCATTTTTCAGAATTCTTCAATGTGAGGAGACAAAAGGCATAATGCATTCTCGGATATACCTGCAATTAAAGCTCTTCCGAAAGAGCCGTGACGTTACGGTGTCGGTATCGTCTATTATATCAGCATTGATCAGTCGCAATTTTATCATTAAAAATTATGTAAATCGTAAAATAACGTCGTATATTTATCTTTTGATATTTACAAAATCATTATGACTTCATGTCAAACATTTTATTGCACTAACGAAAAACGAAAGAGTGAGAAGAATTGGTTTTTTTTTGTAATTGCCGATTAGGACTACCCTTGTCAACACATCGACCAGTGACCACGAAAAACACGGGAAGGATCGGTATTTACAAAAAAAAAATTTGTCGATGTGTTGACAAGGGTAGTCCTGATCGGTAATTACAAAAAAAAAACAATTCTTCTCACACTTTCCTTTTTCGTTAGTGCAATAAAAAGCTTCTGTAAGACAGCCAGTAATTATCACCATTTAGGCCCGTATTACACATAGGTGTTTTGACATCACCATCAACAGTATTCCAGAAGTGTTGCTTCTAAGGAAAACTCCAGTCAGTTGAACAATTGTTATAATTCAATACATTGTAACTTTTTATTCGTAAATAACTAATTATTAAATAAAAAACACCTTTATTAACATACCCAATTAGAAATATGAATATTTGGAATTTCCTGTCGTAGTGTAAACGGCCATGACACCTCTTCATGTGACGTCACGGAGACATATCATGTTAGTTGAATAAATAAATAAATAAATGTTGACTCTTCCCAACATCGAGTCCTTTTGGTTATGTTTTAATATCAGATCAACTGCAATACAATGTTAACAATTTGTATATCGTCCTATTTTTTTTTCTTAATATACCCATCCCATGTTACATTTTCATAAAACAAATGAGTTTATTTGTATTGGGGGGGGGGGGGGGGTCTACATATAATTCAATGTTTTACATGATTGGCCCACAGGGGCTAGGTGCGTCCGAAAAAAACCAAAAAAAAACTATATAATACTACAAGGGGGCGAACTCACTTGCTTCCATTTTTTTAAGTCGTCGTGTTAAATTGATCGTAACTTCGGAACGCCTTAATATTTTCAAAAAATGTTTCCACCAGTCGAAAGTCAAGTAATTTTCCTTTCCAAAGAGACCCCAATTGTTAGTGTAGGCCTCCGAATTGCTGAGGTATCATACACGAACCAAAACAAAACGGCGTGAAAATCCGAAGTCGTACAAACGCTGGGTTGACCACTTCCCATCTGTGTACAGACTTTCCCATGCGTAAACGAGTCATTTTGACTAGCTAAATACTTTCATCCATTCAAATTATGATAAAATTTCTTACCTTACGCCAATTTATATGTCCTTTAAGTCTGTTTTTGAAAGAAATCCCATTTGCATCCTTGACAAACGCCATAGACATGAAAATTGAGAGAGTACTAACGGGCTTTTTGATTGGCTGAACAATCTGTTTCAGCCAATCAAAAAGCCCGTTAGAACTCTCTCAATTTTCACGGGATTTTTGATTGGCTGAACAATCTGTTTCAGCCAATCAAAAAGCCCGTTAGAACTCTCTCAATTTTCATGTCTATGGCGTTTGTCAAGGATGCAAATGGGATTTCTTTCAAAAACAGACTTAAAGGACATATAAATTGGCGTAAGGTAAGAAATTTTATCATAATTTGAATGGATGAAAGTATTTAGCTAGTCAAAATGACTCGTTTACGCATGGGAAAGTCTGTACACAGATGGGAAGTGGTCAACCCAGCGTTTGTACGACTTCGGATTTTCACGCCGTTTTGTTTTGGTTCGTGTATGATACCTCAGCAATTCGGAGGTCTACACTAACAATTGGGGTCTCTTTGGAAAGGAAAATTACTTGACTTTCGACTGGTGGAAACATTTTTTGAAAATATTAAGGCGTTCCGAAGTTACGATCAATTTAACACGACGACTTAAAAAAATGGAAGCAAGTGAGTTCGCCCCCTTGTAGTATTATATAGTTTTTTTTTTCTTTTTCGGACGCACCTAGCCCCTGTGGATTGGCCGTAGGATAAATAACTGTCACTTCTAACTCGTTTTATGCGTACATCTGCTTTTTTCTTTTTTGTCGCCAATGCTGTCGTACTTTCCCGTGTTTTTCGTTGTGTTAACTGATCGGTAATTACAAAAAAAACAATTCTTCTCACACTCTCCTTTTTCGTTAGTGCAATAAAATGTTTGACATGAAGTCATAATGATTTTGTAAATATCAAAAGCATTGGCGACAAAAAAGAAAAAAAAACATGTGTACGCATAAAACCAGTTAAAAGTGAGTTATTTAACCTACGATCAATCATGTAAAACATACATGGAATTATACGTAGATACCCCCCCCCCCCAAAAAAAACCCCAATGGGATGGGAATATTAAGAAAAAAATTAGGACGATATACAAATTGTAAAACATTGTATTGCAGTTGATCTGATATTAAAACATAACCAAAAGGGCTCGATGTTGGGAATAGTCAGATACATTATATGTTATTCAGCTATCAGACAGGGTATATAATGTGACATTCCCGGCTTAGGATCTATATTCCCTGAGGCGCAGATATGTCGCCACTCTTTAACAAACTATCAATTCGGTAAGTAAATCCATCATATAAAAGTGATTTTTTTCCTCGATTTGTTTCCGATATCGACCACTCCATATTTACGACAAATACCAATTGAAAATAAATCAAAATACAGTCGCTATATATACAGAACCAGTGAGTTGATTTCATAGTGAGTATTTTGTTCACGAATATTAAAATCTGTTCAGCTATGTTTCAAATTGTCATTTCTTATTCAGTTGTATTTTTACATTAAAATAATAAAGTTTATATTTCTGTTTAAAACATAAATTAAGATTATAATTATTTATTTAAGCCAAAATGCTTTTTCATCAATTAAACTCGAAAATATATTTTTTTTTAGATTTTTCTTATTAAAATTTAAATTCTAAATTTTTATACATTTATATACATTTAATATGTAAAGTTACAAATATTAAATATAATTAATTTTTTTTTCGCGCAATTGAAAGATTGCAACAGGTAAATCTCAGGTAAAAAATCGGCGCAAATGTAGGGCACTTTAGCCGAGCAAATGAAAGGGTAGTTAATCCCCAAATCTGCGCAAATGAAATGCGCCCATGAAAATATGTGTAACAAACTAAATTCGTAATATTATTTATTCAACTAACATGATCCGTCTCCGTGACGTCACATGAAGAGGTGTCATTGTCGCTTACACTACGACAAGAAATTACAAATATTCATATTTCTAATTGGGTATATTAATGTTAATAAAGGTGTTTTTTGTTTAATAATTAGTTATTTTTTAATAAAAAGTTACAATGTATTGAATTATAACAATTGTTCAACTAACTGGAGTTTTCCTTTAAACAACATTTTAATCCATCCCCTAAGGTTTTCCCCAAAATTAAATTCCTTTAAAATATAGTCCACCCATCCCCATTCAACCTTATCAAATGCCTTTTGTTGGTCTAAAAATACTAGAATAGCTTCCTCGTCTTCCTGGTCTATATAATCTATAATATCCTTTAGCCCATACTTTCTTTGTCTTGTGTTATTGAATATTTTTCATATACCACATATGTTGTAATTGAAGGAAATGCTTTTGGGCTGATACTCATTCAATCTAATCTGGCTTAGACTGCCTAAATTAGTAATAATTGGTAGTCATGACACTCGACAAAGAAAGTATGGGCTAAATTGATTATACAATACCTGGTCATTAGTATATGAAAAAAAAATGCATCTCGGCTTCGCCTCAACACATTCTTTTTCATATACTATAACCAGGTATTGAATAACCTATACGTATTAAACGGTTTGCCTCACTGATATTTCTACCTTTAACAAAACCCTTTTGATCAGAATGAATTACATTCGGCAAGACAATTTTTAACCTTTCGGCTAAGATCTTTGCAATTATCTTATAATCGGTATTGAGTAATGTCAACGGCCTCCAATTACAAATGTTTTCTCTCTTCCCACTTTTAAATAACAAGGTTAATACTCCCCTATTCTGAGACTTGCTCATTTTCTTTTCTTTGAAAATCTCACATAGCAGTAATATAAATTCCTCTTTAATCGTTTCCCCAAAAAGTTAATAAAACTCGGATATAATGCCGTCCTCACCAGGAAATTTATTTGATTTTAATACTTTCAATACTTTAACGATTTTATTAGAATCTACATCTGAGTCGAGTTCACCCTTTTCCTCTGTGGTCAACTTTTCTTGTAAATGTTGTGTAAGATTACTCACACATGTTTCGTCCCATCCCTCTGATGTCAATAACTTAGAGTAAAATTTTACTTGTTAATTTATTATTGAATCAATATCATATTTGTAATGACCTTCTGATGTTTTTATTCTATTCCACAATTTATCTTGTCCACGTTTTTTTTTCGAGGTGAAAAAAATAACGAGTAGATTTCCCCCCTTCCTCTGCCCATTTAATCCTCGAACGGATTGTTGCGGCTTCAGTCCTATTAGTATAATAAGTATTTATAGTTCGTTCAATTTCTTCTATTTTATTATTCGTAACAATATTATTCTCGTTGTTTAATTTAATATGTTCAAATTTTTCCTCCAAATTTTCAATGTTACTTTTATTTTTACCCTTATTTATTTGTTTATTTATATCAATTGTCAAAAATTTTATTTCAGTTTTCGTAACTTCCCGCCATTCTTGAATAGTTTCAAAGCGGTTAATTTGGTTTTTCCATGTAGGCCATCAAGTATTAAAAGCCGAAATAAACGTTTCCGACTTTATAGTATTCAAATTCATGACCCAAATACCTGGAGCCCTCTCAATGTTTTCCTGTTTTACTTTAACTGTGCAAATATCATGGTCGCTAAAGGGAAAGTGCTTTATGTTTGAGTCGAGTAATTTACTGCTTATAAGGCTGTTGGAGCATATAATATAATCTATACGGGATTTTGCATTTCCCCTGTGAAAGCTGAATCGTTTAGTTTTTGGATTATTATTTCTCCATATATCAAATAAATCATGTCGGTCGGTGCATGAGTAATTTAAATTCATTTAACCCATTATCTTCAGTACGATGTGGAGGGCATCTATCTAGTTTTTTGTCCAGCACACAATTAAAATCCCCCAAAATGATTTCATAATGTTGTAAGCTATCATCATTGTGGTTTCCAATAGATTTCAGAAGCGCTTCAAATAAGTTTTTTTGGTCGGTCGGTATATTCGGGGCGTAAATATTGGAAATCTGAAAAAAAAAGACCGTTTCCATTTTTATTTCGCACTTCATAACTCAACCAATATTATCAGAAAATGTAAATTTAACTTCATTGGAAAAAATTTTACCGAGCAAAATTGTTGCACCTCTTGATTCGTTTGAACCACAATTCCAAGTACATGTACTAGCATTTCGCCTCTTTAATTTGCTAAAATCGAAATGCCATCAAAGTAGAAAATGTCAGTAACTTAATAACTTGTAAGGTTAAATACAATACGACTGCATAGGTGAAGATTAGTCGATTTTTTAGATGCGTGTTAATGCACACTTCTTCATTTCTTGTTTTGTACACAAAATTGTAAAATTAGATATTAAAATATTATTCCCTGTCTCTTTATTTATTGGTCTTTCATTAAAACACTCCAGTTTCATTTAAGAATGGCGTCAGATAAATTGTGTGCAACATTGCCCGCATTCGTGAATATAAATTACCGTCTTCCTCCAAAGTGTATGATCGTATCTGTATTGTTAAACATATTAAAATCGAAATGATTCATGAAAGTCATAATATGTTGTGAGTTTTAACATGTCAAAAATATTTTTTTATCAATGTGTGACGTAAAAGTGTCATTTACATTTACTTCACTGAATTTAGTACTGCTTTGACAACTATTTTGCCTATTTTGTTCCAGTATTGTTATAAATACTGTTATAGTGACAGCCGGAACCTTTGAGCCGTAATGAAAGCGGGAGGTTTGGCGCTTTAAAATCTGATTCAACCCACCATTTCTTTAGAAATGCCTGTACCAAGTCAGGGTCATTACGGTTTTCACAGTTTTCCGGTTGTTGACTGATTTTGTCTGTTTATATAATTATGAGTTTTGACTTTCCCTTTGTAAGATTGTTCGGAGTTCGGTAATTTTGTTATTACCCTTATTTGCAAGACATTAGTAAATTTTATCGCACACAGCCGTTTGGGGTAAAAATTAATATCCTTGCAACTTATATTAAAACTCACAACACGTTATGGCTTCCATGAGTTTTGTCTTAAATGAAATATAGATGTACTAATTTAATGGGCAATCGAAGACTACTAGTTCTACAAACAGATTGTCTATATTTCTAAGCAAAGAAAACTCTATCCATAGATCTAGGTCAACTGCATGTGCAGTTGCCAAATTATACCCTTTAGGAATGAGATTTTCCTAAGATTTTATAATTTTCGTTGTGTAAGGTTTGAACGTTCTAGCTTTTAAATAATGTCGCCACACGAACATGGATGGAAAAACCATCTTTTATCATATCTCTGCATGTTGAATTGTAATTTTATACAAGATCTTTATAGTGATAATAAAATTTAGTGAACGTTTTAAATAATTGATAAAAACGGTATCCCTGATGTTTTCCTTATTACAAGATAACGGAAATTAAAATCCGAAACAATTACAACGACGGACAAGTCGAGTCAAATGAGAAATTGAAACACAATATGATGGCGCCAATGGAACGGCGCCACCCTAACACCTTTACGACAGGAGAATCAAAATAGTACATTCTGTCGTAAATAGATCTTGGGAAAAGGATATGTCTAAATCTATAAAATTGATAAGAGTTGCTTTTATCAATGTGTGTTCCCTGAGATAAATTTTACAATCATAAGAAAATTAGGATTATCTACATAATCTAAGTGTCTGGGATTACTGTTAAATAAACTAATTGATGTTTGCTTGAAAAGGTTGTGTTGGAGTTTATCTATTAATTGATATCCACAACTGAGTATCAAAACAATCAGCAATGAATGGAGCACAATTCGTTTCCATTGGAATTCCAACCATATGACGAAGCACTTTATTTGCCAAAACGAACATAAATGTTGTTTAGCAAACAATCGTTAGCCAATGTCAATAAGTTCAATTGTTATACTTATTTAAGAAATAAATCATGGAAGCCAGAATGTGATTTGAGTTTTAACATGGGTTAGCGGATACAATTTACTAATATCCGCCAACACATGTTAAAACTCAAAACACATTCTGGCTTCCATGAATTATTTCGATTCTGATATGTCTAAGAGTACACACACGGTAGTATACTTTGATTGGAAGAAGGTAATTTATATTTACGCTTGCGGAGAATGTCGCACACAATTTATGCCGCCAAATTCGAGCAGACGATAATTCATCAACATGTACATTTAGGACGGGAACGTCAGTCACATGCACCGGCGCATGTGCTAATGAGATGATACCCAATCGATAAATCGCTCGTTTGTTTACAAAGCGAAAGAAGGATGTTATGTTAGCATACTTAAATATTATATTGTCACCAAAGAAAGATTTATTTTCGTTGTATCATATGTAATCACAATCTAACTTACGGAATGACAATCTCATTATCTTTGATGAGTTTGTGTGGCAGTGTGGCATACAAAGTAGAAAAGTCACAACATTATACGAGAATGAAGTTTCTCCAGTACGTCAACATATTTTTTACCTTTAAAATGGTCTACACCACTGTGTTCGAATTGTCATTCTTCCGCTTTTGTTTAGAAAATGTATTTTCTAAATTTGTAAAGAAAGCTTGTCTATAATTAATGTAACCATTTTGATATATTGTATTTTATGCTAAATGAATTTCTTAATACCTATTGTGATCAATTTTCTGTGATAATATGTTTTCAAAATAAAGGCATTTGAAAATTCAAATTTTTCTTCGTTTTTAATACAACGTTTGTGCGGAGCAGAAGGCATCCCCTCTTAAATATAATGAGGCTAGTACAAACCACACAAAAAGTTTGGGCATAGACGACGTGTATTATTTTGGGGATGGGGCAAACACGGCATACAATATATAAAATAACTTATTTCACCTTTGCATTTAAAATCAAGAACATAGTAGCATTTTTAAACCCGTCACTCGCTGTATCTTAGGTAACGACCATTTAACTTGAAAGGGGGGGTTATGTTTTTTTTTTCTAAAAATATATTCTGATTCCCAATGTTGCTGAAAAAAATATTCTGATTTTGGTGGAGGAAAAAAAAATAAACTGATTCAGAGTTTTTGTCATATAACCTAATGTTGAATTCTGGAAAAAAAATTCGCGCTTTGCACGACAAAAAAAAAAATTCTAACTCTCGTGTTGTCCGAAAAAAAAAAATTTGAACGAAACAAAAAACCATACCCCCCCCCCCCCCTTGCAAGTTAATTGGTCGGTCCCTTGTATACATACAAAATCTGAAGACACTGGGCATGCATAATAATATAATAGTTCTGACCCAGACCAAGTTGTATGACAAAATAAATCAATTATTTTTCCGGGTACTCCTTCACCAATAAAATTGACCGCCACGATATAACTGAAATATTATTGAAAGTGGCGTTAATCACCACAAACCACAACCATTATTTGTTCATAGATCGCATTTTTTATAATCTGTCCAATCACTCAAATAGAAAACCTTGAGTGGTGTTATGATGTTATGATAAAAAACAAACACAAATCAGTTATTTACGAACAAACATGAAACGACGGTTTTCATATGAATCGACCTACGGGTTATTGACAATAGCTTTTGATTAATGAATGACGTATGAAGGAGGTTTAAATTGGATAAATATGGAACTTTTAATTTAATATACTTGTGTGAGCGACTAGTGGAAAGGTCAATCGTAATCCTTATCTAATTAACAATAATAAAATGAGAACAAAGAAGACGAAATTAATCAATTGTTGACCTTCCAAAATTAATAAACAACATTTTATTCATAAATGTTATTGAAATAACATTAAGTAAGAACTAGTGAATAACAGAAATATTACAGGTAGCACGTTTACCTGAGTGTACTCTACCATATAATTAACAGAAATATTACAGGTATCACGTTTACCTGAGTGTACTCTACCATATTACAGGTAGCACGTTTACCTGAGTGTACCCTACCATATAATTAACAGAAATATTACAGGTAGCACGTTTCCCTGAGTGTACTCTACCATATAATTAACAGAAATATTACAGGTAGCACGTTTACCTGAGTGTACTCTACCATATTACAGGTAGCACGCTTACCTGAGTGTACTCTACCATATAATTAACAGAAATATTACAGGTAGCACGTTTACCTGAGTGTACCCTACCATATGATTAACAGAAATATTACAGGTAGCACGTTTACCTGAGTGTACCCTACCATATAATTAACAGAAATATTACAGGTAGCACGTTTACCTGAGTGTACCCTACCATATAATAAACAGAAATATTACAGGTAGCACGTTTACCTGAGTGTACTCTACCATATAATAAACAGAAATATTACAGGTAGCACGTTTACCTGAGTGTACTCTACCATATTACAGGTAGCACGTTTACCTGAGTGTACCCTACCATATAATTAACAGAAATATTACAGGTAGCACGCTTACCTGAGTGTACTCTACCATATTATTAACAGAAATATTACAGGTAGCACGTTTACCTAAGTGTACTCTACCATATAATTAACAGAAATATTACAGGTAGCACGTTTACCTGAGTGTACTCTACCATATTACAGGTAGCACGCTTACCTGAGTGTACTCTACCATATAATTAACAGAAATATTACAGGTAGCACGTTTACCTGAGTGTACCCTACCATATAATTAACAGAAATATTACAGGTAGCACGTTTACCTGAGTGTACCCTACCATATAATTAACAGAAATATTACAGGTAGCACGTTTACCTGAGTGTACCCTACCATATAATAAACAGAAATATTACAGGTAGCACGTTTACCTGAGTGTACTCTACCATATAATAAACAGAAATATTACAGGTAGCACGTTTACCTGAGTGTACCCTACCATATAATTAACAGAAATATTACAGGTAGCACGTTTACCTGAGTGTACTCTACCATATTACAGGTAGCACGTTTACCTGAGTGTACTCTACCATATAATTAACAGAAATATTACAGGTAGCACGTTTACCTGAGTGTACTCTACCATATTACAGGTAGCACGCTTACCTGAGTGTACTGTAACATATAATTAACAGAAATATTACAGGTAGCACGTTTACCTGAGTGTACTCTACCATATTACAGGTAGCACGTTTACCTGAGTGTACCCTACCATATAATAAACAGAAATATTACAGGTAGCACGCTTACCTGAGTGTATTCTACCATAATACAAGTAGCACGCTTACCTGAGTGTACCCTACCATATAATTAACAAAAATATTACAGGTAGCACGTTTACCTGAGTGTACTCTACCATATTACAGGTAGCACGCTTACCTGAGTGTACTCTACCATATTACAGGTAGCACGTTTACCTGAGTGTACTCTACCATATTACAGGTAGCACGTTTACCTGGGTGTACTCTACCATATAATTAACAGAAATATTACAGGTAGCACGTTTACCTGAGTGTACCCTACCATATAATTAACAGAAATATTACAGGTAGTACGTTTTCCTGAGTGTACTCTACCATATAATTAACAGAAATATTACAGGTAGCACGTTTACCTGAGTGTACTCTACCATATTACAGGTAGCACGTTTACCTGAGTGTACTCTACCATATAATTAACAGAAATATTACAGGTAGCACGTTTACCTGAGTATACTCTACCATATTACAGGTAGCACGTTTACCTGAGTGTACTCTACCATATAATTAACAGAAATATTACAGGTAGCACATTTACCTGAGTGTACTCTACCATATTACAGGTAGCACGCTTACCTGAGTGTACTGTAACATATAATTAACAGAAATATTACAGGTAGCACGTTTACCTGAGTGTACTCTACCATATAATTAACAGAAATATTACAGGTAGCACGTTTACCTGAGTGTACTCTACCATATTACAGGTAGCACGCTTACCTGAGTGTACTCTACCATATAATTAACAGAAATATTACAGGTAGCACGTTTACCTGAGTGTACTCTACCATATTACAGGTAGCAGGTTTACCTGAGTGTACTCTACCATATAATTAACAGAAATATTACAGGTAGCACGTTTACCTGAGTGTACTCTACCATATAATAAACAGAAATATTGCAGGTAGCATGCTTACCTGAGTGTACTCTACCATATTACAAGTAGCACGCTTACCGGAGTGTACCCTACCATATAATTAACAAAAATATTACAGGTAGCACGTTTACCTGAGTGTACTCTACCATATTACAGGTAGCACGCTTACCTGAGTGTACTCTACCATATTACAGGTAGCACGTTTACCTGAGTGTACTCTACCATATAATTAACAGAAATATTACAGGTAGCACGTTTACCTGAGTGTACTCTACCATATAATTAATAGAAATATTACAGGTAGCACGTTTACCTGAGTGTACTCTACCATATTACAAGTAGCACGCTTACCTGAGTGTACTCTATCATATAATTAACAGAAATATTACAGGTAGCACGTTTACCTGAGTGTACTCTACCATATAATTAACAGAAATATTACAGGTAGCACGTTTACCTGAGTGTACTCTACCATATAAATAACAGAAATATTACAGGTAGCACGTTTACCTGAGTGTACTCTACCATATTACAGGTAGCACGTTTACCTGAGTGTACTCTACCATATAATTAACAGAAATATTACAGGTACCACGCTTACCTGAGTGTACTCTACCATATAATTAACAGAAATATTACAGGTAGCACGCTTACCTGAGTGTACCCTACCATATAAATAACAGAAATATTACAGGTAGCACGTTTACCTGAGTGTACTCTACAATATTACAGGTAGCACGTTTACCTGAGTGTACTCTACAATATTACAGGTAGCACGTTTACCTGAGTGTACTCTACCATATTACAGGTAGCACGTTTACCTGAGTGTACCCTACCATATAATTAACAGAAATATTACAGGTAGCATGTTTACCTGAGTGTACTCTACCATATAATTAACAGAAATATTACAGGTAGCACGTTTACCTGAGTGTACCCTACCATATAATTAACAGAAATATTTCAGGTAGCACGCTTACCTGAGTGTACCCTACCATATAATTACCAGAAATATTACAGGTAGCACGTTTACCTGAGTGTACCCTACCATATAATAAACAGAAATATTACAGGTAGCACGTTTACCTGAGTGTACTCTACCATATAATAAACAGAAATATTACAGGTAGCACGTTTACCTGAGTGTACTCTACCATATTACAGGTAGCACGTTTACCTGAATGTACCCTACCATATAATTAACAGAAATATTACAGGTAGCACGCTTACCTGAGTGTACTCTACCATATAATTAACAGAAATATTACAGGTAGCACGTTTAGCTAAGTGTACTCTACCATATAATTAACAGAAATATTACAGGTAGCACGTTTACCTGAGTGTACTCTACCATATAATTCACAGAAATATTACAGGTAGCACGTTTACCTGAGTGTACTCTACCATATTACAGGTAGCACGCTTACCTGAGTGTACTCTACCATATAATTAACAGAAATATTACAGGTAGCACGTTTACCTGAGTGTACTCTACCATATTGCAGGTAGCAGGTTTACCTGAGTGTACTCTACCATATAATTAACAGAAATATTACAGGTAGCACGTTTACCTGAGTGTACTCTACCATATAATAAACAGAAATATTGCAGGTAGCATGCTTACCTGAGTGTACTCTACCATATTACAAGTAGCACGCTTACCGGAGTGTACCCTACCATATAATTAACAAAAATATTACAGGTAGCACGTTTACCTGAGTGTACTCTACCATATTACAGGTAGCACGCTTACCTGAGTGTACTCTACCATATTACAGGTAGCACGTTTACCTGAGTGTACTCTACCATATAATTAACAGAAATATTACAGGTAGCACGTTTACCTGAGTGTACTCTACCATATAATTAATAGAAATATTACAGGTAGCACGTTTACCTGAGTGTACTCTACCATATTACAAGTAGCACGCTTACCTGAGTGTACTCTATCATATAATTAACAGAAATATTACAGGTAGCACGTTTACCTGAGTGTACTCTACCATATAATTAACAGAAATATTACAGGTAGCACGTTTACCTGAGTGTACTCTACCATATAAATAACAGAAATATTACAGGTAGCACGTTTACCTGAGTGTACTCTACCATATTACAGGTAGCACGTTTACCTGAGTGTACTCTACCATATAATTAACAGAAATATTACAGGTACCACGCTTACCTGAGTGTACTCTACCATATAATTAACAGAAATATTACAGGTAGCACGCTTACCTGAGTGTACCCTACCATATAAATAACAGAAATATTACAGGTAGCACGTTTACCTGAGTGTACTCTACAATATTACAGGTAGCACGTTTACCTGAGTGTACTCTACCATATAATTAACAGAAATATTACAGGTAGCACGTTTACCTGAGTGTACTCTACCATATTACAGGTAGCACGTTTACCTGAGTGTACCCTACCATATAATTAACAGAAATATTACAGGTAGCACGTTTATCTGAGTGTACTCTACCATATAATTAACAGAAATATTACAGGTAGCACGTTTACCTGAGTGTACCCTACCATATAATTAACAGAAATATTACAGGTAGCACGTTTACCTGAGTGTACCCTACCATATAATTACCAGAAATATTACAGGTAGCACGTTTACCTGAGTGTACCCTACCATATAATAAACAGAAATATTACAGGTAGCACGTTTACCTGAGTGTACTCTACCATATAATAAACAGAAATATTACAGGTAGCACGTTTACCTGAGTGTACTCTACCATATTACAGGTAGCACGTTTACCTGAGTGTACCCTACCATATAATTAACAGAAATATTACAGGTAGCACGCTTACCTGAGTGTACTCTACCATATAATTAACAGAAATATTACAGGTAGCACGTTTAGCTAAGTGTACTCTACCATATAATTAACAGAAATATTACAGGTAGCGCGTTTACCTGAGTGTACTCTACCATATTACAGGTAGCACGTTTACCTGAGTGTACCTTACCATATAATTAACAGAAATATTACAGGTAGCACGTTTACCTGAGTGTACTCTACCATATAATTAACAGAAATATTACAGGTAGCACGTTTACCTGAGTGTACTCTACCATATTACAGGTAGCACGCTTACCTGAGTGTACTCTACCATATAATTAACAGAAATATTACAGGTAGCACGTTTACCTGAGTGTACCCTACCATATAATTAACAGAAATATTACAGGTAGCACGTTTACCTGAGTGTACCCTACCATATAATTAACAGAAATATTACAGGTAGCACGTTTACCTGAGTGTACCCTACCATATAATAAACAGAAATATTACAGGTAGCACGTTTACCTGAGTGTACTCTACCATATAATAAACAGAAATATTACAGGTAGCACGTTTACCTGAGTGTACCCTACCATATAATAAACAGAAATATTACAGGTAGCACGTTTACCTGAGTGTACCCTACCATATAATTAACAGAAATATTACAGGTAGCACGCTTACCTGAGTGTACCCTACCATATAATAAACAGAAATATTACAGGTAGCACGCTTACCTGAGTGTACTCTACCATATAATTAACAGAAATATTACAGGTAGCACGTTTACCTGAGTGTACTCTACCATATTACAGGTAGCACGTTTACCTGAGTGTACTCTACCATATTACAG
The DNA here is from genome assembly GCA_963680875.1 of Bathymodiolus brooksi. Classification (NCBI taxonomy): domain Eukaryota; kingdom Metazoa; phylum Mollusca; class Bivalvia; order Mytilida; family Modiolidae; genus Bathymodiolus; species Bathymodiolus brooksi. The sequence goes on along the minus strand of OY804590.1, from coordinate 24,295,757 downwards.
GTAGCACGTTTACCTGAGTGTACTCTACCATATAATTAACAGAAATATTACAGGTAGCACGTTTACCTGAGTGTACCCTACCATATAATTAACAGAAATATTACAGGTATCACGTTTACCTGAGTGTACCCTACCATATAATAAACAGAAATATTACAGGTAGCACGTTTACCTGAGTGTACCCTACCATATAATAAACAGAAATATTACAGGTAGCACGTTTACCTGAGTGTACCCTACCATATAATTAACAGACATATTACAGGTAGCACGCTTACCTGAGTGTACTCTACCATATAATTAACAGAAATATTACAGGTAGCACGTTTACCTGAGTGTACCCTACCATACAAATAACAGAAATATTACAGGTAGTACGTTTACCTGAGTGTACTCTACCATATAATTAACAGAAATATTACAGGTAGCACGTTTACCTGAGTGTACTCTACCATATAATTAACAGAAATATTACAGGTAGCACGTTTACCTGAGTGTACTCTACCATATTACAGGTAGCACGTTTACCTGAGTGTACTCTACCATATAATTAACAGAAATATTACAGGTAGCACGTTTACCTGAGTGTACTCTACCATATAATTAACAGAAATATTACAGATAGCACGTTTACCTGAGTGTACTCTACCATATTACAGGTAGCAGGTTTACCTGAGTGTACTCTACCATATAATTAACAGAAATATTACAGGTAGCACGTTTACCTGAGTGTACTCTACCATATAATTAACAGAAATATTACAGGTAGCACGTTTACCTGAGTGTACTCTACCATATAATTAACAGAAATATTACAGGTAGCACGTTTACCTGAGTGTACTCTACCATATAATTAACAGAAATATTACAGGTAGCACGTTTACCTGAGTGTACTCTACCATATTACAGGTAGCAGGTTTACCTGAGTGTACTCTACCATATAATTAACAGAAATATTACAGGTAGCACGTTTACCTGAGTGTACTCTACCATATAATTAACAGAAATATTACAGGTAGCACGCTTACCTGAGTGTACTCTACCATATAATTAACAGAAATATTACAGGTAGCACGTTTACCTGAGTGTACTCTACCATATAATAAACAGAAATATTACAGGTAGCACGTTTACCTGAGTGTACTCTACCATATTACAGGTAGCACGTTTACCTGAGTGTACTCTACCTTATAATTAACAGAAATATTACAGGTACCACGCTTACCTGAGTGTACTCTACCATATAATAAACAGAAATATTACAGGTAGCACGTTTACCTGAGTGTACTCTATCATATTACAGGTAGCACGTTTACCTGAGTGTACTCTACCATATAATTAACAGAAATATTACAGGTAGCACGTTTACCTGAGTGTACCCTACCATATTACAGGTAGCACGTTTACCTGAGTGTACTCTACCATATAATTAACAGAAATATTACAGGTAGCACGTTTACCTGAGTGTACTCTACCATATTACAGGTAGCACGTTTACCTGAGTGTACTCTACCATATAATTAACAGAAATATTACAGGTAGCACGTTTACCTGAGTGTACTCTACCATATAATTAACAGAAATATTACAGGTAGCACGTTTACCTGAGTGTACTCTACCATATTACAGGTAGCACGTTTACCTGAGTGTACTCTACCATATTACAGGTAGCACGTTTACCCGAGTGTACTCTACCATATAATTAACAGAAATATTACAGGTAGCACGTTTACCTGAGTGTACTCTACCATATAATTAACAGAAATATTACAGGTAGCACGTTTACCTGAGTGTACTCTACCATATAATTAACAGAAATATTACAGATAGCACGTTTACCTGAGTGTACTCTACCATATTACAGGTAGCAGGTTTACCTGAGTGTACTCTACCATATAATTAACAGAAATATTACAGGTAGCACGTTTACCTGAGTGTACTCTACCATATAATTAACAGAAATATTACAGGTAGCACGTTTACCTGAGTGTACTCTACCATATAATTAACAGAAATATTACAGGTAGCACGTTTACCTGAGTGTACTCTACCATATTACAGGTAGCAGGTTTACCTGAGTGTACTCTACCATATAATTAACAGAAATATTACAGGTAGCACGTTTACCTGAGTGTACTCTACCATATAATTAACAGAAATATTACAGGTAGCACGCTTACCTGAGTGTACTCTACCATATAATTAACAGAAATATTACAGGTAGCACGTTTATCTGAGTGTACTCTACCATATAATAAACAGAAATATTACAGGTAGCACGTTTACCTGAGTGTACTCTACCATATTACAGGTAGCACGTTTACCTGAGTGTACTCTACCATATAATTAACAGAAATATTACAGGTACCACGCTTACCTGAGTGTACTCTACCATATAATAAACAGAAATATTACAGGTAGCACGCTTACCTGAGTGTACTCTATCATATTACAGGTAGCACGTTTACCTGAGTGTACTCTACCATATAATTAACAGAAATATTACAGGTAGCACGTTTACCTGAGTGTACCCTACCATATTACAGGTAGCACGTTTACCTGAGTGTACTCTACCATATAATTAACAGAAATATTACAGGTAGCACGTTTACCTGAGTGTACTCTACCATATTACAGGTAGCACGTTTACCTGAGTGTACTCTACCATATTACAGGTAGCACGTTTACCTGAGTGTACTCTACCATATAATAAACAGAAATATTACAGGTAGCACGTTTACCTGAGTGTACCCTACCATATAATTAACAGAAATATTACAGGTAGCACGTTTACCTGAGTGTACTCTACCATATTACAGGTAGCACGTATACCTGAGTGTACTCTACCATATAATTAACAGAAATATTACAGGTAGCACGTTTACCTGAGTGTACTCTACCATATTACAGGTAGCACGTTTACCTGAGTGTACTCTACCATATAATTAACAGAAATATTACAGGTAGCACGTTTACCTGAGTGTACTCTACCATATAATAAACAGAAATATTACAGGTAGCACGTTTACCTGAGTTTACTCTACCATATTACAGGTAGCACGTTTACCTGAGTGTACCCTACCATATAATTAACAGAAATATTACAGGTAGCACGCTTACCTGAGTGTACTCTACCATATAATTAACAGAAATATTACAGGTAGCACGTTTAGCTAAGTGTACTCTACCATATAATTAACAGAAATATTACAGGTAGCACGTTTACCTGAGTGTACTCTACCATATTACAGGTAGCACGTTTACCTGAGTGTACCTTACCATATAATTAACAGAAATATTACAGGTAGCACGTTTACCTGAGTGTACTCTACCATATAATTAACAGAAATATTACAGGTAGCACGTTTACCTGAGTGTACTCTACCATATTACAGGTAGCACGCTTACCTGAGTGTACTCTACCATATAATTAACAGAAATATTACAGGTAGTACGTTTACCTGAGTGTACCCTACCATATAATTAACAGAAATATTACAGGTAGCACGTTTACCTGAGTGTACCCTACCATATAATAAACAGAAATATTACAGGTAGCACGTTTACCTGAGTGTACCCTACCATATAATTAACAGAAATATTACAGGTAGCACGCTTACCTGAGTGTACTCTACCATATAATTAACAGAAATATTACAGGTAGCACGTTTACCTGAGTGTACCCTACCATACAAATAACAGAAATATTACAGGTAGTACGTTTACCTGAGTGTACTCTACCATATATTTAACAGAAATATTACAGGTAGCACGTTTACCTGAGTGTACTCTACCATATAATTAACAGAAATATTACAGGTAGCACGTTTACCTGAGTGTACTCTACCATATTACAGGTAGCACGTTTACCTGAGTGTACTCTACCATATAATTAACAGAAATATTACAGGTAGCACGTTTACCTAAGTGTACTCTACCATATAATTAACAGAAATATTACAGGTAGCACGTTTACCTGAGTGTACTCTACCATATAATTAACAGAAATATTACAGGTAGCACGTTTACCTGAGTGTACTCTACCATATAATTAACAGAAATATTACAGGTAGCACGTTTACCTGAGTGTACTCTACCATATTACAGGTAGCAGGTTTACCTGAGTGTACTCTACCATATAATTAACAGAAATATTACAGGTAGCACGTTTACCTGACTGTACTCTGCCATATAATTAACAGAAATATTACAGGTAGCACGTTTACCTGAGTGTACTCTACCATATAACTAACAGAAATATTACAGGTAGCACGTTTACCTGAGTGTACTCTACCATATAATTAACAGAAATATTACAGGTAGCACGTTTACCTGAGTGTACTCTACCATATAATTAACAGAAATATTACAGGTAGCACGCTTACCTGAGTGTACTCTACCATATAATTAACAGAAATATTACAGGTAGCACGTTTACCTGAGTGTACTCTACCATATAATAAACAGAAATATTACAGGTAGCACGTTTACCTGAGTGTACCCTACCATATTACAGGTAGCACGTTTACCTGAGTGTACTCTACCATATAATTAACAGAAATATTACAGGTACCACGCTTACCTGAGTGTACTCTACCATATAATAAACAGAAATATTACAGGTAGCACGTTTACCTGAGTGTACTCTATCATATTACAGGTAGCACGTTTACCTGAGTGTACTCTACCATATAATTAACAGAAATATTACAGGTAGCACGTTTACCTGAGTGTACCCTACCATATTACAGGTAGCACGTTTACCTGAGTGTACTCTACCATATAATTAACAGAAATATTACAGGTAGCACGTTTACCTGAGTGTACTCTACCATATTACAGGTAGCACGTTTACCTGAGTGTACTCTACCATATTACAGGTAGCACGTTTACCTGAGTGTACTCTACCATATAATAAACAGAAATATTACAGGTAGCACGTTTACCTGAGTGTACCCTACCATATAATTAACAGAAATATTACAGGTAGCACGTTTACCTGAGTGTACTCTACCATATTACAGGTAGCACGTATACCTGAGTGTACTCTACCATATAATTAACAGAAATATTACAGGTAGCACGTTTACCTGAGTGTACTCTACCATATTACAGGAAGCACGTTTACCTGAGTGTACTCTACCATATAATTAACAGAAATATTACAGGTAGCACGTTTACCTGAGTGTACTCTACCATATAATAAACAGAAATATTACAGGTAGCACGTTTACCTGAGTGTACTCTACCATATTACAGGTAGCACGTTTACCTGAGTGTACCCTACCATATAATTAACAGAAATATTACAGGTAGCACGCTTACCTGAGTGTACTCTACCATATAATTAACAGAAATATTACAGGTAGCACGTTTAGCTAAGTGTACTCTACCATATAATTAACAGAAATATTACAGGTAGCACGTTTACCTGAGTGTACTCTACCATATTACAGGTAGCACGTTTACCTGAGTGTACCTTACCATATAATTAACAGAAATATTACAGGTAGCACGTTTACCTGAGTGTACTCTACCATATAATTAACAGAAATATTACAGGTAGCACGTTTACCTGAGTGTACTCTACCATATTACAGGTAGCACGCTTACCTGAGTGTACTCTACCATATAATTAACAGAAATATTACAGGTAGTACGTTTACCTGAGTGTACCCTACCATATAATTAACAGAAATATTACAGGTAGCACGTTTACCTGAGTGTACCCTACCATATAATTAACAGAAATATTACAGGTAGCACGTTTACCTGAGTGTACCCTACCATATAATAAACAGAAATATTACAGGTAGCACGTTTACCTGAGTGTACTCTACCATATAATAAACAGAAATATTACAGGTAGCACGTTTACCTGAGTGTACCCTACCATATAATAAACAGAAATATTACAGATAGCACGTTTACCTGAGTGTACCCTACCATATAATTAACAGAAATATTACAGGTAGCACGCTTACCTGAGTGTACCCTACCATATAATAAACAGAAATATTACAGGTGGCACGCTTACCTGAGTGTACTCTACCATATAATTAACAGAAATATTACAGGTAGCACGTTTACCTGAGTGTACTCTACCATATTACAGGTAGCACGTTTACCTGAGTGTACTCTACCATATTACAGGTAGCACGTTTACCTGAGTGTACTCTACCATATAATTAACAGAAATATTACAGGTAGCACGTTTACCTGAGTGTACCCTACCATATAATTAACAGAAATATTACAGGTAGCACGTTTACCTGAGTGTACCCTACCATATAATAAACAGAAATATTACAGGTAGCACGTTTACCTGAGTGTACCCTACCATATAATAAACAGAAATATTACAGGTAGCACGTTTACCTGAGTGTACCCTACCATATAATTAACAGAAATATTACAGGTAGCACGCTTACCTGAGTGTACTCTACCATATAATTAACAGAAATATTACAGGTAGCACGTTTACCTGAGTGTACCCTACCATACAAATAACAGAAATATTACAGGTAGTACGTTTACCTGAGTGTACTCTACCATATAATTAACAGAAATATTACAGGTAGCACGTTTACCTGAGTGTACTCTACCATATAATTAACAGAAATATTACAGGTAGCACGTTTACCTGAGTGTACTCTACCATATTACAGGTAGCACGTTTACCTGAGTGTACTCTACCATATAATTAACAGAAATATTACAGGTAGCACGTTTACATGAGTGTACTCTACCATATAATTAACAGAAATATTACAGGTAGCACGTTTACCTGAGTGTACTCTACAATATAATTAACAGAAATATTACAGGTAGCACGTTTACCTGAGTGTACTCTACCATATTACAGGTAGCAGGTTTACCTGAGTGTACTCTACCATATAATTAACAGAAATATTACAGGTAGCACGTTTACCTGAGTGTACTCTACCATATAATTAACAGAAATATTACAGGTAGCACGTTTACCTGAGTGTACTCTACCATATAATTAACAGAAATATTACAGGTAGCACGTTTACCTGAGTGTACTCTACCATATAATTAACAGAAATATTACAGGTAGCACGTTTACCTGAGTGTACTCTACCATATTACAGGTAGCAGGTTTACCTGAGTGTACTCTACCATATAATTAACAGAAATATTACAGGTAGCACGTTTACCTGACTGTACTCTGCCATATAATTAACAGAAATATTACAGGTAGCACGTTTACCTGAGTGTACTCTACCATATAACTAACAGAAATATTACAGGTAGCACGTTTACCTGAGTGTACTCTACCATATAATTAACAGAAATATTACAGGTAGCACGTTTACCTGAGTGTACTCTACCATATAATTAACAGAAATATTACAGGTAGCACGCTTACCTGAGTGTACTCTACCATATAATTAACAGAAATATTACAGGTAGCACGTTTACCTGAGTGTACTCTACCATATAATAAACAGAAATATTACAGGTAGCACGTTTACCTGAGTGTACCCTACCATATTACAGGTAGCACGTTTACCTGAGTGTACTCTACCATATAATTAACAGAAATATTACAGGTACCACGCTTACCTGAGTGTACTCTACCATATAATAAACAGAAATATTACAGGTAGCACGTTTACCTGAGTGTACTCTATCATATTACAGGTAGCACGTTTACCTGAGTGTACTCTACCATATAATTAACAGAAATATTACAGGTAGCACGTTTACCTGAGTGTACCCTACCATATTACAGGTAGCACGTTTACCTGAGTGTACTCTACCATATAATTAACAGAAATATTACAGGTAGCACGTTTACCTGAGTGTACTCTACCATATTACAGGTAGCACGTTTACCTGAGTGTACTCTACCATATTACAGGTAGCACGTTTACCTGAGTGTACTCTACCATATAATAAACAGAAATATTACAGGTAGCACGTTTACCTGAGTGTACCCTACCAAATAATTAACAGAAATATTACAGGTAGCACGTTTACCTGAGTGTACTCTACCATATTACAGGTAGCACGTATACCTGAGTGTACTCTACCATATAATTAACAGAAATATTACAGGTAGCACGTTTACCTGAGTGTACTCTACCATATTACAGGAAGCACGTTTACCTGAGTGTACTCTACCATATAATTAACTGAAATATTACAGGTAGCACGTTTACCTGAGTGTACTCTACCATATAATAAACAGAAATATTACAGGTAGCACGTTTACCTGAGTGTACTCTACCATATTACAGGTAGCACGTTTACCTGAGTGTACCCTACCATATAATTAACAGAAATATTACAGGTAGCACGCTTACCTGAGTGTACTCTACCATATAATTAACAGAAATATTACAGGTAGCACGTTTAGCTAAGTGTACTCTACCATATAATTAACAGAAATATTACAGGTAGCACGTTTACCTGAGTGTACTCTACCATATTACAGGTAGCACGTTTACCTGAGTGTACCTTACCATATAATTAACAGAAATATTACAGGTAGCACGTTTACCTGAGTGTACTCTACCATATAATTAACAGAAATATTACAGGTAGCACGTTTACCTGAGTGTACTCTACCATATTACAGGTAGCACGCTTACCTGAGTGTACTCTACCATATAATTAACAGAAATATTACAGGTAGTACGTTTACCTGAGTGTACCCTACCATATAATTAACAGAAATATTACAGGTAGCACGTTTACCTGAGTGTACCCTACCATATAATTAACAGAAATATTACAGGTAGCACGTTTACCTGAGTGTACCCTACCATATAATAAACAGAAATATTACAGGTAGCACGTTTACCTGAGTGTACTCTACCATATAATAAACAGAAATATTACAGGTAGCACGTTTACCTGAGTGTACCCTACCATATAATAAACAGAAATATTACAGATAGCACGTTTACCTGAGTGTACCCTACCATATAATTAACAGAAATATTACAGGTAGCACGCTTACCTGAGTGTACCCTACCATATAATAAACAGAAATATTACAGGTGGCACGCTTACCTGAGTGTACTCTACCATATAATTAACAGAAATATTACAGGTAGCACGTTTACCTGAGTGTACTCTACCATATTACAGGTAGCACGTTTACCTGAGTGTACTCTACCATATTACAGGTAGCACGTTTACCTGAGTGTACTCTACCATATAATTAACAGAAATATTACAGGTAGCACGTTTACCTGAGTGTACCCTACCATATAATTAACAGAAATATTACAGGTAGCACGTTTACCTGAGTGTACCCTACCATATAATAAACAGAAATATTACAGGTAGCACGTTTACCTGAGTGTACCCTACCATATAATAAACAGAAATATTACAGGTAGCACGTTTACCTGAGTGTACCCTACCATATAATTAACAGAAATATTACAGGTAGCACGCTTACCTGAGTGTACTCTACCATATAATTAACAGAAATATTACAGGTAGCACGTTTACCTGAGTGTACCCTACCATACAAATAACAGAAATATTACAGGTAGTACGTTTACCTGAGTGTACTCTACCATATAATTAACAGAAATATTACAGGTAGCACGTTTACCTGAGTGTACTCTACCATATAATTAACAGAAATATTACAGGTAGCACGTTTACCTGAGTGTACTCTACCATATTACAGGTAGCACGTTTACCTGAGTGTACTCTACCATATAATTAACAGAAATATTACAGGTAGCACGTTTACATGAGTGTACTCTACCATATAATTAACAGAAATATTACAGGTAGCACGTTTACCTGAGTGTACTCTACAATATAATTAACAGAAATATTACAGGTAGCACGTTTACCTGAGTGTACTCTACCATATTACAGGTAGCAGGTTTACCTGAGTGTACTCTACCATATAATTAACAGAAATATTACAGGTAGCACGTTTACCTGAGTGTACTCTACCATATAATTAACAGAAATATTACAGGTAGCACGTTTACCTGAGTGTACTCTACCATATAATTAACAGAAATATTACAGGTAGCACGTTTACCTGAGTGTACTCTACCATATTACAGGTAGCAGGTTTACCTGAGTGTACTCTACCATATAATTAACAGAAATATTACAGGTAGCACGTTTACCTGAGTGTACTCTACCATATAATTAACAGAAATATTACAGGTAGCACGCTTACCTGAGTGTACTCTACCATATAATTAACAGAAATATTACAGGTAGCACGTTTACCTGAGTGTACTCTACCATATAATAAACAGAAATATTACAGGTAGCACGTTTACCTGAGTGTACTCTACCATATAATTAACAGAAATATTACAGGTAGCACGCTTACCTGAGTGTACTCTATCATATTACAGGTAGCACGTTTACCTGAGTGTACTCTACCATATTACAGGTAGCACGTTTACCTGAGTGTACTCTACCATATTACAGGTAGCACGTTTACCTGAGTGTACTCTACCATATTACAGGTAGCACGTTTACCTGAGTGTACTCTACCATATTACAGGTAGCACGTTTACCTGAGTGTACTCTACCATATTACAGGTAGCACGTTTACCTGAGTGTACTCTACCATATAATAAACAGAAATATTACAGGTAGCACGTTTACCTGAGTGTACCCTACCATATAATTAACAGAAATATTACAGGTAGCACGTTTACCTGAGTGTACTCTACCATATTACAGGTAGCACGTATACCTGAGTGTACTCTACCATATAATTAACAGAAATATTACAGGTAGCACGTTTACCTGAGTGTACTCTACCATATTACAGGTAGCACGTTTACCTGAGTGTACTCTACCATATAATTAACAGAAATATTACAGGTAGCACGTTTACCTGAGTGTACCCTACCATATAATTAACAGAAATATTACAGATAGCACGTTTACCTGAGTGTACTCTACCATATTACAGGTAGCATGTTTACCTGAGTGTACTCTACCATATAATTAACAGAAATATTACAGGTAGCACGTTTACCTGAGTGCACCCTACCATATAATTAACAGAAATATTACAGGTAGCACGTTTACCTGAGTGTACTCTACCATATTACAGGTAGCACGCTTACATGAGTGTACTCTACCATATTACAGGTAGCACGTTTACCTGAGTGTACTCTACCATATAATTAATAGAAATATTACAGGTAGCACGTTTACCTGAGTGTACTCTACCATATTACAAGTAGCACGCTTACCTGAGTGTACTCTACCATATAATTAACAGAAATATTACAGGTAGCACGCTTACCTGAGTGTACTCTACCATATAATTAACAGAAATATTACAGGTAGCACGTTTACCTGAGTGTACCCTACCATACAAATAACAGAAATATTACAGGTAGTACGTTTACCTGAGTGTACTCTACCATATAATTAACAGAAATATTACAGGTAGCACGTTTACCTGAGTGTACTCTACCATATTACAGGTAGCACGTTTACCTGAGTGTACTCTACCATATAATTAACAGAAATATTACAGGTAGCACGTTTACCTGAGTGTACCCTACCATATTACAGGTAGCACGTTTACCTGAGTGTACTCTACCATATAATTAACAGAAATATTACAGGTAGCACGTTTACCTGAGTGTACTCTACCATATTACAGGTAGCACGTTTACCTGAGTGTACTCTACCATATTACAGGTAGCACATTTACCTGAGTGTACTCTACCATATAATAAACAGAAATATTACAGGTAGCACGTTTACCTGAGTGTACCCTACCATATAATTAACAGAAATATTACAGGTAGCACGTTTACCTGAGTGTACTCTACCATATTACAGGTAGCACGTATACCTGAGTGTACTCTACCATATAATTAACAGAAATATTACAGGTAGCACGTTTACCTGAGTGTACTCTACCATATTACAGGAAGCACGTTTACCTGAGTGTACTCTACCATATAATTAACAGAAATATTACAGGTAGCACGTTTACCTGAGTGTACTCTACCATATAATAAACAGAAATATTACAGGTAGCACGTTTACCTGAGTGTACTCTACCATATTACAGGTAGCACGTTTACCTGAGTGTACCCTACCATATAATTAACAGAAATATTACAGGTAGCACGCTTACCTGAGTGTACTCTACCATATAATTAACAGAAATATTACAGGTAGCACGTTTAGCTAAGTGTACTCTACCATATAATTAACAGAAATATTACAGGTAGCACGTTTACCTGAGTGTACTCTACCATATTACAGGTAGCACGTTTACCTGAGTGTACCTTACCATATAATTAACAGAAATATTACAGGTAGCACGTTTACCTGAGTGTACTCTACCATATAATTAACAGAAATATTACAGGTAGCACGTTTACCTGAGTGTACTCTACCATATTACAGGTAGCACGCTTACCTGAGTGTACTCTACCATATAATTAACAGAAATATTACAGGTAGTACGTTTACCTGAGTGTACCCTACCATATAATTAACAGAAATATTACAGGTAGCACGTTTACCTGAGTGTACCCTACCATATAATTAACAGAAATATTACAGGTAGCACGTTTACCTGAGTGTACCCTACCATATAATAAACAGAAATATTACAGGTAGCACGTTTACCTGAGTGTACTCTACCATATAATAAACAGAAATATTACAGGTAGCACGTTTACCTGAGTGTACCCTACCATATAATAAACAGAAATATTACAGATAGCACGTTTACCTGAGTGTACCCTACCATATAATTAACAGAAATATTACAGGTAGCACGCTTACCTGAGTGTACCCTACCATATAATAAACAGAAATATTACAGGTGGCACGCTTACCTGAGTGTACTCTACCATATAATTAACAGAAATATTACAGGTAGCACGTTTACCTGAGTGTACTCTACCATATTACAGGTAGCACGTTTACCTGAGTGTACTCTACCATATTACAGGTAGCACGTTTACCTCAGTGTACTCTACCATATAATTAACAGAAATATTACAGGTAGCACGTTTACCTGAGTGTACCCTACCATATAATTAACAGAAATATTACAGGTAGCACGTTTACCTGAGTGTACCCTACCATATAATAAACAGAAATATTACAGGTAGCACGTTTACCTGAGTGTACCCTACCATATAATAAACAGAAATATTACAGGTAGCACGTTTACCTGAGTGTACCCTACCATATAATTAACAGAAATATTACAGGTAGCACGTTTACCTGAGTGTACTCTACCATATTACAGGTAGCACGTTTACCTGAGTGTACCCTACCATATAATTAACAGAAATATTACAGGTAGCACGCTTACCTGAGTGTACTCTACCATATAATTAACAGAAATATTACAGGTAGCACGTTTAGCTAAGTGTACTCTACCATATAATTAACAGAAATATTACAGGTAGCACGTTTACCTGAGTGTACTCTACCATATTACAGGTAGCACGTTTACCTGAGTGTACCTTACCATATAATTAACAGAAATATTACAGGTAGCACGTTTACCTGAGTGTACTCTACCATATAATTAACAGAAATATTACAGGTAGCACGTTTACCTGAGTGTACTCTACCATATTACAGGTAGCACGCTTACCTGAGTGTACTCTACCATATAATTAACAGAAATATTACAGGTAGTACGTTTACCTGAGTGTACCCTACCATATAATTAACAGAAATATTACAGGTAGCACGTTTACCTGAGTGTACCCTACCATATAATTAACAGAAATATTACAGGTAGCACGTTTACCTGAGTGTACCCTACCATATAATAAACAGAAATATTACAGGTAGCACGTTTACCTGAGTGTACTCTACCATATAATAAACAGAAATATTACAGGTAGCACGTTTACCTGAGTGTACCCTACCATATAATAAACAGAAATATTACAGATAGCACGTTTACCTGAGTGTACCCTACCATATAATTAACAGAAATATTACAGGTAGCACGCTTACCTGAGTGTACCCTACCATATAATAAACAGAAATATTACAGGTGGCACGCTTACCTGAGTGTACTCTACCATATAATTAACAGAAATATTACAGGTAGCACGTTTACCTGAGTGTACTCTACCATATTACAGGTAGCACGTTTACCTGAGTGTACTCTACCATATTACAGGTAGCACGTTTACCTCAGTGTACTCTACCATATAATTAACAGAAATATTACAGGTAGCACGTTTACCTGAGTGTACCCTACCATATAATTAACAGAAATATTACAGGTAGCACGTTTACCTGAGTGTACCCTACCATATAATAAACAGAAATATTACAGGTAGCACGTTTACCTGAGTGTACCCTACCATATAATAAACAGAAATATTACAGGTAGCACGTTTACCTGAGTGTACCCTACCATATAATTAACAGAAATATTACAGGTAGCACGCTTACCTGAGTGTACTCTACCATATAATTAACAGAAATATTACAGGTAGCACGTTTACCTGAGTGTACCCTACCATACAAATAACAGAAATATTACAGGTAGTACGTTTACCTGAGTGTACTCTACCATATAATTAACAGAAATATTACAGGTAGCACGTTTACCTGAGTGTACTCTACCATATAATTAACAGAAATATTACAGGTAGCACGTTTACCTGAGTGTACTCTACCATATTACAGGTAGCACGTTTACCTGAGTGTACTCTACCATATAATTAACAGAAATATTACAGGTAGCACGTTTACATGAGTGTACTCTACCATATAATTAACAGAAATATTACAGGTAGCACGTTTACCTGAGTGTACTCTACAATATAATTAACAGAAATATTACAGGTAGCACGTTTACCTGAGTGTACTCTACCATATTACAGGTAGCAGGTTTACCTGAGTGTACTCTACCATATAATTAACAGAAATATTACAGGTAGCACGTTTACCTGAGTGTACTCTACCATATAATTAACAGAAATATTACAGGTAGCACGTTTACCTGAGTGTACTCTACCATATAATTAACAGAAATATTACAGGTAGCACGTTTACCTGAGTGTACTCTACCATATAATTAACAGAAATATTACAGGTAGCACGTTTACCTGAGTGTACTCTACCATATTACAGGTAGCAGGTTTACCTGAGTGTACTCTACCATATAATTAACAGAAATATTACAGGTAGCACGTTTACCTGAGTGTACTCTACCATATAATTAACAGAAATATTACAGGTAGCACGCTTACCTGAGTGTACTCTACCATATAATTAACAGAAATATTACAGGTAGCACGTTTACCTGAGTGTACTCTACCATATAATAAAGAGAAATATTACAGGTAGCACGTTTACCTGAGTGTACTCTACCATATAATTAACAGAAATATTACAGGTAGCACGCTTACCTGAGTGTACTCTATCATATTACAGGTAGCACGTTTACCTGAGTGTACTCTACCATATAATTAACAGAAATATTACAGGTAGCACGTTTACCTGAGTGTACCCTACCATATTACAGGTAGCACGTTTACCTGAGTGTACTCTACCATATAATTAACAGAAATATTACAGGTAGCACGTTTACCTGAGTGTACTCTACCATATTACAGGTAGCACGTTTACCTGAGTGTACTCTACCATATTACAGGTAGCACGTTTACCTGAGTGTACTCTACCATATAATAAACAGAAATATTACAGGTAGCACGTTTACCTGAGTGTACCCTACCATATAATTAACAGAAATATTACAGGTAGCACGTTTACCTGAGTGTACTCTACCATATTACAGGTAGCACGTTTACCTGAGTGTACTCTACCATATAATTAACAGAAATATTACAGGTAGCACGTTTACCTGAGTGTACCCTACCATATAATTAACAGAAATATTACAGATAGCACGTTTACCTGAGTGTACTCTACCATATTACAGGTAGCACGTTTACCTGAGTGTACTCTACCATATAATTAACAGAAATATTACAGGTAGCACGTTTACCTGAGTGTACCCTACCATATAATTAACAGAAATATTACAGGTAGCACGTTTACCTGAGTGTACTCTACCATATTACAGGTAGCACGCTTACATGAGTGTACTCTACCATATTACAGGTAGCACGTTTACCTGAGTGTACTCTACCATATAATTAATAGAAATATTACAGGTAGCACGTTTACCTGAGTGTACTCTACCATATTACAAGTAGCACGCTTACCTGAGTGTACTCTACCATATAATTAACAGAAATATTACAGGTAGCACGTTTACCTGAGTGTACTCTACCATATAATTAACAGAAATATTACAGGTAGCACGTTTACCTGAGTGTACTCTACCATATAAATAACAGAAATATTACAGGTAGCACGTTTACCTGAGTGTACTCTACCATATTACAGGTAGCACGTTTACCTGAGTGTACTCTACCATATAATTAACAGAAATATTACAGGTACCACGCTTACCTGAGTGTACTCTACCATATAATTAACAGAAATATTACAGGTAGCACGTTTACCTGAGTGTACCCTACCATATAAATAACAGAAATATTACAGGTAGCACGTTTACCTGAGTGTACTCTACCATATTACAGGTAGCACGTTTACCTGAGTTTACTCTACCATATTACAGGTAGCACGTTTACCTGAGTGTACTCTACCATATAATTAACAGAAATATTACAGGTAGCACGTTTACCTGAGTGTACCCTACCATATAATTAACAGAAATATTACAGGTAGCACGTTTACCTGAGTGTACTCTACCATATTACAAGTAGCACGCTTACCTGAGTGTACTCTACCATATAATTAACAGAAATATTACAGGTAGCACGTTTACCTGAGTGTACTCTACCATATAATTAACAGAAATATTACAGGTAGCACGTTTACCTGAGTGTACTCTACCATATAAATAACAGAAATATTACAGGTAGCACGTTTACCTGAGTGTACTCTACCATATTACAGGTAGCACGTTTACCTGAGTGTACTCTACCATATAATTAACAGAAATATTACAGGTACCACGCTTACCTGAGTGTACTCTACCATATAATTAACAGAAATATTACAGGTAGCACGTTTACCTGAGTGTACCCTACCATATAAATAACAGAAATATTACAGGTAGCACGTTTACCTGAGTGTACTCTACCATATTACAGGTAGCACGTTTACCTGAGTGTACTCTACCATATTACAGGTAGCACGTTTACCTGAGTGTACTCTACCATATAATTAACAGAAATATTACAGGTAGCACGTTTACCTGAGTGTACCCTACCATATAATTAACAGAAATATTACAGGTAGCACGTTTACCTGAGTGTACTCTACCATATTACAGGTAGCACGTTTACCTGAGTGTACTCTACCATATTACAGGTAGCACGTTTACCTGAGTGTACTCTACCATATAATTAACAGAAATATTACAGGTAGCACGTTTACCTGAGTGTACTCTACCATATAATTAACAGAAATATTACAGGTAGCACGTTTACCTGAGTGTACTCTACCATATTACAGGTAGCACGCTTACCTGAGTGTACTCTACCATATAATTAACAGAAATATTACAGGTAGCACGTTTACCTGAGTGTACTCTACCATATTACAGGTAGCACGTTTACCTGAGTGTACTCTACCATATAATTAACAGAAATATTACAGGTAGCACGTTTACCTGAGTGTACTCTACCATATAATAAACAGAAATATTGCAGGTAGCACGCTTACCTGAGTGTACTCTACCATATTACAAGTAGCACGCTTACCTGAGTGTACTCTACCATATAATTAACAGAAATATTACAGGTAGCACGTTTACCTGAGTGTACTCTACCATATTACAGGTAGCACGCTTACATGAGTGTACTCTACCATATTACAGGTAGCACGTTTACCTGAGTGTACTCTACCATATAATTAATAGAAATATTACAGGTAGCACGTTTACCTGAGTGTACTCTACCATATTACAAGTAGCACGCTTACCTGAGTGTACTCTACCATATAATTAACAGAAATATTACAGGTAGCACGTTTACCTGAGTGTACTCTACCATATAATTAACAGAAATATTACAGGTAGCACGTTTACCTGAGTGTACTCTACCATATAAATAACAGAAATATTACAGGTAGCACGTTTACCTGAGTGTACTCTACCATATTACAGGTAGCACGTTTACCTGAGTGTACTCTACCATATAATTAACAGAAATATTACAGGTACCACGCTTACCTGAGTGTACTCTACCATATAATTAACAGAAATATTACAGGTAGCACGTTTACCTGAGTGTACCCTACCATATAAATAACAGAAATATTACAGGTAGCACGTTTACCTGAGTGTACTCTACCATATTACAGGTAGCACGTTTACCTGAGTGTACTCTACCATATTACAGGTAGCACGTTTACCTGAGTGTACTCTACCATATAATTAACAGAAATATTACAGGTAGCACGTTTACCTGAGTGTACCCTACCATATAATTAACAGAAATATTACAGGTAGCACGTTTACCTGAGTGTACTCTACCATATTACAAGTAGCACGCTTACCTGAGTGTACTCTACCATATAATTAACAGAAATATTACAGGTAGCACGTTTACCTGAGTGTACTCTACCATATAATTAACAGAAATATTACAGGTAGCACGTTTACCTGAGTGTACTCTACCATATAAATAACAGAAATATTACAGGTAGCACGTTTACCTGAGTGTACTCTACCATATTACAGGTAGCACGTTTACCTGAGTGTACTCTACCATATAATTAACAGAAATATTACAGGTACCACGCTTACCTGAGTGTACTCTACCATATAATTAACAGAAATATTACAGGTAGCACGTTTACCTGAGTGTACCCTACCATATAAATAACAGAAATATTACAGGTAGCACGTTTACCTGAGTGTACTCTACCATATTACAGGTAGCACGTTTACCTGAGTGTACTCTACCATATTACAGGTAGCACGTTTACCTGAGTGTACTCTACCATATAATTAACAGAAATATTACAGGTACCACGCTTACCTGAGTGTACTCTACCATATAATTAACAGAAATATTACAGGTAGCACGTTTACCTGAGTGTACCCTACCATATAAATAACAGAAATATTACAGGTAGCACGTTTACCTGAGTGTACTCTACCATATTACAGGTAGCACGTTTACCTGAGTTTACTCTACCATATTACAGGTAGCACGTTTACCTGAGTGTACTCTACCATATAATTAACAGAAATATTACAGGTAGCACGTTTACCTGAGTGTACCCTACCATATAATTAACAGAAATATTACAGGTAGCACGTTTACCTGAGTGTACTCTACCATATTACAAGTAGCACGCTTACCTGAGTGTACTCTACCATATAATTAACAGAAATATTACAGGTAGCACGTTTACCTGAGTGTACTATACCATATAATTAACAGAAATATTACAGGTAGCACGTTTACCTGAGTGTACTCTACCATATAAATAACAGAAATATTACAGGTAGCACGTTTACCTGAGTGTACTCTACCATATTACAGGTAGCACGTTTACCTGAGTGTACTCTACCATATAATTAACAGAAATATTACAGGTACCACGCTTACCTGAGTGTACTCTACCATATAATTAACAGAAATATTACAGGTAGCACGTTTACCTGAGTGTACCCTACCATATAAATAACAGAAATATTACAGGTAGCACGTTTACCTGAGTGTACTCTACCATATTACAGGTAGCACGTTTACCTGAGTGTACTCTACCATATTACAGGTAGCACGTTTACCTGAGTGTACTCTACCATATAATTAACAGAAATATTACAGGTAGCACGTTTACCTGAGTGTACCCTACCATATAATTAACAGAAATATTACAGGTAGCACGTTTACCTGAGTGTACTCTACCATATTACAGGTAGCACGTTTACCTGAGTGTACTCTACCATATTACAGGTAGCACGTTTACCTGAGTGTACTCTACCATATAATTAACAGAAATATTACAGGTAGCACGTTTACCTGAGTGTACTCTACCATATAATTAACAGAAATATTACAGGTAGCACGTTTACCTGAGTGTACTCTACCATATTACAGGTAGCACGCTTACCTGAGTGTACTCTACCATATAATTAACAGAAATATTACAGGTAGCACGTTTACCTGAGTGTACTCTACCATATTACAGGTAGCACGTTTACCTGAGTGTACTCTACCATATAATTAACAGAAATATTACAGGTAGCACGTTTACCTGAGTGTACTCTACCATATAATAAACAGAAATATTGCAGGTAGCACGCTTACCTGAGTGTACTCTACCATATTACAAGTAGCACGCTTACCTGAGTGTACTCTACCATATAATTAACAGAAATATTACAGGTAGCACGTTTACCTGAGTGTACTCTACCATATTACAGGTAGCACGCTTACATGAGTGTACTCTACCATATTACAGGTAGCACGTTTACCTGAGTGTACTCTACCATATAATTAATAGAAATATTACAGGTAGCACGTTTACCTGAGTGTACTCTACCATATTACAAGTAGCACGCTTACCTGAGTGTACTCTACCATATAATTAACAGAAATATTACAGGTAGCACGTTTACCTGAGTGTACTCTACCATATAATTAACAGAAATATTACAGGTAGCACGTTTACCTGAGTGTACTCTACCATATAAATAACAGAAATATTACAGGTAGCACGTTTACCTGAGTGTACTCTACCATATTACAGGTAGCACGTTTACCTGAGTGTACTCTACCATATAATTAACAGAAATATTACAGGTACCACGCTTACCTGAGTGTACTCTACCATATAATTAACAGAAATATTACAGGTAGCACGTTTACCTGAGTGTACCCTACCATATAAATAACAGAAATATTACAGGTAGCACGTTTACCTGAGTGTACTCTACCATATTACAGGTAGCACGTTTACCTGAGTGTACTCTACCATATTACAGGTAGCACGTTTACCTGAGTGTACTCTACCATATAATTAACAGAAATATTACAGGTAGCACGTTTACCTGAGTGTACCCTACCATATAATTAACAGAAATATTACAGGTAGCACGTTTACCTGAGTGTACTCTACCATATTACAAGTAGCACGCTTACCTGAGTGTACTCTACCATATAATTAACAGAAATATTACAGGTAGCACGTTTACCTGAGTGTACTCTACCATATAATTAACAGAAATATTACAGGTAGCACGTTTACCTGAGTGTACTCTACCATATAAATAACAGAAATATTACAGGTAGCACGTTTACCTGAGTGTACTCTACCATATTACAGGTAGCACGTTTACCTGAGTGTACTCTACCATATAATTAACAGAAATATTACAGGTACCACGCTTACCTGAGTGTACTCTACCATATAATTAACAGAAATATTACAGGTAGCACGTTTACCTGAGTGTACCCTACCATATAAATAACAGAAATATTACAGGTAGCACGTTTACCTGAGTGTACTCTACCATATTACAGGTAGCACGTTTACCTGAGTGTACTCTACCATATTACAGGTAGCACGTTTACCTGAGTGTACTCTACCATATAATTAACAGAAATATTACAGGTAGCACGTTTACCTGAGTGTACCCTACCATATAATTAACAGAAATATTACAGGTAGCACGTTTACCTGAGTGTACTCTACCATATTACAGGTAGCACGTTTACCTGAGTGTACTCTACCATATTACAGGTAGCACGTTTACCTGAGTGTACTCTACCATATAATTAACAGAAATATTACAGGTAGCACGTTTACCTGAGTGTACTCTACCATATAATTAACAGAAATATTACAGGTAGCACGTTTACCTGAGTGTACTCTACCATATTACAGGTAGCACGCTTACCTGAGTGTACTCTACCATATAATTAACAGAAATATTACAGGTAGCACGTTTACCTGAGTGTACTCTACCATATAAATAACAGAAATATTACAGGTAGCACGTTTACCTGAGTGTACTCTACCATATAATTAACAGAAATATTACAGGTACCACGCTTACCTGAGTGTACTCTACCATATAATTAACAGAAATATTACAGGTAGCACGTTTACCTGAGTGTACCCTACCATATAAATAACAGAAATATTACAGGTAGCACGTTTACCTGAGTGTACTCTACCATATTACAGGTAGCACGTTTACCTGAGTGTACTCTACCATATTACAGGTAGCACGTTTACCTGAGTGTACTCTACCATATAATTAACAGAAATATTACAGGTAGCACGTTTACCTGAGTGTACCCTACCATATAATTAACAGAAATATTACAGGTAGCACGTTTACCTGAGTGTACTCTACCATATTACAGGTAGCACGTTTACCTGAGTGTACTCTACCATATTACAGGTAGCACGTTTACCTGAGTGTACTCTACCATATAATTAACAGAAATATTACAGGTAGCACGTTTACCTGAGTGTACTCTACCATATAATTAACAGAAATATTACAGGTAGCACGTTTACCTGAGTGTACTCTACCATATTACAGGTAGCACGCTTACCTGAGTGTACTCTACCATATAATTAACAGAAATATTACAGGTAGCACGTTTACCTGAGTGTACTCTACCATATTACAGGTAGCACGTTTACCTGAGTGTACTCTACCATATAATTAACAGAAATATTACAGGTAGCACGTTTACCTGAGTGTACTCTACCATATAATAAACAGAAATATTGCAGGTAGCACGCTTACCTGAGTGTACTCTACCATATTACAAGTAGCACGCTTACCTGAGTGTACTCTACCATATAATTAACAGAAATATTACAGGTAGCACGTTTACCTGAGTGTACTCTACCATATTACAGGTAGCACGCTTACATGAGTGTACTCTACCATATTACAGGTAGCACGTTTACCTGAGTGTACTCTACCATATAAATAATAGAAATATTACAGGTAGCACGTTTACCTGAGTGTACTCTACCATATTACAAGTAGCACGCTTACCTGAGTGTACTCTACCATATAATTAACAGAAATATTACAGGTAGCACGTTTACCTGAGTGTACTCTACCATATAATTAACAGAAATATTACAGGTAGCACGTTTACCTGAGTGTACTCTACCATATAAATAACAGAAATATTACAGGTAGCACGTTTACCTGAGTGTACTCTACCATATTACAGGTAGCACGTTTACCTGAGTGTACTCTACCATATAATTAACAGAAATATTACAGGTACCACGCTTACCTGAGTGTACTCTACCATATAATTAACAGAAATATTACAGGTAGCACGTTTACCTGAGTGTACCCTACCATATAAATAACAGAAATATTACAGGTAGCACGTTTACCTGAGTGTACTCTACCATATTACAGGTAGCACGTTTACCTGAGTGTACTCTACCATATTACAGGTAGCACGTTTACCTGAGTGTACTCTACCATATAATTAACAGAAATATTACAGGTAGCACGTTTACCTGAGTGTACCCTACCATATAATTAACAGAAATATTACAGGTAGCACGTTTACCTGAGTGTACTCTACCATATTACAAGTAGCACGCTTACCTGAGTGTACTCTACCATATAATTAACAGAAATATTACAGGTAGCACGTTTACCTGAGTGTACTCTACCATATAATTAACAGAAATATTACAGGTAGCACGTTTACCTGAGTGTACTCTACCATATAAATAACAGAAATATTACAGGTAGCACGTTTACCTGAGTGTACTCTACCATATTACAGGTAGCACGTTTACCTGAGTGTACTCTACCATATAATTAACAGAAATATTACAGGTACCACGCTTACCTGAGTGTACTCTACCATATAATTAACAGAAATATTACAGGTAGCACGTTTACCTGAGTGTACCCTACCATATAAATAACAGAAATATTACAGGTAGCACGTTTACCTGAGTGTACTCTACCATATTACAGGTAGCACGTTTACCTGAGTGTACTCTACCATATTACAGGTAGCACGTTTACCTGAGTGTACTCTACCATATAATTAACAGAAATATTACAGGTAGCACGTTTACCTGAGTGTACCCTACCATATAATTAACAGAAATATTACAGGTAGCACGTTTACCTGAGTGTACTCTACCATATTACAGGTAGCACGTTTACCTGAGTGTACTCTACCATATTACAGGTAGCACGTTTACCTGAGTGTACTCTACCATATAATTAACAGAAATATTACAGGTAGCACGTTTACCTGAGTGTACTCTACCATATAATTAACAGAAATATTACAGGTAGCACGTTTACCTGAGTGTACTCTACCATATTACAGGTAGCACGCTTACCTGAGTGTACTCTACCATATAATTAACAGAAATATTACAGGTAGCACGTTTACCTGAGTGTACTCTACCATATTACAGGTAGCACGTTTACCTGAGTGTACTCTACCATATAATTAACAGAAATATTACAGGTATCACGTTTACCTGAGTGTACTCTACCATATAATAAACAGAAATATTACAGGTAGCACGCTTACCTGAGTGTACTCTACCATATTACAAGTAGCACGCTTACCTGAGTGTACCCTACCATATAATTAACAAAAATATTACAGGTAGCACGTTTACCTGAGTGTACTCTACCATATTACAGGTAGCACGCTTACCTGAGTGTACTCTACCATATAATTAACAGAAATATTACAGGTAGCACGTTTACCTGAGTGTACTCTATCATATTACAGGTAGCACGTTTACCTGAGTGTACTCTACCATATAATTAAAAGAAATATTACAGGTAGCACGTTTATCTGAGTGTACCCTACCATATTACAGGTAACACGTTTACCTGAGTGTACTCTACCATATAATTAACAGAAATATTACAGGTAGCACGTTTACCTGAGTGTACTCTACCATATTACAGGTAGCACGTTTACCTGAGTGTACTCTACCATATTACAGGTAGCACGTTTACCTGAGTGTACTCTACCATATAATTAACAGAAATATTACAGGTAGCACGTTTACCTGAGTGTACCCTACCATATAATTAACAGAAATATTACAGATAGCACGTTTACCTGAGTGTACTCTACCATATTACAGGTAGCATGTTTACCTGAGTGTACTCTACCATATAATTAACAGAAATATTACAGGTAGCACGTTTACCTGAGTGTACCCTACCATATAATTAACAGAAATATTACAGGTAGCACGTTTACCTGAGTGTACTCTACCATATTACAGGTAGCACGTTTACCTGAGTGTACTCTACCATATAATTAACAGAAATATTACAGGTAGCACGTTTACCTGAGTGTACTCTACCATATTACAGGTAGCACGTTTACCTGAGTGTACTCTACCATATAATTAACAGAAATATTGCAGGTAGCACGTTTACCTGAGTGTACTCTACCATATTACAGGTAGCACGTTTACCTGAGTGTACTCTACCATATTACAGGTAGCACGTTTTCCTGAGTGTACTCTACCATATAATTAACAGAAATATTACAGGTAGCACGTTTACCTGAGTGTACTCTACCATATTATAGGTAGCACGCTTACCTGAGTGTACTGTAACATATAATTAACAGAAATATTACAGGTAGCACGTTTACCTGAGTGTATTCTACCATATTACAGGTAGCACGTTTACCTGAGTGTACTCTACCATATAATTAACAGAAATATTACAGGTAGCACGTTTACCTGAGTGTACTCTACCATATTACAGGTAGCACGCTTACCTGAGTGTACTCTACCATATAATTAACAGAAATATTACAGGTAGCACGTTTACCTGAGTGTACTCTACCATATTACTGGTAGCACGTTTACCTGAGTGTACTCTACCATATAATTAACAGAAATATTACAGGTAGCACGTTTACCTGAGTGTACTCTACCATATAATAAACAGAAATATTGCAGGTAGCACGCTTACCTGAGTGTACTCTACCATATTACAAGTAGCACGCTTACCGGAGTGTACCCTACCATATAATTAACAAAAATATTACAGGTAGCACGTTTACCTGAGTGTACTCTACCATATTACAGGTAGCACGCTTACATGAGTGTACTCTACCATATTACAGGTAGCACGTTTACCTGAGTGTACTCTACCATATAATTAATAGAAATATTACAGGTAGCACGTTTACCTGAGTGTACTCTACCATATTACAAGTAGCACGCTTACCTGAGTGTACTCTACCATATAATTAACAGAAATATTACAGGTAGCACGTTTACCTGAGTGTACTCTACCATATAATTAACAGAAATATTACAGGTAGCACGTTTACCTGAGTGTACTCTACCATATAAATAACAGAAATATTACAGGTAGCACGTTTACCTGAGTGTACTCTACCATATTACAGGTAGCACGTTTAACTGAGTGTACTCTACCATATAATTAACAGAAATATTACAGGTACCACGCTTACCTGAGTGTACTCTACCATATAATTAACAGAAATATTACAGGTAGCACGTTTACCTGAGTGTACCCTACCATATAAATAACAGAAATATTACAGGTAGCACGTTTACCTGAGTGTACTCTACCATATTACAGGTAGCACGTTTACCTGAGTGTACTCTACCATATTACAGGTAGCACGTTTACCTGAGTGTACTCTACCATATAATTAACAGAAATATTACAGGTAGCACGTTTACCTGAGTGTACCCTACCATATAATTAACAGAAATATTACAGGTAGCACGTTTACCTGAGTGTACTCTACCATATTACAGGTAGCACGTTTACCTGAGTGTACTCTACCATATTACAGGTAGCACGTTTACCTGAGAGTACTCTACCATATAATTAACAGAAATATTACAGGTAGCACGTTTACCTGAGTGTACTCTACCATATAATTAACAGAAATATTACAGGTAGCACGTTTACCTGAGTGTACTCTACCATATTACAGGTAGCACGCTTACCTGAGTGTACTCTACCATATAATTAACAGAAATATTACAGGTAGCACGTTTACCTGAGTGTACTCTACCATATTACAGGTAGCACGTTTACCTGAGTGTACTCTACCATATAATTAACAGAAATATTACAGGTAGCACGTTTACCTGAGTGTACTCTACCATATAATAAACAGAAATATTACAGGTAGCACGCTTACCTGAGTGTACTCTACCATATTACAAGTAGCACGCTTACGTGAGTGTACCCTACCATATAATTAACAAAAATATTACAGGTAGCACGTTTACCTGAGAGTACTCTACCATATTACAGGTAGCACGCTTACCTGAGTGTACTCTACCATATAATTAACAGAAATATTACAGGTAGCACGTTTACCTGAGTGTACTCTACCATATTACAGGTAGCACGCTTACCTGAGTGTACTCTACCATATAATTAACAGAAATATTACAGGTAGCACGTTTACCTGAGTGTACTCTACCATATAATTAACAGAAATATTACAGGTAGCACGTTTACCTGAGTGTACTCTACCATATTACAGGTAGCACGTTTACCTGAGTGTACTCTACCATATAATTAACAGAAATATTGCAGGTAGCACGTTTACCTGAGTGTACTCTACCA
The DNA here is from genome assembly GCA_963680875.1 of Bathymodiolus brooksi. Classification (NCBI taxonomy): domain Eukaryota; kingdom Metazoa; phylum Mollusca; class Bivalvia; order Mytilida; family Modiolidae; genus Bathymodiolus; species Bathymodiolus brooksi. The sequence continues at coordinate 24,268,102 of OY804590.1, read as the reverse complement.
TATTACAGGTAGCACGTTTACCTGAGTGTACTCTACCATATTACAGGTAGCACGTTTTCCTGAGTGTACTCTACCATATAATTAACAGAAATATTACAGGTAGCACGTTTACCTGAGTGTACTCTACCATATTATAGGTAGCACGCTTACCTGAGTGTACTGTAACATATAATTAACAGAAATATTACAGGTAGCACGTTTACCTGAGTGTATTCTACCATATTACAGGTAGCACGTTTACCTGAGTGTACTCTACCATATAATTAACAGAAATATTACAGGTAGCACGTTTACCTGAGTGTACTCTACCATATTACAGGTAGCACGCTTACCTGAGTGTACTCTACCATATAATTAACAGAAATATTACAGGTAGCACGTTTACCTGAGTGTACTCTACCATATTACTGGTAGCACGTTTACCTGAGTGTACTCTACCATATAATTAACAGAAATATTACAGGTAGCACGTTTACCTGAGTGTACTCTACCATATAATAAACAGAAATATTGCAGGTAGCACGCTTACCTGAGTGTACTCTACCATATTACAAGTAGCACGCTTACCGGAGTGTACCCTACCATATAATTAACAAAAATATTACAGGTAGCACGTTTACCTGAGTGTACTCTACCATATTACAGGTAGCACGCTTACATGAGTGTACTCTACCATATTACAGGTAGCACGTTTACCTGAGTGTACTCTACCATATAATTAATAGAAATATTACAGGTAGCACGTTTACCTGAGTGTACTCTACCATATTACAAGTAGCACGCTTACCTGAGTGTACTCTACCATATAATTAACAGAAATATTACAGGTAGCACGTTTACCTGAGTGTACTCTACCATATAATTAACAGAAATATTACAGGTAGCACGTTTACCTGAGTGTACTCTACCATATAAATAACAGAAATATTACAGGTAGCACGTTTACCTGAGTGTACTCTACCATATTACAGGTAGCACGTTTAACTGAGTGTACTCTACCATATAATTAACAGAAATATTACAGGTACCACGCTTACCTGAGTGTACTCTACCATATAATTAACAGAAATATTACAGGTAGCACGTTTACCTGAGTGTACCCTACCATATAAATAACAGAAATATTACAGGTAGCACGTTTACCTGAGTGTACTCTACCATATTACAGGTAGCACGTTTACCTGAGTGTACTCTACCATATTACAGGTAGCACGTTTACCTGAGTGTACTCTACCATATAATTAACAGAAATATTACAGGTAGCACGTTTACCTGAGTGTACCCTACCATATAATTAACAGAAATATTACAGGTAGCACGTTTACCTGAGTGTACTCTACCATATTACAGGTAGCACGTTTACCTGAGTGTACTCTACCATATTACAGGTAGCACGTTTACCTGAGAGTACTCTACCATATAATTAACAGAAATATTACAGGTAGCACGTTTACCTGAGTGTACTCTACCATATAATTAACAGAAATATTACAGGTAGCACGTTTACCTGAGTGTACTCTAACATATTACAGGTAGCACGCTTACCTGAGTGTACTCTACCATATAATTAACAGAAATATTACAGGTAGCACGTTTACCTGAATGTACTCTACCATATTACAGGTAGCACGTTTACCTGAGTGTACTCTACCATATAATTAACAGAAATATTACAGGTAGCACGTTTACCTGAGTGTACTCTACCATATAATAAACAGAAATATTACAGGTAGCACGCTTACCTGAGTGTACTCTACCATATTACAAGTAGCACGCTTACCTGAGTGTACCCTACCATATAATTAACAAAAATATTACAGGTAGCACGTTTACCTGAGAGTACTCTACCATATTACAGGTAGCACGCTTACCTGAGTGTACTCTACCATATAATTAACAGAAATATTACAGGTAGCACGTTTACCTGAGTGTACTCTACCATATTACAGGTAGCACGCTTACCTGAGTGTACTCTACCATATAATTAACAGAAATATTACAGGTAGCACGTTTACCTGAGTGTACTCTACCATATAATTAACAGAAATATTACAGGTAGCACGTTTACCTGAGTGTACTCTACCATATTACAGGTAGCACGTTTACCTGAGTGTACTCTACCATATAATTAACAGAAATATTGCAGGTAGCACGTTTACCTGAGTGTACTCTACCATATTACAGGTAGCACGTTTACCTGAGTGTACTCTACCATATTACAGGTAGCACGTTTTCCTGAGTGTACTCTACCATATAATTAACAGAAATATTACAGGTAGCACGTTTACCTGAGTGTACTCTACCATATTATAGGTAGCACGCTTACCTGAGTGTACTGTAACATATAATTAACAGAAATATTACAGGTAGCACGTTTACCTGAGTGTATTCTACCATATTACAGGTAGCACGTTTACCTGAGTGTACTCTACCATATAATTAACAGAAATATTACAGGTAGCACGTTTACCTGAGTGTACTCTACCATATTACAGGTAGCACGCTTACCTGAGTGTACTCTACCATATAATTAACAGAAATATTACAGGTAGCACGTTTACCTGAGTGTACTCTACCATATTACTGGTAGCACGTTTACCTGAGTGTACTCTACCATATAATTAACAGAAATATTACAGGTAGCACGTTTACCTGAGTGTACTCTACCATATAATAAACAGAAATATTGCAGGTAGCACGCTTACCTGAGTGTACTCTACCATATTACAAGTAGCACGCTTACCGGAGTGTACCCTACCATATAATTAACAAAAATATTACAGGTAGCACGTTTACCTGAGTGTACTCTACCATATTACAGGTAGCACGCTTACATGAGTGTACTCTACCATATTACAGGTAGCACGTTTACCTGAGTGTACTCTACCATATAATTAATAGAAATATTACAGGTAGCACGTTTACCTGAGTGTACTCTACCATATTACAAGTAGCACGCTTACCTGAGTGTACTCTACCATATAATTAACAGAAATATTACAGGTAGCACGTTTACCTGAGTGTACTCTACCATATAATTAACAGAAATATTACAGGTAGCACGTTTACCTGAGTGTACTCTACCATATAAATAACAGAAATATTACAGGTAGCACGTTTACCTGAGTGTACTCTACCATATTACAGGTAGCACGTTTAACTGAGTGTACTCTACCATATAATTAACAGAAATATTACAGGTACCACGCTTACCTGAGTGTACTCTACCATATAATTAACAGAAATATTACAGGTAGCACGTTTACCTGAGTGTACCCTACCATATAAATAACAGAAATATTACAGGTAGCACGTTTACCTGAGTGTACTCTACCATATTACAGGTAGCACGTTTACCTGAGTGTACTCTACCATATTACAGGTAGCACGTTTACCTGAGTGTACTCTACCATATAATTAACAGAAATATTACAGGTAGCACGTTTACCTGAGTGTACCCTACCATATAATTAACAGAAATATTACAGGTAGCACGTTTACCTGAGTGTACTCTACCATATTACAGGTAGCACGTTTACCTGAGTGTACTCTACCATATTACAGGTAGCACGTTTACCTGAGAGTACTCTACCATATAATTAACAGAAATATTACAGGTAGCACGTTTACCTGAGTGTACTCTACCATATAATTAACAGAAATATTACAGGTAGCACGTTTACCTGAGTGTACTCTACCATATTACAGGTAGCACGCTTACCTGAGTGTACTCTACCATATAATTAACAGAAATATTACAGGTAGCACGTTTACCTGAGTGTACTCTACCATATTACAGGTAGCACGTTTACCTGAGTGTACTCTACCATATAATTAACAGAAATATTACAGGTAGCACGTTTACCTGAGTGTACTCTACCATATAATAAACAGAAATATTACAGGTAGCACGCTTACCTGAGTGTACTCTACCATATTACAAGTAGCACGCTTACCTGAGTGTACCCTACCATATAATTAACAAAAATATTACAGGTAGCACGTTTACCTGAGAGTACTCTACCATATTACAGGTAGCACGCTTACCTGAGTGTACTCTACCATATAATAAACAGAAATATTACAGGTAGCACGTTTACCTGAGTGTACTCTACCATATTACAGGTAGCACGCTTACCTGAGTGTACTCTACCATATAATTAACAGAAATATTACAGGTAGCACGTTTACCTGAGTGTACTCTACCATATAATTAACAGAAATATTACAGGTAGCACGTTTACCTGAGTGTACTCTACCATATTACAGGTAGCACGTTTACCTGAGTGTACTCTACCATATAATTAACAGAAATATTACAGGTAGCACGTTTACCTGAGTGTACTCTACCATATAATTAACATAAATGTATGTTACCTAATTTAGGGAGTGCTCCTTTTTTTTCTTTGCAATTTTGCAGTTTGTGATGTGATAAGTCAGGGTTGCTGTTCACGTCGGTTGAAATAATCAGTCGGTAAGTAAACGAATTAAACCTTACCATTAAGGGACGGACCATTTAACTTGAAGGGGGGAGGGGGTATGGTTTTATGTTTCGTTCAGAATTTTTTTTTCGGACAACACCAGAGTTAGAATATTTTTTTTGTCGCGCAAAACGCGAATTTTTTTTCCATAATATAACATTAGGTTATATGACAAAAACTCTGAATCAGATTTTTTTTTTTACTCCACCAAAATCAGAATATTTTTTTCAGCAACATTGGGAATCAGAATATTTTTTTTAGAAAAAAAACATAACCCCCCCCCCCCCCCCCCCCCTTCAAGTTAAATGGTCGTTCCCTAAGTAGGATGAACACGGTAAATGACATTAATTACACTTGTTATAATTTTGGTTCTAAAAGTTCACAAAGAATATTAAAATTTTGTTATTGTTCATGCTTATGTGACAAAGGTTTCAACGCTGATTGTGGTAAGTTGGTTTCTGGTGTTTAGCGCCACTTTCAGCAATATTTCAGTTATATCGTGGCGGTCAGTTTTATTGGTGGAGGCCAGGAGAAAACCACCGACCTGTCGCAAGTCACTGGCAAACTTAATAACATAATGTTGTATCGAATCCACATCGCCATGAACGGGGTTCGAAGTCACAACCTTAGTGGTGATAGGCACTGATTGCAATGGTAAACTAAGGTACAACTGTATATAACAATATACAATGATAGGTCCACTGTGGATGGGTCATAATTGTTGTTTTCGCTTAGTAGCAGGTAACATTGTATATAAATATTAGCGAAAACCGAAGGTTCAATCACAATAGCTTGCGAACCAAACCTAATAGTTCCTCCTATTCTTTAGTATGGTTGTCAACAATAAACCTAACAAGAAAAAATCGCGTATCCTATTAAACCAACACTTGACCACAGCTAATACCGCCTGTGTCAAATGGTCGTTACCTGTTAGACAACAATGTGTGTAATTTTAATGGTTCCCTAAAGTGAATGCATGTGTACCCATTTAGCTTTATGTAGAAACTATTTCTTATACATATGGTTCAGACCTATGTCCCAAACACCTATGCCTCAGACCTATGGCTGGAGACCTATGTCTCAGACACCTATGGCTGGACACCTATGTCTCAGACACCTATGGCTGGAGACCTATGTCTCAAACACCTATGGCTGGAGACCTATGTCTCAGACACCTATGGATGGAGACCTATGTCTCAGACACCTATGGCTGGAGACTTATGTCTCAGAGACCTATGGCTGGAGACCTATGTCTCAGACACCTATGGCTGGAGACCTATGTCTCAGACACCTATGGATGGAGACCTATGTCTCAGACACCTATGGCTGGAGACTTATGTCTCAGAGACCTATGGCTGGAGACCTATGTCTCAGACACCTATGGCTGGAGACCTATGTCTCAGACACCTATGGCTGGAGACCTATGTCTCAAACACCTATGCTTATCGATTGGGTAATTAGTTACGCTTTGTATGTAGTTCCAAGTTATGTTTGGAACTATGTTGCTTTTCCGATACAATAAACTTGTCTGGCGACATATGGTGTCAGACACCGTTTATGTACCGATCCAGGGTCTGCTTACAAGACCACTACTAACCATGAGACAACGCGAACACCTACTTGAACCAAGTGCTCGAGACCTAGTCATAGAATATAGTCACATACCCCGCTATCTATGACAACGGTTGTGACCTCATAGTCTTCAGACTACCTGGCTGTATATATCACGATACAGCTTAAATATTGTCTTATTCAACGACAAGCTCCGTCCCATAAATACTAGCCAAAGCGCAATTAGATGTGTAGGTCCAACTATGCGATCGAGAATGACCAGACCACGCTGTTGCAGCCGGGAAGCCATGGATCGAATCGATCAATCAATCTATTGGATGTCAAATTTGCCGCGCTAAGGACAGATAACCTCGATTCAACGCACAGGTGGCGCTTCATAACTACGTAAACAAAATCATTCGCGATACGGTACCTCAGAAAACCCTGTTGGGGAAACGATGAAATAACCTTAATTCGTGGTTTTTTTTTATTTATAACAAGTTTATTATTACAGGCAAATGACTGATCGTTTTTGATAGCTTTTCCGTGTAGAAAAAGGGTGAAAATCGGTATTTTCCCAGTGACCTCTTTCAAGCATCTCATCGCCTAAAACTATGGCGGGGAAGAAACCTCTCTATATTTAACTGACACAATCACATCCCCCTTAGCCAATCACATCAAAGATGGTAAAAATAAACTCTATAATTAGTAAGGAATCCCATACAAAACATCAAATCCCAGCATGCTTAGCCACAAACTATATTTTGACCTCCAAAGGCAGCCATCATTTCAGTGTATTTTCAAAGGAAAAATAGCGAGATTTCTGTTTGTTTCAGGCTTTTATCTGCAAGCATGATATTTGTAGATTGTTCTCATGTATTTTAATATTGCATTCGTTTCAATTCCAGTATTTTAGATGTGAATGTTGACTTAAATATTGGAATAATTCCAAGATATGAACATCATTTGAACCACACATCTATGTGAGATTTCCAACGTGACCCTTATTTTTTCCATTTTGTAGTCTCTATTTGAAAGTTTATGTATATAATAGTGCCTTGAAATATTGTATTAAATGTTACACAATTAAATAATCAAATTACCACAGGATTGTTTTCATATGCTGACTAGATGTTAATAGAATGATATTTTAGTATCCCCTCACCTATGAAGTTGTAAAGTAATACAACCTCCTATATCTGTGTATCCATCCATAGGGACTCGGATAGCTATTTCTGACAAATAAGCGCTCACAAGCAATTTGGTATTTTCTACGAGATTACCATTGCCCGAGAGCGCATATTTGTCAGAAATAGTTATCAGAGTCCCTGTGATTCATCCCACCATGACAAAATATTAGACTGAACATGCCTTTGCAGGTTTTAAGTCAAGGGTAAAATGCAAATGTGATTTTTTTTTTTGCTCAAAGTAAAAGTAATTCAAAATGGCAAATGGCTGAGATGAATTCCAAAAGGAAACCACTTTTCAACTTCATTAGAATATAAACTGATAAGCAAACTTAGAAGAAATTCTGCCTTTGGGGTCTTGTATAGCAAGTGTTGCAGTTTTAGTGCTAGATACCCACTCTGTATACATGATACCTACAACAAACAAAATCATCCAACTGTCACCTTATGGTCTTCAACAAGCTATCACCATTATGTTAACCCTGAATTTAACCATTTACCATATTGCACAAGTGTTGCATTTTTTTGTCGATGCATCTTTTGAAAAAAAATTGGCCTTCACGACTGATTTGCCGAACACAAAAAAATACTTCTCAAGAATCGTTGTATTTGAATGAAACCAAATATGTGAACAATGTTCTTAATACATTTACCAATAAATGTTGTAACGTTGATGCCGATCAGAAATGCCAAATGGTTGCCAGTTGAGATCAGAAGGAAAAAGAAAAACCATATGACGGAACTTTTATTGTAATATTTGTTCCTAAAGGAATGTTTATCATGATACGATCTCATAGAAAAGTACCATTGGAACTTTTGTTAATATGAGGAATAAATAAACGTTTACAACCGAAGGGATTAACAACAAACAATAGCCGAGGACCAGGGAAGCACAGAAACAAACCAACAACAACTAACCGATATAACACAAAAAATTCACAAACGCACATGAACAACACGAACTCCCGATGAATCTGAAGTGAACCCCGGGTGGTCCGGAAGAGTAAGCAATTCCTGCCTATTGCAATACACTTATATGTGTGTCCATCATCAAGTCTGGTAGGACTCTAATCCGGTGAAGAACAAAGGATCTAAAACAGCCTCAGATCACTTGTCATCTGAGTGCTGTCAACCAGCTCATGATGTCTGCTGTAGAATTTTTTCTAATTTTAAGAGTGCTTGGAAGCCCCATGGGATATCATGATAACCACTGAAAAAAATCAAAGTAACTTTGCAAAAATGTTGAACTTTTTGACATTGTAGGATATGCATGGTACAGATTAAAGCTGATCACTGACCCTTGCAGCCCGAGGTTAGTAATTTCATCAACTCAATAACCCTCACAATAATCCTTACTTCATAACTCCATATTAGTCCCTTACCCTTACTCCATAGCTATAGCCATATCCATGATCCTTGTACGATAACTATAACTATAACCTTAACGATAACCTGGATTAATGATAGCATAGATCCTTACTTCATAGCTAAAACGTTAGTCCTGACATTTACCCTCTATCCATATTATTCCATGAGCCGTACTGCATAATATCCTTAGTCCTGACATATACCCTATAGCCCTACGTTTCCATGATCCATATTCGTAGCCCTGATATCTACTCCATAACCATATGTTAGCCATGACACCTACTCCATCAACACAATCTTTTGAAATAGCCCGTACGCCATAACCATATACTCCATAGCCACAACCCAACCCATACTATGTAGCCACCTTAGTCATGATTCTTAATCCGTAACCACAACCTTAGACATGACTAATTCCATAACCCTAACGTTAGCCCTGACCCTTACTCTATCATCCTATACTCTATTACCATAAGTTGAGCACTAAAACCTTATTCTATTTTGCCATATGTTGAGCACTAAAGCCCTATTCTCTTTTGCCATAAGTTTAGCACTAAAACCCTATTATTTTTTGCCATAAGTTGATCACTTACTATATTCCCCATTATCATAAGATTAGCACTTACCCTATACTTTATTGCCATAAGTTGAGCACTAAAACCTTATTCTCTTTTGCCATAAGTTGAGCACTAAAACCCTAGCACTTACCCTACTACAGATACAGATAGGTCTACTTCATACCTTGACCTACACCTCGAAATTGGCAGTGAGGGGCGGTAAAGAACGAAACTTTACGACATAAGAGATGATTTCAATTTTCCCATTGTGAACTTTCCATTTATATGTAGCAACATTCCAGCAGCACCTGCATATGTAGTATATATCTCTCAGTTGATACGATATTCCAGAGCTTCTGGTTCCTATCAGGATTTCCTTGATAGAGTTGCTGCTAACAAGGAAGCTACTGAACCAAGGGTTCCTCTGGGTTAAGTTGAAGTCATCACTTCGAAAGGTTTACGGTCGCCACCATGACTTGGTTGACCGTTATGGAATATTTGTGTCACAAATAACCACGGATATGTCCCACTTATCACAGAGTTTGTAACTAGATTAACCCGATGGGTGCTACTAGTGGAGCAAAAACTGCCTACCCTTCCGGAGCACCTGAGTTCACCCCGATTTTTAGTGGGTTCGTGTTACTCGATCTTTAGTTTTATGTGTATGTTTTGTAAATCGTTGTTTGTCCTTTTGTACTTTTTCTTTTGGCCATTGTGTTGTCCGTCCTTCTTCGATATACGGATTCTGATTACCCCTTTGTTATATTCAAACTCTTCTTTGCATGATTAAATCAGTCTTTGGATGTGTTGTTTGTCTTTGTGAGGTTATTCTTATTCTCCATTATCATAAGCTTAGCACTTACCTTAGGGACCGACCATTTAACTTGCAGGGGGGTTATGGTTTTTTGTTTCGTTCAGAATTTTTTTTTCGGACAACACGAGAGTTAGAATATTTATATTTTTTCCAGAATCTAACATTAGATTATATGACAAAAACTCTGAATCAGATTATTTTTTTTCCTCCACCAAAATCAGAATATTTTTTTCAGCAACATTGGGAATCAGAATATTTTTTTTTAGAAAAAACCCATACTCCCCTGCAAGTTAAATGGTCCGTCCCTTATCTCCATAAAATAAGTAACACAATAACAATGCGTAGCAAAATTACAACCTGTGCGTTACATCGCCTTGGTTGGTAAGAACTGGTCACACTCTCTCATCTCCAGTGGTTTCAACAACAACCATATGTCATATACTAGTATTTAGAAATACAGAAAAGAACATTGGGTTTAGTTTATAACAATTTATTTGCTTATAGCGACAAAAAGAATCAGACACAAGTTTTACAAACTTATGTAATCTCCTCCTTTGAATTACATATCAATTATATCAAACAGAGCATGCACATTCATGTAGGTACATACCAGTAACAATTACACATGTTAATAATAACAGAAAAATGGAAAGAAAAAAAGGTTTTTTGTTGACACGATGATCATGTTGGCTATATTTATAAGTTTATACAATAAGTAATCGTTTAGATCTTCTAATAAACTTGTAAGCTTCTTTAAAAATTAAACATTTATCTTCATAATTTAGATTTTGGTTACCTCTAATAAGTAAAGCAATATGGATTTGTATTCCAAACCGATTTACACAAATTAACAAATCCCTCCTAATATCAATGCATTTATTGCATTCAAAGAAGAAATGATATGCATCTTCTAGAGAAAAACCACAAGAACAATTTGGAATATATATTATATTTGATTTATATAAGTCGTTGTTCAGGAACGAGATTGAACATCGAACTTGGGTTAATGTCACATTTAACTTCCGTTGACCATACAGGAACTGTTTAGGTACAATATGTATTTCATTTGCATTGTTTAGTAACGCACGTTTGAACTTGTAATTTTTCTAATTTGCTTGAGTGGCACGTACCACAGTTTTTCCTATCTGCACACGCGTATTCAAAGATGGGACGAATATAAACTAGATACATTTTTTCTCAAGTCTGTCTATTCATTTTAAAATTGTATTTTCTTAATACTCCTTAATTCTTACTTGTAGTTTTGGCAATATTTTATACGTGCTCGCTCCACTTTGTGTCATGAGATAATGCTACACCTAAATGCTTATGACCGGAGGTGTTAGATATTAATTTACCATTGAATGAAAATTTTAAATTATTGAATACTTCCATATTTGAACAGATCATTATTTCCGTTTGTCTGGGTTAAATAACATGAGCCATTTTTCAGATCAATTGCTAAGTTTATTTAGGTTATGATTTATAACTACTTCTAAAGTATCAGGACTAGGGCTTGATTACCCCAAGGATGTATCATCAGCAAATAACCTAGTTAAAGAAAGACGTCTTTCACCAATATCATTTACATAAATGTGGAATGATAGGGGACCAAGCACAGATCATTGTGGTACACCAGCAGAAACATTAGACAATAATAACGACGAATCTCTAATGACTACTTTTTGTTTTCTTTCATAAAGATAATTCTTAAACCACGCTAGTAAATTTCCTCTTATTCCATATGAATTCATTTTATGTACAAGTCCATTATGCCATACCACGTCAAAAGCTTTCGAAAAATCACAAAAATACAAAACAACTGAATTTTTTATATTTTCTAATGAATTTAAAATTGTGTTGATTCAATTAATTCATGAACAGTTGGGTGTTTGGGTAAAAAGCCCGATTGGTATTCGTAAATAAGTTTGTTACTATGTAGATGGTTGTAGACATGTTTATAAACAACCCTCTCCATAACTTTTCATAGACAGCTTATAAAGGATATGGTTCGATAATTAGAGGGTAAAGAGGAATCCCCTTTTTTGAAAATGGCAATTACATGAGTTATTTTCCATGCGGGTGGATATTTACCTTGGGACAAAGATTTATTAAATATAGTTTTAAGTGGTTTTGCGATTTTTTCTGATGACATTTTTAACATCCTATGACTGATTCGGTCAGGACCAGACTTATTTTTAGAATCAAGAGTATGCAGTATGTCTACTATGTATTTCATTCTCTATTATTCTAAGGGACGGACCATTTAACTTCCAGTGGGGGTTATGGTTTTTTACTAAAAAAATATTCTGATTCCCAATGCTGCTGAAAAAAATATTCTGATTTTGGTGGAGGAAAAAAAAAGATAATCTGATTCAGAGTTTTTGTCATATAACCTAATGTTAAATTCTGGAAAAAAAATTCGCGCTTTGCGCAACAAAAAAATTAAATATTCTAACTCTCGTGTAGTCCGAAAAAAAATTTCTGAACGAAACAAAAAAACCATAATCCCTCCTCCCTGCAAGTTAAATGGTCGGTCCCTAATAATATTATCTGTTCTATTCTCAAATTCCGTTTAATTTAGATATGAAATTGAAATATTTATTCAACAATTCACATGTCTGTATCGTCATATACAATTTCGTCAAAATGTGTTTTGGATTGGTGGAATAGAATTTTTCCTTTGTTGAATTTTATTAACATTTTCATTTATTTTCCAATAGGTTTTAGAACTTGAACTTAATTGGGTAAACCTACACAAAATATCAACGGGTGGATTGACGTCAAAACCACAGGCAATAGACAATGTATAATAATAACATGATTAATTAACAGAAAGTCAATGCAGAGAAAATACTGTTAATGGGTAATATTATTTTGCTTCCATGAACTTTAGGGACAAACTGTTTTATTATCTAGGTTGGGTTTGGTTTTAGGTCTGGTTTTATTGTGTTTAACGCCACTTTCAACAATATTTCAGCTATATCGTGGCGGTCAGTTTTATTGGTGGAGGAAACCGGAGGATCCAGAGAAAACCACCGACCTGTCGCAAGTCACTGACAAACGTTAACACACAATGTTGTGCACCTCGCCCTGGGCGGGAGTCGAACCCACAACATCAGTGGTGATATGCACCGATTGCATAGGTAATTGTAAATCCAACTACCATACGATCACGGCCACGACGGCCCCATTTCTAGGTTGGGCGTGTGGACGAGGGGCTGGAATATGATATCCCTGCAGGATATTATTTTCAAAACAAATCGTGATAATAAAACAATATCGGGACAAAACAAAGCTGAAAACTGTTTAGCAACAAATTGTGACTTCAAATATTTTTCTCTCTCCGTTTTAAACAAAGACGAGTTTTCCGTAAAGTTGAAGTCAAACACTTCGGAAATTTTACGGTCGCCACCATGACTTGGTTGACCGTTATGGAATATCTGTGTCACAAATGACCATGGATATGTTCCACTTGTCGTTAACACTTCCCGGTCCTTTCCTCATTCACGACTTATATTACTCTGGCTGAATGTTTGTGTGCCAAGTTTGGGCTACTAGCACTATTCTGAACCCTAGGCCTTTGGGGACAATTTCGTTTCATATGACCCGATTTACAACATGAATAGCATTTGTAATCACGACTACCCAGACTCTGCTTCGAATTGTTTCGATATTCTGGTCTAGCTTGCTTATTTGACTTTAAGCCTTTTACCTCGTTCTGAAGATTTGTCAGGGTTTTTTGCATGCTCTTTAATGTTTCACTGACATTACTGTCGCTGTCAAATGTTTCCGACGCCACTCTGAGATATCCATTTCCTTCAGTTTTCTGAATTTCGGCCTTATTAATAGCCTCTAGTTCAACTGTATGCCTTACAGCATCATTAAGGCTAACAGGTCTAGCTTGCTTAATTCCTAGCCGCATATCTACATCGATAAGAGCGTCAATAAATTGCTCTTTAGCCAATGTTTCTCGAACTTCGTTTGGGGCGGTTGGATAAGCAAAGTTAACTAATCGCCGAACATCTTGTCCCAGTTCTGATAATGTTTCAATGGCCTTTTGTCTTCGTTCCCTCAGCTGAGTTCTACACAGCTTAGTCTGATTCGACGGGGAAATCGTTCTTCTAATGACTTAACCAGCTCCTTGTAATCTTGTCTCAACTCAAAAGGCAAATTTCCCAACACACCTTTAGCCTGACCTCTTAAAGACACGGCCAAATACAACTCCTTTTCTTTTTGTGACCACTCATTAATTTGCGCACATGTATCAAAATGCGACTTATAATCTATCCAAGGGTCTTTCCCGTCATAGGGTGCTGGCTTTACAATGTTCTTATTTTTGAAGTCTCGCGACTTCTTTCTTTGAGACACGTATCTATCTCTAATTGTGTTTTGGATTGGTGGAATAGAATTTTTCCTTTGTTGAATTTTATTAACATTTTCATTTATTTTCCAATAGGTTTTAGAACTTGAACTTAATTGGGTAAACCTACACAAAATATCAACGGGTGGATTGACGTCAAAACCACAGGCAATAGACAATTTATAATAATAACATGATTAATTAACAGAAAGTCAATGCAGAGAAAATACTGTTAATGGGTAATATTTTGTTGCTTCTATGAACTTTAGGGACAAACTGTTTTATTATCTAGGTTGGGTTTGGTTTTAGGTCTGGTTTATTATGTTTAACGCCACTTTCAACAATATTTCAGCTATATCGTGGCGGTCAGTTTTATTGGTGGAGGAAACCGGAGGATCCAGAGAAAACCACCGACCTGTCGCAAGTCACTGACAAACGTTAACACATAATGTTGTAGACCTCGCCCTGGACGGGAGTCGAACCCACAACATCAGTGGTGATATGCACCGATTGCATAGGTAATTGTAAATCCAACTACCATACGATCACGGCCACGACGGCCCCATTTCTAGGTTGGGCGTGTGTACGTGTGTGGACGAGGGGCTGGGATATGATATCCCTGCAGGATATTATTTTCAAATCAAATCGTGATAATAAAACAATATCTGGATAAAACAAAACTGAAAACTGTTTAGCAACAAATTGTGACTTCAAATATTTTTCTCTCTCTGTTTTAAACAAAGACGAGTTTTCCGTAAAGTTGAAGTCAAAAACTTTGGAAATTTTACGGTCGCCACCATGACTTGGTTGACCGTTATGGAATATCTGTGTCACAAATGACCACGGATATGTTCCACTTGTCGTTAACACTTCCCGGTTCTTTCCTCATTCGCGACTTATATTACCGGGTTTGTAACTAGATAAACACGACGGGTGTCACTAGAGGAACAGGAACTGCCTACACTTCCGGAGCACCTGAGTTCACCCCCGGTTTTTAGTGGGGTTCGTGTTACTCGATCTTTATTTTTATATGTATGTTTTGTAGATCGTTGTTTGTCCTTTTGTACTTTTTCTTTTGGCTATTGTGTTGTCTGTTCTTCTTAGATATACGGATTCTGATTACCTCCCCTTTGGGATCTTCAAACTCTTCTTCTTCCGAGTGAATCTTTTTTACTTCTTTTTTTCCAATCCTTGGGCAAAATATAAATGTTGTTGGAATATTGTTTCTTTTTTGCCAAAAATCAGAAATAAAATATATTTGTGAGAAAAACCATTTTCATTACGTGTTTTCGCATGAAAATTAACTGGAGAAACTCTGTATTTGGTAGTAGGATTTGTATCTGCTTATACAGATACACATTAAAAGTCTCCTTTGCAGAGCGTACAATAAAAAAAGAAAATATTAAACCCTCGGGTTGAAAAAAAAACCACACACACACACACAAAGATTAGATGAAATCCGAGGTTGTTCAAAATGAAAAAAATTGCATTTTGAATATTGGCGGTAAACCAAAAACTCGTCTATTTTCTATTGGCGATTCGTGTTTGATATTTAACTGGAATTGAAAGCATAATCTCTAGATGTAGACAAAGACAAGCTTCTGTAAGACAGCAAGTAATTATCACCATTTAGGCTCGTATTACACATAGGTGTTTTGACATCACCATCAACAGTATTCCAGAAGTGTTGCTTCTAAGGAAAACTCCAGTCAGTTGAACAATTGTTATAATTCAATACATTGTAACTTTTTATTCGTAAATAACTAATTATTAAATAAAAAACACCTTTATTAACATACCCAATTAGAAATATGAATATTTGGAATTTCCTGTCGTAGTGTAAACGGCCATGACACCTCTCCATGTGACGTCACGGAGACAGATCATGTTAGTTGAATAAATAAATAAATAAATGTTGACTCATCCCAACATCGAGCCCTTTTGGTTATGTTTTAATATCAGATCAACTGCAATACAATGTTAACAATTTGTATATCGTCCTATTTTTTTTTCTTAATATACCCATCCCATGTTACATTTTCATAAAACAAATGAGTTTATTTGTATTGGGGGGAGGGGATCTACATATAATTCAATGTTTTACATGATTGGCCGTAGGATAAATAACTGTCACTTTTAACTCGTTTTATGCGTACATATGCTTTTTTCTTTTTTGTCGCCAATGCTGTCGTACTTTCCCGTGTTTTTCGTTGTGTTAACTGATCGGTAATTACAAAAAAAAATTCTTCTCACACTTTCCCTTTTCGTTAGTGCAATAAAATGTTTGAAATGAAGTCATATTGATTTTGTAAATATCAAAAGATAAATATACGACGTTATTTTACGATTTACATAATTTTTAATGATAAAATTGCAACTGAGCAATGCTGCTATAATATACGATACCGATTGCACGAAGTCATGGCTCTTTCGGAAGATCTTTAATTGCAGGAATAATCCGAGAATGGATTATGCCTTTTGTCTCCTCACATTGAAGAGTTTCGAAAAATGGCGATCTCCATTAATTGGTGCTACATGCAACTTCAATGACCAAATTCTACCTTACGGTATACTATTTTTAACATTCATTAACACAAATGTCTTTTATTTACTGTCATTTAAATTTTCACGCTAACTTGTTAAGACCATGGCGTTTTTCTGTAAGAGACGATAATAACACCAAATAAGGAAAGTGACCAACTGCGAAGACCGTATATATCACAGACAAATGTGGGTTAGCATCTGTGTGAGTGATAAAGTTGGTCAAATTACGAGAGTATGGTGGTTTTCTCATAGTACACCTGTAACAGACCATGCTATTCACTCATGATTGTGAGGTAGCATCTCTGTGAGTCATAAAGTTTGTCAAATCACCAGAGAATGGTGGTTTTTGTTAAAACACTCATGAAAGAGACCATAGAAGTGACGTCACTGCCCACGTCAGATAACAATTATCACAATTCTTGTAATCTAAAGAGACCATATTAACACCTTATAAGGAAAGTGACGAACTGCGAAGACCGTCTATATAATGTTGTTACAGTGCCGGATTTAGATAAAGAGAGGCCCCAGGCTATTCCACTTGTGAGGCCCTCCTAATTCCCCATCTTCACGAGTGGAGGCGGGAAGTGTGTTTAATCAATTTCAATAAAGGCGAAGATGATGAGGGTGTTTAAAATTCTGTAATATTCTGAAATGGAGTGCAAATGTGTAAGGAAAATTACTGAAATGTTGTTTTGAAAGTACAGTACGCTATGACAACATAAGTATGAAAGTCCAATAACAGTGTTAAAAAAATATTATACACCTTGGCCGGAGGCCCCCTAAGTTTTGAAGCCCTAGGCTTCAGCCTATCGAGACTATAGGGAAATCCAGCACTGTGTTGTTGTTTTCGTTTGTTTGTTTGACAGTTTCCCCACATTGATATAGTGAGTGAGTGTTGTTTAACGCCAACTCAGGAATTTATCAGCTATATCATGGCGAGAATAAGTCAATGAGATGATGATGATGTCCGCTTTGTTCTAGACCAAGACGTCAGTTAACAATTATCACAATTCTTGTAAGCTTAAGAGACGATAATAAAACCAAATAAGGAAAATAATCAGATCTAGCTAAGAAGACGTAGATCTTTTGTTATTCTTTTTGATTTGATTGATTGATTTTTGGTTTGTTGCTTTTGTTTTTGTGGTCGATATTTTTATTTTGTGACCATAAATCTATGGAAAAAAAGACCAAAAGAGCTAGGGTTCGACAGCTAAGACCAAATCCTGATTCAATAGAATGATAATATTTGATATGATATTTATATTCAAGATTTGCATTATGTATTGTGTGGTGTCACCCCGTTATCCCGACACCCTATGAATACGACACCTTATTGTTCTGACACACATATAATCGTGAAACGACATCTAAACGCAATAAAACTGTTTGAAGAAAAAAAACATTGGGTGTACAATCCTTGATAAGAATTTAGCATATGATTTAATAAATTAGAATTAAAACTGTCAAAATTATTACATTGTATTTGCACAGTTGCACTCCACTTCAGAATATTGCAGAATTTTAAACACCCTTAATCATCATCACCTTTATTCAAATTGATTAAACAATCTTCCATCTGCCTCTAGTAGTGCGGGTGGGAGATTATTTTTTTTTTGGGGGGGGGGGGGGCTAGCGAAATAGTCTAGGGCCTCTTTTCATGTAAATCCGGCCCTGTAAATAGGCAAATTTATTTTATGTTCATCTTACTAAAGTTATAACTCGAGAAAAACATATTTCTAGAGGGATTACCAATCATCATGTGGACGTCTTTCGAAGGAAATATGGGGCGTCGTATGGCAGTTGGATTTACAACTACCTGTTTAATCAGTGCCTATCACCACTAAAGTTATGAGTTCGAACCCCGTGCATGGTGAGGTGTACTCGATACAACATTATGTGATAAAGTTTGTCAGTGACTTGCGACAGGTCGGTGGCTTTTTCCAGGTACCGGTCACTTCCGGTCACGTGACTGACGTCACTTCCGGTCACGTCACTTCCGGTCACGTGACTTCCGGTTGCTCCCCAGAATACCAAGGACTGGCTCTATAGATAGAGGCTGCATTAACCTCTTTTTTTTTTTCTTCTTTTTTTTTATATCAGTGTTTCTGATATCTTTTTTTTTTTTTTTTATCAGTCTTTCTGATATATTTTTTTTTCTCTTTTTTCTTCTTCTTGACATCAGTCTTTCTGATATTTTTTTTTCTTCAACTATATACATAGGCTAACTACATAGCCTCTCACCTCTCAGCCGGGCATGCGGAGAACCTACTTCCTGTCATGGCCACTTCCGGACAGGTCCTCTTCCGGTCACGTGACTTTGTCACTTCCGGTCAAAAGTCCCCACTAGGGTGGGTATGGCACAACTTCCGGTTGCGCATGCGCATAATATACTTCCGGATATGGTCACTTCCGGTCACGTCACTTCCGGTCACGTGACTTCCGGTTGCTCCCCATTGCTCCCCCTCAAATGCTAATTTGTCCGTACCCATATACTACTTTATAATTGGAATAACTTTGAATTTCGAAGAGTTATGTTCTGGCCTCACTCTCTAATTGTCAAGAAACTATAGATTAAAAAGACTATATTCTAATATAATCTTTATTTTCTTGGAACAGTTGTACAATGTATGACAGAATACCATACACGTACAGACATATCAAACACACATATTAAATGCAGTTTATATGGAAAGCTATTCTTGCCACCTGCTTTTAAATTATTGATTAGTACATGAGGTCAATTTCCCCACAATGGTAAGCTGAAAAAATATGTATATTGTAATAGTTAATAGCAAAGATGTAAGACCACCACAGTGATGATATGTTAGCGTGCTTGTCCAAGAATGGCCAACATAGATACAAATACCTTTTTTAGGAAGGGACCAATTTTATTTTGTAAAAACAAAAAACACCCTGATTCTACCAAAATGTTCTCTGAAACTGGTATCATCAGAATGTTCGTGTTTTTGATAGACAACATATTTGCTGTGTTTTTCAACAGAAAGTAGGCATACATAGGGGTACACACTGTGCTCCTCTTCTCGCCGACTTATTCCTTAGTTCGTACGAGACAGACTTCATACAAGGGAGTGGTTGTCGTTGAATTTACAACTACCTATGCAATCATGAGTTTGAATCCCGTTCCTAGCGAGGTGTACTCGATACAACATTATGTGATAAAGTTTGTCAGTGACTTGCCACAGGTCGGTTGTTTTCTCCTGGTACTCCGGTTTCCTCCACCAATCAAACTGACCGCCACGATATAACTGAAATATTGTTGAAAGTGGCGTTGATAGACTAAAGACTTTTGTTTTAGCATGCATAGATGGTACATATATATATATATATATTAAATTGACAGCAACCTAACTCAGCAATATTGTGTATATAGCCTTAACACAAAGATTACTGTCAAATTAAAATTATATTTTCATGTATCTGCACCATCTACACACGCTTAGTCCCCGATGTCAAACGAAAAGAAATACAAAAAAGAATTTTTGTTTGTTTGTTTGTTTGATGGTGTTTAACGCAACTTTCAAAATATTTCAGTTGTATCGTGGCGGTCAGTTTTATTGGTGGAGGAAACCGGTGGACCCGGAGAAAACCACCGACCTGTCGCAAGTCACTAACAAACTTTATTTACATAATGTTGTACACCTCACCCTGATCGAGATTCGAACTCACTACATCACCGGTGATAGACACTGATTGCATAGGTAGTTGTAGATCTAACTACCATACGATCAGGGCTACGACCAGCCCCTACATAAATGATGATGCTTTCATTGAGTGTACATATTATGGATAAACATTGAACAAAGCCAGACAGTAACAATGGATATGAAGACGTGCAAACGTGTTATTCAGAACGAGGCTTTGTTGATGAATCTCGTTAACTCGAGGTTAATGTATGCACGCAATATTAAGTAATAAAGGGTATTGCCTGAGTTTTTCATATAGGTGTATATATGTTTATTTAGAATAACTACCTCTTTATATCGGGGGCACAAACAGGAGGGGTACCTGCTGTGCGTCTAAAATATAATTATGTACATATTACAATATAAAATAAAAATAGATAATAGCTGAGGTAATACATTAAAACTATATTTCAATCAATATTTAAAGCACTTGATCGGAAAACATACATCCTTTTTAACATACTGTTACCTATCCGATCGAAGAAATCACCACACTCTTTGTTAAAATAATAACATGTATCCCCAATTGAAAATTGTAGTGTTTATAAGGGCGACAACTCCGTGAAATCCAGACAGGGTATAAATACATGATCAACAATTTCTTGAAAACTTTGATCTCTTATATTTTTGTATGCTGGACATAAAGGTGTTAAATGTGAAACTGATCAAAAAGTGACAAACATGTGATTTTCAACCTACATGTCCAGGAAATGACCTGCATTTGTAATTGATTTCCCGTTGACTCGCTAATTACTCATAAAACCAATATAATTTCTTATCCATTGAGAAACAAAAATGTATTTGATGATGATTTTTCAGTAATCTGACCAATGCATTGCTCATGGCGTTTGACATCCTGCTAGTGACAGACATTCCATTTTCACGTCTGACCTACATTTGTAATGGCTTTTACGTTGACCCGCTAATTACCCATAAAACCAACAATTGCTTATCCATTGCGGAGTGGGTATTAATCTTGCCATTGTATTGCTAATGACGTTTGGCATCATCATCATAAGGATTCTCCGGGATGAAGAGAGGAAAATCATGGGTTCAATAAATGACGCTCTGACGTTCTATCAGGTCGGGTAAAGAATCATAACAATGATAATGTCAAATGGCTTGCGCAATGCAATACCCGGACTTGAGTCAATCTAATTATAATTAGATCTCCGCACTTGCTCCCTATTTTCTATCGGTTGTTTTGTAGTCGCCGCGCACGCGTGGTTTTTTCGGTTGTTTTGTAGTCGCCGTGTACCGCGCTTGCGCGGCGACTACAAAACAACCAGCTATGCAACCAGTACCGATCACCACTGAGGTTATGTGTTCGAATCTCGACCAGGGCGAGGTGTACAACATTATGTGATAAAATGTGCCAGTGACTTGCGACAGGTCGGTGGTTCTCTCCGGGAACTGCGGTTTCCTCCACCAATAAAACTGACCGCCACCATATAACTGAAATATTGTTGAAAGTGGCGTTAAACACCATCAAG
The DNA here is from genome assembly GCA_963680875.1 of Bathymodiolus brooksi. Classification (NCBI taxonomy): domain Eukaryota; kingdom Metazoa; phylum Mollusca; class Bivalvia; order Mytilida; family Modiolidae; genus Bathymodiolus; species Bathymodiolus brooksi. The sequence continues at coordinate 24,246,043 of OY804590.1, read as the reverse complement.
CAAACAAGCAAACAATGTTTTTCATCAGTCAATAAAAGCATGGTTGCCGTCCGCAATATACATGTTCATGATTAAGAAATATTAAAGCAAATCTCCTTTGAAACCACCAATTGGAACAAATCAGAAAGAGGTTCTTTAACAATATTTCTCATTTCCTTTTGACGGGACAGAAAACACGACTGATACATACATTTCTTGTTTCTGACTGCCCACTGTATAAAATGTTTTAAAACATTGGAACAAACATTACTGGAATGACGTCATTTCATACCGAATTAACAAACAACATGACCGCCACAGGAAATTCTTGTTTCTGATAGACAACGGATAAAAGCTGCGCTGAATGGGTTTTGAATTGTCCTCTTGCAAATGTAAGTACCACATCCTTAATCTAAAATGGCCTTCATTACTGAATTTAGAAAATACTTTAAAAGATCAAAACATGTCATAGATTAATAATTTTGCGGTGAATTGATGCTTTGCATCACGTTTTACGTGTATTCTGCTTGTTTAAATTTAATTGAACTATTTTAGAATTAAAAGTAGGAGCAATAAAAGAACTAAATTCAATTATATTGTAAATTGTCCAGATGTGTTCCAGATCTTATATACTGTTTGTATTAAGAATCGAATGCAATCTTTTGTAGTTTTATTGTCGTGTGAAAGACTTGACCGAACTATATTTTAAATGATGCACGATAGCCCTCATATCAAAAAGGATACTTCTGTCTATACTTTTACGATCATATAATACTGCAATAATTGTTTTAAATACTAATAATCACATTTTTACATTATTTTTTAACTACAATTGAAATTATTAATATATGTTTTAACATTCCACATTTGCACCTGTTGTTATTGTGTATAGTTATCAGTTTTATGACGTTCCAAAATTGTTCGCAGAAGTGGGCGTGGTTGAATTTTATTAGTTTTATGACGTACGAAAATAGTTCGCAGAAGTGGGCGTGGTTGAGTTTTATTAGTTTTAAGACGTACGAAAATAGTTCGCAGAAATGGGCGGGGTTGAGTGTTGTGCGCTTCAATGACTGATGAAGTTTCATTTACGATGTCACGCGTCAACTTTTTGACCAATCACACTGGGCTTTCTAAATGAAACGAAGACATAATGTAATTATTCAATAATAATAATAAAATAATGATATGGTTAGCGGTTAAGGTTATGATGTTTAACGCCACTTTCAGCAATATTTCAGCTGTATCATGGCGACCAGTTTTAGTGGTAGAAGAAGCCGGAATACCCGGAGAGAACCACCGACCATGGCATGGGCAAGCAATTGGTAAATTTTATCACTTGCGGCTGCGAGTCGAGTGCACCTTTTTTGTAATTTACAAAGCCGAACTCGAACACACGCCATATTGATGATAGGCTTGTATGAGTTGTTAAATAATCCAATTACCTAGCTCATTGAGCCACCCGGGCCCTTAAGGTTATTCCAGGAACGCGTCGTGTTCACTAGATTAGATATACATGTAAACGTTTTTATTCCATCATCCCTATATTTATTGAAAGTATTCGATTTCTCATGGAAATTATGTCTATGGTTATTGTGAGTGCCATGAGGATTATAAAAATCATCTCGAATCTTTTTGAAAGCATCGGGATACGTGTAACAGGTTTAGTTTGGTTTATGGTGTTTAATGCCACTTTCAACAAGATTTCAGCGGACAGTTTTATTGGTGGAGAAAACCACCGACCTGTCGCAAGTAACTGAAAAACTTTATCACATAATGTTGTATTGAGTACACCTCGCCATGAACGGGGTTCGAACTCACGACTTTAGTGGTGATAGGCACTGATTGTACATGTAGTTGTAAATCCAACTACCATACGATTACGACCATGACGGCCCCACGTGTAACAGTGACTTAATGTGGTACCTAACACTACAGGGAGATAACTCTTTAAGATCAGTTGAACGTTTTGATCATATGATGTTTGTATGCAGATTTCAAGCATCTCGGTGATCAAAACCTCAGAGAGAAAAGTTGCTATGTGGCTAGTGAGTATATAGCTCTGAGTCTGTTGGTTGGAATTTGCGAAAATTTTGATATTTATTACAGTGGATATATTCAAACACACTGCCAAAAAAATACGAAAATTAAACGAGCAGATCAAATTTTACCTGAAGTGTATGGTACCACCTTAAAACATTACAATATGTTACCTAGGTTTCTACCATTTTTCGATCAGTTTTTTTTATCTGTTCTGACGATGTCGTATTTTTTGTGTGTTTCATTTTATTTTAGAATTATAATTTCTGTAATCATGATGATCTTTTCAATAAGGAGCGGGTTGGATCAATGCCGTCTTAGCGCATGGGCACGATGGGCAGTTGCCCGGGGGCCACATGCTAATCTAGGTATGGTGTGTATTGCATGTTATTTAATGTTTAAACACTGCGTTTATCGGAAGTACCAATACAATAAATAATTTTATCGACCATTAAGCATTTGTATTCCTGTGAGTGGTTCTGTAGGTAGGGCATCAGTGCACTGTTTTGTCGGGGGCCTATAATGCTGTTAAGACAGCCCTGGATTGGATACGGAAACCATTGGGATAGTTTTAAAAAGCATTTGGGATATTTTCAATAAGAATCAAGATACTTTCTGGATATAGCAATTAAAAGAATCTCGATGGTAAATACATCCTGATATTCTTCCATTTCTATTTTAACATGAATTGCCTCTCATAGCATTTGCAATTTCGCAGTCAAAACGAAAGTGCTGTCAACAATTTTTATAGACCAATCAAATTGCATATTACAAGAAGGCCAACATACGGAACATTATTTCAATTAATTATCACTTCATTATATTGTATATACTATCGCTAAAAGATTTGTAGACACTTAACATGTTTAAAACATTTAATATGTTTATCATTCCACAAGAACCGCTAAGGCGCTAATTGAGTGGTTTTGTTTCTAATATTTATCTTTACACCTTTTGTGAACATGTCAATTTGAAGGTTTACATAATTATCAGAATTATTCGATCATGTTTCAAAGCAATGACCATTCTTGTTTGAATCATTTTTACATTTCAGATGAATAACGAAAACAAAAATCCACTATTTCCTCATGAACATTACAAAAAGTGAAGAAACTTTAAGAACTTGAATTTTCCTAATGTTAACCATCTCCAATCACTATAAGTTATTTGCTTTAAATATTCATACATACATTTACTAATACTTCCCATGGCGGTCATATTCAAAACGAAAAACCATTTTGCATGTGAAGTTTTACACAGGTTGCCACATGGTGGAGCAAGAACTGCTTATCCTTTTCGTAGCACCCGAGTTTCCCTCGGTTTTTAATTTATCTTCTTTTGATTGTGCTAGTATTTGGAATATGTGTTGTTGATTCGGCTTTTTTTAAGGTACATTTGAATGAACGTATAATTTCTGCATAAGGAGCAAATGTTTTATGTTCATACGTCCAGAACTTATGGTTCATGTCAGGATTGTCTTGATCTAGGGTTGCTGTTAACAAGGAAGCTACTGAACTAAGGGTTCCTATTGGATAAGTGAATGTCATCACTTCGTATGTTTTACCGTCACCATCATTACTTGGTTAACCGCTACGGAATGTCTGTGTACCAAATGATCACGTATATGTTCCGTTTGTCTTAGTCACGAAATTAATCCCTTCCCCCATGTATATATCATCACTTATCACAGGATTTGCATGAAGATTAATATGACGGGTGCCAATAATAGAGCAGGAACTGCTTACCTTTTCGGAATACCGGTGTTCACACCTTCTTTTTAGTGGTGTTCGTGTTACTTACTTACTTACTGAAGCCCTTTGCTCCGCTGGGGAGCATAGGTCATTGACGAACTACCTCCATCTAACTCGATTTGGCGCTAGTGGTGTTCGTATTACTTACTTACTTACATAAGCCCTTTGCTCCGCTAGGGAGCATGGGCCATTGACGAACTACCGCCATCTAACTCTAGTGGTGTTCGTGTCGCTAGTGGTGTTGGTGTTGCTAGTGGTGTTGGTGTTGCTAGTGGTGTTCGTGTTGCTAGTGGTGTTGGTGTTGCTAGTGGTGTTCGTGTCGCTAGTGGTGTTCGTGTTGCTAGTGGTGTTCGTGTCGCTAGTGGTGTTCGTGTTGCTAGTGGTGTTCGCATCGCTAGTGGTGTTCGTATTACTTACTTACTTACATAAGCCCTTTGCTCCGCTAGGGAGCATGGGCCATTGACGAACTACCGCCATCTAACTCTAGTGGTGTTCGTGTCGCTAGTGGTGTTGGTGTTGCTAGTGGTGTTGGTGTTGCTAGTGGTGTTCGTGTTGCTAGTGGTGTTGGTGTTGCTAGTGGTGTTCATGTTGCTAGTGGTGTTCGTGTTGCTAGTGGTGTTCGTGTCGCTAGTGGTGTTCGTGTCGCTAGTGGTGTTTGTCACTAGTGGTGTTCGTATCGCTAGTGGTGTTTGTGTTGCTAGTGGTGTTCGTGTCGCTAGTGGTGTTCGTGTTGCTAGTGGTGTTCGTGTCGCTAGTGGTGTTCGTGTTGCTAGTGGTGTTCGTGTTGCTAGTGGTGTTCGTGTCGCTAGTGGTGTCCGTGTCGCTAGTGGTGTTCGTGTTGCTCCATCTTTAATATTCTCTGTAGTGCTTTGTAGACCATTGATTGTTCTACTCTTTTACTAATGTATTTTCTGTCCTAAATAATTCCTGGATCTTTCCTCATTCATGACTTATTACCGGGTTAGTGGAGCAGGAGCTGCTTACCTTTCCGGAGCACATGAGTTCACCCCCTGTTTTTAGTGGGGTTCGTGTTACTTGATCTTTAGTTTTACGTGTATGTTTTGTAGATCGTTGTTTGTCCTTTTGTACTTTTTTGGGCCGTGTTGTCTGTTCTTCTATTTACGGCTTCTGATTACCCCTTTGGTATCTTGTGGCCATTGTATTGTCTGTTCTTCTATTTACGGCTTCTGATTACCCCTATGGTATCTTTTGGCCATTGTGTTGTCTGTTCTTCTATTTACGGCTTCTGATTACCCCTTTGGTATCTTGTAGCCATTGTGTTGTCTGTTCTTCTATTTACGGCTTCTGATTACCCCTTTGGTATCTTGTGGCCATTGTATTGTCTGTTCTTCTATTTACGGCTTCTGATTACCCCTATGGTATCTTTTGGCCACTGTGTTGTCTGTTCTTCTTCTATTTACGGCTTCTGATTACCCCTTTGGTATCTTGTAGCCATTGTATTGTCTGTTCTTCTTCTATTTACGGCTTCTGATTACCCCTTTGGTATCTTGTGGCCATTGTATTGTCTGTTCTTCTATTTACGACTTCTGATTACCCCTATGGTATCTTTTGGCCATTGTGTTGTCTGTTCTTCTTCTATTTACGGCTTCTGATTACCCCTTTGGTATCTTGTAGCCATTGTATTGTCTGTTCTTCTTCTATTTACGGCTTCCGATTACCCCTATGGTATCTTTTGGCCATTGTGATGTCTGTTCTTCTATTTACGGCTTCTGATTACCCCTATGGTATCTTTTGGCCATTGTGTTGTCTATTCTTCTTCTATTTACGGCTTCTGATTACCCCTTTGGTATCTTGTAGCCATTGTATTGTCTGTTCTTCTTCTATTTACGGCTTCTGATTACCCCTATGGTATCTTGTAGCCATTGTATTGTCTGTTCTTCTTCTATTTACGGCTTCTGATTACCCCTATGGTATCTTTTGGCCATTGTGTTGTCTGTTCTTCTTCTATTTACGACTTCTGATTACCCCTATGGTATCTTTTGGCCATTGTGTTGTCTGTTCTTCTTCTATTTACGGCTTCTGATTACCCCTTTGGTATCTTGTAGCCATTGTATTGTCTGTTCTTCTTCTATTTACGGCTTCTGATTACCCCTATGGTATCTTTTGGCCATTGTGTTGTCTGTTCTTCTTCTATTTACGGCTTCTGATTACCCCTTTGGTATCTTGTGGCCATTGTATTGTCTGTTCTTCTATTTACGGCTTCTGATTACCCCTATGGTATCTTTTGGCCACTGTGTTGTCTGTTCTTCTTCTATTTACGGCTTCTGATTACCCCTTTGGTATCTTGTAGCCATTGTATTGTCTGTTCTTCTTCTATTTACGGCTTCTGATTACCCCTTTGGTATCTTGTGGCCATTGTATTGTCTGTTCTTCTATTTACGACTTCTGATTACCCCTATGGTATCTTTTGGCCATTGTGTTGTCTGTTCTTCTTCTATTTACGGCTTCTGATTACCCCTTTGGTATCTTGTAGCCATTGTATTGTCTGTTCTTCTTCTATTTACGGCTTCCGATTACCCCTATGGTATCTTTTGGCCATTGTGATGTCTGTTCTTCTATTTACGGCTTCTGATTACCCCTATGGTATCTTTTGGCCATTGTGTTGTCTATTCTTCTTCTATTTACGGCTTCTGATTACCCCTTTGGTATCTTGTAGCCATTGTATTGTCTGTTCTTCTTCTATTTACGGCTTCTGATTACCCCTTTGGTATCTTGTAGCCATTGTATTGTCTGTTCTTCTTCTATTTACGGCTTCTGATTACCCCTATGGTATCTTTTGGCCATTGTGTTGTCTGTTCTTCTTCTATTTACGACTTCTGATTACCCCTATGGTATCTTTTGGCCATTGTGTTGTCTGTTCTTCTTCTATTTACGGCTTCTGATTACCCCTTTGGTATCTTGTAGCCATTGTATTGTCTGTTCTTCTTCTATTTACGGCTTCTGATTACCCCTATGGTATCTTTTGGCCATTGTGTTGTCTGTTCTTCTTCTATTTACGACTTCTGATTACCCCTATGGTATCTTTTGGCCATTGTGTTGTCTGTTCTTCTTCTATTTACGGCTTCTGATTACCCCTTTGGTATCTTGTAGCCATTGTATTGTCTGTTCTTCTTCTATTTACGGCTTCTGATTACCCCTATGGTATCTTTTGGCCATTGTGTTGTCTGTTCTTCTTCTATTTACGGCTTCTGATTACCCCTTTGGTATCTTGTAGCCATTGTATTGTCTGTTCTTCTTCTATTTACGGTTTCTGATTACCCCTATGGTATCCTTTGGCCATTGTGTTGTCTGTTCTTCTTCTATTTACGGCTTCTGATTACCCCTTTGGTATCTTGTAGCCATTGTATTGTCTGTTCTTCTTCTATTTACGGCTTCTGATTACCCCTATGGTATCTTTTGGCCATTGTGTTGTCTGTTCTTCTTCTATTTACGGCTTCTGATTACCCCTTTGGTATCTTGTAGCCATTGTATTGTCTGTTCTTCTTCTATTTACGGCTTCTGATTACCCCTTTGGTATCTTTTGATCATTGTATTGTCTGTTCTTCTATTTACGGCTTCTGACTACCCCTTTGGTATCTTTTGGCCATTGTGTTGTCTGTTCTTCTTCTATTTACGGCTTCTGATTACCCCTTTGGTATCTTGTAGCCATTGTATTGTCTGTTCTTCTTCTATTTACGGCTTCTGATTACCCCTTTGGTATCTTTTGGCCATTGTATTGTCTGTTCTTCTATTTACGACTTCTGATTACCCCTTTGGTATCTTTTGGCCATTGTGTTGTCTGTTCTTCTTCTATTTACGGCTTCTGATTACCCCTTTGGTATCTTGTAGCCATTGTATTGTCTGTTCTTCTTCTATTTACGGCTTCTGATTACCCCTTTGGTATCTTTTGGCCATTGTATTGTCTGTTCTTCTATTTACGACTTCTGATTACCCCTTTGGTATCTTTTGATCATTGTATTGTCTGTTCTTCTATTTACGGCTTCTGATTACCCCTTTGGTATCTTTTGGCCATTGTGTTGTCTGTTCTTCTTCTATTTACGGCTTCTGATTACCCCTTTGGTATCTTGTAGCCATTGTATTGTCTGTTCTTCTTCTATTTACGGCTTCTGATTACCCCTTTGGTATCTTTTGGCCATTGTATTGTCTGTTCTTCTATTTACGACTTCTGATTACCCCTTTGGTATCTTTTGGCCATTGTGTTGTCTGTTCTTCTTCTATTTACGGCTTCTGATTACCCCTATGGTATCTTGTAGCCATTGTATTGTCTGTTCTTCTTCTATTTACGGCTTCTGATTACCCCTATGGTATCTTTTGGCCATTGTGTTGTCTGTTCTTCTATTTACGGCTTCTGATTACCCCTTTGGTATCTTGTAGCCATTGTATTGTCTGTTCTTCTTCTATTTACGGCTTCTGATTACCCCTATGGTATCTTGTAGCCATTGTATTGTCTGTTCTTCTTCTATTTACGGCTTCTGATTACCCCTTTGGTATCTTGTGGCCATTGTATTGTCTGTTCTTCTATTTACGGCTTCTGATTACCCCTATGGTATCTTTTGGCCATTGTGTTGTCTGTTCTTCTTCTATTTACGGCTTCTGATTACCCCTATGGTATCTTGTAGCCATTGTATTGTCTGTTCTTCTTCTATTTACGGCTTCTGATTACCCCTTTGGTATCTTGTAGCCATTGTATTGTCTGTTCTTCTTCTATTTACGGCTTCTGATTACCCCTATGGTATCTTGTAGCCATTGTATTGTCTGTTCTTCTTCTATTTACGGCTTCTGATTACCCCTTTGGTATCTTGTGGCCATTGTATTGTCTGTTCTTCTATTTACGACTTCTGATTACCCCTATGGTATCTTTTGGCCATTGTGTTGTCTGTTCTTCTTCTATTTACGGCTTCTGATTACCCCTTTGGTATCTTGTAGCCATTGTATTGTCTGTTCTTCTTCTATTTACGGCTTCTGATTACCCCTATGGTATCTTTTGGCCATTGTGTTGTCTGTTCTTCTTCTATTTACGACTTCTGATTACCCCTATGGTATCTTTTGGCCATTGTGTTGTCTGTTCTTCTTCTATTTACGGCTTCTGATTACCCCTTTGGTATCTTGTAGCCATTGTATTGTCTGTTCTTCTTCTATTTACGGCTTCTGATTACCCCTATGGTATCTTTTGGACTTTGTGTTGTCTGTTCTTCTTCTATTTACGGCTTCTGATTACCCCTTTGGTATCTTGTAGCCATTGTATTGTCTGTTCTTCTTCTATTTACTGTTTCTGATTACCCCTATGGTATCTTTTGGCCATTGTGTTGTCTGTTCTTCTTCTATTTACGGCTTCTGATTACCCCTTTGGTATCTTGTAGCCATTGTATTGTCTGTTCTTCTTCTATTTACGGCTTCTGATTACCCCTATGGTATCTTTTGGCCATTGTGTTGTCTGTTCTTCTTCTATTTACGGCTTCTGATTACCCCTTTGGTATCTTGTAGCCATTGTATTGTCTGTTCTTCTTCTATTTACGGCTTCTGATTACCCCTTTGGTATCTTTTGATTATTGTATTGTCTGTTCTTCTATTTACGGCTTCTGACTACCCCTTTGGTATCTTTTGGCCATTGTGTTGTCTGTTCTTCTTCTATTTACGGCTTCTGATTACCCCTTTGGTATCTTGTAGCCATTGTATTGTCTGTTCTTCTTCTATTTACGGCTTCTGATTACCCCTTTGGTATCTTTTGGCCATTGCATTGTCTGTTCTTCTATTTACGACTTCTGATTACCCCTTTGGTATCTTTTGGCCATTGTGTTGTCTGTTCTTCTTCTATTCACGCCTTCTGATTACCCCTTTGGTATCTTGTAGCCATTGTATTGTCTGTTCTTCTTCTATTTACGGCTTCATATTACCCCTTTGGTATCTTTTGGCCATTGTATTGTCTGTTCTTCTATTTACGACTTCTGATTACCCCTTTGGTATCTTTTGATCATTGTATTGTCTGTTCTTCTATTTACGGCTTCTGATTACCCCTTTGGTATCTTTTGGCCATTGTGTTGTCTGTTCTTCTTCTATTTACGGCTTCTGATTACCCCTTTGGTATTTTGTAGCCATTGTATTGTCTGTTCTTCTTCTATTTACGGCTTCTGATTACCCCTTTGGTATCTTTTGGCCATTGTATTGTCTGTTCTTCTATTTACGACTTCTGATTACCCCTTTGGTATCTTTTGGCCATTGTGTTGTCTGTTCTTCTTCTATTTACGGCTTCTGATTACCCCTATGGTATCTTGTAGCCATTGTATTGTCTGTTCTTCTTCTATTTACGGCTTCTGATTACCCCTATGGTATCTTTTGGCCATTGTGTTGTCTGTTCTTCTATTTACGGCTTCTGATTACCCCTTTGGTATCTTGTAGCCATTGTATTGTCTGTTCTTCTTCTATTTACGGCTTCTGATTACCCCTATGGTATCTTGTAGCCATTGTATTGTCTGTTCTTCTTCTATTTACGGCTTCTGATTACCCCTTTGGTATCTTGTGGCCATTGTATTGTCTGTTCTTCTATTTACGGCTTCTGATTACCCCTATGGTATCTTTTGGCCATTGTGTTGTCTGTTCTTCTTCTATTTACGGCTTCTGATTACCCCTTTGGTATCTTGTAGCCATTGTATTGTCTGTTCTTCTTCTATTTACGGCTTCTGATTACCCCTTTGGTATCTTCAAACTTTTCTTTTTCCATTTGATTTATATTGTATTTAAAAATTTCAATTCGATAGCTTATTTACTATATAATGTCTTATTTCTGGTTGTCAAAAACATTTGTTTCACCAAAGTCCGGGCTTGGTAGAAAATAACCCTACTAACCCGAACATATGGAATCCACGATCTTCCGCACTCTATTCGAACATGCTTACCATTTCACCACCGAGGAGGTATCATAAATTCAAGAGAATGTAGAGCAACAGCTGATCTGTAACTTATTCAATATTCTGATCCAGATATGAGAAAAACATTTAATTTACTTATTATCTGAGAAATTAAAAAAAAAAAAAAATATCTACCATCGATTTCTTTATAGAATGCTGACAAATACCAAACATGAGTATTTACAAAAGAAATGCCATACATTCATTTGTTTGTTTTATAGGAAAGAACAAAAAATGAGGTGGAAAATAGCGTGGGATGATTCCAGCTTAAAAACAAGTAAAATATATAATATGTCTGTTTGTAATTGCTGTATCAGAATATATCTGTTGTTTATCTTATCCATGTTAAATAAATGTCCTCTGAGAACCCATGATTGAAAATATACTTGCGGACAAAGGAAAGGAACTCCAATGCTTAAGATATATCTCATATACTTTTAAAGATATCTTATAAAGTCTTAAAGAAATGCTTAACATTCTATTATTTTCGCTAAAAGTTGATCTCTTGAGATATTCAGATAGACAGGAATCAAATGTAACAACTAAAATGTCACTCATGATAAAATGTCGTATAACCTATGACTTCCAGGAATTAGTTCCCATCTAATAGGGGTCGTCGTGGTCGTGATCGTATGGTAGCTGGATTTACAACTATTTGTGCAATCAGTGCCTATCACCACTAAGATGGTGAGTTCGAACCCCGTTCCTGGCGAGGTGTACTCAATACAATATTATGTGATAAAGTTTGTTAGTGACTTGCGGCAGGTCGGTGGTTTTCTCAGGAAGCTCTGGTTTCCTCCACCAATAAAACTGACTGCCACGATATAGCTGAACTATTGTTGAAAGTGGCGTTAAACACCATAAACCAAACCTAAGCCAAACCTCATAGAAATATTCCTACTATGTATTGGCTACCTAAATTACAGAAACAATCTTTCAAATTTCGCCTTATATCAGCCTCTGGCAAATATTCTACCACAAAATGTATTTTCTTCTAAGAAACAACTTCACTACAATCAAACAACTTGCTATCAATTTTTGTAATAAAGTCTACGATCACAGTAGATTAACACATTTTGGAGTGTTAAAAAATCTTTTGAAGTGCTAGACAGGCCTACAGGGGCGGATCCAGGATTTTGTGTTAGGGGGGACGAAAGTCGGCGAGGGGTCTGGGGACCACTTAAGGTGTCCAGCGGGTCCAGGGCAGGGCCCTGGTAGGGGGCCCCGGGAGGCCACCCCCCACCCCCCACCGTAAGCTCCAGGGTTTTGAGTATTTAGGAAGCTTTTCCGTCAACAATTTTGAAGCATTTTGAGAATGTGATGAAGTGTATTAAAACGCATGAATCTTCTCCAAAAAGTTTCAAATAGCTTCTAGGCAGTGATTGTAAATTAAAGGGAGATGTCACTTGAAATTATCTATCTGGAGCTGTGACTCCTCTGATTTCCTTATCACGCCGGGTATTCGCATACTCGGAACAGGTGCGGACACTTTGAACTCGGTGCAAGTTAGTTATTTTGAACGTTTTCATTGGTCAATTTTGAATTTTTGGACACTACAGACCGTGGAGCATGACGGCAACAGAACACGGAACAGCATGCTCTGCGATCTGTAGTGTCCAAAAATTGAAAATTGACCAATGAAAACGTTCAAAATAACTAGCTTGCACCGAGTTTCCGAGAACCCGGCGTGCTATATTAGCCAATTTTCTCATGTTTCTCTGTTGAAAATGGGGTAATTTGTATTGAAATGTTTGTAGAATGGATAGATTTTTATCAAATTAATGTCTAAGGGATTATAATATCACTTTGTTTTCTAATCAATCGTCGACTGCTTCAAAAGTTCAAAAGTAATTAGATAAACTAAAAGGGCAATGCAACGGGTAAATATATATAATGATATAATACATTTAACAGGCGAATGAATGAATGCTGATATGCTTAATAGAGGGACGGAAGACACCCCCCATCCTCCTTCCTCTCTCTCTCTCTCTCTTTTTTTTTAGGGGGGGGGGGGCTATAAATATTTTGATAAACAACATTTTTGTTCATTCTGGCCATATAATGTTTTGTCAAATTGTTGGAATTCCGGACATGATTAGTATCTTCAAACTCTTTTTATACTATCAATTTTTTGTAGACAAGATTTTTGTTCGTTCTGGCCATAAAATGTTTCGTCAAATTGTTGGAATTCCAATGGGATCAAATTGCACCCCTCTCATTGTTGATTTGTTTTTATATTGTTATGAATCTCAATTTATGGATAAACCCAAAAAGAGACCGTTCAAAGCACTCACTTATTAGTTTATTCAACACTATCTGTATACAGGAAAACCTGCCCATGTGGTCACCTCTATCAAGCAGTCACCTGCATTAAAAGGTCACCTTTATTTTGTCCTGTCACAGAAAGTTTCATATGAGTTGAACCTCTTTTAAGCGTTCAATTGTCTTATATAAGTCCACTTTTTGTTTGTTCCAAAGGTGACCTCTTAATACAGGTTTGACTATATATTTAAACGATATCTTGATTGTAAGCAATCTCAATTTTCTTACGTCTGTAAAAGAAATTTATCTGAAGCAATTTATGTTGAATAAGGCTAACATTACTAACGACTCTTGTGAATTTTTAGATTTAGACATATCTGTTTTTCAATGTATATTTAACACGCGCGTTTGTGGCAAAGGAGACGATTTTTTTCTCTCGCTATCGTCAATTTTTTTAATTTTTGGATGGTGACGTTCGTTTGGCCACATAATATGGTGTTTACATTTCTCAGTTGGTTCGCTTTGCACACATTTGTAATAATATGTCTTATCTCAATCACCATAAAACAGTTTTTCATAAATTATTGGACACAATTTTATTACATGCAGAAATATGACGCCAAATGATATTCCCAATCCATGTTTCATGGCGATGTAATTAACAAAGTTCAAATCTGAGACATCTAAACTTGTAAAATACCTAAAAAAATTCTTATTCGTAGAGGCTATCACTTAGCAACTATAGTTTACTCTTTGAGGCAGGTGTGCTTTTCCAAAAAATATAAACAATCTGCTATTACAACCAGTAGGTCCAACTAGTAATTAAATTAGTACATTTATTCTTCGTTATTACTATGTATTAGTATTATATGATTCCAACAATCAGTTATGAATGTTTTTGTCCTAAGAGTAATGGTCTTTAAGCCAATAGATTCTATCTTCCAAGCTATTCATTGGGAGCAAGGTAACCGAATGTTCTAAACAGGATACCCCAAAATCGGCTAATGCCATCTAAGCCTGAGGGAGGAGAACCTTAGTTTTAAAACTTTGTTTTGATAATTTATATAGCCAATGAAAGACACCATATTCTTATTAATGATATCCAATCCAGTGGTGTCCGACACATATTGTGTTGTGTTTTTGATTTTTTTTTCTTCGTCTTGTGTATCCTATGTTGCCAGTTTATCTGGATTGTACTTTTTTGATTGCCACCTTCGGTGTTCTCTAATGTTTATTTATCTTATAAATGTATGCTTCGAAGATATTTTGAAAACTTTATAATATATCTGTGATAAGTAATAAATACGAAAACGTCTTGAAATAATCATGTTCATGAGACGTTGACTACAAGTAGTGGGTACACAAGGTACTGCTTTTTTCGTTATTGATTTTGCACAAAACCTGAATATTGTCCTCCATTGTTTGATTTGCTATTCTTCTTGTCAGAACTCAACCTTTCTTTTGACGTAACCATATCGACTGCTGTTGTAATTGAACTTCAATGCTGCATCATTTATTTAACAAAACATTTATACTTCTGTTACTGCAACAGAGTAGTATTTTTGATGTTATATGTTATACATTTTATCTATGGGCAATGTGTATTTTGTCCACCAGTATATAAAATTATGTGTCATGTAATAAATTATTTATGGACCTGTTCTTTTATCCACCAGTATAGAAAATCATGTATCTGTCTAATTATTTTTTTTATATGACTTCTTCTAAGTTTGTTTGTTTGTTTGTTCGGTGGTGTTTAACGCCACTTTCAACAATATCTCGATTATATCGTGGCGGTCAGTTTTATTGGTGGCGGAAACCGAAGGACCCGGAGAAAACCACCGACCTGTCGCAAGTCAATGACAAACTTTATCACATAATGTTGTTCGTTCGTTTGTTTTTGGGGGGTTTTTTTTGGTTGGGGGAAGCTACACCCTATATATGACATATGTATTGCATTTCGTACCATTTTCTGGATTGAGAGTTTACTTATGTACATTTTTCTACAACGACGTGTAAATTGAAAGTAAGTGAAATAAACCAAAGAAACAATCAAGAATGGACATTCCTGAGACACAGGCAACAATAAATCTGGAAAAGGGCATGGTTCTTGGACATCAGCGAAACACATGTTATCGAGTAAGCCCCATCCTTTCCCGGAATGAGATAGCATGGATGGATTTATGAAAACAGTAAATGTTCCCAGAAATACATTTCTGAAAGTTTTGCCATAAATAATGTTATTTTATTGGAATTTTAGAAATATTTGCTATGGTAACCGCTGATATTGCATTTCTGTCTAACCTTTATTTATTCCCTAGAGCCATCAAAAGACGTTGTTTGTTTCTAACTCAATTTCTTATAAAAATTCTGGAATTTCCAAATAATTTAGATTTCGTATAATACAATGACCTGCAATCAATACTGCAGGAATGATTTTGTATCATGTTAAATTGTGCAATACTATCTTGAACACTCCTTCTTAAATAGTGATCTTCTGAGAATATAATCAATATTTGACAGAGCTTTTAAATGCAGACATCTTGAGGCATCTTTCAGGGACGTTAGTTCTATAAGTTGCAAAATAAACCAAAAGCAGTTATGAAAAATAGTACAATTCAATATAAATTAGATATGTATTAGATATTATAGGCTAAAGGCAGCGGAAACAAGATCCTGCTGCAGAACTGACAAGAAAAAAAGAGTAATTGATATATAAAAATAATATATATGTCTGAAAATTCATTCCGACAATGTTAAGATTAGCTTTATTTTTTATTTTAGTTCTTCCCTCAGCGGAATTTAAAACACACTGCAGCACCTATTGCCTTAGCTTAGTTATAAACCATTTAACCCACTCCGCCAAATACATTATATAAAAATACATCTTTATTCACTCCGGTCACGAGATTCCCTGTCACATAAGATGAAACTTTAAGGTGAGACTTTAAGGCGAGACTCAAGTGTTGAAGGAGATGTTGGTGGTGTATGCACGTGTATTGGTTTTAATAGTAATTTGGTAGCAACCTATTGTTTTGTATTGGACAAAAACACCTTTTAGCCTTTAAACAACTTTTGATAGAAAAACTCCCTGAAAATAACATCTGATTATTGATGTGTTTATACTCCACGTATACCTCAAATCTTAACATAAATGTTAGTCAGTGTATCTCTGTAGCCAAAGGTCACGATCCACCTTCACTCTTCACAGGAGGGGGAGGGGCGGTGGATCGTAACCCTTGGCTAGTGAGGACGTAATCAGTAAGGGGGTTTCAATTTCAATATTGAACGATAATTACTAACGGTTAGCGAATTTAATTTGTGTGGTAATTTCATTTTAAAGAACGGCAGTTTGAGTGTACCAACTAAAATCATTTGCCATAAAGGCTATTAAATACAGAATATCAAACTCTTTTAATTTAGTGGACAAGGCCAATTCTAGAGATAGTTTATTTACTCATAGATACTTATAACATAATCCACAAGTAAGCAAACTACAAAACACTACACAGAAAACTAAAGATTGAGAAACACGAACCACACTTTTCCACAGAAAGCTGGCGACAGTGACACAGGGTTGCGGCTTTTTACGATATTTTAGCATTTTATTTCTTCAAGTTGATAAGATCGAAATACAAAGAAAAGTTAGCGATACTGACGTCTGGTTACTGTTTTGTGCGACATGTTAGCATTTCAATTGTTTTAAGTTGATAAGATCGAGATGCCAAGAAAAGATGGCGACATTGACACATAGTTACTGGTTTATTTTACGATTTGTTTAGCATTACGCTTGTTCATAAAATTGGAAAATGTCAGCAACTAAATAGAATCTAGGGTTTTAGCAACATACGACTGCAAAAAAAAATATTTGGTACACATTTTTATTAAATTTGATAAATATTATTTCCTGCCTCTTGATCTGTTGTTCTTTTCATTATGCACTCCAATTTAATCTACGAGTGAAATCATTGTTAAATTTGACAGTGTGGAAAATGGAACAGCTGCGTGACAAAAATTGTGTACGTGCCACCTTGCCCGTATCCGTAAACATAAATTACCGTCTTTCTTCAAAGTGTGCTACCGTATTTTGTACTTTTAGATATATTTGAATCGAATAATTCATGGAAGCGATAATTTGTTGGGAATTTTAGCATGAATTTGTAGGATATTATACAATTATTGCCTTTTGATGAGGTCAATACATGAATTTATCGACCCGTTAAAAGTATATTGACCGAGGACGAAGTCCGAGGTCAATATACGTTTAACGAGTCGATAAATTCATGTATTGAGGTCAATATACTTTTAACGGGTCGATAAATTCATGTATTGACCGATATTAAAAGGCTATAATTGCTTTATTATTTTGTTAAACACTGGAAAAAAGTAGGCTATAATTGTTTTATCATTTTTCAATATTATTATTTAAATATTAAAATTTTGAAATTTTATGAAAACTGTAAAAAAAAATTAACTTTTTGAAAATTTTATCATTTTGAAATTTTTTGAAAATTTATAAAAATTTTGAAAAATTTTGAAATTGGCGGAGATATTTGAATGCGAATCTATTTTAGGAAACATGAGGTTTACAATTTTATTGTAGCATTCTAAACGTGTTTATATATTTTATCACGTGTCACAAATTCCTCCAATCAATGAAATCTAATTACAATGAAAAATAATAATAGTAAATTGTATCCCTTACTACCGCACTAGATAAAATACTGATATCTTGCCAACCCATGTTAAAACTCATAACAAATTATGGCCTCCATGAATTATTTCTTCAAAATTTTATTATGTAATCCGTGCTACTGCTGAAACATCTTCCGTGTCCGAACATTTAACTTTTTCGCTTTCGGCGATTTGATCAAAAATGGCAAACGAAACAAAAAGGCGGAGCTTACGCAACATTTCTGACTCTGACAAAGGTGTTAAAAAATAATATCACAGCCTAGAAAATTAATTGACAGCAGCAATGTAAGTTTGGAGATCTTTGGAGCCGGCGGGATGATTTCGGGAATAATGCATTTCGCATGTCAACATGATTTATTTGCACGTTTTTGGTTTCGGATGTGGAAATAAATAAGTCAATCAATAAGGTCACTCAAAGGACATGCGAGATTTACGCAACATTACTGATCAATGAAAATAAGCTACTTCATTGGTCATTAATATTGCATAAGCTCCTCCTATCATTTTAAATGACAATCAATGAAACAGCAAAAGTTGAAAAAAGCAATTAAGTTGCACAAAAGTGTAACAGTAGATTAGAACAAATGACTACAAAATTGTCAGATTCCAGCCACTAGGATGATCACAGGAATAATGATAATGTTAAATCTTAACCACGTCCAACCAGTACTTTATATTTCAATTTAAGTAATAAAAGAAAATAACTAGAATAAATTCTCAATCACAGAACTATTTAATATGGAAACAGAAATCAACAGTATTATTTGCTAAAGCTGAGCACATGAGACCAAGACGTGTTTGTTTGCGCACAGTGGTGTTCAACACATATTGTGTTGTGTTTTTGTTTTGTTTTTCTTCGCCTTGTGTACCTTATGTTGCCACTTCCTCTGGATTTTCCATTTTTGATTTCCCCTTCGGTATTCTCAAATGTATGTTTTACTTTACTATATAACAATCCAATATAACAGAAGACATGGCACTCAGTTTTACAGCTATATCAAACAAACAGATAAACCGTCAATGATGAGAATGTGTATGTAAACCTGAACTCTAAAAATATATTGATAACAGTGATAATGGTCAAAGATCGGACACTCGGGAAGTCGCCACTTTTGAGAATGGTATAGAAATTTAGCTAAAATCAAGGACAACTAGCCTATCCATATATAACTCTTAAATCTATAAGCATATGCAACACATTATACGGGGGTTAGGGGGTTAGGGTTATGGTGTTTAACCCCACTTTCAACAACATTTCAGCTATATCGTAGCGGCCCATTTCATTGGTGGAGGAAACCGGAGTACCAGGAGAAATCCACAGACCTGCCGCAAGTCACTGACAAATTTCATCACATAATGTTGTATTGAGTACACATCGCCTGACCCTGAATACGGAAGATATCATGTCGTTTAGTAGAACCAAATAAAAAATAAAAATAAAAAAAAATAATTTTAGAATCCAATTATAATTAGCTTGCAAAGTATCGTCAATTGTCCTTTTCAATATGCAAACGTATGGCGTAGAAACATGCCCGAGGAGCGAGTCGAAATAGTTGATTATAAAAATAGTAGGGTCATACCATAAACAACAAATTAACTGAAGCAACAATGTTCATAAAACTAAAAATAAATTATCATCAATACGTGAAAGTTCCGTCATACAAAGAGAAAATACCATACTAACAAATGCCTATAGGAAAATTCTTTTAAGAATCTTGATTCAAATCGTAACTTAATATGATTTAAAATGTCAAAACAGATTACAAATTTGGAAAACGTTTGAATTCCGACAATTACTTTGCTAGCTTTTTCAGCTATTGGACAGATATACAATTGGAAACCTCGTTGTGTACAACGGTACATGGATTTTCTGCAGGAAAAACATCAATTCCGACAATTCTTTTGCTAGCTTTTGCAGCTATTGGACAGATATACAATTGGAAACCTCGTTGTGTACAACGGTACATGGATTTTCTGCAGGAAAAACATCAATTCCGACAATTCTTTTGCTAGCTTTTTCAGCTATTGGACAGATATACAATTGGAAACCTCGTTGTGTACAACGGTACATGGATTTTCGGCAGGAAAAACATCAATTCCGACAATTCTTTTGCTAACTTTTTCAGCTATTGGACAGATATACAATTGGAAACCTCGTTGTGTACAACGGTACATGGATTTTCTGCAGGAAAAGCATCAATTCCGACAATTCTTTTGCTAGCTTTTGCAGCTATTGGACAGATATACAATTGGAAACCTCGTTGTGTACAACGGTACATGGATTTTCTGCAGGAAAAACATCAATTCCGACAAATCTTTTGCTAGCTTTTTCAGCTATTGGACAGATATACAATTGGAAACCTCGTTGTGTACAACGGTACATGGATTTTCTGCAGGAAAAACATCAATTCCGACAATTCTTTTGCTAACTTTTTCAGCTATTGGACAGATATACAATTGGAAACCTCGTTGTGTACAACGGTACATGGATTTTCTGCAGGAAAAACATCAATTCCGACAATTCTTTTGCTAGCTTTTTCAGCTATTGGACAGATATACAATTGGAAACCTCGTTGTGTACAACGGTACATGGATTTTCTGCAGGAAAAACATCAATTCCGACAATTCTTTTGCTAGCTTTTTCAGCTATTGGACAGATATACAATTGGAAACCTCGTTGTGTACAACGGTACATGGATTTTCTGCAGGAAAAACATCAATTCCGACAATTCTTTTGCTAGCTTTTGCAGCTATTGGACAGATATACAATTGGAAACCTCGCTGTGTACAACGGTACATGGATTTTCTGCAGGAAAAACATCAATTCCGACAATTCTTTTGCTAGCTTTTTCAGCTATTGGACAGATATACAATTGGAAACCTCGTTGTGTACAACGGTACATGGATTTTCTGCAGGAAAAACATCAATTCCGACAATTCTTTTGCTAACTTTTTCAGCTATTGGACAGATATACAATTGGAAACCTCGTTGTGTACAACGGTACATGGATTTTCTGCAGGAAAAACATCAATTCCGACAATTCTTTTGCTAGCTTTTTCAGCTATTGGACAGATAAACAATTGGAAACCTCGTTGTGTACAACGGTACATGGATGTTCTGCAGGAAAAACATCAATTCCGACAATTCTTTTGCTAGTTTTTGCAGCTATTGGACAGATATACAATTGGAAACCTCGTTGTGTACAACGGTACATGGATTTTCTGCAGGAAAAACATCAATTCCGACAAATCTTTTGCTAGCTTTTTCAGCTATTGGACAGATATACAATTGGAAACCTCGTTGTGTACAACGGTACATGGATTTTCTGCAGGAAAAACATCAATTCCGACAATTCTTTTGCTAACTTTTTCAGCTATTGGACAGATATACAATTGGAAACCTCGTTGTGTACAACGGTACATGGATTTTCTGCAGGAAAAACATCAATTCCGACAATTCTTTTGCTAGCTTTTTCAGCTATTGGACAGATATACAATTGGAAACCTCGTTGTGTACAACGGTACATGGATTTTCTGCAGGAAAAACATCAATTCCGACAATTCTTTTGCTAGCTTTTTCAGCTATTGGACAGATATACAATTGGAAACCTCGTTGTGTACAACGGTACATGGATTTTCTGCAGGAAAAACATCAATTCCGACAATTCTTTTGCTAGCTTTTTCAGCTATTGGACAGATATACAATTGGAAACCTCGTTGTGTACAACGGTACATGGATTTTCTGCAGGAAAAACATCAATTCCGACAATTCTTTTGCTAGCTTTTTCAGCTATTGGACAGATATACAATTGGAAACCTCGTTGTGTACAACGGTACATGGATTTTCTGCAGGAAAAACATCAATTCCGACAATTCTTTTGCTAGCTTTTTCAGCTATTGGACAGATATACAATTGGAAACCTCGTTGTGTACAACGGTACATGGATTTTCTGCAGGAAAAACATCAATTCCGACAATTCTTTTGCTAGCTTTTTCAGCTATTGGACAGATATACAATTGGAAACCTCGTTGTGTACAACGGTACATGGATTTTCTGCAGGAAAAACATCAATTCCGACAATTCTTTTGCTAGCTTTTTCAGCTATTGGACAGATATACAATTGGAAACCTCGTTGTGTACAACGGTACATGGATTTTCTGCAGGAAAAACATCAATTCCGACAATTCTTTTGCTAGCTTTTTCAGCTATTGGACAGATATACAATTGGAAACCTCGTTGTGTACAACGGTACATGGATTTTCTGCAGGAAAAACATCAATTCCGACAATTCTTTTGCTAGCTTTTTCAGCTATTGGACAGATATACAATTGGAAACCTCGTTGTGTACAACGGTACATGGATTTTCTGCAGGAAAAACATCAATTCCGACAATTCTTTTGCTAACTTTTTCAGCTATTGGACAGATATACAATTGGAAACCTCGTTGTGTACAACGGTACATGGATTTTCTGCAGGAAAAACATCAATTCCGACAATTCTTTTGCTAGCTTTTGCAGCTATTGGACAGATATACAATTGGAAACCTCGTTGTGTACAACGGTACATGGATTTTCTGCAGGAAAAACATCAATTCCGACAATTCTTTTGCTAGCTTTTTCAGCTATTGGACAGATATACAATTGGAAACCTCGTTGTGTACAACGGTACATGGATTTTCTGCAGGAAAAACATCAATTCCGACAATTCTTTTGCTAGTTTTTTCAGCTATTGGACAGATATACAATTGGAAACCTCGTTGTGTACAACGGTACATGGATTTTCTGCAGGAAAAACATCAATTCCGACAATTCTTTTGCTAGCTTTTTCAGCTATTGGACAGATATACAATTGGAAACCTCGTTGTGTACAACGGTACATGGATTTTCTGCAGGAAAAACATCAATTCCGACAATTCTTTTGCTAACTTTTTCAGCTATTGGACAGATATACAATTGGAAACCTCGTTGTGTACAACGGTACATGGATTTTCTGCAGGAAAAACATCAATTCCGACAATTCTTTTGCTAGCTTTTTAAGCTATTGGACAGATATACAATTGGAAACCTCGTTGTGTACAACGGTACATGGATTTTCTGCAGGAAAAACATCAATTCCGACAATTCTTTTGCTAGCTTTTTCAGCTATTGGACAGATATACAATTGGAAACCTCGTTGTGTACAACGGTACATGGATTTTCTGCAGGAAAAACATCAATTCCGACAATTCTTTTGCTAGCTTTTTCAGCTATTGGACAGATATACAATTGGAAACCTCGTTGTGTACAACGGTACATGGATTTTCTGCAGGAAAAACATCTCATTTGCTGCTCTTGTTCAGTCTTTGAAATTGTTACGCATTTGTTGCGCATTTGTTTTTCAAAGAAGTATGTTTCCTACAACAACTAAGTTTAGTATGTTATTTAGTATTAAGAGATCATTACCGAACCATTGTTAAAATGACTATTTTGATGCAGAAACATCAATTAGTTTAACTGATCAATAAAATTACATTTCAAGATTCAAGGACATTCCCAGCAAACACGTAACGTAAGTGTAACGTTAAATTAACGTTATAGTTAGGTAACGTACACAAATAACGTTATTATAATGTTATATCGACGTAAAAAATAAACGTTACCTAGTGACCTATTTACAATGTTAATTTTTATTGTTTTTTAAACGTTTTTGCAATGTCCAATTATTAACGTTTAATCTTAAACGTTGTCCTGACGATTAACTAACGTTTAGTGTTTTACGTTATGTATTAAACCAAAATATAACGTAAAATAATAACTTTTGTACAACGTAAAACTTACGTTACATGTTATACGTTTTTTTGTAACATTTATATAACGTTTGAATAACGTATATGTTTACGTTTACTTATAAACCTTGCAATAACGTTAAAGTATAACATTATTATAACGTTTTTTTAACGTTTAAAAGTATTTCTCACAAATTGAAAGAAAGGCTAAAATAGTTTTTAGCAGTCAGCAACTCTACATGGTCAAAGAAATAAAGAAGTTGGTGCAAAAAGAGCAAAATCCCTATTTCACTTGAAGGCCAACCCCTTCATAATTTTATTTTCATGCACCACCACCCTTTTTTTCCCCTCAGACACATCCCTTAATTTAAATCAGAGCCAAATATGTCTCTGTTTCAATTTGATATAAGTCTCTTACTGGGACTTCCTTTCTACTAGTAACCACCATGTATGCGTTGAACTGTTAATCGAATCCGTAGGTAAAAATTTCGTTTTATCATTTTTAAATGTTCGCGGGCTAGAAACAGGAAGTAACAAAATTCGTACATGCGCATTGCCGAGCGGTTCAAATATCGAGCTCGCATATCAATTAATAAGGGTAATAACAAAATTACCGAACTCCGAACAATCTTACAAAGGGAAAGTCAAAACTCATAATTATATAAACAGACAAAATCAGTCAACAACCGGTACAGAGACATGAAGAAACAGAAAGTAATTGATTTTTAGTATCCTGAAAGTGTTGGTTTTGGTGAAAACTGTTTTGGAGAGGTAATTTGCATATCACAAAGCACCACCACCAAGATTTTCGTTTTAAACTGGTTATAGAGCAGTGCTCGTGTCGTGTTTGAAACTTTGATTTACGTTGTTTGTTGTTTCACTTTCAGTGGTTTCATGTTTGACTTTCAAGTTTGCATTCCTCAGTTTTTGTTACAGCGAATAATATTACTTAGAAAATAAAAACATCTTTATTCGAACATATTCATAAAGGTATGTACATTTTAAGCATGGGCTGTGACTTTTGTGGAATAAAAAAAAAGGGGGGGGGGCAAAACTGGTTGCACAAAAAAAAACACTTTATAAATACATAAAGTGTATATATAGGTTTGTGACTTCCTACTTACTGTCTGTTAATGTGACTCATGAAAATGAAAAAAACAAAAACGGCAGATTATACAACATGTTAAAACACTATTTCTGCAAGTATAATATCGATAGGGACACCCTATTTTGGGGTAGTTATTTGTTGTCGTTCATCTGTGGACACATTGGTTTGTGTGCATTTACTTATTCTAGTTGACCAATTTTGCATTATGTTTTACCCCTGTCCGTCTGTCTTTCCCTCCGTCATGTTTTGGTTTCTCTTCAATAACTTGAGTTTGCCTTGGACTTGGTCAAATGTTTTGAAATTTGGCTGTGTTAAGAGTCACAAAAGGTCTGTCAACTTTGATTTAAACAAGAGTGGGGCATCTGTGTCACATGTTCACCTTTTTTTTTCATTTTATTATATTTTTTGCTGGTAAAATACATGTGTAAATTTGCTGACCGACTGACTCACTTCAGTATGTATGGGTCAACAACTGCCATACAAAAATTGTTTAATTAAGGTGTTGCCAGATTGTTGAGCCACTTTTTCAACGGTTATAGAGCATTCGAATAAGTTGCAAAATGTACAACAAATACCAAAGTTAGAGAAAAAAGATGGCTTTATAAGATACAATTCCAAAAAGTTGACCATAATATAGGTCATACAACAAAATTTCATATGTGAAAAGTACAACCTGGAAATTATACAGACTTCTAAGAAATTAGCAAAATTGTTGTTGTTATTTAATGTCAAACTTCTTTGCTTCATGACCCAATTGATCGTAAAGTGTGGACAGTAAACTAAGTTTAACACCACGTAAAGGCTTAAAATCTAGTACACTATCACATAACTTTGTGGGATGATTACAAAATATTTAAATTTGTTTCTTTTTTCTGTGTTTTTTTTTTTTGATTTTATTGATAATCATAGATTTACTGGTCACATCTCCCACAATGACAAAGGAATGAATTAATCCACATCAACACAGGCCGTGTTCACACTGATTATATGAAACATGTTTTGTGTAAACAACTGAATGCTGTTTGTCAAAATTATTGACATCATTCTTTGGAGATCAGAAACACTGAGATAATCAGATATATTCGAGCTGCAATTGTGTACTAGTTTTACAAGATGCGAGAAATTCTCGTTGGGAATCATGTCTGCCAATTGACATCAAAGAATTTGATGTTATTTACTCTATCATGCCGTCTGCTTCATTTTATTCCCAATCCTTGCGGCAGACGACAGAAATTCTGTTTATGTCTACGACGTTGTTTATATAGTTAATCTCTAAATCACGCATTGACTATATACAACCTACGCAAGGCCAGCTATCTATATGTTACAAGCTTCATTAATCTTTGATGGGGGCTCTGTTAAGGTAGTTACACGGCTTATGTATTTAAACATAATGTAATGAAATGCATTGAGGAATATATCACAGATCTTTCTTAATTTATTGAATATTAATGTTGGGTTACATTAGGTTAGGTTTATGGTGCTTAACTCCACTTTCAACACTATTTCAATTATATCGTGGTGGAAAGTTTTATTGTTGGAGAAAACTGGAGTACCCAGAGAAGACCACCGATCTGTCGCAATTCACTGACAAACTTTACTAATGTCGGAGTATCAATTTACATCCATTGGAAGACATTATATACGAGTTAATGATTAAATGATTTAAATGATTATTTCATTACTTATTATTATCACCGGATCGTTAAAGCGACATGACGGGTGCCACTAGTGGAGCAGGGACTGCTTACCTTTGCGGAACACCAGAGTTCATCCCCCGTTTATAGTGGGGTTCGTGTTTCTCGATCTTTAGTGTTCTGTGGAGTGTTTTGTCGACCATTGTCGTTTTGTTCTTTTTCGAATTACGGCTTCTGATTACACCTTTAGTATATTCAAGCTGTACTTTTTCTAGGTGACTGTCGATGTGTGATATTACTTTCATCAATATTTCAGTTGCATCACGTCGGTCAGTCTTATTGGTGAAGGAAATCGGAGGAGAACGGGACCGATCTATAATTAGAAGGACAAATAGTTCGAAAACCCATTAATCCGATAATATAAAGGGCAATTTGTCCGAACGTACATTGGTCTGAAAACCCATAAGTCCGAAAGCTCATTAGTCCAAACATATGATGGGCCATGGTCCGAAGTATCACTAGTTCGACAACCCATTGTTCCAAAGGTCGAAAGTTAAAACCTCCTAAAAATAAGTCCACTAAATATCGTTATATGCCTAAAATGTCTGCAGTTCATGATGGAATTATGATCAGCGCTTTTCCAAGCTATTTCAGAGATTAGAGCCATATTGTTCATGAATGATCCATCTGATTAGATGTACAATGTTTTGATCTTTTTGGTTGAATACACAATATAGTGTATTAAATTGTCTAATCATGGTAGTCTTCAACACGATTGAATCCATAGTGAAGAAAAGTCTGTAGATTCCAAAAACGTAATCAGAAGCCGTATATCGAAGAAGAACTGACAATGCAATGGCTAACAAGAACAAGGACAAAACCATAAACAATGAAAGATATTACACAGGAAACAAAAGCTTGAGTAACACGAACCCCACAACTATTACCTGACATGTTCCCTACAACTATTACCTGACATGTTCCTTACAACTATTACCTGACATGTTCCCTACAACTAATACCTGACATGTTCCCCACAACTATTACCTGACATGTTCCTTACAACTATTACCTGACATGTTCCTTACAACTATTACCTGACATGTTCCTTACAACTATTACCTGACATGTTCCCCACAACTATTACCTGACATGTTCCTTACAACTATTACCTGACATGTTCCTTACAACTATTACCTGACATGTTCCCCACAACTAATACCTGACATGTTCCTTACAACTATTACCTGACATGTTCCTTACAACTATTACCTGACATGTTCCCCACAACTATTACCTGACATGTTCCTTACAACTATTACCTGACATGTTCCTTACAACTATTACCTGACATGTTCCTTACAACTATTACCTGACATGTTCCTTACAACTATTACCTGACATGATCCCTACAACTATTACCTGACATGTTCCTTACAACTATTACCTGACATGTTCCCCACAACTATTACCTGACATGTTCCCTACAACTATTACCTGACATGTTCCCTACAACTATTACCTGACATGTTCCCCACAACTATTACCTGACATGTTCCCTACAACTATTACCTGACATGTTCCTTACAACTATTACCTGACATGTTCCTTACAACTATTACTTGACATGTTCCCTACAACTATTACCTGACATGTTCCACCACAACTATTACCTGACATGTTCCCTACAACTATTACCTGACATGTTCCTTACAACTATTACCTGACATGTTCCTTACAACTATTACCTGACATGTTCCCTACAACTATTACCTGACATGTTCCCCACAACTATTACCTGACATGTTCCCTACAACTAATACCTGACATGTTCCCCACAACTATTACCTGACATGTTCCCTACAACTATTACCTGACATGTTCCCTACAACTATTACCTGACATGTTCCCCACAACTATTACCTGACATGTTCCCTACAACTATTACCTGACATGTTCCCCACAACTATTACCTTACATGTTCCCTACAACTAATACCTGACATGTTCCCTACAACTAATACCTGACATATTCCCCACAACTATTACCTGACATGTTCCCTACAACTATTACCTGACATGTTCCCCACAACTATTACCTGACATGTTCCCTACAACTATTACCTGACATGTTCCCAACAACTATTACCTGACATGTTATCTACAACTATTACCTGACATGTTTCCCACAACTATTACCTGACATGTTCCCTACAACTATTACCTGACATGTTCCCCACAACTATTACCTGACATGTTCCCTATAACTATTACCTGACATGTTCCCTACAACTATTACCTGACATGTTCCCTATAACTATTTCCTGACATGTTCCCTACAACTATTACCTGACAGGTTCCCTACAACTATTACCTGACATGTTTCCTACAACTATTACCTGACATGTTCCCCACAACTATTACCTGACATGTTACCTATAACTATTACCTGACATGTTCCCTACGACTATTACCTGACATGTTCCCTATAACTATTTCCTGACATGTTCCCTACAACTATTACCTGACAGGTTCCCTACAACTATTACCTGACGTGTTCCCTACAACTATTACCTGACATGTTCCCTACAACTATTACCTGACATGTTCCCTACAACTATTACCTGACATGTTCCATACAACTATTACCTGACATGTTCCCCACAACTATTACCTGACATGTTCCCTACAACTATTACCTGACATGTTCCCTACAACTATTACCTGACATGTTCCCCACAACTATTACCTGACATGTTCCCTACAACTATTACCTGACATGTTCCCCACAACTATTACCTGACATGTTCTCTACAACTATTACCTGACATGATCCCCACAACTATTACCTGACATGTTCCCTACAACTATTACCTGACATGTTCCCCACAACTATTACCTGACATGTTCCCTACAACTATTACCTGACATGTTCCCCACAACTATTACCTGACATGTTCCCTACAACTATTACCTGACATGTTCCCCACAACTATTACCTGACATGTTCCCTACAACTATTACCTGACATGTTCCCCACAACTATTACCTGACATGTTCTCTACAACTATTACCTGACATGTTCCCCACAACTATTACCTGACATGTTCCCTACAACTATTACCTGACATGTTCCCTACAACTATTTCCTGACATGTTCCCTACAACTATTACCTGACATGTTCCCTACAAATATTACCTGATATGTTTCCTACAACTATTTCCTGACATGTTCCCCACAACTATTACCTGACATGTTCCCTGCAACTATTACCTGACATGTTCCCCACAACTATTACCTGACATGTTCCCTACAACTATTACCTGACATGTTCCCCACAACTATTACCTGACATGTTCTCTACAACTATTACCTGACATGTTCCCCACAACTATTACCTGACATGTTCCCCACAACTATTACCTGACATGTTCCCTACGACTATTACCTGACATGTTCCCTACAACTATTACCTGACATGTTCCCTACAACTATTTCCTGACATGTTCCCTACAACTATTACCTGACATGTTCCCTACAAATATTACCTGATATGTTTCCTACAACTATATCCTGACATGTTCCCCACAACTATTACCTGACATGTTCCCTGCAACTATTACCTGACATGTTCCCCACAACTATTACCTGACATGTTCCCTACAACTATTACCTGACATGTTCCCTACAACTATTACCTGACATGTTCCCTACAACTATTACTTGACATGTTCCCTACAACTAATACCTGACATGTTCCCTACAACTATTACCTGATATGTTCCCTACAACTATTACCTGACATGTTACCTACATCTATTACCTGACATGTTCCCCACAACTATTACCTGACATGTTCCCTACAACTATTACCTGACATGTTCCCCACAACTATTACCTGACATGTTCCCTACAACTATTACCTGACATGTTCCCTACAACTAGAACCTGACATGTTCCCTACAACTAGTACCTGACATCTTCCCCACAAATATTACCTGACATGTTCCCTACAACTATTACCTGACATGTTCCCTACAACTATTACCTGACATGTTCCCTACAACTATTACCTGACATGTTCCCTACAACTATTACCTGATATGTTCCTTACAACTATTACCTGACATGTTCCCTACATCTATTACCTGACATGTTCCCCACAACTATTACATGACATGTTCCCTACAACTATTACCTGACACGTTCCCCACAACTATTACCTGACATGTTCCCTACAACTATTACCTGACATGTTCCCTACAACTAGTACCTGACATGTTCCCTACAACTATTACCTGACATCTTCCCCACAAATATTACCTGACATGTTCCCTACAACTATTACCTGACATGTTCCCTACAACTATTACCTGACATGTTCCCTACAACTATTACCTGACATGTTCCCTACAACTATTACCTGTCCAATAAACATATTTGATTTATTCGAGTTGAGTCTTTCGACTTATTTATTGGTCTTCATGCTATTTCGATTCCGGATTATTTGGATTTTGCATCAAATGCCACTTTGTGTAGTTGAGTGAGTGATTTCTGTTAGCGACAATTGAACAATTTTTCAGCAATTTCATGGCGAGCGAGAACAAGTTACTTTTCCACAAAAAGAAGAAGATGATGGTGTGAGTTTTGTACTAGACCAACAGGCCTATCTGGAGCTGTATAGTGATACTCACTGAAAACAACTGTCCATTGGTAGACTTGTCGTTCCATTCGGATAAGTTAGCCTGATTCCGAAGCAACCAGTCTCCGCTATTACGATTGAATGCTCCGTGCTTAGCAGAGAAGCAGCAAATACCAATTTCCTATTCTATGGTTTTAACCTACGAGCCTCTGCACTTTAACCATTACACCACCGATGCGGTCAATGGCATTATGAAAGACTGAAGGTTATTCGGAATAGAGACAAACCACCTCAGGAGAACATCAGCTTTCAGTATATTACATCTGATATTACGCCTTTAACATTTAAACAGAGGTTACTATTTCATTCACCTCACTGATTCACCTCTACGTAACCTCAAAAGATATATAATTACAAGCTTCATTAACCTTTAAGAGTACGAACGTGTCTGGTTACGAAGCGAATCAACACATAAACCTACCAGTACTAATTATAAAGTAGAAAATCTGGTAATGTTTTGAAAATATTGACATTTCATGATTAGACGATCAATAAAATAGTTATTATCTTTCATAATGTCACATATCTGTTCTAGTTTTGGACTTCTGCTTTCAGACAATTAAGGATCGACCATTTAACTTTCAAAGGAAGCTATGTTTACCCTCCGAGACAGGGCTTGTCCTTGTTCTTGAATTGTGCTTTCAGAAAATTAAGGATCGACCATATTTAACTTTCAGAGGAAGCTATATTTACCCTCCGAGACAGGGCTTGTCCTAGTTTTTGAATTGTGCCCTCAGACAATTAAGGATCGAACCATATTTAACTTTCAGAGGAAGTCATGTTTACCCCCGAGACAGGGCTTGTCCTCGTTTTTGAATTGTGCCCTCAGACAATTGAAGATCGTCCATGTTTAACTTTCAGATGAAGCTATGTTTTCCCTCCGAGACAGGGCTTGTCCTAGTTCTTGAATTGTACTTTCAGAAAATTAAGGATCGAACCATATTTAACTGTCAGAGCGAGAGGAAGTTATGTTTCCCTCCGAGACAGAGCTTGACCTAGGTTTTGAATTGTGCTTTCAGACAATTAAGGATCGACAATATCAAACTTTGAGAGGAAGTTATGTTTTCCCTCCGAGACAGAAAAAAATACTCTTTGAACAAGAATAATCAGATTATTATTAATGTTTTTTTGACATGAAAAATCTGTGTTTTTTGTTTTTCACTTACCAACATTTCTTGTTGTAAACTTCAGAGTGAGATTATTTATTATTTACATCTTTCAGGTCAATTATTTTTTGCTATAAAATTTGGCTACAGAAAATTAAAAAATAGAACATAGCCCTCCTCCTTATAAGTTAATAAGTCATCACTTAAGATAATTTGCAATGTTATATTGTTTGTGTATGAACATGAAGTAAAGCACTGCTGGATATAGGATGAAAAACAAAATAAAACCATACTGTCAAAATAGTTCCAAAAATCCTACAGGAACATGGCAAACATCTATACCGCTTGCACACATATAAGTAACCGCTCGCTCTCGTAATGTTGTTTTGGCTTAAATAAACGTTGGAGAATACCGAAGGGGCAATCAAAAAAGGATACTCCAGAGAAACTGGCAACATTGGGTACACAAGACGAAGTCAAACAAAAACTACAACACGATATGTATTGGACACCACAATGCACAAACAAACACAAATAATGTAAATAAGACACGCGCCCTCCTACAAACAACTGGGGATAAAGACGAACCAAACATCGTTTTATGCGGAAACATTGTATTTGCCGTAATATCATACAAAATGGATTAGACAAAAATAAATCTAACTTATGGAGTCTTCAACTGGCTTGGTACAAACACTTTATCAAAATAGTATTATGTATAACAAATTAGAACAAAATGCTACATAGGCCTTGCACAAATTCCATACATATTGGTGTATCGAGTACACCTCGCCTGAGCAGTGTTCGAACTCACAACGCTAGTGGTGATAGGAACTGATTGCAAAGGTAGTTATAAATCCAACTATCATACCATCATGACCACGACGGCCCCTCTATTATTTGATAATACTCATTATCACATATTTATAAGTACTAACGTCAATTTTGCCCATACGTAAACATCGGAAGTGCCACAGCGATGTCAGCCCATGGACAGATATCGGGGCAAAAATCTGAAAACACGATATCAATCCTTTCTATAAATAGTTCAATGCATGCCTTTTTCCATAACAGGACTGTTATCATCCGTCAATCGACATTGATCACTCATATCCATATAAGTTTGGTGTCTGTGTGGGAAGTTAATTTTGTTCTTTTTAATTCAATGTTGAAATGTGTGATAAATAGTTTAATGCATGCCCTTTTCCATTTCAGGACAGTCAGGACTGTTAATAACACAGTCCTGATATGGAAAAGGGCATGCATTAATCTATAAATAATCTTCAGGCCCTTACACCAATCAGCAGTTTGAACTGTTGACAGACTGGTTGATTCTCTAGATGTTTTATATATCTATTAATAGTTGTTTATTTTGTGGATACTTTTGATATCATCTCTGGAGAAATTTAAAAATAGAGGAATGAGTTTTGTATTTACATAATTTGTGAAAGAACAAGAAAGGTGTGTTTGACGATTGAAATATACCATCAAAGTAGAAGGTACATGAACCTGAACACAGGTGTCTGTTTATACGTCTTTACAAAATTAATTCCACAAGACAGGAAGTTTGTTAAGTGCAAAGTCTAAATATATCTCAAAGTAAAAGAGCATACACGTGCCTTCGCACGTTCGTCGAACACAAGACAGCTAATTTGTTAAGTACGCAATCATCTTTGCGTTTAAACAAACAATATCATCTGATGTTACTTTAAGATGTCCTAAGATCTTTTAGGTAACATGGTAATCTTTTGGTTTGCACATTGATATTTCTAAAATTTTAACTTCTATTATTACAGCTGTCAAAACGAGTCTTCGGGAAAATCATGATACATGTACCTACTTTTTTAGAAGTGACGTTAATCAAATGTGAATATTAAAAAACTCGAAAGACTTCAAGGAGAATTTAAGTTCTAAATCTCAGTATGTTTGTAATAGCATAAAACATTTGATTTCTCGACCTTGTATACCACCATTCTACATACGATATGAAATCTAGAATTAAAGAATTGTTGAGACGTTCGATACGATTTCGTATAAAAAAAAGATGTTCGGTTCGTCTTTACCTCCAGTTGTATGTAGGAGGGTTCATGTCTTATTTAAGTTATTTGTATTTGTTTGTGTATAGTGGTGTCCAACACATATTGTGGTATGTTTTGGTGTTGTTTTTCTTCGTCTTGTAAACTCTATGTTGTCAGTTTCTCTGGATTGTCCATTTTTGATTGCACCTTCGGTATTCTCTTACGTTTGCTTGGTAAGAGGAAATCATTGCTGTTTTATCCTATGTTTATCATTCTTCTTCTGTAGCCTTTTAACACGAGCAATATTTGTTATTTCGAGAAATATCGAACACATTATTTCACACCGATTATCGATCATGTAAATACTTTGTGAAGTCGACACTAGCATGCTGAATTATTTGCCATTACGGAATAATCTCTCAAACCGAACATTGTTATCGAAATAACTCCGTAACCATAACAGGTAGAGAAAAACTATGAAGCAATTAAAGCCTACCACCACCAATGTTGTGAGTTCGAATCCTGATCACGGAGAGGTATATTCGTTACAATAGTATGTGATAAAGTTTGTCAGTGACTTGCGGCAGGTCCGTGGTTTTCTCCAGGTACTCTGGCTTCCTCCACCAATAAAACTGACCACCTCTATATAACTGAAATAGTGTTAAAAGTAGCGTTAAACACCATAACTCACACGTGAACTTCATCACAGGTCAATAACCCCGAATAAACTGTTTCCGGTAATCACAAAAACAAGAAAACCATAAGTCGTAGAGACACATATTCACATATTCAATTGATATTAAGTGGAAAATGGTTCCAAAGTTTGACTCTTGACTTAGAACATTGTTATATACCCACTCCCCTGTCCATTCAAAAGCTTAAAACTTCTCGCCATGCTCTCGTAAGCTCTCGTAAGCTCATAAATAAATGGATGTCAGCGAGAAAAAGACGTATATGGAGTCTATTTCTATATCTTTACAAAATTAATTCCACTAGGCAGGAAGTTTGTTAGGTGTACTAAAGTCTAAATATATCTCAAAGTAAAAGAACATACACGTGCCTTCGCACGTTCGTCGAACACAAGACAGCTAATTTGTTAAGTACGTAATCACTTTTGTGTTTAAGCAAACAATATCATATGTTGTTACTTTAAGATTTCCTAATATATTTTGGGTAACACAGAAATCTTTTGGTTTGCACATTGATCCACAGAATGACAATGAAATGCGGAATACGCCAATACAATAATGAAAAAGTACAGATTGGACGACATCGTTTCCGTTGCAACTTGCATGAAGTGTTTGATCGACGTTTTAGACACAACCGAACACTCGACTCAGCCTTGACAGAAGTAGATACCATCTTATGTATACCATTGCGTTTATTAGCAGTCATTCACCCTGTCATTCTTTTTGGTGTTGTCGAATATTTCGATATGTCTCCATCAGCAAAAAAGAAAATATCGCAACACCCACCATCTGCTTAACAAGATAAAGCAACACGAACCCTACTAAAGACCGGTGTGAACTCAGGTACTATGGAAGGGTTAGCCGTTCCTGCTCCATTAGTGACACCCGTCGTGCTTACTGTTAAACGAGACGAATATTATCTGATGGAAATCGTGTTGGACACCTGTATACGTAAATAAATCATAAAGCATAAATAAAACATGAACCTCTGCAAAATAAATGGACGGAAAGACAAATTGAACATCGTTTTTACGCTACGGAAATCCCAGCAGACATTACAATTCAGTACTAAAAACTGGAAGACATGTAATTTGACAACATGAACAACACGAACCCCACTAAGACTAAGATTGAGTTTTCTGTCTTGTCATATATTATGTGTCTTTACGTTCTGAGTTCCCTGTTGTGATGTCCCTTACGATTTCCGCATAAAAACGATGTTCGGTTCATCTTTACTTCGGGTTGTTTGTAGGAGGGTTCATGTGTTATTATGATGTTCGGTTCATCTTTACCTCGGGTTGTTTGTAGGAGGGTTCATGTGTTATTATGATGTTCGGTTCATCTTTACCTCGGGTTGTTTGTAGGAGGGTTCATGTGTTATTATGATGTTCGGTTCATCTTTACCTCGGGTTGTTTGTAGGAGGGTTCATGTGTTATTTACGTTATTTGTGTTTGTCTTTACCTCGGGTTGTTTGTAGGAGGGTTCATGTGTTATTTACGTTATTTGTGTTCATCTTTACCTCGGGTTGTTTGTAGGAGGGTTCATGTGTTATTATGATGTTCGGTTCATCTTTACCTCGGGTTGTTTGTAGGAGGGTTCATGTGTTATTTACGTTATGTTCGGTTCATCTTTACCTCGGGTTGTTTGTAGGAGGGTTCATGTGTTATTTACGTTATGTTCGGTTCATCTTTACCTCGGGTTGTTTGTAGGAGGGTTCATGTGTTATTTACGTTATTTGTGTTCATCTTTACCTCGGGTTGTTTGTAGGAGGGTTCATGTGTTATTATGATGTTCGGTTCATCTTTACCTCGGGTTGTTTGTAGGAGGGTTCATGTGTTATTTACGTTATGTTCGGTTCATCTTTACCTCGGGTTGTTTGTAGGAGGGTTCATGTGTTATTTACGTTATGTTCGGTTCATCTTTACCTCGGGTTGTTTGTAGGAGGGTTCATGTGTTATTTACGTTATGTTCGGTTCATCTTTACCTCGGGTTGTTTGTAGGAGGGTTCATGTGTTATTTACGTTATGTTCGGTTCATCTTTACCTCGGGTTGTTTGTAGGAGGGTTCATGTCTTATTATGATGTTCGGTTCATCTTTACCTCTTGTTGTTTGTAGGAGGGTTCATGTGTTATTTACGTTATGTTCGGTTCATCTTTACCTCGGGTTGTTTGTAGGAGGGTTCATGTCTTATTATGATGTTCGGTTCATCTTTACCTCTTGTTGTTTGTAGGAGGGTTCATGTGTTATTTACGTTATGTTCGGTTCATCTTTACCTCGGGTTGTTTGTAGGAGGGTTCATGTGTTATTTACGTTATGTGCGGTTCATCTTTACCTCGGGTTGTTTGTAGGAGGGTTCATGTGTTATTTACGTTATGTTCGGTTCATCTTTACCTCGGGTTGTTTGTAGGAGGGTTCATGTGTTATTTACGTTATGTTCGGTTCATCTTTTCCTCGGGTTGTTTGTAGGAGGGTTCATGTGTTATTATGATGTTCGGTTCATCTTTACCTCTTGTTGTTTGTAGGAGGGTTCATGTGTTATTTACGTTATGTTCGGTTCATCTTTACCTCGGGTTGTTTGTAGGAGGGTTCATGTGTTATTTACGTTATGTTTGGTTCATCTTTACCTCGGGTTGTTTGTAGGAGGGTTCATGTGTTATTTACGTTATTTGTGTTTGTCTTTACCTCGGGTTGTTTGTAGGAGGGTTCATGTGTTATTTACGTTATGTTCGGTTCATCTTTACCTCGGGTTGTTTTTAGGAGGGTTCATGTGTTATTTACGTTATTTGTGTTTGTCTTTACCTCGGGTTGTTTGTAGGAGGGTTCATGTGTTATTTACGTTATGTTCGGTTCATCTTTACCTCGGGTTGTTTGTAGGAGGGTTCATGTGTTATTTACGTTATGTTCGGTTCATCTTTACCTCGGGTTGTTTGTAGGAGGGTTCATGTGTTATTTACGTTATGTTCGGTTCATCTTTACCTCGGGTTGTTTGTAGGAGGGTTCATGTGTTATTTACGTTATGTTCGGTTCATCTTTACCTCGGGTTGTTTGTAGGAGGGTTCATGTGTTATTTACGTTATGTTCGGTTCATCTTTACCTCGGGTTGTTTGTAGGAGGGTTCATGTGTTATTTACGTTATTTGTGTTTGTCTTTACCTCGGGTTGTTTGTAGGAGGGTTCATGTGTTATTTACGTTATGTTCGGTTCATCTTTACCTCGGGTTGTTTGTAGGAGGGTTCATGTGTTATTTACGTTATGTTCGGTTCATCTTTACCTCGGGTTGTTTGTAGGAGGGTTCATGTGTTATTTACGTTATTTGTGTTTGTCTTTACCTCGGGTTGTTTGTAGGAGGGTTCATGTGTTATTTACGTTATGTTCGGTTCATCTTTACCTCGGGTTGTTAGTAGGAGGGTTCATGTGTTATTTACGTTATGTTCGGTTCATCTTTACCTCGGGTTGTTTGTAGGAGGGTTCATGTGTTATTTACGTTATGTTCGGTTCATCTTTACCTCGGGTTGTTTGTAGGAGGGTTCATGTGTTATTTACGTTATGTTCGGTTCATCTTTACCTCGGGTTGTTTGTAGGAGGGTTCATGTGTTATTTACGTTATTTGTGTTTGTCTTTACCTCGGGTTGTTTGTAGGAGGGTTCATGTGTTATTTACGTTATGTTCGGTTCATCTTTACCTCGGGTTGTTTGTAGGAGGGTTCATGTGTTATTTACGTTATGTTCGGTTCATCTTTACCTCGGGTTGTTTGTAGGAGGGTTCATGTCTTATTATGATGTTCGGTTCATCTTTACCTCGGGTTGTTTGTAGGAGGGTTCATGTGTTATTTACGTTATGTTCGGTTCATCTTTACCTCGGGTTGTTTGTAGGAGGGTTCATGTGTTATTTACGTTATGTTCGGTTCATCTTTACCTCGGGTTGTTTGTAGGAGGGTTCATGTGTTATTTACGTTATGTTCGGTTCATCTTTACCTCGGGTTGTTTGTAGGAGGGTTCATGCGTTATTTACGTTATGTTCGGTTCATCTTTACCCCAGTTGTTTGTAGGAGGGTTCATGTGTTATTTACGTTATTTGTGTTTGTCTTTACCTCGGGTTGTTTGTAGGAGGGTTCATGTCTTATTTACGTTATTTGTGTTCATCTTTACCTCGGGTTGTTTGTAGGAGGGTTCATGTGTTATTTACGTTATGTTCGGTTCATCTTTACCCCAGTTGTTTGTAGGAGGGTTCATGTGTTATTTACGTTATTTGTGTTTGTCTTTACCTCGGGTTGTTTGTAGGAGGGTTCATGTCTTATTTACGTTATTTGTGTTCATCTTTACCTCGGGTTGTTTGTAGGAGGGTTCATGTGTTATTTACGTTATGCTCGGTTCATCTTTACCTCTAGTTGTTTGTAGGAGGGTTCATGTCTCATATTCGTTATTTGTGTTTCTTTGCGTATAGTGGTGTCCAACACATATTGTGTTGTGTTTTTATTTTGTTTTTCTTCGTCTTGTGTTGTTTCTCTTGATTGTCCATTTTTTATTGCCCCTTCGGTATTCTCTAACATTTATTTGCCCTATGTTGCCAGTTTCTCTTGATTGTCCATTTTTTATTGCCCCTTCGGTATTCTCTAACATTTATTTGCCCTATGTTGCCAGTTTCTTTGGATTGTCCATTTTTTATTGCCCCTTCAGTATTCTCTAACATTTATTTGCCCTATGTTGCCAGTTTCTCTGGATTGTCCATTTTTTATTGCCGCTTTGGTATTCTCTAACATGTATTTACACTATGTTGCCAGTTTCTCTGGATTATCCATTTTTTATTGGCCTTTCGGTATTCTCTGACGTTTATTTATCATATATAGATCAACCAATCAAAATTGATACTTTTGATCGACTTAATGCTACATGTAATTAAATGTAATCATTAACAGAAGTTTATGTTCTTCGTTAGAGATCGGATGTAATAAAACCCAATCAAATTTTTAAGTTTTTTTTATACAATTAAATTTTTTAAGACAAGATCTTTTACTTAATTTTCTACTTCATGTGGAAGAGTATGTATTTTATTTCATATTGCGTCATCAATAAAGGTTCAAAAGAAGTTTACTGATTGTAAATATATTAATATCGATTTAGCTAAATGCAATATGTATTTAATTAACATCTTGACAAAAACATAGAGTAAACAAATATGTCTTCAGAGTAATTGATACCAACATGGTGTAAAATGTTGCCAAAGTGATATTTTCTGATAACGGAAAATGCCACAGAAACAAAAATATTTCGAAGCAGCACCACATAGCACGATAGTAATTCATAAACTGGTAATAATGTTGTATATTATACTTTAGGTTTTTGTTTTCCCTATTTGTCTTTGTCTGCGAAGCGCTCAATATTTTCGTATATTGACCGGTCAATATTTTAGTATATGGACCGGGCCCGATCAATATAATGTTTTCTTCCGGATTTTGTCCGAACTCGTTTTTTGTCTTAGATATACAATAACAAAAACATGTCGTCTGACAGATTTGCATGTATTGAGTATAATATAACAAATAGTTCATGGCTTCGCTTCGCTTCGGTCCATATACTATTTTGTGGGTGACATCCCGGTCCATAAACTGTCATATGGCCCTTAGTGCCATGAACTATTTGATAAGTATCTTACATTCAGGTTAAAAATGAACCTCAAGTGTGGTAGATTGTGGGTTCAATCCCGGGTCGGGATAAACCAAATACTTATGTAAATGGTTTTTGTTGCTTCTCCGCTATACATGCAGCATTGAGGGGTAAGAACAAAGGCATGTTTTCTCTTGACAGTGGTATATGGGTACAGCTCAAGTCATATTTGAGATGGTGGAGCGAGGTGGTGGAGCTACCGGAAGTCACGTGACCGGAAGTGACCGGAAGAGACCGGAAGTCACGGAAGTGATCGCGTGCACATCCGCGGATTTTTCCCGCGTTTTTTTTCTTACTAGAGTAGTACAAAATGTTGGTACACGTTTCGGTCACGTGACCCCGAAGGGATGGAAGGGTACGCGCATGCCCAATCGGAAGTTGGGGTTTCCCGCCGTTTTTTCAGGTGTTTTGACCGGAAATGACGTTACCCGTAGAGGAGTTCCCTCGGGTGCGCACATACGCAACCGGAAGTTTGAGATTTCTCCCTACTAGAGAGTCTTTTCCCCGTACTTTTTTCCCGTACTTTTTCAAAACAAAAACACAATTTTTGTTTTTCTTTTTTTTTTTTTTTTTTTTTCTTTTTCTTATTTATTGCTTCTTTTTTTTACATTTTTTTTAAATACGGAAAATATGAAAGAAAATTGTGAAATGATATGGAAAATATGGAAGAAAAGTAAGTTGAAATGTGAAA
Organism: Bathymodiolus brooksi; assembly: GCA_963680875.1. Taxonomy (NCBI): domain Eukaryota; kingdom Metazoa; phylum Mollusca; class Bivalvia; order Mytilida; family Modiolidae; genus Bathymodiolus; species Bathymodiolus brooksi. The sequence goes on along the minus strand of OY804590.1, from coordinate 24,205,014 downwards.
TGATATGGAAAATATGGAAGAAAATTGTGAAATGATATGGAAAATATCGAAGGAAGGCAATGTGAATAGTGAAAAGATATAGAAAATATGGAAGAAAGGCAAGTCAAATAGTGAAAGGATATGAAGAAACCCAAGTTGAATAGTGAAAAGATATGGAAAATACAGAAGAAAGGCAAGTTGAATAGTGAAAAGATATGGAAAATATGGAAGAAAACTAAGTTGAATAGTGAAAAGATAGGGAAATTATGGAAGAAAAGTAAGTTGAATAGTGATAAGATATGAAAATCATGGAAGAAAAGTCAGTTGAAATGTGAAATGATATGGAAAATACAGGAGAAAATTGTGAAATAATATGGAAAATACAGAAGAAAAGTATGTTGAATAGTGAAAAGATAGGGAAAATATGGAAGAATCCCCAAGTTGAATAGTGAAAAGATATGAAAAATATGGAAGAAAGGCAAGTCAAATAGTGAAAGGATATGACGAAACCCAAGTTGAATAGTGAAAAGATAGGGAAATTATGGAAGAAAAGTAAGTTGAAATGTGAAAAGATAGGGAAATTATGGAAGAAAAGTAAGTTGAATAGTGATAAGATATGAAAATTATGGAAGAAAAGTAAGTTGAAATGTGAAATGATATGGAAAATACTGAAGAAAATTGTGAAATAATATGGAAAATACAGAAGAAAAGTATGTTGAATAGTGAAAAGATAGGGAAAATATGGAAGAATCCCCAAGTTGAATAGTGAAAAGATATGAAAAATATGGAAGAAAGGCAAGTTGAATAGTGAAATGATGTGGGAAAATATGGAAGAAAGGCAAGTCGAATAGTGAAAAGATATGATAAATATGGAAGAAAAGTAAGTTGAATAGTGAAAAGATATGGAAAATACAGAAGAAAGCAAGTTGAATTGTGATAAGATATGGACAATATAGAAGAAAGGCAAGTTGAATAGTGAAAAGATAATGAAAAATATGAAAGAAACCCAAGTTGAATAGTCATAAGATATGGACAATATGGAAAACAATTGTGAAATGATATGGAAAATATGGAAGAAAGACAAGTGGAATAGTCAAAAGATATGGAAAATACCGAAAAAAATAGTGAAAAGACATGGAAATTATGAAAGAAAGGTAAGTTGTATAGTGAAAAGATATGGAAAATGCGGAAGAAAAGTATGTTGAATTGTGAAATGATATGGAAAATATGGAAGAAAGGTAAGTTGAATAGTGAAAAGATATGGAAAATATGGAAGAAACCCAAGTTGAATAGTGTAAAGATATGGAAAATACGGAAGAAAAGTAAGTTGAATAATGAAAAGATAGGGAAAATACAGAAGAAAAGTAGGCTGAATAGTGAAAAGACAGGGAAAATATAGAAGAAAGGTAAGTTGAAATGTGAAATGATATGGAAAATATGGAAGAAAGGCAAGTCAAATAGTGATTAAATATGGACAATATGGAAGAAAGGAGAGTTGAATAGTGAAAAGATATGAAAAATATGGAAGAAACCCAAGTTGAATAGTGATAAGATATGGACAATATGGAAGAAAATTGTGAAATGATATGGAAAATATGGAAGAAAGACAAGTCAAATAGTGATAAGATATGGAAAATACAGAAGAAAATAGTGAAAAGACATGGAAATTATGAAAGAAAGATAAGTTGTATAGTTAAAAGATATGGAAAATGCGGAAGAAAAGTATGTTGAATTGTGAAATGATATGGAAAATATGGAAGAAAAGTAAGTTGAATAATGAAAAGATAAGGAAAATACAGAAGAAAAGTAGGGTGAATAGTGAAAAGACAGGGAAAATATAGAAGAAAGGTAAGTTGAAATGTGAAATGATATGGAAAATATGGAAGAAAAGCAAGTCAAATAGTGATAAGATATGGAAAATATGGAAGAAAGGCAAGTCAAATAGTGATAAGATATGGACAATATGGAAGAAAGGCGAGCTGAATAGTGAAAAGATAGGGAGAATATGGAAGAGAGGTAAGTCAAATAGTGAAAACATATGGAAATTATGGAAGAACGACAAGTTGAATAGTGAAAAGATAGGAAAATTATGGAAGAAAGGCAAGTTAAATAGTGATAAGATTTGGACAATATGGAAGAAAAGAAAGTTGAATAGTGAAAAGATATGGAAAATACGGAAGAAAAGTAAGATGAATAGTGAAAAGATTTGGAAAATACAGAAGAAAAGTCAGGTGAATTGTGAAAAGATAGGGGAAATACGGAAGAAAAGTAAGTTGAATAGTGAAAAGATATGGAAAATGCAGAAGAAAAGTAGGTTGAATTGTCAAATAATATGGAAAATATGGAAGAAAGGTAAGTTGAATAGTGAAAAGATTTGGAAAATACAGAAGAACAGTAGGTTGAATAGTGAATAGATAGGGAAAATATGGAAGAAAGGTAAGATGAATAGTGAAAAGATATGAAAAATATGGAAGAAACCCCAAGTTGAATAATGAAAAGATTTGGAAAATACAGAAGAAAATTGTGAAATGATATGGAAAATATGGAAGAAAGGCAAGTCGAATAGTGATAAGATATGGAAAATACAGAAGAAAATAGTGAAAACACATGGAAATTATGAAAGAAAGATAAGTTGAATAGTGAAAAGATATGGAAAATGCGGAAAAAAAGTAGGTTGAATTGTGAAATGATATGGAAAATATGGAAGAAAGGTAAGTTGAATAGTGAAAAGATATGGAAAATATGGAAGAAAGCCAAGTTGAATAGTGAAAAGATATGAAAAATACAGAAGAAAATTGTGAAATTATATGGAAAATATCGATGAAAGGCAAGTCGAATAGTGATAAGATATGGAAAATACAGAAGAAAATTGTGAAATGATATGGAAAATATGGAAGAAAGACAAGTCAAATAGTGATAAGATATGGAAAATACAGAAGAAAATAGTGAAAAGACATGGAAATTATGAAAGAAAGATAAGTTGTATAGTTAAAAGATATGGAAAATGCGGAAGAAAAGTATGTTGAATTGTGAAATGATATGGAAAATATGGAAGAAAGGTAAGTTGAATAGTGAAAAGATATGGAAAATATGGAAGAAAAGTAAGTTGAATAATGAAAAGATAAGGAAAATACAGAAGAAAAGTAGGGTGAATAGTGAAAAGACAGGGAAAATATAGAAGAAAGGTAAGTTGAAATGTGAAATGATATGGAAAATATGGAAGAAAAGCAAGTCAAATAGTGATAAGATATGGAAAATATGGAAGAAAGGCAAGTCAAATAGTGATAAGATATGGACAATATGGAAGAAAGGCGAGCTGAATAGTGAAAAGATAGGGAGAATATGGAAGAGAGGTAAGTCAAATAGTGAAAGCATATGGAAATTATGGAAGAACGACAAGTTGAATAGTGAAAAGATAGGAAAATTATGGAAGAAAGGCAAGTTAAATAGTGATAAGATTTGGACAATATGGAAGAAAAGAAAGTTGAATAGTGAAAAGATATGGAAAATACGGAAGAAAAGTAAGATGAATAGTGAAAAGATTTGGAAAATACAGAAGAAAAGTCAGGTGAATTGTGAAAAGATAGGGGAAATACGGAAGAAAAGTAAGTTGAATAGTGAAAAGATATGGAAAATGCAGAAGAAAAGTAGGTTGAATTGTCAAATAATATGGAAAATATGGAAGAAAGGTAAGTTGAATAGTGAAAAGATTTGGAAAATACAGAAGAACAGTAGGTTGAATAGTGAAAAGATAGGGAAAATATGGAAGAAAGGTAAGATGAATAGTGAAAAGATATGAAAAATATGGAAGAAACCCCAAGTTGAATAATGAAAAGATTTGGAAAATACAGAAGAAAATTGTGAAATGATATGGAAAATATGGAAGAAAGGCAAGTCGAATAGTGATAAGATATGGAAAATACAGAAGAAAATAGTGAAAACACATGGAAATTATGAAAGAAAGATAAGTTGAATAGTGAAAAGATATGGAAAATGCGGAAAAAAAGTAGGTTGAATTGTGAAATGATATGGAAAATATGGAAGAAAGGTAAGTTGAATAGTGAAAAGATATGGAAAATATGGAAGAAAGCCAAGTTGAATAGTGAAAAGATATGAAAAATACAGAAGAAAATTGTGAAATTATATGGAAAATATCGATGAAAGGCAAGTCGAATAGTGATAAGATATGGAAAATATGGAAGAAAATTGTGAAATGATATGGAAAATATGGAAGAAAGACAAGTCAAATAGTGATAAGATATGGAAAATACAGAAGAAAATAGTGAAAAGACATGGAAATTATGAAAGAAAGATAAGTTGTATAGTTAAAAGATATGGAAAATGCGGAAGAAAAGTATGTTGAATTGTGAAATGATATGGAAAATATGGAAGAAAGGTAAGTTGAATAGTGAAAAGATATGGAAAATATGGAAGAAAAGTAAGTTGAATAATGAAAAGATAAGGAAAATACAGAAGAAAAGTAGGGTGAATAGTGAAAAGACAGGGAAAATATAGAAGAAAGGTAAGTTGAAATGTGAAATGATATGGAAAATATGGAAGAAAAGCAAGTCAAATAGTGATAAGATATGGAAAATATGGAAGAAAGGCAAGTCAAATAGTGATAAGATATGGACAATATGGAAGAAAGGCGAGTTGAATAGTGAAAAGATAGGGAGAATATGGAAGAGAGGTAAGTCAAATAGTGAAAACATATGGAAATTATGGAAGAACGACAAGTTGAATAGTGAAAAGATAGGAAAATTATGGAAGAAAGGCAAGTTAAATAGTGATAAGATTTGGACAATATGGAAGAAAGGAAAGTTGAATAGTGAAAAGATATGGAAAATACGGAAGAAAAGTAAGATGAATAGTGAAAAGATTTGGAAAATACAGAAGAAAAGTCAGGTGAATTGTGAAAAGATAGGGGAAATACGGAAGAAAAGTAAGTTGAATAGTGAAAAGATATGGAAAATGCAGAAGAAAAGTAGGTTGAATTGTCAAATGATATGGAAAATATGGAAGAAAGGTAAGTTGAATAGTGAAAAGATTTGGAAAATACAGAAGAACAGTAGGTTGAATAGTGAAAAGATAGGGAAAATATGGAAGAAAGGTAAGATGAATAGTGAAAAGATATGAAAAATATGGAAGAAACCCCAAGTTGAATAATGAAAAGATTTGGAAAATACAGAAGTAAATTGTGAAATGATATGGAAAATATGGAAGAAAGGCAAGTCGAATAGTGATAAGATATGGAAAATACAGAAGAAAATAGTGAAAACACATGGAAATTATGAAAGAAAGATAAGTTGAATAGTGAAAAGATATGGAAAATGCAGAAAAAAAGTAGGTTGAATTGTGAAATTATATGGAAAATATCGATGAAAGGCAAGTCGAATAGTGATAAGATATGGAAAATACAGAAGAAAATAGTGAAAAGACATGGAAATTATGGAAGAAAGCAAGTTGAATTGTGAAAAGATATGGAAAATACAGAAGAAAGGCAAGTTGATTAGTGAAAAGATATGGAAAATATAGAAGAAAAGTAAGTTGAATTGTGAAAAGATAGGAAAATTATGGAAGAAAAGTAAGTTGAATAGTGAAAAGATAAGGAAAATACAGAAGAAAAGAGCGTATATCCACCACCACCATCACCACCAGCTCCGTCGCCGCCACCGCCGCCTCCGCCGCCGTAGCGGTAGCAATAGCGTTGAAATTCCACTCAAAACACGTTACAAACAAAAACAAAACGAAACAAATTATGAAAATATCACAAATTAACGTAAACATCTATGATAGAAAACAATTTTAGAAAAAGTACGGGAAAAAAGTACGGGGAAAAGACTCTCTAATAGGGAGAAATCCTCAACTTCCGGTTGCGTATGTGCGCACCCGAGGGAACCCCCTATGGGTAACGTCATTTCCGGTCAAAACACCAGAAAAACGGCGGGAACCCCTACTTCCGGTTGGGCATGCGCGCACCTTTCCACCCCTTCGGTCACTTGTACTAACATTTTGTACTACTCTAATAAGAAAAAAACGTGGGGAAAATCCGCGCATGCGCACGCGATCACTTCCGTGACTTCCGTCCTCTTCCGGTCACTTACGGTCAGGGCCGTAAGTAAGTAAGTAAGTAAGTAAGTAAATTTTATTTAGAGTCGGTATATATATACATAGACAACAAATCAACATGAGCCCTAAAGTGCTCTTCCGTTCACGAGACTTCCAGTAGTTCCACCACCTCGCTTCACCACCTCAAATATGACTTGAGCTGTACCCATATACTACTCTTGACTTAGGCCCTTTGATTTACTTGATCCTAAACATTTATGTAGCTTTCAAATAATTTGACTATCAGCATACGTGATGTAGGTTTCTCCAGAAACGAATAATGTGCACACAATTAGATATCCACCATTTGATTGTCCATATACATTTAGCAAGCTAAGACCTTTTACTTAATCTTCAACTTCATGTGGAAGAGCATGCATTTAATTTCAATTGCGTCATCATTAAAGGCTCAAACGAAGTTTACTGATTGTAAATATATTAATATCGATTTAGATAAATGGAAAATGTTTTTAATTAACAAATATAGACGTTCATGGTATTAAATACATACATGGCGTAAAATGATATTTTCTGATAATTGAAAATGCCACAGAAACAAAAATATTTCGCAACAGCATCATGTAGCACTATAGTAATTCGTAGGCTGGAAGTAGTGTTATGTATTTTTCATTCATGTTAAAAATGAACACTGAAAGATTGCTAGACCGCATCGGTGGTTTAATGGTTAGCGTGCTCGCCTTAAGTACGGTAGATCGTTGGTTCGAGCCCCGGTCGGGTCAAGCCAAAGACTTATATAATTGGTATGTGTTGCTTCTCTGATAAACATAAAGCTTTAATGAGTAAGAGGAAAGACTGGTAGGCTTGGAATCAGTATAATACGTTCGAGTGGAGAGACATATCTATCCGATGACAGTTGTTTTCAGTGAGCTAGCATTTCAAAAATCAAACTAGCGTCATTATCATCTCATTGAAATGTAGCTTATTCTGTGAAATATATCTGAAAAATAGCTCATTTCGTGTTATAAAAAATCACCCACTCACTGTTCTGAATAATGAGTGAGTGACTGTTGTTTAACGCCAATTCAGCAATATTTCAGCTATATCATGGCGAGAACAAGTTAATTTTCAATGAGATGATGAGGTCCGCTTTGTTCTAGAACAACACGCTGAGTTGGATATTTATAGTGCTAGTCCACTGAAACAACAGTCCGCGGGTAGACATGTCGCTACTCTCGGACACATTATTCTGATTCCGAGCCAAACAGTCTTTTCTCTTTCTCCTTAATGCTGCGTGCTTAGCGGAGAATCAACAAATATCAATCTTATGGTTTTTGGTTTGACCCGACCGGGACTCGAACCCACGATCTACCGCACTCGATGCGACCACGCTAGCCATTATGCCACCGATGCGGTTCTGTTCCCAATAGTAATAGATCCTATAATTTACCGCGTTAGCTACACTAAATGAGATCTCTGTATATAATGAGGATAGCTCTATTACTCTCTACATACAAACATAACCCTTTATATAAGATACATTGTATTTCAAAGGGATAGTGCTAAGCATATCTTAGCCTTTGTAAAAATAATATAATTGTCTTTGATTGCAGTAGTTACGATTAATCTCATAGTAGATTGTTTGTAAAACACAGGACGTAACTTAGTGAGCATTCAAGTTCAGATATTATCTGAGGAGAGTCAGAGTATTTTATTTAAACTCATTAGCAGGTTTCCTTTGTAATGCGTCATGATTTGGCTCAATTTATGTTCCATTTGCACAAGGGTGGCGTTTAAAACATCATTGTAATTTCTGGTCATCTACTATATATGCACTAACACTGTTCTTATCTTATTGTGTCTCCTGTCTGGCAAAACAAAATTTCTAATGCATCATTATTCCAACCTTCACACAATTTGACTTTTACCCTATTTCATACAGATATCTTTATTTAATACATGTAACACGTAGATATTTAATCTAGGACGCGTTTCTGGAACAACCTTCATTGGGCACGCCCATAGTCTACAGAAAGAAGAGGTAAATAATTTAAAAGTATTTGTGGTTAAGTAGACCAAAGAACCTAAACAGGATAGCCAACATCGGCTAAGATGTCCTATGTCTGAAGGAAATTGACCCTAGAGACTGTAAATTCCAAACATGAATATATTTAATGAACCATACCAGTGCTGCATCACTAGTTCACATGCAGGGATGTCCATCCAGTGATAGCAATTAATAACCATTACATACATAGTGTGATGGAATTTGTATCAGGTCTTGTCTGTTGTGTGAACCATTATCATCACGAATGGCGATAGCGACTAGTAGTGAATGCGGTTTATTCACGCGACAGGCGAGACCTAATAAAGTCTTGAACCAACACACTGTTATGCAATAAGTTTATCTAACAATTAAATAAAAACAAATTTTAAGCAAATAGCAAAGATTGAATTAAAATTAACAAAATTATTACAATACTTTGAGAGCGACTACATTGTGTGCATGACATGACGTCATTAGTTGCCATTCATTACAAATGTCACATTGCACCTTCACTATCGTCCAAAAACCCTTCTATTGGTGAAAAGTGTAGTACATATTTGTACTGAACCGTACAGTAACCGGAAATATTAAAGCTATGTCCTTGGAAATGTGTATACATATGACTGTTAATTCGTGATAGATTAATGTTGGAAAAGCGAAATAATATGAATGAATGAACATTGAACAATATATTTCCCCGCATTCCAATACTATGACGCCATGAACAAGTAATCCAGCAGAGTACATCTCGTGTAATGTCGCCATTCTTTTATCACCATAGTGTGGTGATGCAACATCTTGTATCAGCCTGGCTACTTTCTAAATTGTAAAGGAAAAGTTATTGCGATTCGTAGTCATACCGGCTCACCCAACAGGCTCGACCTGATACAAATGCTTGTACCAACACACTATGTATGTAATAGGTATTTATCTAACATTATGCAAGTTCTCCTTTGAAATTTGAGACGGTAGTCAGTCTGATGAATGGGGTCTGATACAAGATGTTATAAATCACCGACCTGCCGCAAGTCTTTTATCACATAATGTTGTATGGAGTACACTCCGACATGAGCGGGATTCGAACTCACAGCCTTAGTGGTGGTAGGCACTGATTGCATACGATCACGACCATGACCAGCCCCTTGGTCATTTTCAGTGTTAATATTTCGTAATATAACCTTCTTTGCAGATGGAAATGTATAAAGTAAGGGAATACACTCCAGCTTATAGATTCTTTAAAAGAATTAACTGGACCGTTACGGTTCTTTGTAAGAATCCACAGTTGGACTGAATTTTCCATAACAGAAAGTCGTGCAGAGAAAATAGTATTGGTAACGAGCGTCCTTGAATTTCGACCACATCAATATTCAACTGTCACATTTCTGAAATAAAAAAAAGTGGAAAAATAAGCCAACAGTTTACCTTGAGCAGACAACTGTGTACGTGAATTGATATACACCTACCGCAAATCCCTGACAAACTTAATCTAGTTGTACATACATTAGCGGTGAATGGCATTACTTAGTAATTGCATAGGAAGATGTTACTCGAACTGCCTTCCGATCGCTATCACAGCGGAACTCGCAGTTAATATGTTCTGGGTTTTTTTATACGAAATGGAACCAGGTACTATAACTTTCAATTCAGAAACCAATGGCTCTCTTGCCCAACAATTAGGAATGACATTTTGAAGACACCAAAGGGATAACCAGAAATCGCAAATCAAAGATGGAAAAACCATAATAAAAAGGACAAAAAGACAAATACTGGACCACAAAATACTACACAGAAATCTAAAGATTCAGCAACACGAACCCAACTAAAAACAAGGGTTCTCTTAGAACATCTACACACAGAACGATAATTTGAAAACCAGAACATTGAGGTTGCTTTTGTTTGTTTGTATTTGTTTAAACACTGAAGATGTTTTTGAGTTAAGGACTGGGGTCTCTTTAATCTGTCTAGTACCGTCACATTATCTATACATACCCCAAGCATGGATTACAGCTTTAATCAAACGTTACTAGTGGATGTTTCTTGGAACTTTGTAAAAAAAATTATCGATCGATAATCTTACATCCAACAAAATAATGAATCCGGTCACGGTAGGTAAACATTTAATCTCATTCGGAAGCTCTCTACTTCATCATAAAATCGCTACTGTTTTCAAAACCTAAAGAATTCATAGATTTGTCGCTGATTGGAAGTTTGAAATATGACCTATGACACTACCAGATACCACATATACCAGATGTTGCAAGATAATAGTGGATCGTCTGATACAAAGAGTTCCATTAATATATATTGTGCTTGGAAAACAACATCTAGCAACATCCGGAACAATGATCCAGAAATAGTTTGTCTCCTGGTTCCCAGACAAGGGGAAGTAATATGTTTGGGTAAATTGTGTGCTTTGCTCTAAAACATGGACAGACCACCTAGAATTGGAGAATTACTATGAGATTGAATTTTAGGTGACAAGGAGGAAATTGATCAGAGTTGATAGCCATTTTGCACTTTCACACATGCTGGCAGACTTTTCATTTGAAAAAAGCAACATTTACAAACAAATCAATGTATACACAGTATTTGAAACCAGTGCGCAAAGAGGTATCAATATCCCAATCATAAAGGTACGAATACTTTCTCTCAACCTATTGTACTGAGATTTTTCATCCCTATCCTCGACAAATATCAAAGGGTTTGAGGAAGAACTGTCTCACCTCCACATCGGACAATATATCCATAGCGAGTCATACCAACAACCGTTCGTAACGAGGTGCTGTAATACAGAATACATCTGTAACGAGCCACATCAACGACCATGCCTCTGTTTGATGGTGTTTAACGACATTTTCAGCAATAGTGCAGTTATATCGTGGTGGTCAGTTTTATTGGTGGAAGAAATCGGAGGACCCAGAGAAAACCATCTACCTGTCGCATAACGTGGTGTTGCAATGTAGAATACATCGCTAACGATTCACACCAATGTGTTAGTAACGATCGAGGTTCTGTAATACGACCGTTCGTAACGAGGTGCTATAATGGTTTGAAGATTAACATGCTGCCAATAGTAGGGTCAATACATCTTAATTTAAAAGCTATTAGTCAATGTAATCAGAGATAAGAAAATCGATTTAATTGTGTCTGATAATTATATTTGATAAAGAAATATAGCAAAGAATAGAATTAAATTAAATCTATATAAAGTGTTTTGATTATGTTTTTGGATATAAGTCAAGGTGATGAGCTAAGAAAGTTTTAATTTTTAATGCGATGCTTGAAATATTTGTAGAATTTGTTATTCAGTTTGATGGAAACTTAGGCAAAAGATAATATCATGGATAACATCGGACATTTTTTCATTGCAACGGGCAAACAACGACCAATCCTGACAGACGAGGAGCTGTTATTTTAAGTGGAAGAAGCGCGACTGTCTCCATTCAAAAGACACTATAACGCCACGATATAGCTGAAATACCGCCAAAGTTGCCTTAAACACCAATCAATCAATCAATCAATCAATCAATCAATCAATCAATCAATCAATCAAAAGACACTCATTTATGTCCGTTTCTGAAGGCGAGTTGCAACTGATACTTACAGTAGAGCTAGTGGATGTCCCTTTCAGAGGGGTTGTATCCATCAGTGGAGAAACTGTGTCATATTTCTATGCAACTATGTTCCATGTTTCAATGTATATCTTTTTGTTTGAATCTTAGCACTAGATTAGATATCTGCATCATTTTTATCTTCGAAGTGGTCCTGACTCATGGAAGAAAGAATGCGCATACCGTTTTTATCTTTGAAGTGTTCCCGACTCATAGAAAAGGGAATGTGCATATCGTTTTTTTTTCTATTGTATTCATATCAAAGAAATATATATTTTATTGCTGACTATATGTTATTTCGTGTTGTCAAGTGGACCCATTTTTAAAGCAATAGAGTGAATGAGTGAGTGGTTGTTGTTTAACGCCAACTCAGCAATTATTCAGCTCTATCATTTGCGAGAGCAAGTTAATTTTCAATGAAATGATGATGAGGGCCGTTTTGTACTAGACCAACACGCTTAGTTGGATTTCTATAGTGCTAGCTCACTGAAATAAGAGTCCGCGGATAGACATATTGCCCCGCTGAGACACATTATCCTGATTTCGAACCAACCAGTCGTTGCTCTTTGTCCTTAATGCTGAGTGCTTAGGGGGGATCCTTGGTTTGACCCGATCGGGAATCGAACCCAAGATCGAGCCGAGCACGTGCACGAACCATTACACCAACGATGCGGTTTTAAAGCAATAGGAAGTTCTTCTATCGTTAGCATTTTCTTCGCCATACAAGGATTATAATCCATCTCGCTTCTTCACAGAGGAGGTGGATCGTAATCCCTGGCTGGCGAAGATGCGCTACCAATCGTATATGCAATAAAGCTGTGGAATTGACGACATTTTATCTTCATTAATGTGATAGACATTTGATGTATGTTAATCTGCAAGAAGGCGCCATTCAACCTACTTATTTCATGTTTTGAACTATATATTTTCTTTCTTGGAAATTACAAAAATACTGATGGAATTCCCAGTGAATGTCGATTTATTATGTCTGTCTAGGAAGTAACAATACTAAATGATTTACTGTCAACAATAATGTTTTGTTCAATATATTTTTCTGTCCTGGTTAATTGAAGAAATTAAGTCGTAGATATTGTTATAACGCCTCTGGTAAGAAATTATCATGATACAATAAAAAAAACCTGCCTGTAGTGCCCCTATCTCTTAATAATTAAATTACAGACACGACAGACTATTGTCTCCTGGGAAATCCCTATTGACCACAACAGACATCAAACTTGTTCTTCTGATTGTTATTATGTGGTTTCTTCTTCCAATCAATTCACGAGAATTACAGACTGTCTCGCCACAGACGACACTTACGTAAATGGACGTAATTTTCGTTGTTTACTTATCATTCAATGTTATACATTAACTTGATAAAAAAGATTAATTGTTGTTTTGATGTCCAAGGCCGAACTAACCCATTTGGAAAATTATTTTCCTGTGTAGTTGAAGTAGTCTGTCGGTTCAACAGTTCACAACATATAGATACCATACAGAATCATAAAAAATGTTTGACAATGAATATAAAAAGTTGTTTGCAAACATAGAAATGGTTCGGTTACAAATGAAATGCACTTACATGTAAATAAGTTTGTTTGATGTTTGATGGTGTTTCACGCCACTTTCAACAATATTTCAGTTATACAGTGGTGATAGGCACTGATTGCATAGGTGTGTGTAAATCCAACTACCATACCATCACGGCCACGGCGGACACTCATGTAAATAAGAAATATATTAAAACGTTCGACATTAAAAAATTCTCCCTCATATATTTTTTTTTATTTGTAATCGCACAAAACAAAAATAACAAATTAGCATAATGTGATCTGTACATTTAATTTAATGGTGTCTGTGGTTACATATGCTGCAAAAAACAAAGTTCATCAATTCCGATCTCAATTTGAAACGCCTATCAGAATTGTAGAACAAATCACGGTAGAGTAATTATTTAAAAAAACAACAAATGTGGTTGTACAAATAAATAAACCGAATACAAGAAACATATACATGTCGGTACGATGCCCCGACGTTCGGTCATTGACGTAATAAGCACTCTTATAATAAAGTAACCTTTTATTCTTCGGTTATCAAGTTCAATTTTGATTTTACTCGTAACCCTCAAAGTCTACATGTAATACTACACGAGGTTGTCTATAAGGAAAACAAACATTACAATTATTTAATACATGAAATCATTATGACGTTTGATTTTCATAACAACAAGGTCATCGTCATGTTACTCATATATCGTGGGAACATCTTTATATTCTGTTAAAAAGTTTGATGTTACCAAAAGGGATAATCAGAAGCCGTAAATCGAAGAACAGATAATATAATGACCAATCGAAATAGGACAAATGCACAAACAATGATCGACAAAACACGGTTCATATATTTCTCAATTTAGTAAGCAGATGTCATATGTTCCAGTATTGTTATAAATACTGTTATAGTGACAGCCGGATTCTTTGAGCTGTAATGAAAGCGGGAGTTTTGGCGCTTTAAAATCTGATTCAACCCACCATTTCTTTAGAAATGCCTGTACCAAGTCAGGGTCATTACGGTTTTCACAGTTTCCGGTAGTTGACTGATTTTGTCTGTTTATATACTTATGAGTTTTGACTTTCCCTTTGTAAGATTGTTCGGAGTTCGGTAATTTTGTTATTACCCTTATGCACCTATTATTTCATACAAATTGGCCACCTTGTAGAATGATTTGGCTACATATGGGTTTGGGTTATGGTGTTTAACGCCACTTTCAACATTATTTTAGTTATATCGTGGCGGTCAGTTTTATTGTTGGAAGAAACCGGAGTACCTTTACGCAGGTCACTGACAAACTTTATCACATAATATTGTATCGAGTCATGAACGAGTTCGAACTCATAACTGTTGTGATGATAGGCACTGGTTGCACATGTAGTTGTAAATCAAACTACCATACGATCACGACCACGACGGCCCCTTTCAAATTTACGAAAACTGTAAATAGTTTTAACATTTTTATACTTGTCATATGTAAACTCTAACATGATCTTGAACTTGCTGAAGGCGGTCAGTATTTGATGACAGAAGAAGAAAAATATGTACTCTGTATTACTTTACCATATAGTAAGGTTGTTTTTCACGGATGAAGCAATTTGCATTTTAGTTAGATTGAGAACGACAGGAATTCTTCTATTTCAAATTTTACAGGAAGCTGAGATATAATTATCGAAGTCTCAATAGAACTGATTAATTTCAAAGTATCTGACAAGAAAGCTTTTAACGTTGACGAGGGAAACACTTCAAATCGATACATGTAAGACCTTTAAAACACGACAATTGTCGACCAAAGTTTGATATCAACTGACACGAAAAAGAGTAGTTTTTAGTCTTTCCAGCGTATACCTTCAGCTTGTCTCCAACTATCAAGATTCACACAAATTAACCCATGCTTGGATAAACAAATTACTTTCTGTGTAAAATTTCATGCATCACATAAGATTTCTATTAATCTGGAGAAATCTAACAAAAGACAATACTGAAACCGTCTGCATGCATTAGGATTCAGTTGCCAACATTAGGCATGGTTAATAACTACTGCTTTTAAAAAATGTCAACAGGCTTGCTGGAAATCGTTAATTAAATTCTCCATCCTTCTAAAATATTCAAAGAAGAGTTTGAAGATACCAAAGGGGGTAATCAGAAGCCGTAAATCGAAGGACAGACAGTACAATGGCCTATAAAAAAAAAGACGAACGGGCAAAGAATGAGCAACACGAATCCCGCTTAAAAACCCGGGTAGGGTTGAACTCGGGTGCTTCGGAAAGGATATACGAAAACAAGATATTCCGTTTTCTGTCAGCAAAGTAACAATGTAAGTTTATAATTAAGTGCACACGATGCGCTTCTGGAATAACCTTAATCAGGTACGCTTATTGTCAAAAGATTGGAAGGCCAAATACACGTTATATAAAAGTCTTTATGAGACAGATATTGGACATAGTCGTGTAGTTTGTACATGATGTGTATTTCTAATATAGGTGGATATTTCGCTTAGGTGCTATTTTTAACCTTGGGGGAAGGGAGGGGTCGATGTTGTTCATGTTGTGTAGTAACATTGTCATTTGTACCATGGTTTCCTGTTTTGTTCATGAACTGATATTTATGATATTTATATATTTATTACAAAAGTTTGAAGATACCAAAGGGGTAATCGGAAGTCGTAAATCGAAAATAAGGGTAATAACAAAATTACCGAACTCCGAACAATCGGACAAAATCAGTCAACAACCGGAAAAGGACAGACACCAACTGTTGAGGGTTATTCCTGAATCGCGTCGTGCGCACTAATTTAGATAATTACGTTTTTATTATATATTTTAAATGAGCAAAAAAAAAAAGAAAAGAAAACCCCATTTACTACATACCTAGTATCCTTAAGGTCGTCGATGTTGACCATTATTAGCATAATAAAATGAGTATGAAACTATTACCAAGCTATACAGTACAGAATTTAACATTCGATTGTAAAAAAAACTAAAACAAATGTAGATACCAAATTTAGTGCACACGACCCCTAAGATACAATCAACAATCACACTATTAATATGTACTTATAAAGAGATGACTAATTTGTTTTCTGACAATACCTCATGCTATGACACCTACGATTGTATCGTGACGGTCAAATTAACCAACATTATATGATATTCTAGTTCATATGCCTGTACTCCGTGTCACCTTTTCAAAGGTCATTTAAACGGTCAGGAAATGGAAACTACTCAGCACGCTACGTAAAACTAAAGTACATCTGAAAGATTGAATATCACACTATTTTATTTTTAGCAATGACTTATCCTTCATTTGATTGGTTTCGGATAAATGGCATTTAGTCACGTGTCTACGAAGATCTAACATTGTTTTTTCTGCCATTAATTTTACCGGAAGTGTAAGTCATAAACAAACCTCAGATATGCCTAAGCATAAACATAAACAAAAAATTACTATTAATAACATATAGATACAAATTTTAATGAAACTATGTAAGCTGCTCATGGTTATGTTATAAACAAATATGGCGATTGCGCAATGTTTATCTTCCGTAGAGAAAGTCAAGGAAGTAAGCCATTCATTTAAATCGTAAAGGAATAATATAAAATGTTGATTATTTACTTCTGGATGGTTGTTTTGTATTTGATTTCCAACACACACAAAAGGACAAAGAATGGATACATAAACAATCAGTACCGTAACTGTTGATGAAGCATAGTTCTAAAATCGGTAACAAACTCTATCATTACGTCCCACTAGGCCGGTAATTACTTGTAATGAAGATTGGCATTAATGATATATCATAGAAATAGTCTTGTATGCAAATACCAAAAGTCAAATATTATGTTAATTAATTGCAAAAAGTGCACAACTCACGGCGAATGCATAGAAAGAAGAGTTTGAAGATACCAAAGGGGTAATCAGAATCCGTATATCGAAGAAAAAGAGACAACACAATGACAAAAAGAAAAAGTACAAAAGGACAAACAATGATCTACAAAACATACATAAAAAAAACTAAAGATCGAGTAACACGAACCCCACTAAAAACCGGGGGTGAACTCTGGTGCTCCGAAAGGGTAAGCAGTTCCTGCTCCACTAGTGACACCCGTTGTGTCAATCTAGTTACAAACCTGATGATATGTCATGATTGAGGAAAGGACCAGGAAGTGCTTACGACAAGTGGAACATATCCGGGGTTATTTGTGACACAGCTATTCCATAGCGGTCAACCAAGTCATGGTGGCGACCGTCAAATTTTCGAAATGATGACTTCAACTTAACTAAGAGGAACCTTTGGTTCAGTAGCTTCCTTGTTAGCAGCAATCCTCTATCAAGGAAATTCTGATAGGAACCACAAGCTCTGGAATATCGTATCAACTGAGAGATATATATACTCCATATGCAGGGGCTGCTGGAATGTTGCTACATATGAATGGAAAGTTCATAATTGGAAAATTTTATTCATCTCGTTTGTCGTAAAGTGTCGTTCTTTACCGCCCCTCACTGTCAATTGTGAACACCCTACATGTATTAGGGATAATTGTTGACGATTGACATGAACAATGTTCAAGTAAAATTATTGTGTCATTTCTGTGTTTGGAAGTTAGAGGTGTGACAAGGGAGAGGTTGGTTATATTGTCGACAATGCCAGACTGCTTACCCTCCACATACACCAAGAAATATATCTACATCATATGTAAATAGAGTGGTATTAATTCATGTTTTCACATATAGAGATATCAGTTTGTTTTATTGTGAAAAGGTACCATTTATGGCAGGTACCTCCTTTTCTTATTAGATTTTGAGTCAAATGCATTCTTTTTTTTATTTATTTCTTCTATGACCCTGCCGCCGTGATTATAAAAATTACTACCACTTTAAAATGATACATATTTTCCAGTTTCAGTCGTACGATAAAATGTTGTGAACAAGAATAAAGAGTATCCAAGCCAGGTGGGACGGTCCAGATACGAAATAAGACAACAGTTCAAGCAAAAGAATCACAAATTCGGACAACAAACCGGAAGTGAAAAACATTCGGACATGAAACCGGAAGTGGCAATTTAGTATATTTCTTTTTATTAGACAGGTTAATATTTACCTTACCAAAATTGATGGTTAAGATTTCAAAGATTCAAAGATTTAGAAATCTAATTCAGTCTTAAGAATAACGACCACAATTAAGGTGTATAATTATAGCAAAAGTATACCCCTCTCATTAAATAAATTTAATGCTTTCGTTGTGCTCTAATATTAATTTCAAGCCACTATCACATTACGTAAGAAAAAAAAACATTTTAAAGTTGATGTGAATTAATGGTTCCCACAGGAAGTCTTACAACACATCAATTTTCTGCTTTAATCGGGTTTTGCCTAACGAATGCACGGTATCATCATGGCTTCTCATTATAGCTCCAAATGAAAGAATTGCAAAATGTACGTAAAAAAAACAACATAGCTCTTTATAATGGCGGCAAATAAACTGTCATTCAGTCATTAATTACTGGGATTTCTAGAGTTTATTTATAATCCTGATTTAAAATCATGAGGTAATAAAACCAGTACTGTCGGAGCCATTATGATTTATATAATTCTGGATCAATTACGTTTGTAGAAAATCCGAAAATTAACTGAAAGATTTAGAATTAAATAGAGAATGTCCTCGACAATCCAAAGGAAGTAATTCTAAGAAAAAATTAAACAACATCGGAAATTTTGCTTCCAACAATATTAAATTAAAATTAAAACTTGAATAATATATTTTGAATTTTCGATTCTGAACATGTATCCTTTTTATATCAATTACATTCGTTCTTCTTATAATTAAATAGACAATCCTTATACTATATAATTCTTTAAAGACTCTTAGTTTTGTTGATCTGGGAACGATTTGAAAGTAGAAAAATAGCATTACTTGTTTTTCCGAGCGAATACAATCCCTGTTAGTTTGTGTGATAAGGTATATTCTAAGGTGTGCCACAATCCCAAAAAGAGATATTAGCATATTCCTACCCGATAGGGTAAACTAGATGGCGAGCACAATCGTGACAGAAAAATCAAATAATAATACTACAAAATGGATATGTATTAAAAACATTCACATAATAATAATGAAATAGAAGACAATGTATAACAACAGATCTAATATATCACTAAGACAACCAATAAACATTACACATACAAGACCACCCGGTAACGCTACACAACAAAGACAACACAGAAACATTACATCACCAAGACAACCAATAAACATTACACCACACGGTAAAATTACACTACATACAAAACGCAGAAGCATTGCATCGCCAAGACAATCTCTGAAAATTACACTTCAAAGACAACCCAGAAATATTTCCCAATAAAAGCATGACCCCAGCCCCTAAAAGTCAAATGGTCGGTCCCTAATTGAACATGAGCAACTGTAGTTCACAGGTTATGTAGACGTCACACACATAAAAACCAAACGTAAAACTGATTCAGAGACAAATCTGATTACATAGCAATGCTAAATTGATTATATATGGTCTATATTATTTCCCTTGTCGTCATCTTAATAAGCATTGCATGTTTCTGAAGCCCTGCAGATATTTTAAGTGAATTGAAGAGAGAGAGAGAAACCAAGAGACAGCCTGAAAATTTAATTTAGCTCTTTGGTCATATATAAATGATCAATTACGAACGCACCTTGGGAACTGATTCGAGAGTCTGGAAAATCTATCTCACTCAAGCGCTTGCCATGGAAGGAACTTAATTTGTGCAATGCAGATAAATTACTTGGAATTGTGGGACGTTTAATTCGATTTCCATTGCTCTTGTGTGCAAATTCAATTTTTTTCTTACTTACAGGAAGGGCCTATAATAGAATCATACGATCTCGAAAAGTTTCCAATTTTTCGAATGAGACATAGCACACAATAATTCAAATACATGCTGAGCTGGTAAAAATATAAGTAAACTATTTACTCTAAATATAAGTAAATCCATAGTTGAAGCGAATCGCGTTAAATCTGAAAATTTGTATCACGTGTCCGGCTGTTAAAGGCCAATAACTTTTCAGAATAACCTTCATCAGGTATACTCAAGGTCAAAAGATTGGAAAAACCAAAAAGTCTTTGTGAGGTAGAAAACTTAATTGAAAGAGTGCATCTACATAGCCGAGTCTCTCTGGATTCTGGGTGTCATCTAGTACTAAAACATTTGTCTCCGAATGAAAAGTAACAAAACCCTGTTACGGCAATCCATATACAGAGATATGTAACAAGACAAACGAAGAGTGGGACGCAACATAAGAGCACAAAATCTAAATGAAAAAAGCGAAGTAGTAAAATATCCATGGTTACAGACATGGTCATCTACTTCTCCATTATAGATGAATCCATGGGGGAGGGAATCACAGACGTGGATGGGGTCAGTCTAGCAAACTCTGGCTCCTCTTCGTACCCAATTCGATGAAAACTGACTCCCTGTGACTTTATTCTGGAGAAATGAGAATGAATGAAATATTGATATTTTATTAATGGAAAATAATTCCAAATTGGAATTATTAGCATACAAACAATGAAAAATGTATAAAACATACAAGATACAAAAAACACATTTAATTTGTAGTCATTGCATCTCTTTAATTCTAATGACTTGGTTATTTTAATGTGGTAATGAAGAACATATATCATCATCAAAAGAATATGAACTCTAGATGAACTGTCGAAAGTTTATATTAAAGTCTGAAATTACATATATCCTGTGATGTCGATTACGTAGACACGTGCAGAACCTATTTTCGTTACTTCAGAACTCTGTTTTTTTATTAGCTTGCATAATGAGGCTGTAAAGGGTTGCTCTTACACAATTAGACGGATTAATCGAATGAAGTTAAGAGCATCAGGCGAATATTGTTCAAAAGAACTATTGCAAAATCTACGATTTTATATAATATATTTTTTTTTATTTGGAAATAAGGTTCACGTAGAGAAGTAACAAAATATAAGAAATTGTAAGATTTGTGCACCACGTGATCCACCATACCTTTAATTTGCTAACATGTTGCAAAAAAAAAAACGGTTTTTTTTCTATTCTAATTTGGCCTTGATAAAATAACCTTCCTTTCTATCACGTCTTTTTATATATAGTGACCGTCTGCTGAACCCACTTTAACGTAATCAACAGCAATCAAAGTCAACATAATGTTTTTCCCTTGTGGCTTGTAACATTGTGTAATTAAAAAGATTTATTACATTGACGTTTTTGTATCGCAGACATTTTAACGGAAGTGTCACTATTTGTATTAATGAAGCGAACAAGTGAAAATAAGATCACTGTTGTTCAATTTCATGTTAATTACAGTACTTGACAGAAAAAATTGTAATCAAGACAATGGCGAATGGAGCATAACAATTACAGAGTAAAAATGTAGTTCAGATTTACTATTGAGATAAATCCATTGAACGCTACGGAAAGAAATTATATATTGAAAGGATTGTCGAGTTCGGTTCTAAGCATCAGAATTATAGTTCCGGAGCACCTGGGTTCACTCCCGGTTTGTAGTGGGGTTTGTGTTACTCGATCGTTAGTTTTATGTGTAATGTTTTGTAGATCGTTGTTTGTCCTTTTGCCCTTTGTGTTATCTGTTCTTCTTAGATTTACGGATTCTGAATACCCCTTTAGTATCTTCAAACTCTTCTAACTGTAACTTTTCTTCTTTACTTGACAAACGGTGAACAATTTCCACGTGATAAGTGGTACCAATGTAACTGACAACATTGTATGTAGTTAAACACGTGTAGCCTAGTACTTATGAACTGACACCAACATATATAGAGTTGATAATGTGATTTATACTAATATATATATTTGCAAGTGACTGACTGTCTAAGACATTTCCGTTCTGTGTCTCATATTCAATATCCTTTATGGGGGGAGGGGCGGGTGACTTAATGAGTTAGGTAGCTGGATTACTTAACAACTCATACAAGCCTATCACCAATACGGCGTGGGTTCGCGCCCGGCTTTATAAATTACAAATAAAAAGCTTACCAGTTGCTTGCCCATGGTCGGTGATTCTCACCGGGTACTCCGGCTTCTTCCACCACTAAAATGGTCTCCATGATATAGCTGAAATATTGCTGAAAGTGGCGTTAAACACCAAAAATCAATCAATCAATATCCTTTAATAAAATTTAACTGTTATATACATAAACATTTTATTATCAGTAAATTATGTGCTCATATTCAATATCCTTTAATAAAATGTAACTGTTATATACATAAACATTTTATTAGCAGTTCAATTATGTGCTCATATTCAATATTATTTAATAAATATAAATGCATGGCTGTCATGATAATGCCGTAAAAATGGAAATCGATACATAGAGAAAGTCACATGGCCCTTTTCATATGAGATCCCTCATCGGCCCTAAGTCCTGATATATCAGCCAGAGAGTCTAACTGACTCGGGACCAAAGGCTGATTATTAATAGCTGGAACTTTGCATTGCTTCCCTAGTGGAGCAGGAACTGTTTATCCTCCCGGAGCACCTGAGTTTACCCACGGTTTTTAGTGGGGTTCGTGTTATTCGGTCTTTAGTTTTATATGTATGTTTTATAGATCGTTGCTTGTCCTTTTGTACTTTTTCTTTTGGCCATTGTGTTGTCCTGTTCTTTTTCGATATACGGATTCTGATTACCTCCCTTTGCTAAGAATAAAAACGAAATTTTATACATTTTTGGGCACGACATGTTTCTGGAATGACCTTCAAAGGTCAACAGATTAGAGAGCTAATTAATTTAAAAGTTTTTAAGAGAAAGAAAATTAAATGTCCTAAACAGAAGAGCCAAAATCACCTAGGTTAAATAATATTAGTGTTATGTCTTAATATACAAATATATAAGGTATATGGGGCATTATAACTGGGACGAAGGCGAGTTTTGGTTAACCAAGCATTTCCTAGTTTTGTGCCGAGTTTAGTTTATAATTATTTTATTTGATCAATAATACAATGAGGATCAGACACAAGTTTGACCAACTTTTGGAGTCTTCTCCTATATATACAATTATTATTACATTATGTTGAGAATGCACAAGAAAATAATAAAAGTACAATTGTATCATATAACAGACGTTGAAAATAATGAAAGAAGAAAAAGAAATGAGGAAAACCTGTGTGTATGTGCATGGGTGCTGGATGATGTTTGGTTAGTACATTTAAGCGATTAGAAATCGCTTAACCTTTTTATGAATCGAAAAACTGAATAAAAAATAAAGCAATTATTTGCATAACTTAATGTTTCTCTTCCTGATGTGAGAAGTGAAGTATTGATCAATTGAGACAAATTGATTATGCTGAGAAACAAGTCGTTTCTTATTTCAGAATATTTGCTACAAACAAAAATGAAGTGGTTCGCATCTTCTTGATGTGCGCCGCAGCTTCAATGCTGGACTAGATAGGATATTTACTTTGCATAGATCATGGTTGAGGAAAGAAACTCTACATCTAAGTTGTGTTAAAATGGCGTTTAACTTTGTAGGGCCATAGAAATAAATTTTGGGAACTGAGATCTTATTTGATTGGCTGTTTATACGAAGTGCGTTTTTTAATTTAGATAATGAATCTAATTTTCTGCGCCGAGTATGCATAAACTATATATTTTAAGACACTGCATTAATATTGCAATTATCCTGCCGAAAATCACATTAATCCTTAAGCGGTGATATTTTTAATTAATTAATAAATTATTCAATTATCTCTTGATTTCCCCTTCTGATAAATATTGTCACCAGGAAGTGAACTGATTTACAACTAGTGTCCCAGAGCTCAACCGGTAAAACATGCAAAAGGGGCACCAGCAAATCTATTTATCGGTCATTGGCCGCATATATCAAAACATTATACAGCCAATGCAATTTGACTGCTCAAATAGAGCGAGTGCACGATAATATATATTTATTATTTAATGCAATCCCATTCAGGTCAACTTTAAAGATAAACCTTTACTCAAGAATTATAGATTGCACAGATATTCAAGATATCCGCCCAACAGTAATTCAGAATCTTCTTTTACTCAGTGTGTAAGCTGAAATCGTCTTTGCATGACACCAAATAGATAGAAGGAATACAAAGAGGAAATGATATGTCCTTTTACCCAAAACAAAACAGAAAAAAAGAAGAAAAAAAGACTGATATGCGGCATGCATAGATGTATAATTTTACAATTTCTGGAATATTCAGAATTTGTGTGTCTCTGTCGCCAAACAATGTTTCTTATTTTGTTAGGAGTGACTGAGTGATTGTTACCTAACGTCAACTCTGTAAATGTTCATCTTTATTATGTTGTAATCTCAATGTATTTGTGCAGACCAATTGTGATATATGGTTGTGATTACCAGTTTACCACCTTTTGAAAAAATTAAAAGCAAGCAATTCTATTTAAAATCATTTGGCGCAATCAATATAGACCATTTGCACATTTCCTACTTTAATTCTTAAATTATATGTCTTTGTTGTAGTTATTTCCCCTTAAGGCAGTTAAAATGGTGTCCTTTCGTACAAACTTCAATGATTATAAAATATCTTTTATATCTCTTAAATATTTTAACAACATCGTTATTTTCTTTGAATAATGAGTTCTGATTACCCCTCAATGAGTTAGGTAGCTGGATTACCTAACAACTCATACAAGCCTATCACCAATACGGCGTGGGTTCGCGCCCGGCTTTATAAATTACAAAAAGGGTGCACTCGACTCGCAGCCACAAGTAATAAAGTTTACCAGTTGCTTGCCCATGGTCGGTGGTTTTCTCCGGATATTCCTGTTTCCTCCACCAATAAAACTGACCGCCACGATATAACTCAAATATTGCTGAAAGTGGCGTTAAACACCATAAAACAAACAAACAAAGGGGTAAGCCGTCAATCGAAGAAGTACAGACAACATCATGACCAAAAGATACCAAAGGGGTAAGCCGGCAATCGAACAAGTACAGACCACATCATGACCAAACGATACCAAAGGGGTAAGCCGGCAATCGAACAAGTACAGACAACATCATGACCAAAAGATACAAAAGGGGTAAACCGGAAATCGAACAAGTACAGACCACATCATGACCAAAAGATACCAAAGGGGTAAGACGACAATCAAAGAAGTACAGACAACATCATGACCAAAAGATACCAAAGGGGTAAGCCGGCAATCGAACAAGTACAGACAACATCATGACCACAAGATACCAAAGGGGTAAGCCGGCAAACGAAGAAGTAGAGACAACATCATGACCAAAAGATACCAAAGGGGTAAGCCGGCAATCGAAGAAGTACAGAAAACATCATGACCAAAAGATACCAAAGGGGTAAGCCGGCAATCGAAGAAGTACAGACAACATCATGACCAAAAGATACCAAAGGGGTAAGCCTTCAATCGAAGAAGTGCAGACAACATCATGACCAAAAGATACCAAAGGGGTAAACCGTTAATCGAAGAAGTACAGACAACATCATGACCAAAATATACCTAAGGGATAAGCCGTCAATCGAAGAAGTACAGACAACATCATGACCAAAAGATACCAAAGGGGTAAGCCGTCAATCGAAGAAGTACAGACAACATCATGACCAAAAGATACCAAAGGGGTAAGCCATAAATCGAAGAAGTACAGACAACATCATGACCAAAACATACCAAAGGGATAAGCCGTCAATCAAAGAAGTACAGACAACATCATGACCAAAAGATACCAAAGGGGTAAGCCGTCAATCGAAGAAGTACAGACAACATCATGACCAAAAGATATCAAAGGGGTAAGCCGTCAATCGAAGAAGTACAGACACCATCATGACCAAAAGATACCAAAGAGGTAAGCCGTCAATCGAAGAAGTACAGACAACATCATGACCAAAAGATACCAAAGGGGTAAGCCGTCAATCGAAGAAGTACAGACAACATCATGACCAAAAGATACCAAAGGAGTAAGCCGTCAATCGAAGAAGTACAGACAACATCATGACCAAAAGATACCAAAGGGGTAAGCCGTTAATCGAAGAAGTACAGACAACATCATGACCAAAAGATACCAAAGGGGTAAGCCGTCAATCGAAGAAGTACAGACAACATCATGACCAAAAGATACCAAAGAGGTAAGCGTCAATTGAAGAAGTACAGACAACATCATGACCAAAAGATACCAAAGGGGTAAGCCGTCAATCGAAGAAGTACAGACAACATCATGACCAAAAGATACCAAAGGGGTAAGCCGTCAATCGAAGAAGTAGAGACAACATCATGACCAAAAGATACCAAAGGGGTAAGCCGTCAATCGAAGAAGTACAGACAACATCATGACCAAAAGATACCAAAGGGGTAAGCCGTCAATCGAAGAAGTACAGACAACATCATGATTAAAAGATACCAAAGGGGTAAGCCGTCAATCGAAGAAGTACAGACAACATCATGACCAAAAGATACCAAAGGGGTAAGCCATCAATCGAACAAAGGGGTAAGCCGTCAATCGAAGAAGTACAGACAACATCATGACCAAATGATACCAAAGGGGTAAGCCGTCAATCGAAGAAGTACAGACAACATCATGACCAAAAGATACCAAAGGGGTAAGCCATCAATCGAAGAAGTACAGACAACATCATGACCAAATGATACCAAAGGGGTAAGCCGTCAATCGAAGAAGTACAGACAACATCATGACCAAAAGATACCAAAGGGGTAAGCCGTCAATCGAAGAAGTACAGACAACATCATGACCAAATGATACCAAAGGGGTAAGCCGTCAATCGAAGAAGTACAGACAACATCATGACCAAATGATATCAAAGGGGTAAGGCGTCAATCGAAGAAGTACAGACAACATCATGACCAAAAGATACCAAAGGGGTAAGCCGTCAATCGAAGAAGTACAGACCACATCATGATCAAAAGATACCAAAGGAGTAAGCCGTCAATCGAAGAAGTACAGGCAACATCATGACCAAAATATACCTAAGGGATAAGCCGTCAATCGAAGAAGTACAGACAACATCATGACCAAAAGATACCAAAGGGGTAAGCCATCAATCGAAGAAGTACAGACAACATCATGACCAAAAGATACCAAAGGGGTAAGCCATCAATCGAAGAAGTACAGACAACATCATGACCAAAAGATACCAAAGGGTAAGCCGTCAATCGAAGAAGTAGACAACATCATGACCAAAAGATACCAAAGGGATAAGCCGTCAATCAAAGAAGTACAGACAACATCATGACCAAAAGATACCAAAGGGGTAAGCCGTCAATCGAAGAAGTACAGACAACATCATGACCAAAAGATATCAAACGGGTAAGCCGTCAATCGAAGAAGTACAGACACCATCATGACCAAAAGATACCAAAGGGGTAAGCCGTCAATCGAAGAAGTACAGACAACATCATGACCAAAAGATACCAAAGGGGTAAGCCGTCAATCGAAGAAGTACAGACAACATCATGACCAAAAGATACCAAAGGGGTAAGCCATCAATCGAAGAAGTACAGACAACATCATGACCAAAAGATACCAAATGGGTAAGCCGTCAATCGAAGAAGTACAGACAACATCATGACCAAAAGATACCAAAGGGGTAAGCCATCAATCGAAGAAGTACAGACAACATCATGACCAAAAGATACCAAAGGGGTAAGCCGTCAATCGAAGAAGTACAGACCACATCATGATCAAAAGATACCAATGGAGTAAGCCGTCAATCGAAGAAGTACAGGCAACATCATGACCAAAATATACCAAAGGGATAAGCCGTTAATCGAAGAAGTACAGACAACATCATGACCACAAGATACCAAAGGGGTAAGTCGTCAATCGAAGAAGTACAGACAACATCATGACCAAAAGATACCAAAGGGGTAAGCCATCAATCGAAGAAGTACAGACAACATCATGACCAAAAGATACCAAAGGGGTAAGCCGTCAATCGAAGAAGTACAGACCACATCATGACCAAAAGATACCAAAGGGATAAGCCGTCAATCAAAGAAGTAGAGACAACATCATGACCAAAAGATACCAAAGTGGTAAGCCGTCAATCGAAGAAGTATAGACAACATCATGACCAAAAGATACCAAAGGGGTAAGCCGTCAATCGAAGAAGTACAGACAACATCATGACCAAAAGATACCAAAGGGGTAAGCCGTCAATCGAAGAAGTACAGACAACATCATGACCAAAAGATACCAAAGGGATAAGCCGTCAATCGAAGAAGTACAGACAACATCATGACCAAAAGATACCAAAGGGGTAAGCCGTTAATCGAAAAAGTACAGACAACATCATGACCAAAAGATACCAAAGGGGTAAGCCGTCAATCGAAGAAGTACAGACAACATCATGATTAAAAGATACCAAAGGGGTAAGCCGTCAATCGAAGAAGTACAGACAACATCATGACCAAAAGATACCAAAGGGGTAAGCCATCAATCGAACAAAGGGGTAAGCCGTCAATCGAAGAAGTACAGACAACATCATGACCAAATGATACCAAAGGGGTAAGCCGTCAATCGAAGAAGTACAGACAACATCATGACCAAAAGATACCAAAGGGGTAAGCCATCAATCGAAGAAGTACAGACAACATCATGACCAAATGATACCAAAGGGGTAAGCAGTCAATCGAAGAAGTACAGACAACATCATGACCAAAAGATACCAAATGGGTAAGCCGTCAATCGAAGAAGTACAGACAACATCATGACCAAAAGATACCAAAGAGGTAAGCCGTCAATCGAAGAAGTACAGACAACATCATGACCAAATGATATCAAAGGGGTAAGGCGTCAATCGAAGAAGTACAGACAACATCATGACCAAAAGATACCAAAGGGGTAAGCCGTCAATCGAAGAAGTACAGACCACATCATGATCAAAAGATACCAAAGGAGTAAGCCGTCAATCGAAGAAGTACAGGCAACATCATGACCAAAATATACCTAAGGGATAAGCCGTCAATCGAAGAAGTACAGACAACATCATGACCAAAAGATACCAAAGGGGTAAGCCATCAATCGAAGAAGTACAGACAACATCATGACCAAAAGATACCAAAGGGGTAAGCCATCAATCGAAGAAGTACAGACAACATCATGACCAAAAGATACCAAAGGGTAAGCCGTCAATCGAAGAAGTAGACAACATCATGACCAAAAGATACCAAAGGGATAAGCCGTCAATCAAAGAAGTACAGACAACATCATGACCAAACGATATCAAAGGGGTAAGGCGTCAATCGAAGAAGTACAGACAACATCATGACCAAAAGATACCAAAGGGGTAAGCCGTCAATCGAAGAAGTACAGACCACATCATGATCAAAAGATACCAAAGGAGTAAGCCGTCAATCGAAGAAGTACAGACAACATCATGACCAAAATATACCTAAGGGATAAGCCGTCAATCGAAGAAGTACAGACAACATCATGACCAAAAGATACCAAAGGGGTAAGCCATCAATCGAAGAAGTACAGACAACATCATGACCAAAAGATACCAAAGGGGTAAGCCATCAATCGAAGAAGTACAGACAACATCATGACCAAAAGATACCAAAGGGTAAGCCGTCAATCGAAGAAGTAGACAACATCATGACCAAAAGATACCAAAGGGATAAGCCGTCAATCAAAGAAGTACAGACAACATCATGACCAAACGATACCAAAGGGGTAAGCCGTCAATCGAAGAAGTACAGACAACATCATGACCAAAAGATATCAAACGGGTAAGCCGTCAATCGAAGAAGTACAGACACCATCATGACCAAAAGATACCAAAGGGGTAAGCCGTCAATCGAAGAAGTACAGACAACATCATGACCAAAAGATACCAAAGGGGTAAGCCGTCAATCGAAGAAGTACAGACAACATCATGACCAAAAGATACCAAAGGGGTAAGCCTTCAATCGAAGAGGTACAGACAACATCATGACCAAAAGATACCATAGGGGTAAGCCGTCAATCGAAGAAGTATAGACAACATCATGACCAAAAGATACCAAAGGGGTAAGCGTCAATCGAAGAAGTACAGACCACATCATGACCAAAAGATACCAAAGGGGTAAGCGTCAATCGAAGAAGTACAGACAACATCATGACCAAAAGATACCAAAGGGGTAAGCCATCAATCGAAGAAGTACAGACAACATCATGATCAAAAGATACCAAAGGGGTAAGCCGTCAATCGAAGAAGTACAGACAACATCATGACCAAAAGATACCAAAGAGGTAAGCCGTCAATCGAAGAAGTACAGACAACATCATGACCAAAAGATACCAAAGGGGTAAGCCGTCAATCGAAGAAGTACAGACAACATCATGACCAAAAGATAACAAAGGGGTAAGCCGTCAATCGAAGAAGTAGAGAAAACATCATGACCAAAAGATACCAAAGGGGTAAGCCGTCAATCGAAGAAGTACAGACAACATCATGATCAAAAGATACCATAGGGGTAAGCCGTCAATCGAAGAAGTACAGACAACATCATGACCAAAATATACCAACGGGGTAAGCCATCAATCGAAGAAGTACAGACACCATCATGACCAAAAGATACCAAAGGGGTAAGCCGTCAATCGAAGAAGTACAGACAACATCATGACCAAAAGATACCAAAGGGGTAAGCCGTCAATCGAAGAAGTACAGACAACATCATGACCAAAAGATACCAAATGGGTAAGCCGTCAATCGAAGAAGTACAGACAACATCATGACCAAAAGATACCAAAGGGGTAAGCCGTCAATCGAAGAAGTACAGACAACATCATGACCAAAAGATACCAAAGGGGTAAGCCGTCAATCGAAGAAGTACAGACCACATCATGATCAAAAGATACCAATGGAGTAAGCCGTCAATCGAAGAAGTACAGGCAACATCATGACCAAAATATACCAAAGGGATAAGCCGTTAATCGAAGAAGTACAGACAACATCATGACCACAAGATACCAAAGGGGTAAGTCGTCAATCGAAGAAGTACAGACAACATCATGACCAAAAGATACCAAAGGGGTAAGCCATCAATCGAAGAAGTACAGACAACATCATGACCAAAAGATACCAAAGGGGTAAGCCGTCAATCGAAGAAGTACAGACCACATCATGACCAAAAGATACCAAAGGGATAAGCCGTCAATCAAAGAAGTAGAGACAACATCATGACCAAAAGATACCAAAGTGGTAAGCCGTCAATCGAAGAAGTACAGACAACATCATGACCAAAAGATACCAAAGGGGTAAGCCGTCAATCGAAGAAGTACAGACAACATCATGACCAAAAGATACCAAAGGGGTAAGCCGTCAATCGAAGAAGTACAGACAACATCATGACCAAAAGATACCAAAGGGATAAGCCGTCAATCGAAGAAGTACAGACAACATCATGACCAAAAGATACCAAAGGGGTAAGCCGTTAATCGAAAAAGTACAGACAACATCATGACCAAAAAATACCAAAGGGGTAAGTCGTCAATCGAAGAAGTACAGACAACATCATGACCAAGTGAAAAAGGACAAACAACGATCAACAAAATATTACATAGAAATTACAGCGGGCAACAGGAACCCCACTAAAAGCTGGGATGGACGCATGTTCTCCGGAAGGATTAGCAGTGCATGTACCACATGTGACATCAGTCGTGTTACAATTAGACGACACGAACATCATCTGATATGGAAATCGCGTTGAGCATCAATATACGTAAATAAATACAAATAACATAAATAAAACATAAACCCATACAACACAAATAGGAGTCAAGGCGAATCGAACATCGTTTTTACGCGGAAATCATAAAATACGTGAAGACATGTTATTTGACAACATGAACAACACGTACCCGGAAGTAAACAAAAGGGAGTTCGATCAAATACATTTTGTAGAGTGATGTTGTCGAATTTCAGTAGATTGAACGACATCAGCCATTTCGTAGACGTCAATGTATTGACAACAACATACGCACCATAAACCAATCATATACCTAAAGCGTTCTAAAGAAAATCAGATAAAAAGCATTACTACACAAAAATACATGTACTGGCATAACAATATACATGCAAATAACATATTTTATGATTTATGATAAACATTGTAATTTTATACTAATAAATTTCAGAGACAAGGGTTAGGGTTAGGGTTATCACTCGCAGCCGCAAGTGATAAAGGTTACCAGTTGTTTGCCCATGGTCGGTGGTTCTATCCGGGTACTCCAGCTTCTTCCACCACTAAAACTGGTCGCAATGATATAGCTTAAATGTTGCTGAACGTGGCGTTAAACACAATAAATCAATCAATCAATCAAATATCCCAGCCCGATAGGATATTGGTGTAACCCCGATATCCGACAGGACAAACAGACTAATTACGCAAGAGACAAAGGCGAGCCCAACTCTAACCCACGATCAATGAAGAGATTATCAATCTAACGTTAAATAATTTAATTGTTTCCCTTGTCAAGATTCTTTTCAAGATACCTTAAGATTCTTGATTTCTCATAAGAAGAGTTTGAAGATACCAAAGAGGTAATCAAAATCCGTATATCGAAGAAGAACAGACAACACAATGGCAAAAAAAAGTACAAAAGGACAAACAACGATCTACATAGTTAAATCAATGGTACAGATAATTTCCCAATTTACTATAAATAGATATTATGATATAATAATATAATAAATACACATGACAAGACAAGATGGTCTACAAAATTGAATAATAATAACAGAAATGAAATAACATCATTTTACTTGGATGACAGAGATAGGTGGTTAACCAGGAGGACTAGCATGATATTGTAGGACACGAATGAACTTGTCTGATATGTCACGCATAAAGATATAACGACATACCGTAAGGGTCACATTCGATTGACCTCTTACGGTGAAGTTAGATCTATCCAATCGGGTGATGGGTTACTTCAATGGACAGTATATACGTACTTTGTTACTGTAAATTACCAGAAAGTAAATACATCTGATCAATTAATCGGTTTTAGTGGGGTTCGTGTTACTCGATCTTTAGTTTTATATGTATGTTTTGTAGATCGTTGTTTGTCCTTTTGTACTTTTTCTTTTGACAATTGTGTTTTCTGTTCTTCTTCGATATACGGATTAAAAAATAATAAATATTTATATGTTCTGTGTACAACAAAATGTACGTTGTATTAATTTCTATAGGAAACAAGTAAAACAGAATACAATGTGTTACAACAAACTCGAAAAAGTGACAATGCACATCTACAAAAACAAAACAATGACATTTTACATGTATCATAGCTTAAGTAGCTTGTCAATGTTAACGATTTACCATTGAAGAATAACATATAGTGATTTTGTCGCCAGATGGTAGAATGAAACCTCATTAGTGGCGTAATGGTTATCGTGCTCGCCTCGGGTGCGGTAGACCGTGGGTTCGAGAGCCGGTCAGGTAAAACCAAAAACTATACAATTGGTATTTGTTGCTTCTTCGCTAAGCACGCAGCACTAAGGAGAAAGAGCAAAGACTGTTTGGCTCGGAATCAGAATGAAATGTGTCAGAGTGGAGCGACATGTCTACCCACGAACTGTTCTTTCAGGGAGCTAGCACTATGAAACCCCAACTCAGCGTGTTGGTCTAGAACAGAGCGGACCTCATCATAATCTTATTGAAAATTAAATTTTTCTCGCCATGCTATAGCTGAAAAATTGCTGAATTGGCGTTAAACTATTATCACTCACTCACTCACTTCTGGTAAAATGAATATTTCTTCGGGACTGAAAGACATCAGCCTTTTTCTTAGCAATTATATTCTATTTCCTACAATTTTTTACACGATTTTCTTTGAGGTAATTTCATTTGATTGGACGTGTAAAGATCATCTGAACGTGACCCATTAGCTATTTCCAGTAGAGCTACTCTATACCGTCAAATCTCTATATAAAGGCCACTCAATGGAACCTGAAAATGTATCCTTTATTTACAGGTTAATATTATATGCACTATTCTTTAATGGGAAAATGTGACTGTCCTTTATAGACAGTGAATTGTTTTAAAAAGGTGCCCTTTAAGACAAGTTTGACTGTAAGCGTAATGGTTTACCAACGGCTGTATCAATAATTTTACGCGAAAATACATGAAAAAAGCCAAGTCGTTTATACTTGCCAGAATGTTGTCCAAACTAAAAACGTCTCTAGAGAAGAGAAGAGTTTGAAGATACAAAAGGGGTACTCCGAATCGGTATATCGAAGAAGAACAGCCAACACAATGGCCAAAAGAAAAAGTACCAACAGATATATCAATAACTTTACACAAAAATACCGGGGGAAAGCCAAGTTATTTATATTTGCCAGACTGTTGACCAAACCAAAAACATCTCTAGAGAAGAGAAGAGTTTGAAGATACTAAAGGGGATACTCAGAATCCGTATATTGAAGAAGAACAGACAACACAATGGCCAAAAGAAAAAGTACAAAAGGACAAACAACGATCTACAAAACAAACACATAAAACTAAAGATCGAGTAACACGAACCTCACTAAAACCGGGGTGAACTCAGTTGCTCCGGAAGGGTAAGCAGTTCCTGCTCCACTAGAGAAACTGCAGCTTCAGCACAAGCCGAACATTAGCGTATTCGGCGGACTTAGTGAGAGCTATCCGCAACGCTGCTAGGACTTAGTAGTGTAATGTCACGATAAAGGGATAATTCGCCCACTATATGCAAATCAACCTGGAGGACAAGTAGCTAAATTATAAGAATAAATCTAAATATCACCACCCACTTGTCCTCAGAGCAAGAGTTCGTCCTTCCTCCTTGTACCAATTAACAAGATTACAACGTCTGGTACAACGCCCTCATCGACCTGAAATACATCAACATTCCACCGGACGCCACAACGGTCACAGACTACGTCACCACAATGACCATCAACGATGGAATCACTTAGACACTTTCACCCAACACGAAAAGAAACACCAAAGATGTCATGCGAAGATTGCTTACCTACTGTCACGATAAAGGGGTAATTCGTCCACTCTATGCAAACAACCTGGAGAACAATGTAGCCAAACTATAAGAATAACGCTAAATATACGCTCACTCGTCTGCAGGGCAAGCGTTCTTCCTACATAACAAATATCAAAAGAAGGAGAATCATGCAGCCAAAATAATCAGGATACAGATAGACGCTGGTGGCTGAAGAAATACCGAGACATAGACAGCAGACATCCCATCTCATCTCTTACACCTGGACTGAATATGTGTTAAATGTTTATTTGTTGTTGACAAAACATTGATATCTAATTATGTTCACACGATGAGTGTCTGGAATATCCTTCAGCAGAAACGATCATAGTCAAAACATTAGAAAGCCAAGTAATTCAAAAGTCAGAAACCCAAAGGGCCTAAACAGGATAGCCAAAATAGGCTAAGATAGAAGTGTTCTGTTTTACTAAACAGGATAGCCAAAATAGGCTAAGATAGAAGTGTTCTGTTTTACTAAACAGGATAGCCAAAATAGGCTAAGATAGAAGTGTTCTGTTTTACTAAACAGGATAGCCAAAATAGGCTAACATAGAAGTGTTCTGTTTTACTAAACAGGATAGACAAAATAGGCTAAGATAGAAGTGTTCTGTTTTACTAAACAGGATAGCCAAAATAGGCTAAGATAGAAGTGTTCTGTTTTACTAAACAGGATAACCAAGATAGGCTAACATAGAAGTGTTCTGTTTTATTAAACAGGATAGCCAAAATAGGCTAAGATAGAAGTGTTCTGTTTTACTAAACAGGATAGCCAAAATAGGCTAAGATAGAAGTGTTCTGTTTTACTAATCAGGATAGCCAAAATAGGCTAAGATAGAAGTGTTCTGTTTTACTAAACAGGATAGCCAAAATAGGCTAAGATAGAAGTGTTCTGTTTTACTAAACAGGATAGCCAAAATAGGCTAAAATAGAGGTGTTCTGATTTACTAAACAGGATAGCCAAAATAGGCTAAGATAGAAGTGTTCTGTTTTACTAAACAGGATAGCCAAAATAGGCTAAGATGGAAGTGTTCTGTTTTACTAAACAGGATAGCCAAAATAGGCTAAAATAGAAGTGTTCTGTTTTACTAAACAGGATAGCCAAAATAGGCTAAGATGGAAGTGTTCTGTTTTACTAAACAGGAGAGCCAAAATAGGCTAAAATAGAAGTGTTCTGTTTTACTAAACAGGATAGCCAAAATAGGCTAAGATAGAAGTGTTCTGTTTTACTAAACAGGATAACCAAAATAGGTTAAAATAGAAGTGTTCTGTTTTACTAAACAGGATAGCCAAAATAGGCTAAGATAGAAGTGTTCTGTTTTACTAAACAGGATAGCCAAAATAGGCTAAGATAGAAGTGTTCTGTCATACTAAAGAGGATAGCCAAAATAGTTTAAGATAGAAGTGTTCTGTTTTACTAAACAGGGTAGACAAAATAGGCTAAGATAGAAGTGTTCTGTTTTATGGTATTACTATCAAAGATAATAAATATTGATATGTTCTTTGTACAATAAAATGTATTTTGTATTCATTTCTATAAGGAAACAAGTAAAACAGAACAAAATTTGTTACAACAAACTCGAAGAGAAAAAAACAATGACTTTTTACATGTAGTGTAAATTTGAAGATACCAAAGGGGTAATCAGAATCCGTATATCGAAGAAGAACAGACAACACAATGGACAAAGGAAAAAGTACAAAAGGACAAACAACGATCTACAAAACAAATATAAAAGATCGAGTAACACGAACCCAACTAAAAACCGGGGGTGAACTCAGGTGCTCCGGAGGGGTAGACAGTGTAACTTAAGTAGCTTGGTCAATGTTAACGATTTACTATTGAAGAATAACATATAGTGTTTTTGTCGACATGTGATAAAATGAAAATATTTCGGGACTGAAATTCAGCAGCCTTTTTCTAAGCAATTATATTCTATTTCCTACAATTTTCTACAAGATTTTCTGCGAGGTAATTTCATTTGATTGGACGAGTAAGGATCATCTGAACGTGACCCCGTCGTAGCCATTTCCAGTAGAGCTACATAATACCGTCAAACCTGTAAATAAAGACCACTCAATTAAACCTGAAAATGTACCCTTTATAAGCAGTTAACCTTTATTTACAGGTTCAAATTATATGCACTATTTATTAATGGGAAAATGAGACTGTCTTTTATAGACAGTGATTTGTTATAGACGGGTGACCTTTTAGACAGGTTTGACTGTACATGTAATGGTTTACCAACAGATATATCAATAACTTTACACAAAAATACCGGGGGAAAGCCAAGTTATTTATACTTGCCAGACTGTTGACCAAACCAAAAACGTCTCTAGAGAAGAGAAGAGTTTGAAGATACTAAAGGGGATACTCAGAATCCGTATATTGAAGAAGAACAGACAACACAATGGCCAAAAGAAAAAGTACAAAAGGACAAACAACGATCTACAAAACATACATATAAAACTAAAGATCGAGTAACACGAACCCCACAAAAAACAGGGGTGAACTCATGTGCTCCGGAAGGATATGCAGTTCCTCTCCCACTAGCGAAACTACAGCTTCAGCACAAGCCGAACAATTACCGTATTCGGAGACTTAATGAGAGCTATTCTCAATGCTGCCATGACTTCTTATATCTAGTGTCACGATAAAGGAAGAATTCGCCCACTCTATGCAAACAATCTGGAGGAAAATGCAGACAAACTATAAGAACAACGCTAAATATACGCCCATTCGTCTGCAGAGCAAGTGTTCGTCCTCCTTGTACCAATTAACAAGATTACAACGTCTGGTTCAACGCCCTCAACGACCTGAAATACATCAACATACCATCCGACACCACAACAGTCAAAGATTACGTCACCACAATTACCATCACCGGTGGAATCACTTTGACACTTTCATCCCACACATACCACACATAAAAGATCAAAGAAAGATGACACAACAAACAACAAAAGAAGAAGAATTGTGCAAACAAAACAATCAGGATACAGTTAGACGCTTGTGATGTAAGAAATACCGAGACATAGACTGCAGACATCCCATCTCATCTCTTACACCTGGACTGAATATGTGTTAAATGTTTATTTGTTGTTGACAAAACATTGATATTTAATTATGTGCACACGATGCGTGTCTGGAATATCCTTCTGTGGGTACGCTCATGTTCAAAATATATGAAAGCCAAATAACGTAAAAGTCTTTGGAAGAAGAAAACCAAAGGGCATTAACATGATGGCCAAAATAGGCTAAGATAAAATTGATGATTGATTTAGTGATTTGATTTATTGTGCTTAAAGCCACTTTCAGCAATATTTCAGCTATATCATGGTGACTAGCTTTAGTGGTGGAAGAAGCCGGAGTATTAGGAGGGATCCACCGAGCATGGGCAAACAACTGGTAAACTTTATCACTTGCGGCTGCGAGTCGAGTGCACATTTTTGTAATTAACAAAGCCGGGCGCAAACCCACGCCGTATTGGTGATATGCTTGTATGAGTTGTTAGGTTCCAACTACCTAACTCATTGAGCCACCCGGGCCCTACAACTACCTAACTCATTGAGCTACCCGGGACGAGCCACCCGTTTCCCAAGATAGAATTGTTCTGTTTTATGGTATTTCTGTTCTGTAGGAAAAATACATATTGTTATGGTCTTTCTAAATTCCATAAGGGTAAGCAGTTCCCTTTTTTCAAAGGTACCCATCGTGCTGCTCATATAGTGAAATCTGGTATAATTATTGTCCGTGATAGAGGAAAGAACAAATTTGCATAAAAGGAAAAAGATCCATTTCCATTTAAGAATTGGTCATTCAGTAACTATCAACCATTTTGTGGTATCGACCGTATGATAATTTTAATCTGGGGGAGGGGGAAGAGGCAACCTAGCCTATTTTAATAATGTTTTCCCCCACAGCTGAGCTTTGTCGTAAAACAATGAGTTAGTAACGATATCGGTTAAAAAGCATAATGCATGCCATAAAACACTAGCATATGCAACCCAAAAAGAAGAGTTTCCTTTCCAAAGCAATTGACAACAAAACAACAAACAGTTTTATTAGGAGTTAGAATATAAACGTTAGAGAAAACCGAAGGGGCAATCAAATGTGAACAATCCAGAGAAACTGGTATCATATGATACACAAGACGAAGAAAAACAAAACAAAAACACCACACAATATGTGTTGGACACTGACTAAAACTATAAACATAGCTTATTTTATTTGTGTGATTACTAACTAACTCCACTCCTCTAACTGTCCACTACAAATGTTATCTGTATTTTAAAAAGTGATCTATACTAGTAGGTTAAACTGTCTAGGCACTGTCTATGACATTTCTATCCCGAGCGTTAATTAATAGTAGTATATTGAATGCAAGTTTATATGGCAATCCAATCAATCATTTCAGACGGTAGGTGTAAATTTTCAAAAAAGCTTTATAATCTCCACACATATTATCACGTCGTTGTGGTCGTGATCGTATGGTAGTTGGATTTACAACTATCTATGCAATCAGTGCCTACCACAACTGATGTTGTGAGTTCGAATCTCGATCAGGGTGAGATATACAACATTATGTGATAAAGTTTGTCAGTGACTTGCAACAGGTCGGTGGTTTTCTTCGGGTCCTCCGGTTTCCTCCACCAATAAAATTATTGTTCAAAGTGGCGCTAAACACCATAATAACCAAACCATTGAACAGACGACACCTGTAAATTTTCAGAAAAAGCTTTATAATCTCCACACATATTATGACGTATATTCAACCCACGCATATTATCAACAATTGCTTATCGTTAGTTTCTTAAATTGGTCGAGAATTTATTGTTCACAAGTCAATTCTACTTCCGTCTTCCTTCGTAAAATATCTGATAATCAAATCAGTGTTTATTTTATTGAAAACAATTATTAATCTTGTTACTCAATCAATTTCTAATCCATGAGGCATTCAGTATAATTTAAAAAAAAAACAGTAAAACCTGTAAATAAAGGCCACTCAAGGTAACCTGCAAATATGGCCTTTATGAACAGTTGCCCTTAAAATACAGTTTAAAATTATATGCACTTTTCATGGATGGGGAAAATGAGACTGCCCTCTATAGACAGTGATTTGTTATATAGAGGTTCTCTTCAGGGGCAGGTTTGATTGTACTTCCCTTGTTTGAGAGCGTTATAAACAGTTATTATATGAAAGGTGGTTTATTTTATTGACTAATGTCTTCACAACTGCTTTTGACAAGGCTTTATAATTACATCCGTGTCTGGCATGGAGGCAAAACCTGGCACAGTGTCAAAATATAAATAGGCCAGGTTAATGTAAAATTCCACAGCTTGGTAAAACGCCGCATGTTAATAAAATGTCAACTCTCACATATAACAGGGTGAACAGCGGTATTATAAAGAACGTTATTTATTCTTGAACATTATTCATAACATATTTAATCTTCGTAACACAGAATTTGTCATATGTAATAAGAGAGCCGATAATCTCAACCATTATTTAAATATTAGACATTACATAAAACCATCGTAAGACATAATACGTTTCAAACCTGTTCGTATTAAGAAAGATGAAATAGACAAACGTTCCTTTCTGAAACTGTCGTTTGCCAACAAAGGTCTTGGTGGTATTAACTTAGGCAATATCCTTAATCACAAATCCGTCAAATCTAAAAGTCCACCATATTCTAAGGATAAGTCTGTGCCTATAATTTCGTATGCTTATACCAGACCAATAGCGTAAAAAAAAATTAATTGCTAACATGTGTTGCGTGATCTTAATAT
Source organism: Bathymodiolus brooksi (assembly GCA_963680875.1). Taxonomy (NCBI): domain Eukaryota; kingdom Metazoa; phylum Mollusca; class Bivalvia; order Mytilida; family Modiolidae; genus Bathymodiolus; species Bathymodiolus brooksi. Next base: position 24,163,955 of record OY804590.1, on the reverse strand, counting down.
TGACGATTTCAAATCTAAGCCTCCTGATTGCATCTGTGCAAGTTCCCCATTCATATATAATCCGACTGGCCACGTTATAACTGGTGGCCTTAAAATTATCAACAACACCTCTCTACGGGTGTTCGCCAAAGGGCTTAACTATCGTGAGCCTAAATCCATAAACTGGAAACACAACTTTAAAATATTTATGGATTCCGTCGAGGATTATGCCAGACAATGGGCAAAACGTGAAAAGGAGGACTTGGATACTCTTTCCGAATGGGTGAAGAGTGTGAGGTCGCTAAAACAGATTAGAATTAAAAAAAAAAACTCAGTGGGTCTATGAGCACTCGCTCTACATCAATCTTTAAAGACCCAAAAGTTGATAAACACCTGTCTCTCCTTCATGACAAATATGTTATTGTCTCCGCCGAAAAGGCCCCTAACAACATTGTTTTTGTGTGTAAATTACATTACATAGACTGCTTGATAAAGGAATTAAGTATTGACAAATCACTTGCCAACCCTACATATACCCCGACGACACTTACGAAAGAGGAAATCCTGGACAATCACAGATCGGTTTTATGTTCCTTTGGAATTTCAACCAAAAATGAAAAACTGGATCTACCATCACTCTACTGGATTCCTAAATTACACAAGCGTCCTTTCAAACAGCGCTATATTGCTGGGTCTGCCAAATGCTCCAAGAATCCTCTTTCCAAATTATTAACATGTATTCTATCGGCGGTCAAAACCGGGCTTCAAGAGCTACTATAACACTAGCTACTCGAGAGGTGGTGTGAATCAGATGTGGATTCTGAAGAACTCGAAAGATCTGTTAGAGTACATACAATCTAGGTCCCTCTCCTCCTGCAATAGCATTAAACATTTGACTTCTCTACCCTTTACACGACTATTCCTCACTCTAACCTGAAGGACAAATTAAGGGAGTTGGTCCAATTGTGCTTCATAAAAAAATAATGGCCAACGTAGATACAAATACCTTGTGATAGAAACAAACAGATCTTATTTTGTAAAACACAACTCTGATTCTACCAAAAAGTTCTCTGAAACTGATATCTTCAACATGCTCGAGTTTTTCATTGACAACATATTTGTTATGTTTGGTGGACGTGTTTTTCAACAGACAGTCGACATACCTACGGGTACAAACTGTGCTCCTCTTCTCGCCGACTTGTTCCTTTATTCTTATGAGGCAAACTTCATACATGGGCTTCTCAAGAAAAACGAAAAGAAGCTAGCCCGATCCTTTAATTTCATGTTCCGCTATATAGATGATGTCCTTTCACTAAATAATTCTAGGTTTGGTGATTTTGTTGATGGCATCTGTCTCATTGAGCTTGAAATAAAGGATACCACCGATACAGATAGGTCTGCTTCATACCTTGACCTACACCTCGACGTCGACAGTGAGGGTCGGTTAAGAACGAAACTTTACGACAAGAGAGATGATGTTAATTTTCCCTTTGTGAACTTTCCATTTATATGCAGCAACATTCCAGAAGAACCTGCATATGGAGTATATATCTCTCAGATGATATGATATTCCAGAGCGTGTATTCCTATCAGGATTTTCTTGATAGAGGGTTGCTGCTAACAAGGAAGCTACTGAACCAAGGGTTCCTTTTGGTTAAGTTGAAGTCATCACTTCGAAAATTGTGCGGTCGCCACCATGACTTGGTTGATCGTTATGGAATATCTGTGTCACAAATGACCACGGATATGTTCCACTTGTCGTAAACACTTCCCGGTCCTTTCCTCATTCACGACTTCTTACCGGGTTTGTAACTAGAATAACACGACGGGTGCCACTAGTGGAGCAGGAACTGCTTACCCTTCCGGAACACTTGAGTTCACCCCCGGTTTTTAGTGGGGTTCGTGTTACTCGATATTTAGTTGTATATGTATATTTTGTAGATCGTTGTTTGTCCTTTTGTACTTTTTTCTTTTGGCTATTGTGTTGTCTGTTCTTCTTCGATATACGGATTCTGATTACCCCTTTGGTATCATCAAACTCTACTAATGAAACAATATGGTCAACATTGAACCAAAATATAATTAAATGCAATTAAAATATACATTGTATATAATTTTGTTTTAATGAAGAACGACACAATTGTTTCTGTGATAATATGTTATGACTTTTATCACAATGACTTTGATATGTTTTTTGTTGTTTGATGAAAATGTTCCTGTATGATTTATGCTAATTTTAATATAGTTGTTTATTTGTGATTATTAGACCCAAACATTGGTACCCCGCTGATGTTTTCCCCCGTTGTAACGGGGTAGTTTCTGAATAAAATATATAATATAATATAATTGCTAATTTTATCTTTCGTCATCTGTACGTAATTGACAACACTTTTCAACAAGGTGTTGATAAACTATGCACAAAGGAAAAATCAAACAAAGAGACATGATACTTATTAAATCATTGTATTGTCTGTCCTTTTATTTACGGATTCTGATTATTCCTTTCGTATCTTCAAACTCTTCTTGGTTTAGGTTTATGGTGCTTAACGCCACTTTCAACAATATTTCAGTGGGCAGTTTTATTGGTGGAGGAAACCGGAGAAAACCACCGACCTGTCACAAGTCAATGACAAACTTTATCACATAATGTTGTATAGAGTGCACCTCGCAATGAACGGGGTTCGAACTCACAACTTTAGTGGGTATATTCACTGATTACACAGGTAGTTGTAAATCCAACTACCATACGATCACGAACACGACGGCCCCTAAAAACTCATCTTACATTCAATGATCCAGAGAACCCCTACTTTTTACTTCTAAAATGCCACCTCTGCCCTCAACTATTTCCACCTTTCTGACATCTTAGTAAGATATTAAACTCGTAATTCACAAATGGCTTTTTATGTGACGATTTCCGTCTTAGAAATCTCCTTGATAGTTCTAAAGTAAAAATTGCATAATTTTGAAGTTTACTTAAAATATTGTTGAGACAAAATTACTGAGAAGAAAAAGCTGACTTAATAAACATAGCACTGAGTAATCATTGAATGCATGTGCCATGGAAACCGATGTGAAGATTGCTAAACAAAAAACATCATAATGCTTTCATTCTCAAAGACCTTGCGTAAAACATGTTGATTTTGAAAATTTAAGTGTTTCCATGGAATCCGTACATGTCAGTTAACATAATAAACATGTATTACAATTCAAATGTAGCTTTAATGTCGAGTCGATTACGTGATTGTCGCACAGAGCGATAATTCTGCTGAAATCACAGATTGCTAAAAAGAAAAAAAGATATTTTGGGTTTTCCAGATTCGTAGGAGTTTTAATGAGATTGATAGTTTCGATTGGAAACGGCACGAACCAATCATCGTTAAAAATGGTACTTTTCATTAGTTAGGGAGTGTTTGATGTGGTTTAAAAGCAAATATAGTAAACATTTTTAATTGCCCATATTTTTTGCATTTGCCTTTTGTATTATTGTTGAGGAAAACATTCTTTTTATGAAGGAACCAAATACAGAACTTCTAATAAAACATAATTGGAAAAAACTGTCGCATTTTTTATTACATATATTTTTTCCTCGAAATTTACAATTCCTAAATCATGTAATTATTATCAAAACGAAGGTTTTTCTCCTCCAATCATACGTGACCTTGGGTTAATTTGGCTATCCTGTTTTCTAGCTTCCATATACTTTGATTTTTTTTAAAGGTACTTTTACTCGCCTAAAATGGTCTTGGGTACCTCTTGATTTTCAAGAGTGTTGTATAAGTTATTCATGAAAATAGTTCCAATTTTGATAAAAAGTACCTGACGAATGTTATTCCAGGAAAGTTTCAGCCATTGGTAACTTTCGCCGATTTTGGGTATCCTTATTGGCAAAGCCTATAGTTTATGTCAACAGAATTTATTAAGTCTTTGACTCGCGTTTTCTGTGCTAAAAACAGAATACTAGTATATGATCGCTGATCATGTCTACCTTGCTACTATATTTTTAGTAGTCTAGATGTACTTTTTATTTTACAGTTGATGTTTTTGACAGATTGATATACAATCTACTAGAAGTATCAGTTGTGTGTTTTTTTTAATCCTTAGAGTATTGAGGAACATGAAACTAAAGGATCTTTAAATAATGATATGAAAAGATAATACTACATATATGATATTATCTTTTATTAACACGCGATATCTAACGAAGAACAATACCTTCTTTGTATGTTTACAGCTTGTTACTTATGTCATAAAAATTCCATAAAATATATCAATGTTGTTTGATAATCGACAAGTCAATGATCTATATAAATATAAAGCCATGGATATCTAATTCAGTTTACATGATGTGTTTCTTTATAGAGGACCTTCCATAGATGCTTCATGCCAAGTTTTGGTTCATTTGGCTAAGCAGTTTCAGAGGAGAAGATTATTAGAAATTGACGAACCAGTAACAAATATTGCGTACGGCATGGCGGCCATGTTGGTTAACGGATTGGAAAGAAATGAGCAATCTTAATAGAGAACCTTCCATAGATGCTTCCTACGAAGTTTCTGTCCATTTGGCTTTCATAGGAGAAGATTCAAATGTGAAATGTAAAATTACACTGGACGATGGACGCCAAATGATGGCAAAAGCTCACATGGCCTTTTGTATTGATTCGTATTTTTGTAATTTTTAACAATAAACTTTGATTAAATTCCCCATAACGACGATCTTGTGTTAAACTAAGTACTGCGATGGTGACCATCTTGAATTTCCCGATCGGCACAAAAATAACGCACTTTGTAAAGAACCACTCAAGGAACATTCACACCATATAAAATTTCAAAAACCACAGAGTAGTTTTTGAACAATAGAGCTTTGGGGCGCAGCCAATCAAATTGAATTATTGTCTCTGGTTGACATGTCGAATATTGGAACAGGTCCAAGGCAGATCATTCAGTTTGTTTCCAATTGACCAATTTTTTTTTCAGAAAAGACGTTCTTAACGTACGATGCAGACCGACGACAACGGACATAAAGTGATGACAATGGCTCACATGGTTCTCTGTATCAAGTGTTATTAAAAAATACATGCTTCATATGAGGATTGTCATCAAATTATGTTTTATTTTTCTCATGCATTTTTAAGATGAATGATGTTTTATATTAAATTGTGTTTTAAACAGAGAGAAATTTACACAAATAAAAATATTACGGAAACAACGTGCCTTATCAACAGATCTCTGTTAAATCTCTCGTGTAATGTTAAATCTCTCGTGTAATGCGGAGCCAATGTTCTGAGAATTACGCAACCAAATTAACTCGACATTTCCAATAGCATTAAAAAATCAAAGTGAATCAATAGACATTTGCAGTTCTGTCCTGAATGGAAATTTCCTCATTTTCCTTGGCAGATTTTAACTAATTGACTACAAAACTGAGAGAGTTGGAGCCAATAGCGACTTTTTTGATGTAATGCAGTTTATTTGCATAGAACAAATGTGTTGTCAAGATTTTTCAAGGAAAAATAAAAATAATATTAAAGAGTAATGCTTTATTTCAAATTTAGCACCGAGAAGCCATTATTTATATATTAATCAGACATACAATTATAAAGAGTGAGTGAGTGATTGTTGTTTAACGTCAACTCAGCAATTTTTCAGCTATATCATGACGAGAATAAGTTAATCTTAAACGAGATGATGACGAAATCCGCTTTGCACTAGACCAACACGCTTTGTTGGATTTATTATAGTGCTAGCTCACTGACACAACACTCACAGTCCGCGGGTAGACATATCGCCCCACTCGGACACATTATCCTAATTACGAACCAACCAGTTTTTGTTTTTACTCCTTAATGCTGCGTGCTTAGTGGAGAAGCAAAAAATATCAATTGTATAGTCTTTGGTTTGACATGATTGGTGCTCTAAGCCACGATCTACTAAACTCGAGGCGAGCAGACTAACCATTACTCTACCGATGTGGATTACAAGATATAAATAAAAATGTAGGTAATTATTTGCTATATTACTTTTGGTGTCTTTTGTAAAAACAATGACATGGATATCAACACTATTAGAGATATCAATTTTAATCTTAATATCCCCGAGAGAAGAAAGACACGAAGATGACTTGACGGCATAATAAAAATAGAATGTAAATCAAAATAGAAAGATAAACACGTGGCCAAAGATTAAATAAAAAGACCAAGGAAAACAATAATCAATTTGAACAAACACATAAAGCGAAGAGAGAGAGTCATGGTGTTTAACACCACATTCAGTAATATTTCAGTTATATCGTGGTATAAAACTAAGAAAACTAACGATGTGCAACACGGACATACACGATGAATCACACTACAATACTCTTTACTAAGTCTTTAGTATAGACAAGCGGTCTCTAAGATTATATAGTCTTTTATCAACGTATTCTACCTTTCTACCTAGTAGTCAGTTAACTACAAACATTCATTGACCCTTCTATTGTACTGTTCATGTAACCACCAAATTTTACCTTCCTAGCTAGTTGTCAGTTTACTATGACCATTCATTGATCCTGCCATTTTACTGTCCATGTAACCAACAAATTCTACCTTCCTAGCTAGTAGTCAGTTAACTAGAAACATTCATTGACCCTGCTATTGCACTGTCCATGCCATCAACATATTCTACCTTCCTAGCTAGTAGTCAGTTAACTAGAAACATTCATTGACCCTACTATTGTACTGTCCATGTCATCAACATATTCTACCTTCTTAGCTAGTAGTCAGTTAACTAGAAACATTCATTGACCCTACTATTGTACTGTCCATGTCATCAACATATTCTACCTTCCTAGCTAGTAGTCAGTTAACCAGAAACATTCATTGACCCTGCTATTGTACTGTCCATGCCATCAACATATTCTACCTTCCTAGCTAGTAGTCAGTTAACTAGAAACATTCATTGACCCTGCCATTTCACTGTCCATGTCATCAACATATTCTACCTTCCTAGCTAGTAGTCAGTTAACTAGAAACATTCATTGACCCTGCTATTGTACTGTCCATGTCATCAACATATTCCACCTTCCTAGCTAGTAGTCAGTTAACTGGAAACATTCATTGACCCTGCTATTGTACTGTCCATGTAATAAACATATTCTACCTTCTTAGCTAGTAGGTAACTACGAGCATTAACTATCCCTGCTATTGTACTGTCCATGTAATAAACATATTATACCTTCGTAGCTAGTAGTCAGTTAACTACAAGCATATATTGATCCTGCCATTGTACTGTCCATGTCATCAACATATTCTACCTTCCTAGCTAGTAGTCAGTTAACTACGAGCATTCATTCACCCTGTTATAGTACTGTCCATGTAACCGACAGATTCTACCTTCCTAGCTAGTAGTCAGTTAACTACGAGCATTCATTCACCCTGGCATAGTACTGTCCATGTAACCAACAGATTCTACCTTCCTAGCTAGTAGTCAGTTAACTACGAGCATTCATTCACCCTGTTATAATATTGTCCATGTAACCAACAAATTTTACCTTCCTAGCTAGTAGTCAGTTAACTACCAGCATGCATTCACCCTGCTATTGTACTGTCCATGTAACCAACAAATTCTACCTTCCTAGCTAGTAGTCAGTTAACTACGAACATTCATTCACCCTTGTACAGTACTGTCCATGTAACCAACAAATTCTACCTTCCTAGCTAGTAGTCAGTTAACTACGAGCATTCATTCATCCTGCTATTGTACTGTCCATGTAACCAACAAATGCTACCTTCCTAGCTAGTAGTCAGTTAACTACGAGCATTCATTCACCCTGTTATAGTACTGTCCATGTAACCAACAAATTCTACCTTCCTAACTAGTAGTCAGTTAACTACGAGCATTCATTCACCCTGCTATTGTACTGTCCATGTAACCAAAAAATTCTACCTTCCTAGCTGGTAGTCAGTTAACTACGAGCATTCATTCACCCTGTTATGGTACTGTCCATGTAACCAACCAATTCTACCTTCCTAGCTAGTAGTCAGTTAACTACGAGCATTCATTCACCCTACTATTGTACTGTCCATGTAGCCAACAAATGCTACCTTCCTAGCTAGTAGTTAGTTAACTACGAGCATTCATTCACCCTGCTATTGTACTGTCCATGTAACCAACAAATTCTAACTTCCTAGCTAGTAGTCAGTTAACTACGAGCATTCTTTCACCCTACTATTGTACTGTCCATGTAACCAACAAATTCTACCTTCCTAGCTAGTAGTCAGTTAACTACAAACATTCATTCACCCTGATATTGTGCTGTCCATGTAACCAACAAATTCTACCTTCCTAGCTAGTAGTCAGTTAACTACAAACATTCATTCACCCTGCTATTGTACTGTCCATGTAACCAACAGATTCTACCTTCCTAGCTAGTAGTCAGTTAACTACAAACATTCATTCACCCTGCTATTGTACTGTCCATGTAACCAACAGATTCTACCTTCCTAGTTAGTAGTCAGTTAACTACAAACATTCATTCACCCTGCTATTGTACTTTCCATGTAACCAACAGATTCTACCTTCCTAGCTAGTAGTCAGTTAACTGCAAACATTCATTCACCCTGCTATTGTACTGTCCATGTAATCAACAAATTCTACCTTCCTAGCTAGTAGTCAGTTAACTACGAGCATTCATTCACCCTTCTATTGTACTGTCCATGTAACCAACAAATGTTACCTTCCTAGCTAGTAGTCAGTTAACTACGAGCATTCATTCCCCCTGTTATAGTACTGTCCATGTAACCAACAAATTCTACCTTCCTAGCTAGTAGTCAGTTAACTACGAGCATTCATTCACCCTGTTATGGTACTGTCCATGTAACCAACAAATTATATCTTCCTAGCTATTAGTCAGTTAACTACGAGCATTCATTCACCCTATTATTGTACTGTCCATGTAGCCAACAAATGCTACCTTCCTAGCTAGTAGTCAGTTAACTACGAGCATTCATTCACCCTGCTATTGTACTGTCCATGTAACCAACCAATTCTACCTTCCTAGCTAGTAATTAGTTAACTACGAGCATTCATTCACCCTGCTATTGTACTGTCCATGTACCCAACAAATTCTACCTTCCTAGCTAGTAGTCAGTTAACTACAAACATTCATTCACCCTGTTATTGTACTTTCCATGTAACCAACAGATTCTACCTTCCTAGCTAGTAGTCAGTTAACTGGAAACATTCATTCACCCTGCTATTGTACTGTCCATGTATTCAACAAATTCTACCTTCCTAGCTAGTAGTCAGTTAACTGCAAACATTCATTCACCCTGCTATTGTACTCTCCATGTAACCAACAGATTCTACCTTCCTAGCTAGTAGTCAGTTAACTGCAAACATTCATTCACCCTGCTATTGTACTGTCCATGTAATCAACAAATTCTACCTTCCTAGCTAGTAGTCAGTTAACTGCAAACATTCATTCACCCCGCTATTGTACTGTCCATGTAATCAACAGATTCTACCTTCCTAGCTAGTAGTCAGTTAACTGCAAACATTCATTCACCCTGCTATTGTACTGTCCATATAATCAACAAATTCTACCTTCCTAGCTAGTAGTCAGTTAACTACAAACATTCATTCACCCTGCTATTGTACTTTCCATGTAACCAACAGATTCTACCTTCCTAGCTAGTAGTCAGTTAACTACGAGCATTCATTCACCCTGTTATAATATTGTCCATGTAACCAACAAATTCTACCTTCCTAGCTAGTAGTCAGTTAACTACCAGCATGCATTCACCCTGCTATTGTACTGTCCATGTAACCAACAAATTCTACCTTCCTAGCTAGTAGTCAGTTAACTACGAGCATTCATTCGTCTTGCTATTGTAATGTCCATGTAACCAACAAATTCTACCTTCCTAGCTAGTAGTCAGTTAACTACGAGCATTCATTCACCCTGTTATAGTACTGTCCATGTAACCAACAAATTCTACCTTCCTAACTAGTAGTCAGTTAACTACGAGCATTCATTCACCCTGCTATTGTACTGTCCATGTAACCAACAAATTCTACCTTCCTAGCTAGTAGTCAGTTAACTACGAGCATTCATTCACCCTGTTATGGTACTGTCCATGTAACCAACAAATTATACCTTCCTAGCTAGTAGTTAGTTAACTACGAGCATTCATTCACCCTGCTATTTTACTGTCCATGTAACCAACAAATTCTACCTTCCTAGCTATTAGTCAGTTAACTACAAACATTCATTCACCCTGATATTGTACTGTCCATGTAAACAACAAATTATACATTCCTAGTTAGTAGTCAGTTAACTACAAACATTCATTCACCCTGCTATTGTACTGTCCATGTAACCAACAGATTCTACCTTCCTAGCTAGTAGTCAGTTAACTACAAACATTCATTCACCCTGCTATTGTACTGTCCATGTAACCAACAGATTCTACCTTCCTAGCTAGTAGTCAGTTAACTGCAAACATTCATTCACCCTGCTATTGTACTGTCCATGTAATCAACAAATAATACCTTCCTAGCTAGTAGTCAGTTAACTACGAGCATTCATTCACCCTGCTAGTGTACTCTCCATGTAGCCAACAGATTCTATCTTCCTAGCTAGTAGTCAGTTAACTGCAAACATTCATTTACACTGCTATTGTACTGTCCATGTAATCAACAAATTAGACCTTCCTAGCTAGTAGTCAGTTAGCTACAAGCATTCATTCATCCTGCTATTGTACTGTCCATGTAACCAACCAATTCTACCTTCCTAGCTAGTAGTCAGTTAACTACGAGCATTCATTCACCCTGTTATAGCACTGTCCATGTAACAAACAAATTCTACATTCCTAACTAGTAGTCAGTTAGCTACGAGCATTCATTCACCCTGCTATTGTACTGTCCATGTAACCAACAAATTATACCTTCCTAGCTAGTAGTCAGTTAACTACGAGCATTCATTCACCCTGTTATGGTACTGTCCATGTAACCAACAAATTCTACCTTCCTAGCTAGTAGTTAGTTAACTACGAGCATTCATTCACCCTGCTATTGTACTGTCCATGTAACCAACAAATTCTACCTTCCTAGCTAGTAGTCAGTTAACTACAAACATTCATTCACCCTGCTATTGTACTGTCCATGTAATCAACAAATTCTACCTTCCTAGCTAGTATTCAGTTAACTACGAACATTCATTCACCCTGTTATTGTACTGTTCATGTAATCAACAAATTCTACTTTCCTAGCTAGTAGTCAGTTAACTAAAAACATTCATTCACCCTGTTATTGTACTGTCCATGTAATCAACAAATTCTACCTTCCTAGCTAGTAATCAGTTAACTACAAACATCCATTCACCCTGTTATTGTACTGTCCATGCAATCAACAAATTATACCTTCCTAACTAGTAGTCAGTTAACTACGAGCATTCATTCACCCTGTTATTGTACTGTTCATGTAATCAACAAATTCTACTTTCCTAGCTAGTAGTCAGTTAACTACAAACATTCATTCACCCTGTTATTGGGTACTGTCCATGTAATCAACAAATTCTACCTTCCTAGTTAGTAGTCAGTTAACTACGAGCATTCATTCACCCTGCTATTGTATTCTCCATGCAGCCAACAGATTCTATCTTCCTAGCTAGTAGTCAGTTAACTACAAACATTCATTCACCCTGTTATTGTACTGTCCACGTAATCAACAAATTCTACCTTCCTAGCTAGTAATCAGTTAACTACAAACATTCATTCACCCTGTTATTGTACTGTCCATGCAATCAACAAATTCTACCTTCCTAGCTAGTAGTCAGTTAACTACAAACATTCATTCACCCTGTTATTGTACTGTCCATGTAACCAACAGTTTCTACCTTCTTAGCTAGTAGTCAGTTAACTACAAACATTCTTTCACCCTGTTATTGTACTGTCCATGTAACCAACAGATTCTACCTTCCTAGCTATTAGTAAGTTTACTACGAGCAATCATTCACCCTGTTACAGTACTGTCCATGTAACCAACAGATTCTATCTTCCTAGCTAGTAGTCAGTTAACTACGAGCATTCATTCACCCTGCTATTGTACTCTCCATGTAACCAACAGATTCTACCTTCCTAGCTAGTAGTCAGTTAACTTCGAGCATTCATTCACGCTGTTACAGTACGGTCCATGTAACCAACAAATTCTACCTTCCTAGCTAGTAGTCAGTTAATTACGAGCATTCATTCACCCTGCTATTGTACTGTCCATGTAACCAACAGACGAGCATTCATTCACCCTGTTATTGTACTGTCCATGTAACCAACAGATTCTATCTTCCCAGCTAGTAGTCAGTTAACTACGAGCATTCATTCACCCTGCTATTGTACTGTCCATGTAACCAACAGACGAGCATTCATTCACCCTGTTATTGTACTGTCCATGTAACCAACAGATTCTATCTTCCCAGCTAGTTGTCAGTTAACTACGAGCATTCATTCACCCTGTTACAGTAATGTCCATGTAACCAACAGATTCTATCTTCCTAGCTAGTAGTCAGTTATCTACGAGCATTCATTCACCCTGTTATTGTACTGTCCATGTAACCAACAGATTCGATCTTCCTAGCTAGTAGTCAGTTAACTACGAGCATTCATTCACCCTGCAATTGTACTGTCCATGTAACCAACAGATTCTACCTTCCTAACTAGTAGTCAGTTAACTACGAGCATTCATTCACCCTGTTACAGTACTGTCCATGTAACCAACAGATTCGATCTTCCTAGCTAGTAGTCAGTTAACTACGAGCATTCATTCACCCTGTTACAGTACTGTCCATATAACTAACAGATTCTACCTTCCTAGCTAGTAGTCAGTTAACCACGAGCATTCATTCACCCTGTTACAGTATTGTCCATGTAACCAACAGATTCTACCTTCCTAGCTAGTAGTCAGTTAACTACGAACATTCATTCACCCTGTTACAGTACTGTCCATGTAACCAACAGATTCTATCTTCCTAGCTAGTAGTCAGTTAACTACGAGCATTCATTCACCCTGTTATTGTACTGTCCATGTAACCAACAGATTCTATCTTCCTAGCTAGTAGTCTGTTAACTACGAGCATTCATTCACCCTGTTATTGTACTGTCCATGTAACCAACAGATTATATCTTCCTATCTAGTAGTCAGTTAACTACGAGCATTCATTCACCCTGTTACAGTACTGTCCATGTAACCAACATATTCTATCTTCCTAGCTAGTAGTCAGTTAACTACGAGCATTCATTCACCCTGTTATTGTACTGTCCATGTACCGAACAGATTCTACCTTCCTAGCTAGTAGTCAGTTAACTACGAGCATTCATTCACCCTGTTACAGTACTGTTCATGTAACCAACAGATTCTATCTTCCTAGCTAGTAGTCAGTTAACTACGTGCATTCATTCACCCTGTTATTGTACTGTCCATGTAACCAACAGATTATATCTTCCTAGCTAGTAGTCAGTTAACTACGAGCATTCTTTCACCCTACTATTGTACTGTCCATATAGCCAACAAATGCTACCTTCCTAACTAATAGTCAGTTAACTACGAGCATTCATTCACCCTGCTATTGTACTGTCCATGTAATCAACAGATTCTACCTTCCTAGCTAGTAGTCAGTTAACTACGAGCATTCATTCACCCTGTTACAGTATTGTCCATGTAACCAACAGATTCTACCTTCCTAGCTAGTAGTCAGTTAACTACGAACATTCATTCACCCTGTTACAGTACTGTCCATGTAACCAACAGATTCTATCTTCCTAGCTAGTAGTCAGTTAACTACGAGCATTCATTCACCCTGTTATTGTACTGTCCATGTAACCAACAGATTCTATCTTCCTAGCTAGTAGTCTGTTAACTACGAGCATTCATTCACCCTGTTATTGTACTGTCCATGTAACCAACAGATTATATCTTCCTATCTAGTAGTCAGTTAACTACGAGCATTCATTCACCCTGTTACAGTACTGTCCATGTAACCAACATATTCTATCTTCCTAGCTAGTAGTCAGTTAACTACGAGCATTCATTCACCCTGTTATTGTACTGTCCATGTACCGAACAGATTCTACCTTCCTAGCTAGTAGTCAGTTAACTACGAGCATTCATTCACCCTGTTACAGTACTGTTCATGTAACCAACAGATTATATCTTCCTAGCTAGTATTCAGTTAACTACGAGCATTCTTTCACCCTACTATTGTACTGTCCATGTAGCCAACAAATGCTACCTTCCTAACTAATAGTCAGTTAACTACGAGCATTCATTCACCCTGCTATTGTACTGTCCATGTAACCAACAAATTCTACCTTCCTAGCTAGTAGTCAGCTAACTACGAGCATTCATTCACCCTGTTATGGTACTGTCCATGTAACCAACAAATTATATCTTCCTAGCTAGTAGTCAGTTAACTACGAGCATTCATTCACCCTGCTATTGTACTGTCCATGTACCCAACAAATTCTACCTTCCTAGCTAGTAGTCAGTTAGCTACAAACATGCATTCACCCTGATATTGTGCTGTCCATGTAACCAACAGATTCTACATTCCTAGCTAGTAGTCAGTTAACTACAAACATTCATTCATCCTGCTATTGTACTGTCCATGTAACCAACAGATTCTACCTTCCTAGCTAGTAGTCAGTTAACTACAAACATTCATTCACCCTGCTATTGTACTTTCCATGTAACCAACAGATTCTACCTTCCTAGCTAGTAGTCAGTTAACTGGAAACATTCATTCACCCTGCTGTTGTACTATCCATGTATTCAACAAATTCTACCTTCCTAGCTAGTAGTCAGTTAACTGCAAACATTCATTCACCCTGCTATTGTACTCTCCATGTAACCAACAGATTCTACCTTCCTAGCTAGTAGTCAGTTAACTGCAAACATTCATTCACCCTGCTATTGTACTGTCCATGTAATCAACAAATTCTACCTTCCTAGCTAGTAGTCAGTTAACTGCAAACATTCATTCACCCCGCTATTGTACTGTCCATGTAATCAACAGATTCTACCTTCCTAGCTAGTAGTCAGTTAACTACAAACATTCATTCACCCTGCTATTGTACTGTCCATGTAACCAACAAATTCTACCTTCCTAGCTAGTAGTCAGTTAACTACAAACATTCATTCACCCTGCTATTGTACTTTCCATGTAACCAACAGATTCTACCTTCCTAGCTAGTAGTCAGTTAACTACAAACATGCATTCACCCTGATATTGTGCTGTCAATGTAACCAACAGATTCTACATTCCTAGCTGGTAGTCAGTTAACTACAAACATTCATTCACCCTGCTATTGTACTGTCCATGTAACCAACAGATTCTACCTTCCTAGCTAGTAGTCCGTTAACTACAAACATTCATTCACCCTGCTATTGTACTTTCCATGTAACCAACAGATTCTACCTTCCTAGCTAGTAGTCAGTTAACTGGAAACATTCATTCACCCTGCTATTGTACTATCCATGTATTCAACAAATTCTACCTTCCTAGCTAGTAGTCAGTTAACTGCAAACATTCATTCACCCTGCTATTGTACTCTCCATGTAACCAACAGATTCTACCTTCCTAGCTAGTAGTCAGTTAACTGAAAACATTCATTCGCCCTGCTATTGTACTGTCCATGTAATCAACAAATTCTACCTTCCTAGCTAGTAGTCAGTTAACTGCAAACATTCATTCACCCCGCTATTGTACTGTCCATGTAATCAACAAATTCTACCTTCCTAACTAGTAGTCAGTTAACTACAAACATTCATTCACCCTGCTATTGTACTGTCCATGTAACCAACAAATTCTACCTTCCTAGCTAGTAGTCAGTTAACTACAAACATTCATTCACCCTGCTATTGTACTTTCCATGTAACCAACAGATTCTACCTTCATAGCTAGTAGTCAGTTAACTGGAAACATTCATTCACCCTGCTATTGTACTGTCCATGTATTCAACAAATTCTACCTTCCTAGCTAGTAGTCAGTTAACTGCAAACATTCATTCACCCTGCTATTGTACTCTCCATGTAACCAACAGATTCTACCTTCCTAGCTAGTAGTCAGTTAACTGCAAACATTCATTCACCCTGCTATTGTACTGTCCATGTAATCAACAAATTCTACCTTCCTAGCTAGTAGTCAGTTAACTGCAAACATTCATTCACCCCGCTATTGTACTGTCCATGTAATCAACAGATTCTACCTTCCTAGCTAGTTGTCAGTTAACTGCAAACATTCATTCACCCTGCTATTGTACTGTCCATATAATCAACAAATTCTACCTTCCTAGCTAGTAGTCAGTTAACTACAAACATTCATTCACCCTGCTATTGTACTTTCCATGTAACCAACAGATTCTACCTTCCTAGCTAGTAGTCAGTTAACTGCAAACATTCATTCACCCTGCTATTGTACTGTCCATGTAATCAACAGATTCTACCTTCCTAGCTAGTAGTCAGTTAACTACGAGCATTCATTCACCCTGTTATAATATTGTCCATGTAACCAACAAATTCTACCTTCCTAGCTAGTAGTCAGTTAACTACCAGCATGCATTCACCCTGCTATTGTACTGTCCATGTAACCAACAAATTATACCTTCCTAGCTAGTAGTCAGTTAACTACGAGCATTCATTCGTCCTGCTATTGTAATGTCCATGTAACCAACAAATTCTACCTTCCTAGCTAGTAGTCAGTTAACTACGAGCATTCATTCACCCTGTTATAGTACTGTCAATGTAACCAACAAATTCTACCTTCCTAACTAGTAGTCAGTTAACTACAAACATTCATTCACCCTGCTATTGTACTTTCCATGTAACCAACAGATTCTACCTTCCTAGCTAGTAGTCAGTTAACTACAAACATGCATTCACCCTGATATTGTGCTGTCCATGTAACCAACAGATTCTACATTCCTAGCTGGTAGTCAGTTAACTACAAACATTCATTCACCCTGCTATTGTACTGTCCATGTAACCAACAGATTCTACCTTCCTAGCTAGTAGTCCGTTAACTACAAACATTCATTCACCCTGCTATTGTACTTTCCATGTAACCAACAGATTCTACCTTCCTAGCTAGTAGTCAGTTAACTGGAAACATTCATTCACCCTGCTATTGTACTATCCATGTATTCAACAAATTCTACCTTCCTAGCTAGTAGTCAGTTAACTGCAAACATTCATTCACCCTGCTATTGTACTCTCCATGTAACCAACAGATTCTACCTTCCTAGCTAGTAGTCAGTTAACTACAAACATTCATTCACCCTGCTATTGTACTTTCCATGTAACCAACAGATTCTACCTTCATAGCTAGTAGTCAGTTAACTGGAAACATTCATTCACCCTGCTATTGTACTGTCCATATAATCAACAAATTCTACCTTCCTAGCTAGTAGTCAGTTAACTACAAACATTCATTCACCCTGCTATTGTACTTTCCATGTAACCAACAGATTCTACCTTCCTAGCTAGTAGTCAGTTAACTGCAAACATTCATTCACCCTGCTATTGTACTGTCCATGTAATCAACAGATTCTACCTTCCTAGCTAGTAGTCAGTTAACTACGAGCATTCATTCACCCTGTTATAATATTGTCCATGTAACCAACAAATTCTACCTTCCTAGCTAGTAGTCAGTTAACTACCAGCATGCATTCACCCTGCTATTGTACTGTCCATGTAACCAACAAATTATACCTTCCTAGCTAGTAGTCAGTTAACTACGAGCATTCATTCGTCCTGCTATTGTAATGTCCATGTAACCAACAAATTCTACCTTCCTAGCTAGTAGTCAGTTAACTACGAGCATTCATTCACCCTGTTATAGTACTGTCCATGTAACCAACAAATTCTACCTTCCTAACTAGTAGTCAGTTAACTACGAGCATTCATTCACCCTGCTATTGTACTGTCCATGTAACCAACAAATTCTACCTTCCTAGCTAGTAGTCAGTTAACTACGAGCATTCATTCACCCTGTTATGGTACTGTCCATGTATCCAACAAATTATACCTTCCTAGCTAGTAGTCAGTTAACTACGAGCATTCATTCACCCTACTATTGTACTGTCCATGAAACCAACAAATGCTACCTTCCTAGCTAGTAGTTAGTTAACTACGAGCATTCATTCACCCTGCTATTTTACTGTCCATGTAACCAACAAATTCTACCTTCCTAGCTAGTAGTCAGTTAACTACAAACATTCATTCACCCTGATATTGTACTGTCCATGTAACCAACAAATTATACATTCCTAGTTAGTAGTTAGTTAACTATAAACACTCATTCTCCCTGCTATTGTACTGTCCATGTAACCAACAGATTCTACCTTCCTAGCTAGTAGTCAGTTAACTACAAACATTCATTCACCCTGCTATTGTACTTTCCATGTAACCAACAGATTCTACCTTCCTAGCTAGTAGTCAGTTAACTGCAAACATTCATTCACCCTGCTATTGTACTGTCCATGTAATCAACAAATTATACCTTCCTAGCTAGTAGTCAGTTAACTACGAGCATTCATTCACCCTGCTAGTGTACTCTCCATGTAGCCAACATATTCTATCTTCCTAGCTAGTAGTCAGTTAACTGCAAACATTCATTTACACTGCTATTGTACTGTCCATGTAATCAACAAATTAGACCTTCCTAGCTAGTAGTCAGTTAACTACAAGCATTCATTCATCCTGCTATTGTACTGTCCATGTAACCAACAAATTCTACCTTCCTAGCTAGTAGTCAGTTAACTACGAGCAT
The DNA here is from genome assembly GCA_963680875.1 of Bathymodiolus brooksi. NCBI lineage: Eukaryota > Metazoa > Mollusca > Bivalvia > Mytilida > Modiolidae > Bathymodiolus > Bathymodiolus brooksi. Next base: position 24,145,180 of record OY804590.1, on the reverse strand, counting down.
TCATTCACCCTGTTATAGTACTGTCCATGTAACCAACAAATTCTACATTCCTAACTAGTAGTCAGTTAGCTACGAGCATTCATTCACCCTGCTATTGTACTGTCCATGTAACCAACAAATTATACCTTCCTAGCTAGTAGTCAGCTAACTACGAGCATTCATTCACCCTGTTATGGTACTGTCCATGTAACCAACAAATTCTACCTTCCTAGCTAGTAGTTAGTTAACTACGAGCATTCATTCACCCTGCTATTGTACTGTCCATGTAACCAACAAATTCTACCTTCCTAGCTAGTAGTCAGTTAACTGCAAATATTCATTCATCCCGCTATTGTGCTGTCCATGTAACCAACAAATCTACATTCCTAGCTAGTAGTCAGTTAACTACAAACATTCATTCACCCTGCTATTGTACTGTCCGTGTAATCAACAAATTCTACCTTCCTAGCTAGTAGTCAGTTAACTACGAACATTCATTCACCCTGTTATTGTACTGTTCATGTAATCAACAAATTCTACTTTCCTAGCTAGTAGTCAGTTAACTACAAACATTCATTCACCCTGTTATTGTACTGTCCATGTAATCAACAAATTCTAACTTCCTAGCTAGTAATCAGTTAACTACAAACATCCATTCACCCTGTTATTGTACTGTCCATGCAATCAACAAATTATACCTTCCTAGCTAGTAGTCAGTTAACTACGAGCATTCATTCACCCTGTTATTGTACTGTTCATGTAATCAACAAATTCTACTTTCCTAGCTAGTAGTCAGTTAACTACAAACATTCATTCACCCTGTTATTGTACTGTCCATGTAATCAACAAATTCTACCTTCCTAGTTAGTTGTCAGTTAACTACGAGCATTCATTCACCCTGCTATTGTACTCTCCATGCAGCCAACAGATTCTATCTTCCTAGCTAGTAGTCAGTTAACTACAAACATTCTTTCACCCTGTTATTGTACTGTCCATGTAACCAACAGATTCTACCTTCCTAGCTAGTAGTCAGTTTACTACGAGCATTCATTCACCCTGTTACAGTACTGTCCATGTAACCAACAGATTCTATCTTCCTAGCTAGTAGTCAGTTAACTACGAGCATTCATTCACCCTGCTATTGTACTCTCCATGTAACCAACAGATTCTACCTTCCTAGCTAGTAGTCAGTTAACTTCGAGCATTCATTCACGCTGTTACAGTACTGTCCATGTAACCAACAAATTATACCTTCCTAGCTAGTAGTCAGTTAATTGGGAGCATTCATTCACCCTGTTACAGTACTGTCCATGTAGCTAACAGATTCTACCTTCCTAGCTAGTAGTCAGTTAACTACGAGCATTCATTCATCCTGTTACAGTACTGTCCATGTAACCAACAGATTCTATCTTCCTAGCTAGTAGTCAGTTAACTACGAGCATTCATTCACCCTGCTATTGTACTGTCCATGTAACCAACAAATTCTACCTTCCTAGCTAGTAGTCAGTTAACTACGAGCATTCATTCACCCTGTAATGGTACTGTCCATGTAACCAACAAATTATACCTTCCTAGCTAGTAGTCAGTTAACTACGAGCATTCATTCACCCTACTATTGTACTGTCCATGAAACCAACAAATGCTACCTTGCTAGCTAGTAGTTAGTTAACTACGAGCATTCATTCACCCTGCTATTTTACTGTCCATGTAACCAACAAATTCTACCTTCCTAGCTAGTAGTCAGTTAACTACAAACATTCATTCACCCTGATATTGTACTGTCCATGCAACCAACAGATTCTACCTTCCTAGCTAGTAGTCAGTTAACTACAAACATTCATTCACCCTGCTATTGTACTGTCCATGTAACCAACAGATTCTACCTTCCTAGCTAGTAGTCAGTTAACTGCAAACATTCATTCATCCTGCTATTGTACTGTCCATGTAACCAACCAATTCTACCTTCCTAGCTAGTAGTCAGTTAACTACGAGCATTCATTCACCCTGTTATAGTACTGTCCATGTAACCAACAAATTCTACATTCCTAACTAGTAGTCAGTTAGCTACGAGCATTCATTCACCCTGCTATTGTACTGTCCATGTAACCAACAAATTATACCTTCCTAGCTAGTAGTCAGTTAACTACGAGCATTCATTCACCCTGTTATGGTACTGTCCATGTAACCAACAAATTCTACCTTCCTAGCTAGTAGTTAGTTAACTACGAGCATTCATTCACCCTGCTATTGTACTGTCCATGTAACCAACAAATTCTACCTTCCTAGCTAGTAGTCAGTTAACTGCAAACATTCATTCACCCCGCTATTGTGCTGTCCATGTAAACAACAAATTCTACATTCCTAGCTAGTAGTCAGTTAATTACAAACATTCATCCACCCTGCTATTGTACTGTCCATGTAATCAACAAATTCTACCTTCCTAGCTAGTAATCAGTTAACTACAAACATCCATTCACCCTGTTATTGTACTGTCCATGTAATCAACAAATTATACCTTCCTAGCTAGTAGTCAGTTAACAACGAGCATTCATTCACCCTGTTATTGTACTGTTCATGTAATCAACAAATTCTACTTTCCTAGCTAGTAGTCAGTTAACTACAAAAATTCATTCACCCTGTTATTGTACTGTCCATGTAATCAACAAATTCTACCTTCCTAGCTAGTAGTCAGTTAACTACGAACATTCATTCACCCTGTTATTGTACTGTTCATGTAATCAACAAATTCTACTTTCCTAGCTAGTAGTCAGTTAACTACAAACCTTCATTCACCCTGTTATTGTACTCTCCATGCAGCCAACAGATTCTATCTTCCTAGCTAGTAGTCAGTTAACTACAAACATTCTTTCACCCTGTTATTGTACTGTCCATGTAACCAACAGATTCTACCTTCCTAGCTAGTAGTCAGTTTACTACGAGCATTCATTCACCCTGTTACAGTACTGTCCATGTAACCAACAGATTCTATCTTCCTAGCTAGTAGTCAGTTAACTACGAGCATTCATTCACCCTGCTATTGTACTCTCCATGTAACCAACAGATTCTACCTTCCTAGCTAGTAGTCAGTTAACTTCGAGCATTCATTCACGCTGTTACAGTACTGTCCATGTAACCAACAAATTATACCTTCCTAGCTAGTAGTCAGTTAATTGGGAGCATTCATTCACCCTGTTACAGTACTGTCCATGTAGCTAACAGATTCTACCTTCCTAGCTAGTAGTCAGTTAACTACGAGCATTCATTCATCCTGTTACAGTACTGTCCATGTAACCAACAGATTCTATCTTCCTAGCTAGTAGTCAGTTAACTACGAGCATTCATTCACCCTGCTATTGTACTGTCCATGTAACCAACAAATTCTACCTTCCTAGCTAGTAGTCAGTTAACTACGAGCATTCATTCACCCTGTTATGGTACTGTCCATGTAACCAACAAATTATACCTTCCTAGCTAGTAGTCAGTTAACTACGAGCATTCATTCACCCTACTATTGTACTGTCCATGAAACCAACAAATGCTACCTTGCTAGCTAGTAGTTAGTTAACTACGAGCATTCATTCACCCTGCTATTTTACTGTCCATGTAACCAACAAATTCTACCTTCCTAGCTAGTAGTCAGTTAACTGCAAATATTCATTCATCCCGCTATTGTGCTGTCCATGTAACCAACAGATTCTACCTTCCTAGCTAGTAGTCAGTTAACTACAAACATTCATTCACCCTGCTATTGTACTGTCCATGTAACCAACAGATTCTACCTTCCTAGCTAGTAGTCAGTTAACTGCAAACATTCATTCACCCTGCTATTGTACTGTCCATGTAATCAACAAATTATACCTTCCTAGCTAGTAGTCAGTTAACTACGAGCATTCATTCACCCTGCTAGTGTACTCTCCATGTAGCCAACAGATTCTATCTTCCTAGCTAGTAGTCAGTTAACTGCAAACATTCATTCACACTGCTATTGTACTGTCCATGTAATCAACAAATTAGACCTTCCTAGCTAGTAGTCAGTTAACTACAAGCATTCATTCATCCTGCTATTGTACTGTCCATGTAACCAACCAATTCTACCTTCCTAGCTAGTAGTCAGTTAACTACGAGCATTCATTCACCCTGTTATAGTACTGTCCATGTAACCAACACATTCTACATTCCTAACTAGTAGTCAGTTAGCTACGAGCATTCATTCACCCTGCTATTGTACTGTCCATGTAACCAACAAATTATACCTTCCTAGCTAGTAGTCAGTTAACTACGAGCATTCATTCACCCTGTTATGGTACTGTCCATGTAACCAACAAATTCTACCTTCCTAGCTAGTAGTTAGTTAACTACGAGCATTCATTCACCCTGCTATTGTACTGTCCATGTAACCAACAAATTCTACCTTCCTAGCTAGTAGTCAGTTAACTGCAAACATTCATTCACCCCGCAATTGTGCTGTCCATGTAAACAACAAATTCTACATTCCTAGCTAGTAGTCAGTTAACTACAAACATTCATCCACCCTGCTATTGTACTGTCCATGTAATCAACAAATTCTACCTTCCTAGCTAGTAATCAGTTAACTACAAACATCCATTCACCCTGTTATTGTACTGTCCATGCAATCAACAAATTATACCTTCCTAGCTAGTAGTCAGTTAACAACGAGCATTCATTCACCCTGTTATTGTATTGTTCATGTAATCAACAAATTCTACTTTCCTAGCTAGTAGTCAGTTAACTACAAACATTCATTCACCCTGTTATTGTACTGTCCATGTAATCAACAAATTCTACCTTCCTAGCTAGTAGTCAGTTAACTACGAACATTCATTCACCCTGTTATTGTACTGTTCATGTAATCAACAAATTCTACTTTCCTAGCTAGTAGTCAGTTAACTACAAACATTCATTCACCCTGTTATTGTACTGTCCATGTTTATGTTATTGTTTATATTTGTGGTAGTGTGCGATCTCTTTGAGAGGAAGCGAATCTATTCAGGCTCTTTTGTGCTTTGTTTATATCTGGCTGTATTGCCGTTGGAGATCCAATTATCAAGACGAGATTGGGATCCCATTAGCAGGTTTAACTCTGCCACATGTATGTGCCTTAACCCAAGCCATGCTTTGATTTCCAGCACCATATGTTGTAGCATTATTAAATATTCAATGATTTGAGGTCAGAGGTGATTGCTGATTTTGTTGATATTGGTGAAATTGTTGACCATCACTGTTTAAGCTTCACGCCACGATATAGCTTAAACACTGTTTGCGTTAAACACCAAAAAATCAATCATTCTTTCTTTAAATAATTTCAACTGATTTATTTAACGTGTAAAAGTACATTACAAGGGAAGGAATAAAAATTATTATTATCTAAATACCAGACACGATTAAAGTCATTTTTGTATCATTTGTAGACTAATAGAAATTATTGCTCTGTTCCTGGTATAAATCAGTACATGTTTGTTATTCATTAAATAAGTACGGGAAAATCAACGATCGAAGACAAGCCGTTACACAAATTTACCTCTCATAGAAATCCAATTAACGTTGTCATCGTTTCAATGATATTGTTTTTTCTACAATAGACATAAAAACTAGTACGTATTGTGTGATGAAAAGTCCATGTCTGGCACCGATGGATTGGATTGGATATAAATGAACACGAGATAATATACTATATTATATATTTATACTTAGAATCAAACAATAACGGATCTCTCACGTTGCCAGGTCTTCGTCTCGTAACCGAATTAATTGAAGTATATTTAACAATGATCTTCGTGTCAAAATGAATTCTCTAGTTGCATCTCATTGTGTTTCTCATAAAATATCTCCCTGGAATTGTTTCACAAGTGGATTATTTCTTAGTTAATCTATTTACCGTACAAGTGTTTCTAAGAAAATGATTCTGCCCTGAAGTGTTTCCCAGTTGGATGATTTCCCAGTTAATATATTTCCCGTACAAGTGTTTCTAAGAAAATGATTCTGCCCTGAAGTGTTTCCCAGTTGGATGATTTTCCAGTTCATTTATTTCCCGTACAAGTGTTTCTAAGAAAATGATTCTGCCCTGAAGTGTTTCCCAGCTGAATGATTTTCCAGTTAATTTATGTCCCATACAAGTGTTTCTAAGAAAATGATTCTCCTGAAGTGTTTCCCAACTGGATGATTTTCCGCTTATTTTTTCCCGTACAAGTGTTTCTAACAAAATACCCTCTGGAATTGTTTTCCAGGTGGATGATTTCCCACTTAATTTATTTCTCGTACAAGTGTTTCCAAGAAAATGATTCTGCCCTGAAGTGTGTCCCCACTGGATAATTTCCCACTTATTTTATTTCCCGTACAAGTGTTTATAAGAAAATGCTCCCCCTGAAGTGTTTCACAACTGGATGATTTCCCGTACAAGTGTTTGTTAGAAAATGGCTTCCCTGAAGTGCTTCCCAACTGGATGACTTCCCACATAATTTATTTCCCGCACAAGAGTTTCTAAGCAAATCAGGAGAGAGGCATCCTCTCTCCTGATTTGCTTCCCAACTGGATGATTTCCCACTTATTTCATTTCCCGTACAAGTTTTTATAAGAAAATGCTCCCCCTGAAGTGTTTCCCAACTGGATGATTTTCCACTTATTTTATTTCCCGTACAAGTGTTTCTAAGAAAATGCTTCCCTGAAGTGTTTCCCAACTGGATGATTTTCCACTTAATTTATTTCCCGCAAAAGTGTTACTAAGAATGTGCTTCCCCTGACGTGTTTCCCAACTGGATGATGTCCCAGTTAATTTATTTCCGTACAAATGTTTTAAGAGAGTGCTTCCCCTGAAGTGTTTCTCAACTGAACGATTTCCCGAGATATGTATTGCTCATGCAAGTGTTTCTAAGAAAGTGCTTCTCCTGAAGTGTTTCCCAACTGGTTGATTTCCAATTTCATTTATTTCCCGTGAAAGTTTTTCTAAGAAAATGATTCCCCTGAAGTGTTTCCCAACTGGATGATTTCCAAATTAATTTATTTCCCGTAAAGGTGTTTCTAAGAAAATGCTTCTCCCCTGAAGTGTTTCCCAACTGGATGATTTCCCACTTAATTTATTTCCCGCAAAAGTGTTACTAAGAATATGCTTCCCCTGAAGTGTTTCCCAACTGGATGATTTCCAAATTAATTTATTTCCCGTAAAGGTGTTTCTAAGAAAATGCTTCTCCCCTGAAGTGTTTCCCAACTGGATTATTTCCCACTCATTTCCCAGTTCTCACGTACTTATTTCCCAACTATAAATGATTCATCCCGGAAGTGTTTTTGATTAAAGCTACGATATAGCTGAAATATTGCTAAAGTTGGCGTTGAAAACCAATCAATCAATCAATCAATCAAATCCCAACTGGATGATTTCCAACTTAATTTATTTCTCGTAGAAGTGTTTCTAGCAAAAATACTCTCTGGAATTGTTCCCAAGTAGACGATTTCGATGTTAATTTATTTCCCGTACAAGTGTTTCTAAGAAAATGCTTCTCTCCTGAAGTGTTTCTCTACTGGATTATTTCCCAGTTCCCGCGTACGTATTTCCCAACTATAAATGAGTCATCCCGGAAGTGTTTTTATTAAGACTACATGTTTTTCATATAATAGTATTTAATAACGTCTGAGAAAATTGTCAAAATAGATAAACTTATCATGTTTAATATATCGATTCGTCTGGACATATTTCTATACATTTCAAGATTTACTGAAAATTGTCACGATCTTAATATATTTACGTAAACTGTTTTGGTTTTTTTGGTATTTGATAAAGTCTACTAGAAATTGCTATATCTAGTTTGCAGACGTAAACAGCTCCATTATCCCCTGGAAATTGTTTCCATATATCAAATGCTGTCTCATTAGGACTCAAATTCAGTAGGAGAACCATGCGGGGTGATTCATGACGTTCGTTTCCCAAGACGAATGTACGACTCAATAAACACCTCAGGATAAAGACAGGGAACGAATTAGTTTGCTGCATAAATTGAACATTGACAAATGGCTGATTATTTACTGCTGTTGGCAATAGACATACCATGAAAATATTTCCCCCAATTGAACCTTATTCAGCCTATCTTATATTTTCCTAGAAGTGTAGTAAACGGGTTACAGCGGACATGATGATGATCGTTATCTTAAATACAATAACGATTGTCCAAGGTTGACCACGGTCACTCCATTCATAAACTCATTAATAGAGAAGTCTTTTCCAGACAAATAAGATTAAAAAATGTCTGGACAGCGTAATAAAACTCTGATCGATGTCTACGAGGGAAAATTACCTTTTGCGGTCGTCTGCTTCGATTATGTTGTTGATCTGAATAAAAGAGTACAATGCTTAAGCTAAGATACAGTATAAGGTCAAAACGATTCAATTTTAAGAAAGAAATGGTGCCATGCTGACTGAATCCATTATCTTTTGTAGACATTGATGGATCGTAGGCGGAACGTTGTTAGAACTGATGATAATATTGTATTTCTAGAAACCTTTTCTAGATAAACATCATCGAAATTACTCAATCTAAAAAATTGCTTTTATTATAAAAATGCATCCATTTTATTTTATACATATTAAGAGGTGTGGTTCAGTGGTTGCTTTATGAAATTAAGTCCTCGAGCACGAACAGTTGAATAAAATGGAGAACATGCAAAAATAACCAAATGGACCATATTTAAGAATTGGTACCGGGTATTTGGTTGTCATTTAGAATTTTTGTTCAAATGAAATAACGTAGTCAATAAATGCAGAGCGATGGTGGGTAAGCGTTTATTCGTCATTAAAATATTACATTACGTTCTGTTCCCGTTAACAGTTATTCTTCTGTCCTTTTGAGAGCTTGTAGTTGTTTGGCGCAATGTGCATGATTGATTGATTGGTGTTTAACGTCCAGCGAGCAATTTTTCAGCTATATTCAGGACGAGGACGCAATGTGCATGTTTTTGTCTTCTCATTTTTATTTTCTAAAACACACGTACAGCTTTATATATTTTCTTACACCATTCACCGCGAGCAATCACTGACACTGCTATTAAATTGTTCATGTTTATGTTGTCATTCATTTTTTTTTAGTAGTAAGTGCATGGTCTTTTTGAGTGGAAGCGAATCTGTGCATGCTTTTTTTAATTGTTTGTTTATATCTGTATTGTACTTAGAGATTAGGATTATTATTAACGGCATTATGTCATGATCTCCTTGTGTTCAGTTGCTTGAGGTGAGAGGTAGTTGTTCGTTTTGTTGATATTGGTAGAATTTATAGCCATCACAGTTTAAACTTTCTTTTCATAAACAAAAAGGGTCATATTTTAACATGACATATTTTATGATAAGTAAATCAATCAATATCATCAAAAGCAAACAAGGGGCCGTTGTGGTCTTGATCTAATGGCAGTTGGTTTTTACAACTACCTGTGTAATCAGTGCCTATCACCACTAAAGTGGTGAGCTCAATCCCCGCACATGACGAGGTGTACTAGATACAATATTATGTGATAAAATTTGTCAGTGACTTGTGACATGTCGATGGTTTTCTCCGGGTACTCCGGCTTCCTCCACCAATAAAACTGACCGCCACGATATAACTGAAATATTGGTGAAAGTGGCGTTAAACACCATAACCCATCAAAAACAAAACGATCATTATCAAACATGTTGCTATTTAAAAAAAATATAATGCAAGAATTATTAGCAAACAGTGATGAACAACATAATTGTTTGTATTTTTCAATGGGTTAATAATACTTGAAATTTCTATAGCTGAATATAACGCTTAATTTACTAATTTGTTTGATTTATTATTTCCCCTCTCAATATTTCAAACAATAAAGCTATATAAAAATATCTTAGATAATAAAACAATTGTAGTCTTTTGATATCGGTCAATGATCTAATGTCGGTGACCGTATAAAATATTTGTTATACAATCAATGCATTTTGGTTGCTCATATAGCACAGTTGCAGGATAAAATTATATTGAACCTCGGACTACGTCCTCGATCAATATACATTTATCTGATTAATAAATCACATAGAGGCCTTTACCATTTTAATAAGGTCAATTCCAGGATTTATTGACTTGATAAAACTACATCGAAAGAGACCGTAGTCCGAGGTTCGATATGATTTTATCTGGTCAATAATACATGGTTTTGACTTAATCAAAAGGCTATAATTGTAATAAATGTGCATTTGCTCATCTTTTTCATTTATTTTCATCAATATAATATAAACAAAAAAGCCATATAATAATAACTTCAATAATAAAACAACTGTTGCCTTCATTTTTTATATCGATCGATGCCTTGATTTATTGGCCAGATAAAATTATATCGAACCTCGGACTACGTCCTTTGTCGATATGCTAGTACTTTTAACGAGTCAATAAATCCTGACTTCAACCTCATCAAAAAGCTATAGTTGTATAATGGCAGTAATGATACAACGAATATGGCCTGAATGAAAATGTCACGCAAATAATGCAAGGATAGCCGCGTGATGATCCTGTCCTATATAACAATAACACATGTAAAATACAACTGTATGGCCATGATCTAATATGATAAGAAAATGTAATCTGATATTTGAAGAAATTAACATACTTGGTAGGGTGGGATGGGATGGTACTTGGGTGATTTCCTTTCAATAATAAACGGAAAATTAATCTGGTTATGCATGATATCTGGTTTTTTCTTAAATTTTTATATACAGTAAGTAATATATGTATATATCCGATACCGATTCTGGTCTAACCCTTAACAGTCACAAGCCATGTTCATGACCATTTTCATATGGATTATGCATTGTTTTGTGACCAGCATGAGCCTGCGTCCACATAATAACATGTGTTCAAATGCGCGGAACACAGGTGCGTTATTGATGCAGACAGTCATCTCTGTTTAGTCATAAACCAGGCTATAAAAATAGTTTGTGTATGGAGTGATTGCAAGGTATTGAAGTGTAGCAACCCGGCGGATTCCGTTCAGAAGGAGAACAGCGGAATTATCCAGAGGTTTGCCGACTGATGCAATCATGGCATATCATCTCTGAAGTGACAAATGCGATATCTTCTAATGGTGAGGTGCACTCGATGCAAACGTTAATTTTGTCAGCGACTTAACAGCAGGTTGGTTGGTTAGCCCGAATACTCCGGTTTCCTCCACCAAAATCCTGGCCACTACGACACAGAACTGAAATAAAAACGTAGATATCAAAATTAGTACGAACGACGATTTTCTTCGCGATTTATTAAGCGTGAATTGCCCCACACCAGGTTATATCGTATAACCTGTTCAAAAATTTCAAATATTCCTTATAATTTAATTTTTACAACAAAATTTAATGATTCCTCGATTTTAATTACGATTATTTCATGTGACTGTTGGAATTTGTCATTGGCGAATGAATATGTTGGTGACGTCACTTTACCAACCCGGTTATCAAGTATAACCAAAATGTTCTCCAAGCGGAACAGCCAATCAGATTGCAGTATTCAAATCAAATTAAATTATTAAACGATATTTAATTCCCGGTTAGTATTTGATAACAGGAATTATGGGTAAATGGGCATCAATTAGTCCCACTTCTTGACATCCTGTTCAGAGATTATAAAATTCAGACGAAAAACAATGTTTTTTTCAATTATTATTTTTTATCTCGCGTCTAACACATATTTGTTTTTATTGATATATTTCAAATGTCTGTCTGAAGGCCGTTCATTAAGTAGGACATTATGTACTGAATGATATCGGATATAAATCGCATTAGATCGTGTTATCGTCTGGTTGTTGAACTATGATTAAAAATATACGACAAACACACGCCGGCCTGCTTCACTGAATGACTTGTTATTAATATAAAAAAATATACAGTAAGACCTGTATTAAGAGGTCACTCTTGGGACAAATGAAAAATGGTCTGTTAAGACAGGTGACCTTAAAAAAGAGGTTGAATTCATATGATATTTTCTATGACAGGACAAGACAAATGTGACTCTTAATACAGGTGGTTGCTTAATAGATGTGACCACAAGGACAGGTTTGACTATATAAATATAGTCTTATTAGAACAACGCTGCTCACCCAATTTTATATGAGAGTTGGTATTTTATATGAGAGTTGGTATTTTATATGAGAGTTGGTATTTTATATGAGAGTTGGTATTTTATATAAGAGTTGGTATTTTATATGAGAGTTGGTATTTTACATAAGAGTTGGTATTTTATATAAGAGTTGGTATTTTATATGAGAGTTGGTATTTTATATGAGAGTTGGTATTTTATATGAGAGTTGGTATTTTATATGAGAGTTGATATTTTATATGAGAGTTTGTATTTTATATGAGAGATGGTATTTTATATGAGAGTTGGTATTTTATATGAGAGTTGGTATTTCATATGAGAGTTGGTATTTTATATGAGAGTTGGTATTTTATATGAAAGTTGGTATTTTATATGAGAGATGGTATTTTATATGAGAGTTGGTATTTTATATGAGAGTTGATATTTAACTCGCATATACAGTGAAAAACACTTGCATGACCGCATCATTTCACTAAGAGAGGTGTTTTGGGTCCATGAAAGTAGCTTAACCCACCCCTTGTTATTGAAGTGCAAGTACCAAACCCTGAAAGTATAGATATATATGAGTAAGGGGTGTCAATTTTCCCTCTCTGTTGGTACGATTTTTTTATTCTATTTGGAAATGGGTCTAGAATACTTTATTACTCAATCCGACAAACACAATAGTTAAAAATGACAACAAACCAACTTACATAGGCCAAATTCATTCAACTGTTGCTAGACAAAATGTTGCCTAACCTATTATCGAGGCCAAATACATATGTACTTTGGTTGGCCGAAATAGTCTTGTTTTTAACTAGAGTATATATATATATATAATAATATGATAATAGGTGTTACCTAACTTGGGACGAAGTCCAATATTTAAAAAAATATATATTAACTCCGATATATGGACCTATCATTTTTTTTTCAAAGTAGACCGGGGGCGGATCCAGACTTTCTTAAAAGAGGGGACAAATAGGGGGGCCCAAACCCAACGTCTCAATTTCATAGAAAATACTATTTCGGACAGGAGGAGGAAGAAATGAAACTCTGTTTAATGATATTGTCAGTCCCATGGTATATGCTTAATGGGCTAGAACACACTGCGATTTTGAGTCATTTTTTAACATTCATAGGTAGTTCCAGAGTTTCAACTCTACATACAACATTTTAATTAACGAGTTTATTACAAATCTATGAGTTGAAAAGAAGATACGAAACGTCTCACTATACATTTTTACCCCGGTACGAAACGTCCCGATCTAGGTACGAAACGACCTGGTACGAAACGACAGGTTACGAAACTTCCTGCACCCTTCTAGATTACTGCGCATCCGATTTTCTGCAGATTTAACCATGTATTGGTTTCCGGTGTATCATTTCCGGTGCAAGGAATTTAAGCCATTAGTGATATGGAAAATATTGCTATTTCTACCATAGTTGGGACTTCGCCCCATACTAGTAATAGTGAGTGAATATTGTTTAACGCCAAATAAGCAAGTTTTCATCCATATCACGGCGAGAACAAGTTACGTTCTTCAGATAATGATGATGTCCTCTTTGTACTAGACCAACACGCTTAGTTGGAATTCCATTGTGCTAGCTCACTGAAACAACAGTCCGTGGGTAGACGTATAGCTCCACTCAGACACATTGTTCTGATTCCGAGAAAACCTGGCTTTCTTCTTACTCCTTAACGCTGCGTGCTTTGTGCAGAAGCAACAAATTTTATAGTCACCCAACCGGGATCGAACCCATGATCTATCGCACTCGGGACGAGCTCGCAAACCATTACACCAACGATACGGTTACTTTTGACTAGACCAAATGTCCTAGCCTTTGACTAGACTATTTAAACCATTCCCAAAATGTCTGCTAGGCCTTTAACATTACAAATGTACCTGGCGTTTAACAAGACAAACGTTAATCACCCTGTCCTTTGCCTAGACCAATCCCCTGTGTCCATAGACTGGACTAAATGTTTCCTAACCTTTAACAGGACCTAATAACTTTACATTGGTTTGAGCGAAATGTCATCAGCTGGCTGTTGTCTAGATCATAGGTCAATACCCGTTGATAAAGCCAAATACCCCCTTACCATTAACTGGACCAAAATGCCACATACCCTTTGACTAAACCAAATGACCCTGCACTATGACTGGACCAAGTGCCCCATATCCGTTAGTAGTATATCAGCACAGTCAAAGTTGCATTTGAGGTGGTGCGAGGTGGTGCTACCGGAAGTGACGTCACCGGAAGTCACGTGACAGGAAGTGATCGCGTGCGCATGCGCAACCGGTTCCCACATTTACTATAGTAGTAGTAGAAAATGTACCATTACGCATGACCGGAAGTAGCATGGCTACCGGTGGATGTGACGTCATCAAACGTCACATGACCCCAAAGGAGTTCCCTTGGAAAGGTGGGTGCGCGCATGTGCAACCTGAAGTTGCGCAATATTCGCCCTAGTGGAACATTTTCACTGGAAGTGACGTCATCAAACGTCAGGTGACCCCGAAGGGATTCCCTTAGAAGGGTGGGGTACGCGCATGTGCAACCGGAAGTAGGGGATGTCTCCCTATTAGAGAGTCTTTTGACCGGAAATGGCGCTATGAAACGTCATGTGACCCGTAGAGTTTCCCCTGGAAAATATGGGAGCGCGAATGCGCGACCTGAAGTGCCCTTTGGGTGCTCTCTAGGACACCCGGGTTCTATAACCTTATCATTTTCTACGAACTAGTCCTTTCACTGGTTATCTTCCCCTTTCCCGCCATTTTATTTTCATGGGGAACGCCTTCAATAATTACACAACCATTTTTTCGGGTGTTTTCGGATATGTTCGAGATGTTGTGTAGTACTCCAATGGGTCTTTTCTATCACGTCCGCGTTCTCACTGTGGTATTTCTACTTAATAACATAAGAGTTAAATGAATGAAATCGTACAGGAATTCTCATTGTTGTATGTATAATGAAATCTGTAAGCTGCATTGTCTATAAAATTTAATAAAAATTTGTAACGATAATGTAAACATTTCAAGGAAATAAGTAATACGTTGTATCTTCAAACGTTGCGGTTTGTGAAAGACGACTTATTTTTGAAAAAGTACGAGAACATAATACGCTGAAAACAAGTAACGTTGCATTTCAAACGTTGTATTTCAAACGTTGCGGTTTGAAAAAGTACGGGAAAATGATACGCGGAAAACAAGCACCGTTGCATTTCAAACGTTGTATTTCAAACGTTGCGGTTTGAAAAAGTACGGTAAAATGAAATGTCTTATGACATCATGTACGCGGAAAATAAGTAATGTTGCATTTCAAACGTTGCAGTTTGAAAAGGTACGGGACAATGATACGCGGAAAACCTGAATCGTTCCGAACTCTTTGTAAAATTTACTTTTTTAAATATACACTGCTTTAACATTTCTTTTTTAAATATTTGGTTGGCCCTTAAAAGGACCGTTAAAAACATGATGAACGGTTTTTACGAAGAAATCTATCCATCGACCACGTCAGGTTGTGGGAATCTTAGGGGGGCAACACAGGGGTATGCTGTGATGACTAACTGTTTCCAACAGTCGTACACAATCAATACACCCCCGTTACTTCTGTTCTTTCTGGACCCATAGATAACCCCACTAGAAATGTCATGGGCATCTCTAGTATCACTCCTCTCTGCTCCCAACAAAGGGTTGTCCTCCTCTCTTCCTATATTCCTTGAAGTCACATATGAACAGGTTAACAGTTTCTTCAATGACACGCCACAATCAATCTAACCCTCCATCTTCCTCCGTGAAGAAAATTCCTGCTGAATTATTTTTCACGTTGAAAACATGTCACGCTAAGATGTGAACTTTCCTAATTTCCATCGAGTAGTTTCTGAAAATGCACTGAAATGTTTTTTTATTGATGTCTTTAACTTTTTTTGACAAATTTTCGCGTATTTTTTTGGCGTACATTTTCCCCAATTTTTTAGTGTACAAAAATGTCACTGCATTATCCAGGCTTGTGACTGACTATACTATTACTATGATTACATAATAATGGCATAGGCTACATTAACTTTTTTTCTTTTTTAATTTTTTAATTAGTTTGTAATAAAGAAACTAATACATTACAATTCAGAAAATGTATACCGTCTATTAAACAAGGAAAAGCTTTGCTTCCTCGACGAAATAAAATAGCTAAAAGTTGTCTGTTCCGATCTTTTAAGGTCTCTTTATTCAAAATTCTTTCCACCATTTCCTCTGTCAAAATTTAGTTCTGCTTCAAGTAATCCGCTATATCGGTTGTAGGTAACTCAGTTACAAGTCGTACATAGTTCTTGATCAGTTTTGCCTTGGTCTTCTTTAGACATGCCCCCAGGTTTAACTGTTTCTGTTCTTCTTTGAGATGATTCTTGAGCTATGTTTTGCTTAAAGGCTGTAATGTTGTTGGGTTGACGTTTCAAATGTTGAAGCATCTTAATTTTGTCATCTGCTGTTGTGTATGGTATCAAACTAATATATAATCGTTGTTGCAATTTCATTATATCTTTTTGAAGCTTTATATGTTCTGCTCCCGACGAAGTCATTTTTTGAAAAATGTTGACGTAATGCGTGCTGTTTTAATCTATACTTTCGGGTATAATTCTTTTCACAAGATATGCACTGATATCTTCTCTTACCCATGAACAATGGTATACTGTTTTTTTCTCTCAAAATTTTGCTCTTTTATAATATTTTTTCTTGTTTATATGACGTCATTATCTAAATTTTTCCCATTTTTTTATTCTTTTAGTTCCCGGTAATTTACTAAGCGATAATTTTGAATGAGCATAAGGAGTTTTGACATCTTGAACTAAGTAATATTTGGTACATTTTTGTATTTTAAAATTTTATAAAATTGCTTTAAATAGGAGGGTTCTTTTTTGATTTTGAGCGGTGATGTTACATATTTGACATAATCTATAAGGTTATCCCCTGTTTGTCCATTGATATGTAAAAGATTGTTTTTATCCAAATACAAAGTTTTGTCCGCATTTGTTAGGATCAATTTAGTTAAGGATTTCGCTTTCATTTTATATTGTTTAGGCAATTCATCGAAAGTTCCAAAACAGAAGTTTCAAGGTCGGGATCAAAGGGACATTTTTTTCCTAAAGCATTTAATTTTCGCTTAGGTATTAGTACATATTTTTGATTTATTTCTCGTTTACTCATAATATTAAAGGAGTTAATAAGTCTTTAAAAAAAGAGCTCCGACCTGTTAGATCATGCATCCGAATGGTGTTTTCAACCTATGCCAACATTTTGAAATATCATATTCAAGGTATGCCAACAAACATTATATTACAGGTGTTTATATAGTAATTAATGACATTTACAGGTAAGGAAATTTGGAAATGCAGGTCTCAAAAGTGAAATTTATTATTTAAGAAAAAACAAAGCGAAACAAAAAACAATCTAAAGATATAAGAATAAGTCTGGTAAAATTTAATAACTTGAAAAAAAAATAATTCAACTTTTGTAAAAATTTATATATAACATAAAAATCTGGTAAAATTCCACAAAAATCTGTAAATAAAAAAGATGAAAATATAAAAAAATTTGATAATTTAAATAAACAATTATTAAAAAAACAAAAACAAAAAACAATCCAAAGAAATAAGAACAAGTCTGTTAAAATTTAATAACCTGAAAAAAAAAATTAAACTTTTGTAAAAAATTATATATAAAATAAAAATCTGGTAAAATTACACAAAAATCTGTAAATAAAAAAGATGAAAATATAAAATTTTAGAATAATTTTAATAAACAATCTTTCTAAAACGCATGAATTTAAAATAGTATATGATACTCATGCAATTAAGCAATTTTCTTAAAATCTAAATTCAAAAGTTTTTAATAATATTTATTTATAAATTTAGAATTATCATAATTTCTATGATTTCGAAATCGAACATTCTTATCCAAAATCTAAGACAATTGTATTTTTAGCAATTTGTAATGTGATTGTGTATACTGATTTTTTTGGTTATTTTGATAAAGTATGATAAAAAAATATCTGTGGCTATAATATCTTTAAGTTATTTTCATGAAGTATGATAAAAAAAATATCTGTGCTTGTAATATCCTAATTTATTTTCATGATGTATGATATAAGAATATATATGTTTATAATATCCTATTTTATTTTCATAATGATTGATGTTAAAATATATGTGCTTATAATAATATCCTAATTATTTTTATAAAGTTTGATATTACATATATGTGCTGATATACTAATTTTTTGTTTGTTATTTCCATAACATATTATTTTAAATACTTACTTTCTACTTACTATTCACTAAAAATTAATTGTGGACTTGGAGTACATTGACATCTCCCCCGATTTTACACTAATTAAACATGACTAGTCATGTTCATGACTAGTCATGTTTATATAACAATTAACCTATTCAGCTTATGCCAACAATCTTTCTTACCTTTTTACATATATTTTTTAAAATGTTGGCATAGGTTGAATGAACCATCCGAATAAATGGCATTGTCATTGTGTTGTGAACAATAGTAAATATTGTACTGTAGAAAATGTTTGCCAGAGCAGAATAAATATGTCGTGTTTAAAGGAACCGCAATGCACAAGATCTTCAACTCTTTTTAACAACAACTTTCAACATATATATATTTAGAACTATTTTGAATCACTTTTTCATTCTTTCTCTTACATGCATGATCTTGTTTGTTCCTGAAATTTTCCTTTTGAATACAATGGAATATTACCAGATGTTACACCAATGCACACAAATCATTCATCACTGTATTGTACTTTTACCTTTTTATTGATGCAAATGACAGTCAAGATCAAAGCAATTAACAAAATTAAAGTAATTAATAAATAAAATTATAAAGTTAAAACACAATTTTTTGTTTCTGTTGTTGAAAAAATGTCCAACCAGTTTTAATAACATAACATTAATTACAAGCTTGATACAGACAATTGACCAAACAAATAAATTAACAAATCTATATTCCACATATTTTATTTGGCCTAGAATATTATATATATGAAATATTGCAAAAAAGCCAATAACACTGAAGTATTAAGCAAATTCTTTGTCTTTTAAATTTTTGTTGTTGTTTATTCTTTTCATCAAAATCTATCAATAAAAAATTAAACAAAATCCAAATTATATATTTCCTACTTCCAATTGATCGTGGACAAATCAGGGTGTGATACTGGAACCTGCGTTTTTAATTTATGGTGGACAGGTAAAATAGTGTACATCTGAATTCAGTGATCAATTGGATTGGAGTCAATTGACAATTATTATACCTTTTATATTCTATACTATGGTAGTTATTGATTGATTCATTCACAAAAATGTAGTACAATCATTAACAAATCCACCGACCATGCAGCTGCATGTTCCATTATATGATAAATTGATAATTTATTTATATTTATTTATCCTTATGAGCAAAATTGCATAAGCACAGAGAAAATATAACTATATGTATTAACCCATCATAAAGAGAACGGAAAAGTTTAATGTTTTTAGAGTAAATAAGACATTCTTATGATTACATGTTTTTTTTGTTTTCTCTAATTGGATAAATAAACTGGAATTCACGCTTTAATGCCTATAGATATCTATCAACAAC
Source organism: Bathymodiolus brooksi (assembly GCA_963680875.1). Classification (NCBI taxonomy): domain Eukaryota; kingdom Metazoa; phylum Mollusca; class Bivalvia; order Mytilida; family Modiolidae; genus Bathymodiolus; species Bathymodiolus brooksi. The sequence continues at coordinate 24,125,475 of OY804590.1, read as the reverse complement.
AACAAAAATGAAAATAAAAAATTGGTCAAACACAACATCCATTAAAGAAAAAACAAATACATGATTTTAACTCTGAAGCAAATGAGGTAAACATCCGTCAGTTATTCAGTCCCTTTTAACTTCTACCCAAATACATTTTACCTAAATACAGTTATAAGGTCGTGACTTATTTCTCTTGAGTTTTCCCTTCTGGAGTTTAGTTAACGGGACGTTGCCTCTTAAAATATTTTCGGCACACTCACACAGACAATCGACTATGCTGCGATCGGCCTTGGTTATGAGGTGTTTACGAATACACGGTTTCGTCTTTTGTAAGTATACTATATCACTGGCCTGCTTTTTCAAGCGCTGAGAGACCATGTTATTCCCTCAGCATCTGATGAAAGAGTGACAAGAAACGGGATGTAACATCCTTTTTATGACTCGACATACGCTTTCTATTCCTGACAGGGAAAGATGAAGGTTCTCAATCTCAGGATATCCGGCGTGTTTTGTTTCATATCGATCACCATGTAGCCGTGAGGTCTGGTCGTAGCTCGGGCAAATGATTCCCGGAAAAATTGCGTTCTCCTGGGATACATTTGGTGTGCTAGCGCCATGATCTGCGATACGTTTGAATAGAACCATGTAATGAGCATTGAGACTTATGGTTCTATGGTGTTTTTCTTGATGAAACATATTCTGAACGATGTACATGACGCTAATGTTTCTGTGGTGATTCTTTTCCGTAAACAGTGAAGCCACCCTTTGGTCCATTTCGTATATGAGATCGTCCAAAATGATCAAGTGTTTTTCTCTGGGGTCGAGGGTGTCCAAATCCGGTAAACCTTGTTGAAAGTCTACTCCATCTACGGTTCCGTATAACGTCTGGTATTCTCCATAACACCATAAGATACGATCCGGTTTTGGGGTCATCATATGTCGGATATTGTGTACGAATCTCCTGACAAAGACGGATTTTCCACTTCCGGTTGGTCCCGAGATCACACTGGTAAATGGATGGACCCACGGCATGAAATGATCTGGATCGTATTTATCGGGAACGTAAAATATGTAAGAATTGTTGGTTTGTGTCATGTAATAAGGTTCTTCTTTATTACTCTGTGAGTATTGCTGCCGCTGCAGCGGAGGCGGCGGCATATAGCCTTCTGTCAGCGGTGGCGGCGGTGTATACCCCTCTGTCAGCGGCGGCGGCATATAGCCCTCTGTCAGCGGCGGCGGCGGCGGCGTTGTATATCTCTCTGTCTATGGGACTGCATCTCTTCTCTTTAGACTTGTGATTCCGTGTTTGCTTCTATAATGTCACAACATGATCTCTTTTCTCGAACATCTCAGTTTACACGCGGGACAAGTTTTATCATCCATCTGCTCTGTTGGACAGACACTCGTAAAATGACCTTCATCTCAAGTATTTGAATATAAATGTGTCTATAAGTGGGTTTTTGGGGGAACTATATTTATATATAACAAACAACATATACAAGTTTCGATTCTTTATTTCACACATTTTCAATTGTCAGTTCTGGCTCTCTTTCTTCAAATAAAGGTATGGTCTTTTTCAGTTCTTTCCATTCGTAAAGTCTCAGGGTCACTCCTATCTCCGTAGGATGCAATGTCCATTCTCCACTACTCCACCACTTGATGTATCTTCGTCACCTTCAAACCATGCTGGGCATACCACTTCAACAGAGGAAAGATGATGAGGATCTTCTGGCCAAACATGCTTCCAATCAGACATTTCCTGTTCTGGTTCATGATCCCTCGTTCTTCTGCATACGTCTTCATGTGGTCTCCGATGTCATCGCTGGATACGTCTGTGTTCTTGAAGACTGGAGGCATCTCAGCAAACTTCCCTTTCAAGTGGTCAGGAACTACCAGGTCTACTTCCAAGGCACCAAACATCCGGTCTTCCATCACTGCTCGTAAGATGGTGGTCTCCTCCGTCATATTAAACTGCCCATCACAAGGTCTCTGCATGTCTTTCACAAAGGCTTTCACTGCTGGATCTTCTTTCTTCAGAAGTTCCCAGTCACATTCCCACATCTGTTTCACTGCATAGCCATTGTCCTGGATGTACTGCATCTTCTCCTGGGTTCTCTGGTACCGTTGTTCCATCGTCTGGCCTTCCTCATCCGTCGCTGGTTTGTCCTGGTTCAGATGACAATCATGTCCATGCCAATAACATCCCTTGAATTCATACACGGTGTTGGTATCTTTGCAGAATCCATCTACTGGAAGGCGCCGACGCCCTATCACTTTCTCTTTGTCTTTGCCGTGATGACGAATATGCTGTCCTCTCTGCTGGGCTTCCCATTCCAACCATTCAATCGCCATCCGCTCATAGCGTCTGGTAGTGTCTCTCCAGAACTGGTTCTCACTCTTCCGGCGAACAAAATGTCCCGTTGGCATCACCTGCATTATGCTCCAAAGGTAGAGGGCGTTGGCATCGTATCCAATTATCTTCTTGCAGGCCTTCGGCTCCTCGTAGTTTCTGGGTCGGATGGTCGTCACATCTCTCTCATGGTACCGATGAAACACAATAATTGGTCCTCCAACAATGTTGTTCTTGAACAACTGGTACAAATCCTTGTTCTTCGTTGGGTACCGTAAAATAACTGGGTAGATCCTGGAACATGTACTTCAGAGTCAGCCCTGGAACACTGATTCCGTCTTTAAAGATGTCCACGTTCCGGTTCTGGTAGTACAGGTACATCTTCTATATGGCTTCCAACATGGGCTCCACGTCTTAGTTGTTGTACCATGTCAGGAACTCTTTCATGTTGGTCATGTTGTTGTCTTCCCATATTCCTTGGCACAGCTGATACTCCTCCGCTGAAATGTTGCCGTTCTTCAAGGTTCTGTAGAAGGCGTCGTGAGGTGGTAGCTGGCTGACGTTCAGTTTCTCCAACGAGGTCATCCACTCGTAAGGGAAAAATCCATTCTCCGTACATCCATAGGCCTTCAGGAACTGACTGTAGCTGAATCCAGTAGCCAGGTAGTTGGTGATGTCCAGGAACTTCAACGCCTCTGTCTTGATGCACATGAAGTTGTTGTTTCTCTTCAGTGTAGTTGATCCTCTGGCTCTTCACCAACTCTGCTGTATCTTGAAGAGGTAGAACGTCGTCCAAATCACTGTCGAGTTTTTCCTGGATCTGCTGGAACACGTCTTAATACTTTGCCATCAGTCTCCGGTACGCCGCCTGGCTGAGCTCAAACTGGACTCCACAGTCTTTCTGGTATCACCTCAGAGATGTAGCACACTGGAACTGCATACACAGGAAGGTTGGAACACACAGACACACTGAGTAGTACATGATGACTGGTCCACTCCAACTTCTCTGATCATCTCTTATCTGTAGGCTGTAGCATCACCTCAATGTCATAGGTAGCTCTGTACGGGTAATAGCGGTCTTCTGCTGGGACGTCGATGTTCTCGTCTTCTAACCGGTCGAATACGGTCTGTGCTGTATGGTACACGCCACCAGGATACTTGTAGATAACACTCCCATACATGTTCGTTCATGTCTGTGCAGCGTCCCAACATGTTTCCACAACCGGTCACAATTCGAACACAGGAAACTGTGGCTGTACTTCTCCATATCACTGACGTAGCTGAAGTGCTGCTCGTACAGGTTCAAATTCATGGTCTCCCGGTAGCTATAGGGGGAACGTCGTACCAACCGAGCTGCAATATCTCCCTCTTCCATCTCTTGTAAGTCATACACCTACACGTTCAAGCTGAACAACTGCTCTAACACCATCAGTTCGTCTAAGCACACCCTGGAAATCCTTAGAAGCCATCCGTCTGTACTGCAGGTACTGGTGGTAATACGTCTTGGCTGGAACTTCTACGCTGTTCACTGGAGCTCCACGGTGTACTGCTAAACATCTGAAGAAGCATAGGTTGTCCTCATAAGGTCCATTGGATCCACTAACTAAACACACCAAGCCTTGGTTTCACAGGAAAAAGTCTGGAATGACGACTCTGGCACCAATTTAGATCAACTTGTTTAGGTAGAAGGTCACGTTGGTCAGCAGATGAACGATCCACTTGGTATCGGGTCTCTGTTGCCGGATGTACTCCAGGATGCTATGTAGGCTCAACTCCTCCAAAAACCGCTCCAAGTCTTCTTCTGTTCTGATGAGGTGTAGCGTCTCGAAGAATCTGGCGTTGTTCTGGCTAGCATAGTAATACCGCAACACTCCAGTCTCAATGTGGCGTAAGATAAAACCAAAAGACAGGTTGATCTTGAAGGCTGTGGTCTGTTGTCTGTACAGGTACCGTACCATCTCTGGAAAGGTGGACGCTGTCATCTCATGCAGGGTAAAGTTGTACCGGTCCTGGATACGGTTGCCGGTCGCTTCCTGTCTGGATGGACTTCCAATGCCTCGGGTACAGGACTCTGGTCTCTGGATCCTCTGGCAGCACGTCTGGTCCAACAGGATTATCCATGGGAGTTCTGGGTGGTGGTGACACGGTACGTCGCTGCTTCGTCACGGGTCCTGGTCCAGGTGCTACTGGTCTCTTCATCGGTGGTCTCTGCTTGGCGTGCTAGGTTGTCAAGTCTGTTGAAATACTGACCGCATACTCCGCAGGTCAAGATGTAGCTGTGGGCCACTTCATTCCTCTACCTGTTTTCAGCTCGACTGAACACCTTGTCACAGATACTGCAGCTGTAGGTCTGCCCAGACGCCGTTGGATCCTTCAAGTGGGTCTTCATATGACGTAACAAGCTTCTCTTCTCTGTATATTGCTTGCCGCATTTCTCGTAGGAGAACATCGTAGCTGTTCGGAAAGAATGACGATGGAATCAATCACGGGGTTATATAGCAAGTCAGTTATTACGATGGCTGTAATTAGTTGTTCGTTTTTGGAATGAGGGATCTGGTTGGTTCATTTCTTGTAATCTGATTGGTTCAATTTCCAGTGATGTGATTGGTTAGTGATATAAAACATTTCAATCCTCTTTTGGGTTGGGTTTGAGAACAAATAAGATCACACCCTAAGGGCACTTCCGGTCGCGCATGCGCGCTCTCATATTTTCCAGGGCAAGCCCTACGGGTGACGTTTGATCGGATATCGCGCAACTTCCGGTTGCGCATGCACGCACCCTTCCAATGGAACCCCTTCGGTGTCATGTGACGCTTGATGACGTCCCTTCTGGTAAAAAGACCCCACTAGGGCGGATATTGTGCGATTTCCGGTTGCGCATGTGCACATCCTTCCAAGGGAAACCCTGTCGCGTCACGTGACGCTTGATGATGTCACATCCGGTAGCCATGCTACTTGCGGTGATGCACAATTTTACATTTTGTACTACTACAATAGTAAGAAAAAAGCGCGAGAACCGGTTGCGCATGCGCACGCGATCACTTCCGGTCACTGACTTCCAGTTCCGGTCATGTGACTTCTGGTAACGTCATTTCCGGTTAGGGTCTCTTCCGATGACGTCACTTCAGGTAGCACCTATTCGCACCTCCTCAAATACAACTTTGTTCGTACTGATATACTACTTCCGTTTGCTAGACCAAATGTTCCTGCCCTTCTACTGCATGGATAAAATGTCCTCTTACCTTTAACTGGATAAAATGTCCCCTGCCTTTTGCTGCACCAAATGCCCCATATTCTTTTGCTGGACCAAATGCCCCATATCCTTTTACTGGACCAAATGCCCCATATTCTTTTGCGAAGCCAAATGTCTCTGTCCTTTGACTGCATGGACAAAATGTCCCATTACCTTTAAACTGGACTAAATGTTCTTTTGACATTTTGACTAATTCAAATGTCATTTCCTTTTGTTTGGACAAAATGTCTCTTAACCTTTCATTTGAACAAAGACCCATAAGCTATTACTGAAAAAAAATACCCCCTGCCTTTTGACTGAACCAAATGGCCATTAACAGTTGACTGGATCGAATTACCTTTGGTGAAGAATTGACGAATATTTTATACCTCCCGCCGAGAGATTTAAAAGATAATGTTATACGAACATCTTGTATTTAGAGATGCTGAACGAATGTTTATAAACTTACATTTATATTTGTAATCTGTTTTATGTAGGAAAGTGAAAAACAAAAAACTCCACACTGTCGGAACAATTTCAAAATTAATATCAAAATCGTAGAAAAGACAAAATAGATATCTCTAACACAAAAATACATTAGCGTTTACTTTCCTGGCTTGATACAGGCACTTCAATAAAAAAGAGATGGGGTTAACTAGTTTTATGGGCCCTTGAATTCCCCTCAGATCATTGAAATGACGTGGTCATGCAAATGCTTTCCACATGTGTGTAAAATGTCAACCCTCACATATAACCTGGCGAACGGCGTTATAAAGAACGTTATAATCTTGAACAGTATGCATAATATATTTAATCTTCGGGACACACAAGTTGCCATATGCATGATATTAGTTCTATTAAAGAGTGTTAGCAGTTCGGTTTATGGTGTTTAACGCCACTTTCAACAATATTTCAGCTATATCGTGGCGGTCAGTTTTCTTGGTGGAGGAAACCGGGGAATCCGGAGAAAACCACCAACCTGTGGCAAGTCACTGACAAACTTTATCACATAATGTTGTTTTGAGTGCACCTTGCCATGAGCGGGATTTGAACTCACAACGTTACTGGTGATAGGCACTGATTCCATAGGTAGCTGTAAATCCAACTACCATATGATCACGACCACGACGGCTCCTTCTATTACAGAGAGCCGATGGCCTCAACCATTATCTAGCATTAGATAGTTTACAAGGCCATCGTATGACATAACAGTGAAACAAAAGTCAACTTTGAACCAAAATCTAAAATTGCCAATACCATCTGTCGTCATATGTACGCAACTAACAGAGTACTTTTCAACAAAGCGTTGATGTCTTCCGAAAAACTTTTTTGTAGATGATGATGAAAAGAGAAAGTTTCGCTGTTGCACCATGAAAATGTCATTTCTGTTTTAATTTTCACTCAGGCTTAGATTAAAGTTACCAAAAGAAAAATAGTGCACAATCTTTACAATACGTATTTTTTTTCATTCATGACGCCATCTCTTGTAAAGAATACCGGAACTTAATTATCTGCTAGTATGCTGATTAAGCAGAATTTTAATGATTATAAACTGCATCTTAAAATTACTAAATTTGAATCCATCTAAATTGTGTTTCTATGGTAACCAAATCACGTCACCTCTATCTAATTTTAAAAGAAAATTAGTTTTCTGTCGTTTTCAGAAATTATGCAATACTTTATCTGAGGGGACTTAAGACTTGATTAACTAATGCATTTAATGCTGTTTATTCGTTAGGCGTATTATGAGAGTCTAACTTAATATATAACTATGTTATCTTTAGAAAACACTCGTCGCATTGCCTTATTTAGATATATACCGACACATTTCAATTTTAATCAACCATAAAACAAGCTTTTAGTTCAACCCTGTTTTTAAATTATCTGCTTACGGAATTATCTGAAAAACGTGCATTATGTAATTCAGTGCAGTGCTTTATCAAACTCAAATATGTGGAAGTCATATCAGGAAGTTATGGTTTATGGTGTTTAACTCCACTTTCAACAATATTTCAGTTATATCGTGGCAGGCAGTTTTATTGGTGGAGGAAACCGGAGTACCCTGAGAAAACCAACGACCTTGTCGCAAGTCACTGGCAAACTTCATTACATAATGTTGTATCGAGTATACCACGTCATGAACGGGTTCGAACTCACAACATAAATGGTGATAGGCACTGATTGCACAGGTAGATCCAAACTGCCATACGATAACGGTCACGACAGCCCCTTGGAAGTCATTTCACATTTCCAATCAGATTAAATATACAACATAGGTACATGTCAGTAGTTATGGTTCAATAATTTCAGTAGTTTCTGAGATTTGTGTGTAACCATCTTGGATTTTCGTTGTAAAATTAGCAACATTAAACTATGATGCATTGTATATTTTCTATGCTATAGAGAATAATGCAATGACTCGAATTTGTGTTCAATTGGTTCAATGGTCAAGATATCATAAAAACTTTTCACATATCCCTATGCTAATCAATAATTCTCGATGGCGGCAATCTTGGATTTGCGATCAACAAATGTTTTAGTTGCTTTCCGCGAAGACATTGTTTAAAACATGTTCCCCATTATAGGACCACATGTGGTGATGGAAATCATGGAGTTCCGATCGCGGGCAACCCTTAAAGGTTATAGTAATTGGTTTAACCTCTACGTGGATCGAAACCACAACCTTACTCTGTCCAGATTACCACGTTACGGGTGGTTGGTTGGTGTTTAACGCCACTTTTAACAATATTTCAGTTATATGGGTGGAGGAAACCGGAGTACCCGTAGAAAACCACCGACCTGTCGCAAGTCAATAACAAACTTTATCACATAATGGTGTATCGATTATACCTCGAGATTCGAACTCACAACGTTAGTGGTGATAGACACTGATTGCATAGGTAGTTATAAATCAAACTATCGTACGATCACGACCACAACGTGCGTTAACCAATAAACTATAGTGGCGGCGATAACAATATGTAGTTCTGATAATGTTACTAAATTATTTATTGATATTTAATTATATATAAGTATTAAGTTCCACGTGTTTGTCATATCAATATGCAGGTTGAACAAACGCTGGAATCGTTGATATTTTCAAACACAATTAATGTAGTTTTTATAGCCTTTCGCATATATTTACAGTTCCTAAATAATGTAATTATTTATAAAACTAAAGTTTTCCTCCCTCGTGAATAGGTCACTTTCGTCGATTTTGTTTATTTAAGACCTTTGGTTTTATTGCTCCCAAAACTTTAAATTATTTGGCTTTCCAATCTTTCGATTTTGAACGTACCTGATGAAGGTTGTTCCAGAAATGCGTCATGCGCATTAAATTTGATATCTACGTTTTTATTAAAGGTGGTATGAACGAATTTGCATAATATATCATAAAGTGTTAGTTTGTTGATATTTATCGTCATTTTTTTCAGTTATATCGTGACTACCAGACGTAATGGCGGGAGGAGGTCTGTACAGTTATGACGAACTAGCCGGTGTCGTATTTATAATTCTAGATCCATCAATTATAGATATTATAGGCAGGACCGGTAGGTGACTCGGATCTGCAATTATGCAACACCGGTGAAACCCTGTTCTATTAGTAGGTGTCTGGAAATAAACATGCTAAAGTGTATATGAAATATACATCATATCTTAGAAATTGTCTCCCTTACAATTAATAATACGAAACCTAAAAAGAACTATTTTCTCCCTTTTTATGAAAACTTAAATCATATTCTGTTATCAGCTTCGTCAAAATCGTAAAATTTTAGTAGTTTTCTCACTTTTCAAAAAAAAAATGTATGATATATCATTAAAGTCACAAAAATCGTATAAAATTAGTAGTTCAATTTGTCAACACGCGCAAAGCGGCGTAACTCTTTTTATACAACTCTAATTAAATATTGTATCGGTTTCATCCGCTTCAAACTCTGACAACAGACAGGAATAATGCAAAATATGTTCTCCTCTCTCATGCATAGGTGAACTTAGTCGATTTCGGCTATCCTGTTTAGGCCCTTTTGTATTCTTGCTCCCAAAGATCTTTAAACTATTTGACTTTCAAGTGTTTTGGCTTTGAGCGTATACGTACCTGATGAAAAATATTCCAGGAATGTGATATCTACTTATATATATATACATTAAAACAAAACATTTCTTCATGGAGATTATAATTTATACATTTAAACAAAGTGTTGCAAAAATTTTCGACGGCACGACCGTCTTCGTCAGTTGCAAAACATAAACTGCTTAGAGATACAAAAAAACAACAAGACGTCATAACATCTAATCGTGTTATTATGACGTCGTAAAATTTTTTTACTAAAAATAATCCTGAACATTATGAATAAATAAAATACACAAAGCTCAAGATCAAACTTTGTGTAATCTAAGACCTGTTAGACTAATTATTTTCTTTTGTTTATACCCTCTTGTTGAGTGTTACACATTTTAATAAACAGTGATTCAAACCTCACATTTATTTTCGGTATGTTGATGATATATGGGGCATCTGGTTACACGGAGAAAAAAAATTGAAAAAATTCCATGATCTGGCAAATTCTATACACCCGAGAATAAAAATCGAACTTAAATTTTCTAAAAACCAAATTGAATTTTTGGACACCATAATTGTTTTGGATAATGGGTTTTTAAAAACAAAACTATACGAAAAACCAACGGATAAACATATGTATCTCCACAAACGATCAGACCATCCAAAGACAGTTAAAAAATCAATACCGTATGGTTTGGGAGTCAGAGTTAAACGAATTTGTGATGATAAGGAGGAGTATGAAAAGGAGAGAAGTAAGATAAAAGAGAGATTAACACAACGAGAATACAACTCTAATCTGATAGAAAAACAACTGTTGAAAGTGGATGAGCTCGATCGAAAGGAAACTTTAAAATACAGAAAGAAACACAAGAATAAAAAAATGGATAGAGTTCCCCTGATTTTAACCTATAGTCGTGCTTTACCTGACATCGGAAAAATTCTTAGTAGTCACCAAAAGATAATAAAGAAATCACCCCAACTAAGAAAAATATTTAAGGATCAGCCTCTTTGTTCATTTAGAAGGGATAACAATCTTGCCGATATCATGGTCCACCAAAAGACTGCAAAAGTATTAAAGAAGAACCCATTGCCAGAATCAAGATTACAAGGAAAATGTGGACGAAAATGTGTCATCTGTGAAAAAAGTTTTAGGGGAGAATTGAAAACAAGATCCGGAAGAGTTATTAAGATCAATAAGAAAATAAACTGCAGAACATCAAATGTAGTTTATGCGGTGCACTGTAAAAAATGTAAGCACATAGTTTATGTTGGTGAAACAGAAACAATGTTAAAGGATCGGATACAAAATCATCTTTATGATATCAGAACATTTAAAAAATATGACAAGCCGGTTTCAATACATTTTAATTCAAAAGACCATTCCATCGACGATTTCAGATACGCAGGAATAGAAATTTCAAGAAAAAATAACACAATATATAGACAGACCCGTGAATCACTGTTTATTAAAATGTGTAACACTCAACAAGAGGGTATAAACAAAAGAAAATAATTAGTCTAACAGGTCTTAGATTACACAAAGTTTGATCTTGAGCTTTGTGTATTTTATTTATTCATAATGTTCAGGATTATTTTTAGTAAAAAAAATTTACGACGTCATAATAACACGATTAGATGTTATGACGTCTTGTTGTTTTTTTGTATCTCTAAGCAGTTTATGTTTTGCAACTGACGAAGACGGTCGTGCCGTCGAAAATGTTTGCAACACTTTGTTTAAATGTATATATATATAAATATAAACGTCTGAAAAAGTAGCCAACGTATGAACCTACGGGATGTCGGATCGGAAACAAGTGTTAACGATTCTGTGCAAACAAACAACATTGATAAATAAAGGTCTAAAATGCAGCACAATAACATCAAAAAAGATGTTAAAATATAACAAAAATAACTATAAGTCATCAAAAAGACTATAATTATAATCCTCAGATCATCTTTCAGATCAGATTACAGACGCTGATGAAGCTTGTCGGTCAAACGAAATATCCGTCAATTTGATTATAATTATAGTCTTTTTGTAGACTTATAGTTATTTTTATTATATTTTAGCATCGTTTAGATGTTGTTCTGCACTTTAGACGTTTATATATATATATATATACGTCTGAAAATTAAACCAAACAGTGTTAGAATTAGATGTTTGAGCTGTCAAATTTTTGTGAGTTGAAATCCCGTCGAGGGAAGAACAATAATTTGACAGCTCAAAAATCTAATTCTAACACTGTTTGGTTTAATTTTCAGACGTATATTTAACATTTAGTATTAACCTAGTATATATATATATATATATATATAAACGTCTAAGCAAGTGACAACCATACAATATATCTGTCTCACTGGATCTCAAAGTTACTAAGGATACTAGGTTAATTGTATGGTTGTCACTTGCTTCTAGACGTTTGTATATATATATATACAAACGTCTAGAAGCAAGTGACAACCATATATATATATATATATACAAACGTCTAGAAGCAAGTGACAACCATACAATATATCTGTCCCACTGGATCTCAAAGTCACTAAGGATACTAGGTTAATACTAAATATTATATACGTCTGAAAATTAAACCAAACAGTGTTAGAATTAGATTTTAGAGCTGTCAATTTTTTGTTCTTCCCTCGACGGGATTTGAACCCACACCATTAATGGTGAGGGAGTGGATGTGGTCGAGTGGTCTAGGGCGCTGGACGTAAGGCTAAGCGAATGGTGCTGCAGTGTATCAATGGTGTGGGTTCAAATCCCGTCGAGGGAAGAACAAAAATTTGACAGCTCTAAAATCTAATTCTAACACTGTTTGGTTTAATATATATATAAACAAAATCTCTGAAAATTTATCCAGAGCTTTCGGTCGTACAACCCAGCCTTCTTCAGCGGAACTTTATTATGTTATGGCCACATATATATACACAAAGAAAAATGTTAAGCACCCCCATGTTTTTTTGAAATGACAAATGATACGACAAGTATCACGAGATTACTGACCAGATAATCTCAAGAACGCAATGGTGACCTGTTAGGACATTACATTGTCTGTAAGAAACCACAAAGAAAATCAAGAAAAATGTTAATTTAATGAATATTTAATCACAATATCACAAGGCCAGTTTTTGCAGTAAAACATGTCCATTTTAAGCATTGACCTTCACAGTTCAAAAAGCACGATAAGATTGTCATTTCACTTTCAAAACGTTACTTATGAATCACTTGACGACATCTATTGTTCAAAGTTCAGTACCGGGTGTAACCCCCACGTGCTTGGATGACGGCCTCAACCCTGCGTCTCATCCCTCCAGTTAGACGTCGGATGTCCTGTTGTGATAGCTGCTGCCATTCCCGATGCAATGCTGCTTCCAACTGACGAATGTTTTGCACAGCAGGTTCCCGAGCCTGTATACGACGGCCTAACATGTCCCAAATATGCTCTATGGGATTCAAATCCGGGCTCATGGCTGGCCAAGGAACAGAAGTCACGGCTTCGCTTTGGAGGTAGGCGGTTATTGCTCTTGAACGATGATGCCTGGCGTTGTCATCCATATACACAGGCCTTGTAGCTAGTGGGTGGTTGTCGAAATGGGGGACAGCAACTGGTTGCAAGACGTTTCTGATGTACTGATCACCAGTTAGGTTGCCTTGTATGGTGACTAAATCCAGCTTGCAGTCATGAGAGATACAACACCAAACAATTACTGAGCCTCCACCGTAAGGGACAGTTGGCTTGATATTCATTGGGGTATAGGCTGTATTTTGTGTCTCTAAACCCTCATCCGGTCGTCGGCTACATGAAGCAGAAACCGGCTCTCATCTGACCAATGGATCTTGCGCCATGTCCTTAGATTCCAACAACGTCGTGCTAAACACCATGCCAAACGTGTTCGTCGATGTCGGTCTGCCAACAGTGGACGTTTAATGACTCTCCTTGACTTAAGTCCCGCTGATTTCAGACGGTTTCTAACTGTTCTTGTTGACAGACGTCTATTGGGCAGCCAGTGTTGTTTGAGTACGGCACTGGTTGCGAATGACATCCGTCTAACCAAACGCTGCAATGCCCTGTCGTCACGATCAGATGTTACTCGTTGTCTGCCGGATCTTGGCAAGTCTTTCACATTGTTGGTTTGTGTGTGTTTTCTCACCAGTCGGCTGACTACAGTATAGTGGTAGCCCATCTGACGTCCAATAGCTTTGAAGAAATTCCTTGTTGTATGCATGCCGATTATTTGCCATTTTTGTGCTTCCGATATTCACCTTCGTACCATGCTTACTGAGACTGAATAAAAAAATAATCAAACACCGGACTTAAATACCCAAATTCGAAGCGTGAACATACTGAATTTTGAGTAATGCGTGAGAGGCATGGTTCACGTGCATGACTAGTCGATATTAGACATAATGGTCACACCTGTGTGAGCACATCTTTTTAATGGAACATTGTTCTTGCTATAATCAATAAAAATATTAGAATCTAAACTTAGAGTAACTTATTATGTTTTAATATATCAAGGGGTGCTTAACTTTTTTCTTTGTGTATATATAACAAAATGTGAATTATTATAATCATTATTAATTTGTTAAAAATATTAATAATGAACTTGTCCACATACTCCCCAGCTGAAATGTTATCGCTTCGATAAATAATATTTAAAACATCCACATACTCCCTTCAAATACTCAAAAAATGTAAAATGTATATAAAAGACAAAATGAAAAAATTACTATCAAATAGAACTGCATTAATTAACAGAACGAGGAAATCTCTCAGGATTTCGGTGTTTACCAGCTGTCAATCGTGTTGTCTAGACCGCCCTGTAGTCTCCTACACGGCTAGGCCGCCCTGTAGTCTCCTACACGACTAGGCCGTCCTGTAGTCTCCTACACGGCTAGACCGCCCTGTAGTCTCCTACACGGCTAGGCCGCCCTGTTGTCTCCTACACGGCTAGGCCGCCCTGTAGTCTCCTACGTGGCGAGGCCGCCCTGTAGTCTCCTACACGGTTAGCCCGCCCTGTAGTCTCCTACACGGCTAGCCCGCCCTGTAGTCTCCTACGTGGCTAGGTCGCCCTGTAGTCTCCTACACTTGCTGTGCAGGTCGTTTGGCCTGGCTTGCCGTGCAGGTCGTTTGGCCAGGCTTGCTGTGCAGGTCGTTTGCTGGAATTGTAGCAATATTGACATTTTTCTAGATTTACTATTTCAGGCGTTAAAAATAGGATCAAAATAAACATTCTACATGTCTTTCAAATATGCGAAAAGTTTTGATTTAAACACCTAAAATCAGATGAAAAATAATATAAAAAAACAACAGCAAAGTTTGCCATTTGGTGGACCCTTTCGGTTGAAACCACTACCGTGACATACATACATTATTTAGAAACTACAACTTTACAACAGGGACAAACAACAGAGCACCCCTTTTTGAATCTTTTTGAGAATTACAATATCCAAAATGAATACCAACCTTAAATTTGTGCCAAGGATCTTTGTCCAAAGCATTCAGAAAGAAGATCTGTTAACCAGAACTAAAGTTACTGCACAGAAATCATCTTGTCTTCAGACGGAAGAGGACAGTGCCATACCATAATACGACTGTAACTTTTTTTGCGGTCGTGTAAAAATATTATAAATAATTCTCAAATGTATTTGATTAGGGGGGGGGGGGGGGTCACATGAGCCTGTATCACTTGCCGGGTAAAGAAAATTTATTGAACCATTGCCTATCACACCTTATGTTCATTCCTTTTCCAAACGACTTGAACCCTAATCGATACTATAGGGCATTCATTAATATTAATATCACAATTCATCTTTGTGCAAAATATTTTAGCAGGACACCTCAAGCTGTTTGGGGGGGGGGGGGGGGGGGGGCTAGACTGTAGCAGACTGCAGCATATACTAGCCTATTGCATAATCTGGCCCGGGGGATAATGGAAGGGAATACGAATATACTCAGACTAGGGGGGAATCAAACTAGCGGGAATATTGAAAGAGCTATTGGGTGATGAAGAGTGAAGAGATTTATATAAACAAAGGACAGGAAAGGAGAGAGGTGTCTATTATTTTCTTTTACTTTTCTTAATCTAATCTTCGGTATTCTGATTCACCATAGTTGAAATATTTATATTCACAGACATATAAAAATAATACATTTTAAGCATTATTTCTATTTCCTATATAGTGACACATATTAGTGACTGATACTGTTGCTTGGTAAAAGTACTCTGGTGCCTGTCTAATGCCAGCGTCATATATCGTGGACCTTTTAATGTGCAACGAGCTGAGGTGAGAGGGGATTGTTTGTATTGTTGATAGTGGCGGAATTATTTTCCATTTATCATCACTGTATCAGCGCTCCTTTTATAATTGGAAAGTTGTTAGGATACATATATATATATAAATTAAAAGTTTAATACCCTTAATTCTAGTTGTTCATGTTACTATATAATTTATTGATGTTTTTGTTTTAAAGAACAATTTAAATATACAAAAAGATGTAGAACGCCTATGGTGCTGCACGCTTTGAATGTGTTTGTATTCTAAATGTTCAATATCCAGTACTGCTGACTTATTATTTGTTATATTTCCAGATATAGATTGCATCAATTCAGCCAACAATGGAACAAACTACAAGGGAACAGTAAACACAACAGTTTCAGGAAATCATTGTATTGCCTGGACATTTGGACAGATTAATTACAATTATGACCATAACTACTGTAGAAATCCTGACTACTCATCAAAACCATGGTGCTATGCAGCTACTACAGGTCATCCACGACAGGAATGTAACATAACATACTGTGGTATGATACTTAGTTATTAATACTTGTTTATAAAATAAGTTTTAAGAATAATAATATGAATAGTAATATTGATTTCAGCAATTGTTTGATATTTTCGTAATTCATATACATGTACATGTAGTCATTTCATAATTTCATTACCATGAGAATATGCTATCAGCTACATATACATACTATCTTGTTTGACTGACAAATGTGTGCCAAATAGAAAAAGGGGCATATTACATAACTAAGTATACATATGCAATTGTATTAATACAATGCAAGTGAAACTTTTATAGGTGTTATATTTTGTGGTTTTTATTCTGTTTTTGTTTTTTTGTTTTTGTATTTCCGCTACATGCATTTCATTTGGGAATAGCCGAAACCACTGGACACCGAGGGGTCCATCTACAAAATGAATTATATACGTCCTATTTCGTACGTATGTCTCTTAAGTAAACAAATATAGCCTTACAGTGAGATTCGTGTTACTCGATCTTTGGTTTTGTGTGTATGTTTTGTGGATCGTTGTTTGTCCTTTTGTACTTTTTTCTTTTGGCCGATATGTTGTCTGTTCTTCTTTGATATACGGATTCTGATTACCCCTTTGGTGTTCTCAAACTCTTCTTAAACACAACACAGAAGATCAAATTTATGATTGCACTTCTGTCCAGCAAATTGATTCGTGAAATTAATACCTCCTTTAAGATGGGTGCATATGTGTGCCTCTCGTACAGTGAAAATCAAAAATATTGCACACAGGAAAAGTTTGAAGTTACCAAAAGGGGGTATAAATCATCCGATATTCGAAGGACAGAAAACACAAAAGAAAAACGACAAATAGTGATCTTCATCAGATCGCACGGAAAACTAAAAATTGAGCGACACCGATCTAACTAAAAACCTGGGACGGTCTCATGTGCTCCTGACGGATGATCCGTTTGTGGCATCCGTTGTGTTATTATTGATACAAACCCGGTGATAAGTCATGAATGAAGAAAGTATCGGATTGAGATTATGACAAACGGAACACATCTCTGGTCATTTGTGATACACACATTCCGTAACGGTTAACCAAGTCATGGTTGCAACCATACAACTTTCGAAGTAAAACGATACCTTGTTGAGACTCCGGATCAGCAATCGTGTTCGAATTACTCGCTGGTGTCCCATTGTAATGTTTTCTTACGTTATCCATCGCATCACATTTCGATTGTGACAATTAAAAATGCTTGTCTATATGCCTATCCAGGCGCCACCTTTTATCTACGTAATTTATTGTGTGACATGTTGATCTCGTCATGCATTGCTTAATTGACATTAAACGACATTTAATCAATAAACAAATCAGTCAAATAATCACAAGATAATAGAAACAAACTACGTTGCCATTCTTCTGAATTACAATTTGTTCAATCTAAATATACAATATACGTACATTGTCGGTAAATATAAAATTTGTTTGTACGAGCTTTAGAAACAGGCAGAATAGCGAGCCTTCGGCGAGATTTTCAGGCCTGTTTCGCAGCGAGTACAAATGAATTTTATATTTGACGACAATGTACGTATATTGTGTTTATCCTGCAATGTCAAAAAAGTCGGAAAACTTGTCAGATTTAAACAAAAAGGACAGAAACAAGCGTCATTCCTCGCCTTTCATAAATGTTGTCAATGGTGTCTTCTTCGTGGTCCGCGTTATATTTTAGTACCAGTTTCATACTTGTCTGCGCCCTCCGCTGTACATAGCTACAGGGTACCAGGAAAGTTTATTCGTAGGCTGAAAAGTTTATTCGTCTAGTACGAATAAAGCAAAAATTTATTCGTATAGCATATTTGTACAGCAAATGTACTGATTGCAGGTTAAAATTGGAGATATTTATATACATGTAGAAATACAATATAGTTTTATTGTAACCGCAACAATTATTTATTGGAACCAGAAAATATCATTTGCTAAATACAATTTGTGTCAACCCTACGTCATAACAACCATATATTAAAGGCCAAATATGTTTATTGGTATCATCATAATTTCTATGTTTCAAGTTGTTTATAAAGGTTAGCGAATACAGTGGACAATCCAGTAGCAACATAGGGTACACAAGACGAAGAAAAACAAACTAAAAACACTTGATGTTAGGAAGTAAACAAATTGGGATTAGTAAATAAACGCATATTGCGGTTTAGACAGGATTATTTGCGTGGAAGCGAATCCTATAATGTGCAATATAATTATGCTCTTTCTATTATTATCTTACTTATTCGTAACTGTTGCTTTACTCTACGTAAAATTGAAATAAATATATATTATAAAAATCAATCAGATGTATTAAATGCAACCATATTTAAATATTGTACAAGTGATAACCTATTTCACCTTATGCACTGATATTATCATATAGTGAAAATGTATAAAGATAAAGAAGTCAAGAAAAATGCCAAGGATATTTTTTTATCAATGTGTGACGTAAAAATATTTTTGACATTTACGTCACCGAATATGGTACTGCTTTGACAACTATTTTACCTATTTTGTTCCTGTATTTAAATACTGCTATAGTGACAGCCGGAACCTTTGAACCGTAATGAGAGCGGGAGGTTTGGCGCCTTAAAATCTGATTCAACCCACCATTTCTTTAGAAATGCCTGTACCAAGTCAGGGTCATTACGGTTTTCACAGTTTTCCGGTTGTTGACTGATTTTGTCTGTTTATATAATTATGAGTTTTGACTTTCCCTTTATAAGATTGTTCGGAGTTCGGTAATTTTGTTATTACCTTTATTGTTTATTATTATTATTATTATTATTATCTTTATTCGCTTAAGTTGTTTAAATGGTAAGACTATAAACAAATTCAATTTTTTAACTCAATTTACAACTTGGAAAAGTGCCCTTTTAAAAATTTTAATTCATGCAGACGGTAAATGCGCTCAAATTTTTTTTTTTTAACACGTCAATGGCTACAAATCCGGATATGCATGCCCGAACTTGTTTTACGTTTTTTACAGAATTGTCTCCCATTGATTTTGGAAAATGAGGTTATTTTGAAAAGAGAATGAAAGTGCATTTTTCACATTCTGCACGGCTTAAATAAGTTTTTGGGTAAATCAGATATTTTGATATGACATTATAGCATTGTGTGATTGCAAGTTGTGCAACTTTTATTGTTTTGTGTTACCAACAAAGATTGTTGAACATCAGAAATTAGGAAAAATTGGCGCTCACCTCAAACATGTTTAAAACGACAGAGATAGTTTTAAAATTTAGTCCATCATTTGAATTTGTTGTCCATAATGATATGATAAAGGTTTTAGTAATCCTATAGAGTAGTGGTGTAAATTGGATATCTTGTAGACCTACCATCCTTGGTTTTTATCCTGCACCGACCACATTTTAATTTGTACATAGAGTTTCACAATTTGTAAAGTACCTGCACTCGATGACACAGCATCAGCATGATGGATTTTTTCCCTTGCTGATTAACGATAGAAGAAGTAGTATTGGCCATATATTAATATGAAACCAGCACGGCCATGAATGCTCGCGCATCTGAAAATTATCTGGCAAGTTCACGCTCATCCAGTGCATCAAAGTGTTGAGAATTTTTGAGCCGAGATATATTGGGGACGACCTTTTGTTAGGGCCGAATCTAGTCTCATTCAATCGAGCTGTCGTTCCTTTATTTGAGTTATCGTTCCTTACGATTACGAAATCTCAAAAGTTAACTTCTGCGTAGAAACAAAAATTCTTGTCAGTATGTCAGAAGAGATTTAATCAATTAAAAAATATCAATATAAGTAAAATAAGTTAACAAAATGACTTTTATTACACATGGGTTCCGGGTTTCAGTGGTATCGGACATACGAGAGAGGGTACGAGACTTCAGGATCACCTTTGCGCTTTATGTTAAGAAGATCTTCATTAGTTGAGTGTGATAGTGTGTTACACGGAACCGGTGTTTACAAAGCGTCAATTTTTTTTGTATTCGTCAATATATGTTTAGCCATGTTTGTCAAAAAATCCTAAGTACACATTTTATACCATAAAGAGCTCGCTGACGCTCGCATATTAAAACAATTTTAAAGGTTGTATATTGACAGCACATGAAATAATAATGTTACACATGAGTCATGAATCAGTAAGACAAAATTAGTCTGAGATTCCTCTACCGTCTTAACGGCTTTTTGTTCGACTTGCTGGAGCCATAGGAGGTCAGAGTACTCGAGTTTAACACCAATGTGGTCGGTGCAGGATAAAAACCAAGGATGGTAGGTCTACAAGATATGAATGAATAGAAAAATGATTGGTGAAGCGATTTATATAAGGGTTTCGGATAGAAAATAAAATCCGATAGTCACGAAACGTGGAAATGTGCTGACCCAGAGTTGGAGCGGCAAATCTGCTGTTTTCCTTATGGAGAGCGCTCTGACGTCCCACAGCTCCAGCAAGTCGAACAAAAAACTGTCGGACGGCAGAGGAATCTCAGACTAGAACAAAATATGATATAATTATATCAAGTTATACAACATATAAGTCAGTGATGCAACACATAGGTGCAAGTGAACTTGTCAACATTCCGGTGGAAGTTCCTCCATCGAAATTCAGAAAGGTATGTCTGAAGCAGTGTCCTGGACGTTCCAAATTGTAGACGTAGTTTTCGTTTCACATGCATCCACATATTCTCTATATTTTGAGTGTGGATGTCTGGATTGACAAATTTAAAAAATAATTTATGCCATCCATTTGAAAATTGAGAATTTGCACCGCTACTCTATAGGATTACCAAGGTTTTATCTTTGTTCATTTGCCCATGCTTTTGGACATGTTGCAGTCAGTTTTATTAGTGATGCTATGTAAATAATAGTAGTAATAACAAATTTTAATATTTATTTACCTTGAAGTTGAACACAGCTACATTGTAGGCCTAGCCATAGGGCCCAAAAATAAGGCATGCAATAGAGAGTTAGTTTAGTTTCAAAAAGATTTGCAAAAGTTACAGTCATGCCAAACGGTGAAGCTTAATTATTCATTGAATAGAGGCCATTCACTGCGATTCCTGGTACCACACACAAGAACTACAGTGTACAGGACATCATTTTTTACACAAGCCATATGACTCGGGAACCAACTACCAGGAAGTGTGGTGGAAGCAGACAGCTTCAAGGCTCAACTGTCTAGGGCAACTCTCATGTAAATGTATAGCTGTTTTTATCCTTTTAACCTGCTCTGTACATAGATGTCACCCCCACTCAAAAGTGTGAGAATACTTTATTGGTTTTGCACTACACCTGGAAGAAGAAAGAAGAAGAATAAGCCTTTTTGTTGAAATGATGTCATATGTACAATGTATTAAGAAAATAAAGAATGCATCTGACAATTTGATTATCTACTTATAGTGTGTTCAGCTTCAAAACTTGGAGTCTCAATTTGAGAGCAGGCCTTTCAGTCATAAAACTTGTAAAGTACAAAAGGGAGTAAGATTAACAGTTTCCAATGCGACTAAAATTTGTACTAGGCGATCGTTTATACTCGCAATCATCTCCCAGGTGGAAACTGAAATACTTTGCACATATTAACAGTCAAGATTGTAGCAACTCGATAAATTTAGCTTCATAGATTCCCATTTTTGTCTAAAAATACCTTTGAATATGTTTCTCTGCTTTATTCTTCCAAGTTTATTCAATTTAATGAAGAATAAAGTCTGATATCTTTCGAGTAATGGAAACAGGAAGTCTGAGTTAAAGATTGCCTATTTCCTTAATTGTGCACTGGCTTTTGTAGGATCAGTTGATAGAACAGTCAACTGATCCAATGGCCAGTCCCATCCAAATATATTATTTCAATCATGATTGTCTACAGTTATTCTTAGTTCAGGGGTTCAAAATTATGTAGGTCTGAGGTTCGTGACCTTTCGATATTGATTTCGGACTTGCACATTGGATATTTGCTGCATCAGCAGACCTGATTTTTGTTTCAAGTGTCATTATCTTTTGATTAGTTTATTAAATTATCTAAACATCTAGTGCATTAAATTGTAAATATGCTCATTTCGGTAAAAATAAAATTAATTGCAGATGATACTGGTATTTAGCGGCACAGCACCGGTCACAAACAGTTTTGCAAAAGGAACCGCCATTTTTATTCACTTCCGAAAAACAAATAAAAAGAGGGAAATATAAAACATATATGTCGATCCTGGTATACTGGGAATTGTCTGCTGCACATAATTATGTCAATCACAGTTGACTGTTACTCATAGCCGAATTGGGAATTATTTATTTTGTGAAATAGTTGTGTAGAGAAATCATTATGCATATTATTGGGCAGTGAATCTAGTGACTAGTGATCAAAATCGATGAAACCACCTGTAAAGCATTTTGGTCCAACAAAACTTTTCTTTGACAATACAGGGCTCACCAAACCAGGTGAAGTGGGCGAAATTCTCGCACTATATCAGCTGAAATCGCACTCCCTCGACTCCAAAGTGAAATTAAAGTTGCCTTGTTTCTTTTTGCAAGTCGCTCCTTTCTTGCCAATAATCTGTGTTTTATGGTAAAGCTGATTGACAAAGCAATTGTTATCAATGTTAAAATACATAAGAATGAGAGAAAAAGGCTTTATTCCAGCAATAAAGAAAATTTATCTTGTTGAGACAAAAGCATCTTCGCTAGCCAAGGGTTACGATTCGGGTCCCCTTCTCTCCACCCTTGGCAGATCTAGAATACATTTTGAAATTCGTTCGCAATGCCACCTGGTGGTTTATCGAAGTTGCGCTCCTTAGATAGTCGTCATCGCCAGCCAATCAGAATCGCTTTGTTATACGTATGCTGGAGAGTTGAAAATGGCAGCGCCCAGTGAGGAAAAACTTATTTGTGATAAATTTAATTTGGAAGCACTTACTGTCAACCAAGTGAAAGTATCAAAGCTTTGGCAGACGGGAAAGATGTTTTCATTGGAACCAAAACGAGAAGTGGCAAATCGTTGTCATGAGAGCATTCCGGTGCCATCTTTGTTTACATTTCGTCGATAACATGTGCTCCGTGTAAAACGTCTTCTGATTGGATACGTGTACTGGTAGCCGTAACCAATGAAACATTAAAGCACGAATCCTCAAAATGTATTCTAGATCTGCCAAGGGTGGTGAGAAGGGGAACCCTAATCGTAACCCTTGGCTAGCGAAGATGAGACAAAAGTATCATGGCAAATTTCTAAATTTGTACTGACGAAATGCCAGGTGCAGATTAAATCCCAAAACTAAAAATAATCAAACAGAAGCTTCCTGTACCAAATGTGTTGTTGGATTATGTTATATTTTTTATTATTTTAACACAACTTTTTTTGTAGCTTTTTCAAAGGTAAACAATCAACTTGTCAAGTTTTAAGCATGGTGGCATTTTAATAGAAACAAAGGGAGGGAACTCACATATTGATGTAATACATGTATATAGCTTACAGATTTCAATGGGAAACGAATAAAATCTAAAATTGACAAATATAAGATCAACAACAATAATGCAAGTACAAAGCATGAATTTAAAGTTAAATATGAAAGATATTAACAAGATATTAGCAAAGGCACACTTCAAATGCATTTTTTTTTTAAATGATGCGAAGAAACAACACATTTTTGCAGAAACTTGTCTCTATGAATTGAAGCTGTTGGAAGTCTACCTGTCATGTCTTCACTTCTCCCTCATGTTCTCTGAGGGAGAAGTCAAATCTCCCTGTTTTTTGCAAGTGCGGTGAGCCCTGCACTTAGTATATTCCCTTGGGTGCCTCTTCTGTCTTCTGATACAGTGTTGGATCATATCTTCTTACAACAATGTAAACCTAAGCAATTGAAAAGGTACAAGGCATTTATGGATAACTGCGTAAAATTTTTTGTTCTATTTATTAAAACAAATTCTTTCATAATTTTCACTTGTTCGAATCCAGTTTTACTTGTCCCCGGCTTTGGGCAAGTATGTTAGCTTTGTTGATTAAATTTAAAAAAAAGGGAAAAACGAAAAATACAACACTGTCGGAACAGTTCCAAAATCCAATAGAAAAATTATAGACAGAGACAAAACTGATACCCCTAGCACAACATTACATGACCACTCACTTTCCTGGTTTCAACTGTTTGGTACAAATGTATTTGTTGATATAAGTTTAAAATGTAAACAGGATGAAGAAATACATGTGTATAAGGTGTTGATGAAAAAAATGTGTATTCTTCATTTTGTCTCGCTAGTACCGGTACATGTATGTGATTAATTTTTAAAAAATTTATTTTACATTTGCAGATTTTAAACAATGTCTTGGCATTAAAGTTTAACAGAAGAAAATGGATCCTAATCACAAAGATATATTGATACGGAAGAGAGTTGAGTTGGTGGAGAACCTGAATATGTCAGATGGACTATTTACTCAACTTATAGCCAGAGAAATATTTAACCAGCGTATGGTTAGAACTATACAGGTTTGTAATTATAGTTCGATATAAATCGTGATAAACTTCCTAGCCGTTTGGCTCAAGTGTGGTAGATCGTGGGTTCTAGCCCAGATTGGGTTGGCTCAAGTGTGGTAGATCGTGGGTTCTGGTCCTGATCGGGTTGGCTCAAGTGTGTAGATCGTGGGTTCTAGCCCTGAAAGGGTCAAACCAAAGACATATATTTGTATTTGTTGCTTCTATGCTAATTACACAGCATTAAGGAGAAAGAGTAAAGACTGGTTGGCGCAGAATCAGGATAATGTGTCAAGAGTGAAGCATCATGTCTACCCACGGACTGATGTTTCAGTGAGCTACAATGTAGCACTATATTAATCCAACTAAGCATGTTTGTCTAGTACAAAGAGGACTTCATCATCATCTTATCGAATGTAACTTGTTCTTGCCATGATATAGCTGAAAAATTGGTGTTAAACAACAATCACTCACTCATTCCTAATATGAATAACAAATTCTTTCATGAGTGTATGTTTTGACAAGGGAGATCATCCATAGTTTTATCTAGTAAAACTGACCACCATCATCTATACCAGTACCTACTGTAGTAACTGAAATATACTTGAAAAAAAGAGGGTTATTCACCGTCACTGTCATTAACCTATCACCACTAACGTTATGAGTTCGAACCCCACTCAGGCGAGGTGTACACGATGCAATATTATGTGATAAAGTTTGTCAGTGACTTGCGGCAGGTCGGTAGTCTTCTATGGGTAACTCCAGTTTCCTCCTCAAATAAAACTGACAGCCACAATATAACTGAAATATTGTTGAAAGTGGCATTAAATGCCATAACCCTAGCCCCTTTAGATATTACTGTATCATGTGTATGTCCAATTTATTTATATTTTGTAGCACAACAGGAGTCCTGATCAACAAGCAGAGGAGTTGCTTAATCAGCTTCCGATTCGTGGTCCAAAAGCTTTTGAAGCTTTCTGTGAAGCTTTAAAAGCTGATTTTCAAGAACATATAGTTGAACTATATTTAACACCCAGTAAAGACGAAAAATCAAAGAGTGACAATGTAAAAAATAAAGTGACAAACAATGATGGAACTCATGTTGAAACATCGGCAGAGTATGTAAGAATTCATTCTCATGTGACAGTTCCGTCCAATTCAGATTCTCATGTATATGATGCTAGAAATTTAGCTATTTCCGGTGGAAGTTTTTCATCTGCTGTTCAGTCTCGTCCACATTCATCTCCGCCACGTCTCGTCAGTACACCAGACAATGATCATCAATTGAGTTTTCATTATTTGACAAATAGTGGGCGTGACCCAAATCAAAATTTTTCGGAAAACCAGTTGAAAGGAGAGGCACGTTACAAGTTTCAGCATTATATATCTGACCCACAATACATCGGTCTGAACAATATACAGCCTAGAGATATCACTCATGATCCATATCGTAAAATAAATCATCTATCGTACCAGAATCATCAGTCGCCTAGAAAGTTTGTTAAAAATGCTCATATCCTGATCAGGAACGATAGCATAGGTAATTAATACTGTAATACGATTGTTTCATATCTGTTCTATAAAATTGCTGACGATAAGGTACATATTAATTATCACAAGTATCTGGCTAAAAAAAGCCCTGTAGATATCATCAAATTAAGTGTGCTTTACACATTTCTAGAATAACCTTACATCAGGCATCTAATAAATTTCAACATATTTGATTACTGCTTTAATTAACAGTTAAAGTTACAATAGAACTCTAATACATGTAAGAATAAGAAAAAAAATATATATATAGCTTTGTAAGCTTTGAACAGATGTACCGGTATGCATTGAATTTGATATATATCATATAGGGGGCCATCATGGTTGTGATCGTATGGTAGTTGGGTTTACAACTACCTATATGCAATCAGTGCTTATCACCACTAAAGCTGTGAGTTCAATCCCGCTCAGATGAGGTGTACTCGATACAAAATTATGTGATAAAGTTTGTCAGTGACTTGTGGCAGGTCGTTGGTTTTCTCTGGTACTCCAGTTTCCTCCAACAATAAAACTGACTGCTACAATATAGCTGAAATATTATTGAAAGTGGCGTTAAACACTGTAACCCTAACCCTATAACATGTCTGAAGATAATGTGGTGTAAATTAATATAATAATAATTTTTAAAAATGGCCAAGGCATGAATCAAGTGTTTTATTAACACGATTAACCATTAATTTGTTTATTTATTTTGTTAGTAAAGAAACAGTCCTTATCTTGCTGTTCTTCGTGTCTCAAGCACTGATTATATAATGGCTCTTCAACAATGACCAGGGCTGCATTGATGGTGTAACGGTTAGCATGCTTGCCTTGAGTGTGCACATGGTAGATAATGGTTTTAGCTGCGGTCAGGTTAAACCAAAGACTGAATTGGTATTTGCTGCTTGTCCACTAAGCATTCATTATACATGAGTTTAAGCAAAGACTGGTGGCACAAAATCAGGCTGATGTGTCCGAGTGGAGCGACATGTCTTCATGTGGACTTGTTTCAGTATGTCATTATCTTATATTTTTTTTCAGATGCAATGACCAAAAAAGATTATACATATCCAGACAATATGGAACAACCAAGTAAGATATTGTACAAAGATAACACTGAAAATGTTTAATTTTAATTGAGTTATCTCTCCTTTTGTAGATAATCGTAGTTAAAGATAAAAATGAAGTGTAAATCAGGAATGACTACTATTACAAGAAACAATGGGTTTTGAAATGAACTATTAATACTCAAATTCTATGCACGTTTCTGTACACACTGTCGGTCTTAAAAAATTTTCACCTACTTACATTGCCCGAAAGCCAAATTCAGAAAAAAATTCTTTTATTCAAACAAATTTTTTCAAAATTTTCACTTGTTCGAATCCAGTTTTGCTTGTCCCTGGCTTCGGGCAAGTGGATTAGCGCGAAGACTACACTGTGTTGACACGCTCAGATTAATTACAAGATATTACATTTAAGTACCTATCCTAGGTGTGAACAATACTTTATTTCAAGAAGGTAACACAGTCAACATAAAACTAACCTTCTTTGAAGAATGAAAATACAATTACAATGAAACCTGAGTAAACCGAACCCTGAGTAAACCGAACCCTGTCTAAACCGAACCCTGACTAAACCAAGCCGTGAGAAAACCAAATCCTGACTAAACCGAACCCTGACTAAACCAAGCCCTGAGTAAACCGAAAACCTGCTTAAACCAGACAGACTTTATAGTTCTGTCTATGTAATTTGAACCTGTGTAAACCAAACACCTGTCTAAACTGAACAAATTCTTCAGTCCCAAAGGGGTTTGATGTAGACAGGTTTTACTGTATATAAATGTCAGTAGTTACCTGATAGCTTGCATTTAAACCACACTCCTATGTTTAATGTTGTATACAAAAGTATATTCAATCATGTTCTTGTTGTAATAACAAATATTCAGAATTTTCTCAAATTTTACTCTCTTTAAGGTTGAAGTTAATGCATTTTATAAAATAATAACTTGTACCTGAATAATGCAAAGTTCTTTTCATAAAATTTGAATTTGGTCTAGGCCCAAATAAATTGCTAGTATATGTATTAATAGTATTTTATCACATATTTATAAGTAATAACATTAATTTTGCCCATACGTAAACACTGAGTGCCACAGCAATATCAGCCCATGGGCAGATATCGGGCCAAAACTCTGATAACATGATATCAAGTCTCTTTATAAATAGATCAATGCATGACTTTTTCCATATCAAGACTGTTATCATCCCTCAACCAATATCGATCACTCATAACCATATGTTTGGTGTATGTGTGGAAAGTTAATTTTGTTCTTTTTAATTCAATGTTGAAATATGTGATAAATAGATTAATGCATGCCTTTTTCCATATCAAGACTGTTATCATCCCTCGACCGATATTGACCTTCTGGCTGATATCGGTCTTTCAGGATGATGACAGTCCTGATATGGAAAAGGGCATGCATTAATCTATAAATAAATACTAAATTATCATTAATATACTTCAATCACAAATTGACAAATTTTTGTATTTAATTATAAATGTGGGTATATTTTTGTTTTTAAGATTAAGAAGAAGAAATCAAAAGTTTGTTTTGCATGTTTAAAACATTTTGCATACATTGTTGTTTCTGCAGCACTTAGAATCCCTGTTAGTGTCACGATGTACTATATACAACCTAATTTCGGACCTCTTTGCATCATTATTTGACTAAGTGAGAGAAAAAAATTGTGTTATTTTTAAGCAAAAAGACCGAGGTTAACAGAAGAAGATGAAGTAATAACTATTCCAATTTATGAAGAACAAAAACCCAAATGTGTTTATCCAGCTATAGTGATGGTTGACCCAGAACTTGAAACAGGGAAAAGGCTACCACTGCCTATTGGGGAGCATGATGATCCATCATTGGACCTTACAGACGGTCCCGTCATGGTAAAAGTGGAGTCAAGTACTAGACATTTCTACATCGATCATTACAAAAAGGTATTTCAACAATTTGGGGTTTGGGTTAGGATAATGGTGTTGAACGCCATTTTCAACAAAATTTCAGTTATATCGTGGCGGTCAGTTTTATTGGTGGTGGAAATCAGAGTATCCGGAGAAAACCACCGACCTGTTGCAAATCACTGACAAACTTTATCACATAATATCGAGTTTAAACAATTTGGATCTTTCTGAAACTCTCATTTATACCTACACATATAAATAGTCTCATAATATGTTGCTCCATTTAGTACAATATTTAGATGAATGAAATTTTGTTGAACATTATATGATAGCAAAATATTTGATATAACCTGAATTTTTGTGAGGAAGCTTCTACATTACTATGCTGTTGGTCAGTTTTTGGGCAACTCTCTCATTTATACCTACACACTAAAATAGTCCCGGAATCTGTTCCTTCATTCACAATATTTATATGAATGAAATTTTGTTGAACATTATATGATAGCATTATTTGATGGAATATGTACGTGCTATTTTTTTTCTTTGGAATATTAAATAGTCCCGCATTCAACATCTTCATTTTTTTAAACAATGTTAGAGTTATCTATCTTTGAACATTTATTTAAGCAAATCAATGTTTTTTTCTGTTTTCAAGTGAAAAACATAGTCAAGACACAATGTCTGTAAAGCTAGAAAATTATTGTTGCAAATTTAAGCCCCCTTATATAGCAAAAATTATATAGGGCTTGAATGGATTCCAATCTCTTCATCATCACTTTATTAACTCTAGCCATATAAACAATTGTATTAATCAGATGCCAAACCTTAAATTAGTACAAAATCTATTTTGACAATAAAATAAAAGTACAGTATTGTTTTTGGAAAGATTTTCATTGTATATTACAGTTCTCATGATGAACACGTGTCCTCCGGCCCAAGACCAGTAAAACTTTCTTCGGACCAGTAAATTTTTGAGTGTTTATTTAGGAATATATAAAAAATAAATCCTAGAATTTATTCAGTCCTGTAAATCCAAATTTTCATTTTGAGGACTGATATTATAAGCATCGATAAGAGTTGTGCCTCTTTGATTAATAGAATAAATAGAGCATCTAGGATGTAGAATTTTTTTTTTTTTTTTTTTTTAAAGAAGATCAAATTATTGTTGTTATTTTACTTGTTTATTTTCAGTCATACTCTATGATAAGATTACCCAGAGGAAAAGCTTTAATCGTCAATGTTAATGAGGTAGAGGGAAAACCTCCACGACGAGGAACAGACATAGACAGAGACAACCTGTATCATCTGTTTTCTCAGTTACATTTTGACGTCACAGTCTTCAATGATTTAGATGGATTAACTGCCAAGGTAAATAGCAGGAAGGATTTTTTTTCAGTTATTTAACTGATTTCAGCTATTTTCATCTGAAAATTATTTTTCAAAAGTTGCTGGACACAGTGAGAACATGTAAAAAAAAAAATGACCATTTTGAAAGGGGTTGTAGATGGTTCCGGCTAATTTTCATTGATTTCAGTTTTTTTCTAACTAGGATCATCCCTCAAAAATGAAAAACAAAAATTGAGTCAAGTATATTTGTGTAATCATTTTTATACACCAGGCTTTGTCTATGGTGTTTTACTATCAAGTTGATTTATGACATGAATAGATGCAATTAATACACAGAAATATGGACTCACATGGTTGATCGTTCGATATGAAATTCTTGTATCTCTATGAAATTCACCCACTGACCATAATATCTGTATTAAACACTAGCAGGGCTTTCAAATTTTTCAAATGTACCAGTACTTCACTATTTACAGGCGGTACTTTTTCTTAAAATTTGAACATTTTGCATGAATATCTTATGCAACACTTTGAAATTAGGATGTACCGATTACCATTTTATGTGGGTAAAAGTACCTGGTACCGCCTCTTATTGAAAGGCCTGACTAGTATAAACTACAGGACAGACACTTATTTAGGAAAAAATTTCATTTATAAACTGTACTGGAAATTAAGTCAATAATCGTCCACAAAGTAAAGCTTAGTTCAGATGATCCTTCTGTTTAAAAATGATTTATTTTGTTACAAACATTTCGTTATATATACATGTATTAACATGATGCAATGTTATCATACCCTATAGACAGAACCCTTTGTTCTGGATTTTTTGATTTTTGGTGTTTTAATGCCACTTTCAGCAATATTTCAGCTATATCGTGGCGACCAGTTTTAGTGGTGGAAGAAGCCAGAGAGAACCACCGACCATGGGCAAACAACTGGTAACCTTTATCACTTGCAACTGTGAGTCGAGTGTACCCTTTTTTGTAATTTACAAAGCCGGGTGCGAACCCACGCCGTATTGATGATAGGCTTGTATGAGTTGTTAGGTATTCCAACTACCTAACTCATTGATCCATCCAGGCCCTGTTTATTGTCTGAAAGTGTACCATTGATGAAAGTTGTAAATATGAAAACATCAAATTTTGTTCAAGAAATTATTTATCAATAAAATTTATGTTTACATTGAAATAGTCATTCTGTATATGTGTCACATGTCACACATGTGCAATGAGATAAACATAGCGATAACTGCATCAGCGGTGTAATGGTTAGTGGTAGATCATGGGTTCGAACCTAGGTCAGGTCAAACAAAAAGACTATAAAATTGGTATTTGTTGCTTCTCCGCTAAGCACACAGCATGAAGAGAAAAGAGCAAATACTGGTTGACTCGGCATCAGGATAATGTGTCGGAGCGAAGTGACATGCCTACCTGCAGGCTGTTGTTTCAGTGAGCTAGCACTATAAAAATAATCCTACCAATCGTGTTGGTATAGGACAAAGCAGACGTCATCATCATTTCATTGAATATACAGTGTAACCAGTCTAATCCGACACACCAAGGGACCAAGGAAATGTGTCGGATTGCACAGGATGTCGGAAAACTCAGGTTTTCTTTTTAGTTAACAGAAATTTGCACAAATTTAACAAGAGAGAAATTGTGTGTTTGATTATGTAGGATGGTTTAAATAATTGGAACTACAATGTAGATGAAAATACATTTAATATATAATTTATACAAAATTAATATATTTAGAACAATTTCATAATCGGATCAGATAATTGTTGGTTGTAGCCATGTCTTTTACAAAGCAAGTGAAAACAGTTATCTGTAAAATTGCAATTATTATATTCTTGGTAATCTTACTTTAACCCTTAATAATGATTCTTTAATCACCTGCCAATCAATAAATTCAAATAATAATTTATTTGTGTACACAAGCCTAGAACAATTTCATAATATATCAGATAATGGTTGTAGACATGTCCTTTACAAAGAAAATGAAAACAGGTAACTGTAAAATTTTAATTATTACATATATATTCTTTGAAGACCTACTTTTAACCCTTACTAATCAGCCTCTAATTGCCTGCCAATCAATTAGTTAAAATCACAATTTATTTGTGAGGCAAGTCTGTCAATTTGTTAATGGTTTATATTTAATGATACACATGGAAGAATGGTAATTTATTAATGAGCAGATCAAAGGGTCGGATAAGACAGGATTAATTAAGTGTAATTAATAACATTGTGACCGTAAAACAGTGTCGGATGTCGGAAGTGACAGGTGTCGGAATACTCAGGGTTTTTTAACAAAGAATGTTAAAGAAATATTTTGGGACCTGAATTTCTTGCCGGAAGTCAAAGGATGTCGGAAAACTCAGGTGTCGGAACGCACAAGGTTCCACTGTACCTTGTTCTCGACATGATATAGCTGAAAAATTTCTCATTTGATGTTAAACAGCAATCTCACTCACTCATAAACATAGAGATGACCTTGTCCAATATTTAGGTCACTTCTTCATATCTGATGACAACCTGAAAATCAATAAATAAAAAAAGGATCAGACAGCTTGATTGACTCAGTATATTGAGTTGTACATACACACTTTAACTGCTTAAATGCTTAATTTTGTAAGTTTTGTAATACTTTATTTCAGGAAATTGCCATCAAGCTACAAGAGTTCAGTGAACTTGAGGACCACAAACATGCTGATGCCTGTGTTGTTTGTATACTGAGTCACGGAGAAGAAGGGTACATTTTTGGCACAGATGGAAGGAAAATATTGCTGGACAGTATTCTTTCTCTTTTTGATAACGGCCATTGTAAGAATCTGATCGGGAAACCAAAAATTTTCATTGTACAGGCATGCAGGGGAGGTAAGAATAACAGTCAAAGTTAATATGTAAATTATATTATGGATGTTGCACGACTAACTCTGACTGTGGATTCAAACATAATAGATCACAATAATCGACACTGTATTTTCAGACATTTTCTCACATAATAGTACATTTCATTTAAATCTGCAAACATATTACGTTGCCTGCATATCAGAGTCGACCTATAGGGATCACTATCCGTCGTCATATGTGTCATCGTCACACTTTTCAAAGAAACAACTAAGCTTACACGTGGCCTTCTACAGGACATGAAGTCGTGCACCTGCTATTTTACTATTTTTTTCACAATCCTTTTCAAGTTTTCTGAGAGGTAAATAAGAATTTTCATTGTGGTTTAGAGGAGGGTACACATCAACAACTTCTCATAGACAACTCAATGGAAGGCAAACAATTTTTTCCTCAATATTGATCTTTAATTAATTCTCAAATATTTACAAGCTTCCTCCCCTCACATAGGGAATTTTTTAAGTCTCTTACAAATTTTCCAAAGCATTATCACTTTTAATTATGAGAATTTCGAATGAAGATGGGAACTCCATGTTTAAATAAGATATTTAAACAATTTTTACAGGATTTTCTGTCTTAGCTCATTGGTAAGAGTTATTTGAAGAATCACACGACATGGACAAACATATTCAGTTGGTAGAATAGTGTTTAAGTTCAGGAAATTCCTTATACATGCAGAATTTCTATATTAAATGTTTCTATTTATTGGCAAATTTGTGTATTCCGTATGTAAACCCTGCTGAAAAATGAAGCAAGATTTTGGTTGGGGTTAGGGTTGTAATGTTTAATGCCATTTTCAACAATATTTCAGTTATATCCTGGCGGTCAGTTTCATTGGTGGAGGCAACCAGAGTACCCGGAGAAAACCACCGACCTGCCGCAAGTAACTGACAAACTTTATCATACAGTTGAATCGAGTACACCTCGCCATGAGCGTGATTCAAACTCACAATGTTAATGGTGATAATCACTGATTGCGTAGGTAGTTGTGTATCCAACTTCCCTATGATCACCACCATGACTGTTCCTGCAAGTTTTGGTAAAAGAAGTATTCTCAAGTAGGGAATTAATAGACATCTGAATTTCTTTGGAAAAATAATGGAAAGTGTTGTATATTTGAAAATATCTGCCCTCAGTAAAACTGTTTCGATGAATGTAATACTATCTGGAACTGGAGTAAAAATCAAAAATATAGAAATTATAATTTTATTGCTGTATTTATTTTCAGGTGCGTTAGACAGTGGTGTTATGTTTGGTGATGAACACGATGGATCCAGTGCTAAACCTTATCAACTACCAACCATGTCAGATATGTTGATTTGTTTTCCTACTCAAGCAGGTACATATTTATATAAATGTTAAGACTATCAGGAATTATTGACTGATATTGAGTCCATCTTCTATGAGTGTGAGATATTATGTATTTTACTGAGTGCGGCACAGCAGAATGAGAGTAAGAAACATAGAATTTCACACACAAGTGATCGGAACACAGCAAGTTACGAAGTACAGAAACATTAAACTGTTGTTATGACAGACATTTTCATTGATTTAAATTAACACAAGGAAAAATATTGAATTACATTTATGTTATGTTTTATAAGTATATACTGGTACAGTCAAACCTGCCCATGGGGTCACCTCTATTAAAAGGTCACCTTTTTCTTGTCCCATAATAGAAAATTTCATATGAATTGAACCTCTTTTAATAGGTCACTTGTCTTAAAAGACCAATTTTTCTTTGTCCCAAATGTGACCTCTTAATACAGGTTAGACTGTACACGTATCTTCTACAAATTGTGAAGATTATACATGTTCAATTTTTCAGGTTATTATGCCTGGAGAAATAGAGAGAGAGGAAGTTGGTATATAGAAGCTCTGGTTCAAGTGTTCATGAAATATTCCCAAGTAGAAGACGTCTGTACCATGTTAAATAGGGTAAGTATGCCTTAGCTATGTACATTCTTATTGCCAAGTGTTCTAAACTGCTGAGATCCTTGTAGGATAACATTTTGATGAAGTCATGAGGCCCACTGGTGCATTCTTATTTTTATTTTGCCCCTAACACAGATGATGATTCTAGGACCCACTTGGGCAAGCTGAAAGTATCTCTGGAACAAATGGGGTTAAGTTTATTGGTGTTGAAGACTACTTACAACAATATTTAAGTTTTTATCACATTAGTCAGTTTTATTGTGAAGTACATTGAGAAAACCACAGACTTGCCACAAGTCACTGACATATAAGTCACCACTACTAGCTATCGGTATTTACTTTGATTTATCTGGTCCAACAAGAAGTTCACAATAAATATGAACTTCATGTTTGATTTTCAGTCAAATCAAAATTGTTATCCTCAGTTTTTTTACCAAAGATGTAGTCATTAATCTAATTAAGTATTTGATCAATTATTGATAACACCAATCTATTACATTCAGTGTCAAAATAACATAAGCTATCCTGATGAGGAAACGGTTACACGAATTAACCTTAATTAATAAGCTACAAAATAAAATAAAAAGACAATTGAGGTAAATATAAGGGATATGGTTATAATGTTTAACACCATTTCATCAACAATATATTAGTTATATCGTGGCAGTCAGTTTTATTGGTGGAGAAAACCTCCAAACTGTCATAAGTCACTGACAAACTTTATCACATAATGTTTACACCTTGCCATGAGCTGGATTCGAAGTCACATTAGTTGTGATAAGCACTGATTGCATAGGTAGTTGTAAATCCAACTACCATGTAATCATGACCACAACGACCCCAAGATAAAAATAAGAACTCAATATATACATTCCCTATATATATATATATATGAAAGAAATTATTAAAAAAAAGAACAAAACGGATTTTTCACAACATTCTTGTACTAACGTTTTCACTGCTGTTGCAGATCTTCAGGTACAATGTTTATATATATATATATATATAAAATAGAGGCGTGTGTACTGCTGTTATAACGTCTATAATTCAGATTAAGTTTTTTACCTTTCCCATTTTTAAATTTGTTTTCACATTTAAATTGCATAATAAGGTGTCAGATTTCATTTATATAAACAAGAAAGATATGTATTTTATACACTAGTGCAGATTGGAAGTTAAGAATTAAACAAATCAGATTACTCGATTACAAGTTTGACTTATAAAAGGTTATTTTCTATACTTGTTAGGAAACACAATGATTGAAAATGTGATGTTTTAGACATGTGGTTTGGATGGTCATTGGGTGTTCTTCATTCAGAAATATATCTGAAAGACCTCTTTATGAAACATTAATACTGTATAAGTGGTTATTTTCGCTATCTCCATGAGGACAATGAATTTGTGAAAATAAAAACCTACAGAAATACCATCATTTATAATATTGATTCTTTGGCATGAACACAATCGTGAAATTAAAAACTTTAGTGAATACATTTGACCTTCATAACAGAGAAATTTAATTCCCACGAATTTTACCACCTATACAGTATTTATTATTCTAGATTATTGATTATTCTAGAAATTAATTCTTATAAAGATTTAAATGTACTTAACACTTTTTTGTCATCATTTTCAGGTGAATTCTGTAGTCTCAAGAAAAATATCAAGATGTCCGCAATTTGAAATGGATGCAATGTCACAGATGTCGGAGTACAAAAGTACATTGCGAATGCCACATTTCTTCTTCTTCCCAGGAATCGGAAGTGGATAACAGTAGGGGAGATTGCAGGAAAATCGTAATATTGGAAATAAATAGTCAGAAATCCGACCATCAAAGTGTAAGGAATTTTGAGAAGATCTGAAACTTGATGGTAGATGAAGGGAATATTAAATAATTTATTTCTCTGCTCTGAATTACATAATAAGTATACCTATCTTCTAAATTATACATACATGTACATGTAAGAATCTCACTTATTATTGAATTAACCCCCCCACTACCAAATAAAAATCAGGTAAATATAAGGGTTAGGGTTAAGGTGTTTTGCGCAACTTTCAACAATATTTCAGTTATGTCATGGGGGTCAGTTTTGTTGGTGCAGGAAACTGGAGTACCCGGAGAAAACCACAGACCTGCTGCATGTCACTGACAAACTTTATCACATAACGCAGAATAGGTCATTTGTGAAACCATGGTTAAGCGATAAATATATATCAAAAATACAAAGCAAACAATGTATAATAGATATTAGATAGAATGGCCCAAATTTTCGACAAAAATATATCTTCATTGATCCTTCTAATTTCCTTTCGTGTTGCTTTAAAGGGTTATATTCGATTGCATTTGAAATTAATTTTACAAGAAAGAATTAGAGCATAATTTTTCTGTGACTTAAAAATTTGCTAAAATTGCTGTTATGTTAAAAAAAAATATTAAATCAACAATTAATGCAAGTTTAAATATCTTTTATTAAACTTCAAAGATGTTTAAGTTTGCATTTGATTTGTAAATAATTTATTTACATGACAACGAAAGACGTGTAAAAAGCTCATTTTAAAAGTATTATTTTCTATTAATTGTTATATTTTGCTATATTGTTAAATTGCCAAAAATGAAAAGAAAACATGTATTTTATACCAAAATGTTTTGAAGCTGAAATAATTGACGATGTTTATTTATTACACAGCATTAATAGTTGTGCTGTGATCAGATGAGACGCTGACTTCTGTCTAGCTCATTACACATTCTATTTATACAGTCTTTGCCTTAATTTTTTTCACCTACTTGCCCGAAATCCAAATTTAGAGAGAGAAAATATATTTATTCAAACAAATTCTCTCTTGTCCGAATCCAATTTTACTTGTTCTGGGCTTCGGGCAAGTGAGTTAGTGCAAAGACTGTTTATATTTTAGTCATACATATATTGTATTACACATAAAGAATATGAACTTTAGAATGTTTTGAATTGTACTTTTTTAGTTACAGTACTTGTATACA
The DNA here is from genome assembly GCA_963680875.1 of Bathymodiolus brooksi. Taxonomy (NCBI): domain Eukaryota; kingdom Metazoa; phylum Mollusca; class Bivalvia; order Mytilida; family Modiolidae; genus Bathymodiolus; species Bathymodiolus brooksi. The sequence goes on along the minus strand of OY804590.1, from coordinate 24,086,930 downwards.
TCATCCTAATCAAAATCAGATTTCTCACTCTCCCCCCCTCCTCCTTTACTGATATGTCGCAGAGATCTGAGGAAACCCCATTATGGGTCACATGTGTGTGACCTTAAGTCATGAATTTATAAATGATATGATAAATATGTGTTTCGGCCAATCGGATTGCTTGTAGCATGAGAAACAGTTTAGTAGCAATTTCATATTTTTGCAATCACCATTTTCATTGGCTGATACATAGGGTCACTCGCACATAACCCATAATTGTGTTTCCTCAGACCTTCCATGCAGCAGCATATCAGTAAAAGCCTTTATAAAGGGACCAAGTGAGAGATATGATTTCAATAAGATTGTGTATACATATACATAGGTTTTAAATAGTTTATGTTATTTTTGTTACCAGTCAAGTGATGCAGGCTTGTGTGATTCTCTGAGTTAATGATAGTCACATGTTTTTCCATAGTTTTTTGTTAGAAATCCAAGTAGGATTTATATGTACAATATTTTGATACATTTCATGTCATGAATCTGTCAGACATTATTTTTATACTTTTTTTGTTTCTTTTTTTACCTATGTACCAGTATATATACACTATATGATAGATGTGTATTTTGCTGTAGAATTTTTCAGAACTTTTTATAAATTCTAGTTTATTTTAGAAATAACATTCCAAATTGTTTGTACATAAAAATGGTTACCTTTCCAGAAAAATGTAGGGTGTATTGGAATGATGGGAAGATAATCAAGTTGAAATTTCATTGGTGGTTTTTGATCATGTGACCTAAGAGGTCATGTGAGTTATTTTCATCACTTTACGTCTATTGTCTGCAGCAAATTGTTACATTCAAATCTATTCCTCCCAAACCATGGGACCAGTTGAAGCAAAATTTGGTAGGGATATTCAGATGTATTATGTATGGTCCTGTACAAAATGTATGTCTTTTTGTTCTAATCGGAAATCCACCACAGAAACAAGAGACCCAAACATGCCAAAATGGTTGGTATTGTATATAGAGCATTTATTTTTCAACCAAATATGATGATTTGTTTTTTGTGGGGTTTTTTTTTTTGTCTTTTTGGGTGTTCCTTATAAAATTCTCTTTATGTAGAATGACAATAAATTTTGTTAAGCTCTTATAATTAAGATTTAATGGAGTAAAAATGGAGCCCAAAATGTTTTAACATGATTGCAGTAAAACTTTTGCAATTTTTTTTTTTTTAAGTCCAAATTTGATAAGTTTTTTTTTTTTTAGAATCCATATGAAATTTCCTGCATTCGTTTTTCAAACAGATTTGACCTGAACTATTATGGTTTCAGAGATGAAAAAGGTTCATAGGGAACCAAAACTAAAAGGACCAATGCTAAAAAATCTTATATTTTACGTAGTTCAACTGATTTGTTGTATCTCTTACTATTTCCGAGATATGATGGTCCCAAAACATAACTAGGCCTAACATTTTTTTATTTTTAAGTCCACTTTATTGAATGAAAGTTTTAACATAGAACCCTATGTGAAAATTAATATGGGGTTATGGTGTTGAATGCCACTTTCAACAATATTTTCTGTTATTTAGTTTTATTGGTGAAAATGATTAAAATATTTTTCACAGAAAGTAAACTTGAATAAACAGAGGGTCCGTCATGGTCGTGATCGTACATTAGTTGGATTTACAACTACCTGTGCAATCAGTGCCTATTACCACTAAAGTTGTGAGTTCGAACCGTGTTCATGGCGAGGTGTACTTGATACAACATTATGTGATAAAGTTTGACAATGACTTGCGACAGGTCAGTGGTTTTCTCCGGGTACTCTGGTTTCTTCCACCAATAAAAGTGATCGCCACGATATAGTTAAAATACCATTGAAAATGGCGTTAAACACCATAAACCAACCAGCCTGAATAAACAGAATACTGATACAGGCTCAGGTGAACCTTTAGTTTTAAGGATGAAAATAGTTTTTGACAGAAAGATATGATGGCAGTAATTATGTTATGTTGTTAATAGTTTTAGTATATTTTATAAGAGAACATAATAGATTCTATATGTATGTTTGTTTGCTTGTTTTTCTAAGATTTAGTTCCGTCCTTATGATGTATGCCATAGGCTTATAACTGTTTTTATTTACAATTTTTTTAACATGAAAAACAACTAAGTATTGAATAGGACCAGATTCAAAATGTTATTAAAGTACAATAGAATTATTGTGTCAGTACATAATCAGTCCTTACGATGAGCTCCGGCCCAATACCAGTAAATTTATGTTCGGACCAGTAAATTTTTCAATTTTTATTTAGATATATATATATGAATAAATTCAAGAATTTGATTTGGACCAGTAAATTCAAATTTTCATTTTTAGGACTGCTTGATAATTCAGTACATTTTAATATGTTTACTTGTACTAATATTTTGGACAATGAACCTTTTAGAGATTTTTGTTGTTAAATTTGAAATTGTTATTAAGATTCATAATAATTTATAATGAAAAGAAGTTTTGTGGTTTTGGAACCAGATCTGTATCAACTCTCTAGTTACTCCCCTTGGTGATTGTGTTCTTTAATGTAGAATAGATAAATAGAATATCATAGTATATAGTACACTATCATAGTATTTGTTGATTTTTTATCCAAATAAATAATGTCTGCTAAGATTTATTTATTTGAAAAAATGTTATCAGTGAACGAAATCAAGAAATAGTGTGATAAAAAAATAAGAACAAGATATTTTTTTTTCAAACTTGACTTTGTGGCCATTATTATTTTTAATTTCTGCTGATTCTTAAATGGCTGTGTCGTCGGTAATCCAAGCTCCGATATCCTCCACACATCACCTATGGGTCAACTGAAAGAGAAATGCTTGTAGTCATGAATTATTCAGGAGTGATTTTAAAGCATTTTGATTACCGTAGTCCAGACCTACTGTTTTACAGCCAATCAAATCAGTTTTAAAGAAAATTAACGGGTCACAATTACCGTGAGTTCTTGAAGGTTAATGTTATTTTGATTCATAAGATAGTATCTATCGTAATCTGTTTCAATCCCTCTGATAGGAAAATTTGAGTGGTGTTATGGAAACTACTGAATACAAATCAGTGATGGAACGAACCCCCATTCAGGCGGGGTGTACTCGATACAACATTATGTGATAAAGTTTTTCAGTGACTTGTGACAGGTCAGTGGTTTTCTCCAGGTACTCTGGTTTCCTCCACCAAATAAACTGACCGCCATGATACAACTGAAATATTATTGAAAGTGGAGTTAAACGCCATAAGCCTAACCCAAACCTGAAACGATGGTTTTCATATGGATTGACTGACGGGTGATGCGTGGATAGTATTGGAGCATGATCAATTATAGCCTACTGACAATAAGAGCAGAACAATTAAGTATTATTATTCTACATGAAACAAATTGTAAAAAGATTATATATATTTTTAGTGGACATTAGTTTGAAATATTAGGGGAAACATTATGTAGAAGATAATATGTGTTCACCACTTGTGTTCAAGATAAATTATAATTTTTTCCACATTTTGTAAATATGTCATTTGCGGTACATTTGAATTCTACTTGTTGATGTATATTGTACTAGAAATGAATGGGGTTTATTTTACATATTAATACATAAATCTATATTTGTAAGGATAATACGCAATGAATGCTTTATCATGTCATGTGATTAAATGTGTACCTTCTATTTTATTTTCATCAAATTTTTTTTTTTTTTTTTTAATTCTTATTCTTTTTTTTTTTTAATTCTTATTCTTATTCTTATTTATGCTTCTAGAAACTTATTTTTACTTAGTCATGAAAGTTTCGGGGTTTTGTGATTCCTGAACTCATCGTGTCATCTTCCTCCGGCCCTCTCTCCTGACCCCTTGGGCCAGGTGAGCTATTGCCATCATTTTGCCTCCCTTTTCTGTCACCTATCAATATACCTTCTTTCTTTTGACATCTCATCTAAAATCACTGGGCTAATTTTAACCTACTTGACTAGAAGTGTTATTGCTTGGCCCTCTTTAAATATTGTGTCTGACCACCAACCTTTAGATAATAGAAATATCCACTCTGAAACTGTAGGCTCAATTTTTACCAAAATTGACCAGAAAGGTTCTTAGATAATCCTCAAAACTGTGTCTGAATATCAAATGTTAGAAAAAACCCAAGGGGCAAACAAGAATGTACAATCCATATACATTGGCAACACAAGACATAGGACAAAGACAGACAAAAAAAACCAACACAATACATTGTGGAAGACTCTCAAACCAATTGTTTTCTTTAAATGTTTGAATTCAAGATTTGGTAAAATTCCTGTAAGACTCTTAGTTCTATTATTTGATGCCAATGCTTGGATAATTGTCTCACATTCTTGCTGTAGATGGTTCTTCCATCATCATTGGTTGGGTTTCTGGTGCCAAATGAAGGTGGTACATAATATTTCACTAAAATAACATTCGCTCTAGTTGTATTTGGAATGAAAAGCAGATTCACTGTGGTACAAATGGCAATCCAAGCTCTATGGGGTTCAGTCCCCGGATTCCAATGATTAACACAGATTGCAGACGAGAAAATATTGAAAATGGCCTAAACCATTATGATATGTATATTCGAGTTTGCAGAAATTTAGGCCCCAGTTTTTGTGGTTTCAAAGACATGGTCCTAAGTTTAAATTATGAAAAGAAAGTTTAAACAGTGATGGTCATCAACAAAACAAAAGAAAGTTTAAAAAGTGATGGTCATCAATCCACCAATATCAACAAAATGAAGCACTCGTCTTAACTGAACTCACTAAACACAAAAAGACCATGACACGTGTCATAAGGGGGAAAATATTAAATATCTATATCAGAGATAGGGATGGAAATGCACTTTTATTTTGAATGAAGGAGAATTGTGATGTAAAAATTAAATTTTGTACCAATGGCTGCCCCATGGTATATGGGTTTCAAGTCCTTGGGATACAAATTTAATATATTCTAGGATATAGGAAAAGACTGTCCCATGATATATGGGGTTCAAGTCCTGGGGGATACAAATTTAACAAATACTAGGGTAGGAAATGGTTCTTTAAACCTTTTTTTTTACCAGGCCTCAAGTTTCAATTTGTTTGTTTTACACATCATTAGAAGATATGTGACACATATCTTTTTAATTGAAAACCATGAAGTTTTCACGACATATATTTGAAAATTAAGTTTATGATTTGTGTTTTTTTCGATGATTGTAAAGTATGATAATAATTATTTATTATTCATTTGTCCATTATATATAGAATAACGGCAGTTCTGAAGGTCAAGACAGACATGATCACTTGTATCGCAGTGAGTCTGATCAGACGAGCTGTTATGTTGGCTGTCGAGATCTGCAAAATTGACTCTATTATTTTTATTGGTAAAGTCATGTGTTTGACATCACACCTCGCTCCCTAAGTTTAAAAAAAAAGTAGATTTTAAGTACCATTGCAATTAAAAATCAATTAAGCTTACTTGGCCTGATAAGATTTTTACTGGCCAATGCTAAAGTCACAGACTATGAAATGAATCTAAGCTTTTCAGAAGTGTTACAATTTTGATTATATGGTATAATAAAATATTTTATGTTATATATGTTTAGATATATTTTTGTTTGTCTGGGAAATATAATTTATTTTAAGTTATTTTTTTCTCTCTGTGTTAAGACATTAAGACTACCGGATATTTTGCAGGGTTCATAATTTGGCACATCATATAAGAATGTCAAAGTTAAACCTTTCATAATAGAAGAGAATTTTTATCATTATTGCAAAAACAAAATATTATTCTGCATTTTCTCTTTCCAAAGTTGTGCTTTGATGGATGAATTTTCTTTTCATTTCACCAGTATGATTAATTACATATATTTGCATCAAATATTATTAATAAAGAATTTTATAGTAAATGAGTTGTTATATTAAGAGCTGCACAGAAAATAATATACAGTGAAGCGTGTCTAAGCTGAACCTCCTTGGGACCGACTTGTGTTTGGTTTATACAGGTAAAACTAGATTTCCTGCTTTGGGACTTTTATTTAATTTCGGTTTATACATGCTTTATTCAGGTTTCAGTTTAGACAGGCTTCACTATATATGGTTTTCATTTTGTTAGCAAATCTGTGCTGCAGTGTACCAACCGTGTGTGTTCGAATTCTCCCCTCACTGTCGTGTCCACTCCCAGGGGCGTAGCTACATTGACGGAAAATGCAAATGCAAGTGCGTACACATCATTTGAACAAACAAATGCTGACTTTCCATTTTAAGTTGGTTTTTTTTTTTCTTTAAAACAAAACTTAAGTCATTTATTTACTTGTTTGTGATTAGGTTTTCATATTTCTTCAATTATCACAAAAATCCCATATTGACCACGTACAGATAGAACCTCGCCGGTAGTAGCTTAAACGCACGGGAGCGTCTTTTATAAGGCAGGATCAGTCGATGTGTACTCGATACAACATTATGTGATGAAGTTTGTCAGGAACTTGGCACAGATCAGCGGTTTTCTCCGGGTACTCCAATTTCCTTCACCAATAAAACTGTTGAAAGTGACATTAACCATCTGTATCTGTATCCAATGAAATTCTGCCAATTAAGGCACACCTCCTTGATTGGAGTAATAAAACACAATGTTACTATATCCCAATTGTCAATTCAATCCAGCACCAAAGTATTTACACGTCACATGTTATTTACATAGTTCATATTAAGTAACCCCCTATTACGCAGTGTCAGGGAGAGGATAGTTTTGTTTCATGATTGCATGAAGGTAAGGTATTTCCGGGATCATCCCGACGGCTCCATACTACTAATAATGTACCAAATATAGTCAATTAATGATTTAACAGTCTGTGTTGCTACTGTAACACATTTTACGTCACAACATAGTTGATTTACACTTGTGCATGTGCTGTTCTGAATTCATATGTGGAAATAGACCTTCAAAACGCTTTACAAAGATGGCGACGGGACTAGACGGGCTTTTGTTTACTCTAACAACAACTTTAATTGTAGCTCGCATCCTTGCATTTCCAACGCAAATTGATCTCCCAGACAACGAATACATGGTAGAAGATCTCGGATCATACTCGGGAACGAAACCAAAACCATCTTGCTATGACTTTTCACTAGATTTATTATACCCGAGGATCGTCTCAGAAAAGATCCGCCATTATACAAATAGACGTTACTACAAATACTTATCAAACCAAAATACAACAACCTATACATCAATAATTAGAATTATTTTGCTATCAGGAGACATTTCAACTAATCCTGGTCCAGTAAAATATCCTTGTGGGAAATGTTCCAAACCAGTAAAACGAAATCAACGTGGAATTTATTGTGAAGACTGTACATATTGGTATCACATTAAATGTATTGACCTACCGATAGACGAATACCAACGTTTATCAACATCATCTGAAAGTTGGTACTGTGCAAACTGTATTTTGCCTATTTTTAGCAACTCCTTTTTAAATAATGAAGATGTAGAGGATAAATCAAACGCACCCACTGTTACTTCCGGTGTAAATATAAACAAACACACGTTTAAAGACCTTAGAGATGTCCGGAGATCTTATCCCAAAAATTTCATGGCAGCACACCTGAACATCAACAGCCTTCGGTACAAATTTGACGAAATAAAAGAGGTACCAACTGACAACATTGTAGATTTATTAATTATTTCTGAAACGAAACTTGATGAATCTTTTAATGACAATCTGTTCAGTGTAGATGGGTACAAAGTGCAACGCAGGGACAGGAACCAGTACGGCGGGGGCCTACTTACCTTTATCAGATCTGACTTTCCATCCAGCAGAAAACAATCTTTAGAGAGTGAAAAAATTGAAACTCTGTGTCATGAAGTATATATAAGTGACAGAAAGTGGTTGATTGCTGGGGCATATAAACCCTCTTCTATGTCAAACAATGAATTTACTGAACATTTCTCCAGATTTGCTGATAGATCTTTAATACATTATGAACATATGTTATTATTTGGTGACCTGAATTTTGACATGCTCAATTCAGATAAAAGTGCTACCTTGAATGATTTTTGTGATGTTTTCAATCTATCACAACTTGTTAATGGTCCAACCTGTTTCAAAAAGGGCTGTATCCCATCACTAGTAGATGTAATAATGACAAACAAGAAATCCTTATGTTTTAAGTCCCAAAATGTCAGTGACTGCCATAACATTATAAGTACTGTTATCAAAGGTGAAGTTCTTCACGAACCAAAAAAGCTCAGGTATTATAGAAGTTACAAGACTTTTGATATTGAAAATTTCAATGATGATATAGAACAAATTAAGATCAATCAAACATGTCATGAAGTAGATTCTGTTTATAATGAATATGAAATAGATTTTATCAATGTGTTAAACAAACATGCTCCAATTAAATCTAGATATCAAAGAAAAAAAAACATTACCATGTATGAATCAGGAGCTCAGAAGAGCTGTATACAGAAAACAAATGCTATATTCTCAATTTACAAAATGTTAGAGCAACAAAAATTGGGAAAAATTCAGAAAGCAAAGAAATTTTGTAACCAAATTGAAAAGAAAATCAATGAAAACATACTTTTTAGAACGTTGCTCTGGGGGAACAAAATCGGGCGACTTTTGGAAAACTATTAAGCCATTCTTTTCGAAAAAGGGGTCCAGTGGAGAACAAACAATTGTGCTTAATGAATCTGACAAGATTGTAAATGATCAAAAAGAAGTAGCCAATCACTTTAATAATTTTTTTCTCCACTGTAGCTGAGAATATAGGAAAAGATACTGTTTACGACCCTTCTGATCATCCAAGTTTAATAGAAATAAAGAAACAAAATGATTGCACAAACAAATTTGTTTTTGAAAAGGTAACAACAGATAAAGTTGAAAAGATTATAAATAATATCAACATAAAAAAAGCAACAGGTGCTGATGGTATACTTGCCAAAATAATAAAATGTAGTAAATCTATTATTGCACCTCAGATTACAAGTATTTTAAATATGTCAATAGATCAGAGTGTTTTTCCGGATAAATTAAAGAAAGCACAAGTAACACCTTTATATAAAAAGAATGATCCACTTTTGAAGACTAACTACAGACCCGTAAGTGTACTATGTATTTTTTCAAAGATTTTTGAGAAAATTTTAGAACAGCAATTGTCTGATTTTTTTGAAGATATTTGTAATCCTTATTTATGTGCTTTTAGAAGAGGTCATGGATGTCAGACAACCCTGCTCAGGTTATTAGAGGACTGGCGGAATGCCCTTGAAAAAAATCAGTATGTTGCCGCAGTCCTAATGGATCTTTCCAAGGCATTTGATTGCCTACCCCATGATATTTTATTGGATAAACTTTCGGCCTATGGTATGTCCACTGATTCTGTATCCCTTCTTGAGTCCTATTTATCAAATAGGAAACAACAAATTAAAATTAATGGTATCCTGAGCAGTTGGTCTGACATCCAAAAAGGGGTAACCCAAGGGTCAATCTTGGTACCTCTACTTTTTAATGTCTTTATTAATGATATTTTTTATTTTGTAAAAAAGGGTACTTTATATAATTATGCGGATGACGTTACTTTGTCTTATGGTCATCCTGATTTTAATGTACTTACCTCAGTTTTAGAATCAGAGTCAAATGTTCTTATTAATTGGTTTAAAGTTAACAAAATGCAGGCTAATCCAGATAAATTTCAGGTACTTGCGGTTGGGAAGAAGACTTTTGACAAAAACATGAAGATTTGTATACAGAACTCTACACTTTCATGTGAAGAGACAGTAAAACTTTTAGGAATTGAAATAGATTATCAATTAAATTTTGACATTCATATCAGTTCAATCTGTAGGAAGGCATCACAGCAACTGAATATACTTAAACGTTTGGGCCGATATTTAGACAGATTAAGCAAATTAACTATATTCCACACTTTCATTCTCAGTAACTTTAACTTCTGCCCTTTGGCTTGGCATTTTTGTACCGATAAAAATTCAAAAAAAATAGAGAAAGTGCAGGAAAGAGCACTTCGCTTTGTATACGATGACTACACCAGTTCATATATCAACCTTCTTGAAAAAGCTCTAGTGCCCTCCTTACAGATCAGACGTATTAGGACAATGGCCTTGGAGACATATAAAATCGTTAACAAATTAGCTCCTGTATGCCTTCATGATTTGGTTAATGTGAAGAATTCTAAATATGCTTTCAGGTATTCGAACATATTAGATGTACCTCAAGTTAGAACTACAAGGTATGGCAAAAAATCATTCATGTTTGGAGCTGCAACTCTGTGGAACGATCTTCCGAACCATTTCAGAACTGAAAACAGTTTCAACCACTTTAAAAGTTTGATTCAGTACTGGAATGGCTCAGTATGTCGTTGTTCTGCATGCAGATAACATATTCAGCTTTCTGTTTTATTTCTAGTGCTTTTTCCAAGTTTTAATGCTGCTTAGTTATTTTATGTTTGCTTGATATTGCTTCAGCATGTTTTAGTATGTCTTTTATTTTTGTGCTTTTTATGTTGCATTTGCTAACTGTATGTGCTTTATATGTGTGTTTATGTGATTATGTTAATATTTGTATGTATCTTGTGCTACTATATATGTATATTCGGTAAAAAGCTCCTGGGAGCTTGTGTTTATTGTTATTCAAAAACCGAATTCAAATAAAGTTTTCTTATCTTATCTTATCTTATCTTACCTGTCGCACAAAGAGACATAACTGACCAATGGAAATAGTCTGTTTCTGACATTTCTATTTTGATCCCCCTAAATAGCTTTGTGTCTCCTCGTACATGTATATCGACTACAACACTGTTAGTTTGTTGTCGCCGGGATTATCTCAGCCTTTGTACTTTATACACACAAAATGATTTTGCATGTGCCATATTATGATTGTTAATGACTGATCTACTTGTTAAAAACAAAAGAATATTGAAAGTAACATGTTTTCCATACAACTCTCAGGAACAGAATACTCGTTCCAATGATTGATCTTCAATTTTATCCGGAAAAACACTGATCTATTTTGATGAGATGACGATGGTGACCAACACACCGAGCTGGTGATATCCGCTTTGCTCTAGACCAACACACAGAGCTGGTGATATCCGCTTTGCTCTAGACCAACACACCGAGCTGGTGATATCCGCTTTGCTCTAGACCGACACACCGAACTGGTGATGTCCGCTTTGCTCTAGACCAACACACAGAGCTGGTGATATCCGCTTTGCTCTAGACCAACACACAGCTGGTGATGTCCGCTTTGCTCTAGACCAACACACAGCTGGTGATGTCCACTTTGCTCTAGACCAACACACAGAGCTGGTACTATCCGCTTTTCTCTAGGCCAACACACCGAGCTGGTGATATCCGCTTTGCTCTAGACCAACACACAGAGCTGGTGGTGTCTGCTTTACTCTCGACCAACACACAGAGCTGGTGATGTCCGCTTTGCTCTAGACCAACACACATAGCTGGTGATGTCCGCTTTGCTTTAGACCAACACACAGAGCTGATGATGTCCGCTTTGCTCTAGACCAACACACCGAGCTGGTGATGTCTGCTTTGCTCTAGACCAACACACAGAGCTGGTGATGTCCGCTTTGCTCTAGACCAACACACAGCTGGTGATGTCTGTTTTGCTCTAGACCAACACACAGAGCTGGTGATGTCCGCTTTGCTCTAGGCCAACACACAGAGCTAGTGATGCTCGCTTTGCTCTAGACCAACACACAGGGATGGTGATATCCGCTTTGCTCTAGACCAACACACCGAGCTGGTGATGTCCGCTTTGCTCTAGACCAACACACAGAGCTGGTGATGTCCGCTTTTCTCTACACCAACACACAGCTGTTGATATCCGCTTTGCTCTAGACCAACACACCGAGCTGGTGATGTCCGCTTTGCTCTAGACCAACACACAGGGCTGGTGATGTCCGCTTTGCTCTAGACCAACACCGAGCTGGTGATGACCGCTTTACTCTAGACCAACACACCGAGCTGGTGATGTCCGCTTTGCTCTAGACCAACACACAGAGCTGGTGATATCCGCTTTGCTCTAGACCAATAAACAGAGCTGGTGATGTCCGCTTTTCTCTACACTAAAACACAGCTGGTGATATCCGCTTTGCTCTAGACCAACACACAGAGCTGGTGATGTCCGCTTTGCTCTAGACCAACACACCGAGCTGGTGATATCCGCTTTGCTCTAGACCAACACACAGAGCTGGTGATATCCGGTTTGCTCTAGACCAACACCCAGAGCTGGTGAAATCCGCTTTGCTCTAGATCAACACACAGAGCTGGTGATATCCGCTTTGCTCTAGACCAACACACCGAGCTGGTCATATCCGCTTTGCTCTAGACCAACACACAGAGCTGGTGATATCTGCTTTGCTCTAGACCAACACACAGAGCTGGTGATGTCCGCTTTGCTCTAGACCAACACACCGAGCTGGTGATATCCGCTTTGCTCTAGACCAACACACAGAGTTGGTGATGTCTGCTTTGCTCTAGACCAACACACAGAGCTGGTGATGTCCGCTTTGCTCTAGACCAACACACAGAGCTGGTGATGTCCGCTTTGCTCTAGACCAACACACAGAGTTGGTGATGTCTGCTTTGCTCTAGACCAACACACAGAGCTGGTGATGTCCGCTTTGCTCTAGACCAACACACAGAGCTGGTGATGTTCGCTTTGCTCTAGACCAACACAGGGCTGGTGATGTCCGCTTTGCTCTAGGTCAACACACAGAGCTGGTGATGTCCGCTTTGCTCTAGACCAACACACAGAGCTGGTGATGTCCACTTTGCTGTAGACCAACACACAGAGCTGATGATGTCCACTTTGTACTAGACCAACACACAGAGCTGGTGATATCCGCTTTGCTCTAGACCAGCACACAGAGCTGGTGATATCCGCTTTGCTCTAGACCAACACACAGAGCTGATGATGTCCGCTTTGCTCTAGACCAACAAACAGAGCTGGTGATGTCCGCTTTGCTCTAGAACAACACACAAAGCTGGTGATGTCCGCTTTGCTCTAAATCAACACACAGAGCTGATGATGTCCGCTTTGCTCTAGACCAACACACAGAGCTGGTGATATCCGCTTTGCTCTAGACCAACACACAGAGCTGTTGATGTCCGCTTTGCTCTAGACCAACACACAGAGCTGGTGATATCTGCTTTGCTCTAGACCAACACACAGAGCTGATGATGTCCTCTTTGCTCTAGACCAACACACCGAGCTGGTGATGTCCGCTTTGCTCTAGACCAACACACAGAGCTGGTGATGTCCGCTTTGCTCTAGATCAACACACAGAGCTGGTGATGTCCTCTTTTCTCTAGACCAACACACAGAGCTGATGATGTCCTCTTTGCTCTAGACCAACACACAGAGCTGATGATGTCCTCTTTGCTCTAGACCAACACACAGAGCTGGTGATGTCCTCTTTTCTCTAGACCAACACACAGAGCTGATGATGTCCTCTTTGCTCTAGACCAACACACAGAGCTGATGATGTCCTCTTTGCTCTAGACCAGCACACAGAGCTGGTGATGTCCTCTTTTCTCTAGACCAACACACAGAGCTGATGATGTCCTCTTTTCTCTAGACCAACACACAGAGCTGGTGATGTCCTCTTTGCTCTAGACCAACACATCCAGCTGGTGATGTCCTCTTTTCTCTAGACCAACACACAGAGCTGATGATGTCCTCTTTGCTCTAGACCAACACACAGAGCTGGTGATGTCCTCTTTTCTCTAGACCAACACACCGAGCTGGTGATGTCCTCTTTTCTCTAGACCAACACACCGAGCTGGTGATGTCCTCTTTGCTCTAGACCAGCACACCGAGCTGGTGATATCCGCTTTGCTCTAGACCAACACACAGAGCTGGTGATGTCCTCTTTGCTCTAGACCAACACATCCAGCTGGTGATGTCCTCTTTTCTCTAGACCAACACACAGAGCTGGTGATGTCCTCTTTGCTCTAGACCAACACACCGAGCTGGTGATGTCCTCTTTTCTCTAGACCAACACACCGAGCTGGTGATGTCCTCTTTGCTCTAGACCAACACACCGAGCTGGTGATATCCGCTTTGCTCTAGACCAACACACAGAGCTGGTGATGTCCTCTTTGCTCTAGACCAACACATCCAGCTGGTGATGTCCTCTTTTCTCTAGACCAACACACAGAGCTGGTGATGTCCTCTTTTCTCTAGACCAACACACAGAGCTGGTGATGTCCGCTTTTCTCTAGACCAACACACTGAGCTGGTGATGTCCTCTTTTCTCTAGACCAACACACAGAGCTGGTGATGTCCTCTTTGCTCTAGACCAACACATCCAGCTGGTGATGTCCTCTTTTCGCTAGACCAACACACAGAGCTGGTGATGTCCTCTTTTCTCTAGACCAACACACAGAGCTGGTGATATCCGCTTTTCTCTAGACCAACACACAGAGCTGGTGATGTCCTCTTTTCTCTAGATCAACACACAGAGCTGGTGATGTCCGCTTTTCTCTAGACCAACATACAGAGCTGGTGATGTCCTCTTTTCTCTAGACCAACACACAGAGCTGGTGATGTCTTCTTTTCTCTAGACCAACACACAGAGCTGGTGATGTCCTCTTTTCTCTAGACCAACACACAGAGCTGGTGATGTCCTCTTTTCTCTAGACCAACACACCGAGCTGGTGATGTCCGCTTTGCTCTAGACCAACACACAGAGCTGGTGATGTCCTCTTTTCTCTAGACCAACACATCCAGCTGGATTTTTAAAATTCTAGTTCACTGAAACAACATTCCGCAGGTAAACATGTCGCTCCACTCGGACAATATTTTTCTGATTCAGTGTAACCAGTCTATGTTCTTACAATTAGTACTGCATGCTAAGGGTAAGCAACAAATACCAATTTTACAGTCAGTCTTTGGTTTGAACCGACAGTTGATCGCGGACCCACGATCTATCGCACTAGAGGCGCGCACGCAAATCATCATACCAACGAAGCGACTGTTTGTAGTTGTAAATCTTTGTTACAATAGATGAAACCAATCAGACCAATCTTTGAAATAGGAAGAAATGGCAGATTTGATTGATATTTTAAGCTATTTTTATGAAGGGCATTGCCTAGCCTGGCAGTGCCGGATTTACCATTGTGTTTAGGTGTGCTTAATTACAGGGCCCCGTTGGTCAGGGGGGCCCATATTCCTGTCAAAAAAACCTTTTTACGATGAATTTTTGCTTATGTGGTGCAATTTTAAATTATAAATTTCCTGAGCATATATGCCAGACTGCCTGTGTAGGCCTCCTTCAGGACCAAGAGTAAAGGGTCTCATAACTTAGCTAGTACAGGGCCTCATTTGTCCTAAATACGACACTGTGCCTAGGTAAATGGCATCGAGACCTTTATTGGTAAACGAAAGGTGAACGTGTTTGTTACTAATTTTCCAAACGCGAGTTGTCCACGTGTACAGAATTCAGTTTGGAAGGCGATGGTGAATATATTCATTTGATATATTAGAATTCCAACTTTGGAAGGTTCCTGGAAGACTCTCAGACCTACCTGATGCGTGTGGAGATTCGTCTCACATTCATCTACTGTAGGTGGTTCTTTTATAATTATTGATATGGTTTCTGTTGCTAAATGAAAAGTCGACATGAAGTATAGTTTACTAATTATAAGACAGTAGTTCCTCTAGTTGCATTTGGAACGGGGGGATCGTATGGTGGTTGGATTTACAACTACATCCGCAATCAGTGCCTATCACCACTAACGTTGTGAGTTCGAACCCCGCTCATGGCGAGGTGTACTCGATACAACATTATGTGATAAAGTTTGTCAGTGACTTGCGACAGGTCGGTGGTTTTCACCGGGTTCTCCGGTTTCCTCCAACAATAAAACTGACCGCCACGATATAACTGAAATATTGTTGAAAGTGGTATTAAGCACCAAACCTTAACCTAACATAACATTACGAACATGATTGTTTGAAGTTTCTCTATTGATATAGCCAATATTAAACTTGGGGCTGTCAAGCCACGGACCCCATAATCCCCGGTGCTTCCAGCCACGGACCCCATAATCCCCGGTGCTTCAAGCCACGGACCCCATAATCCCCAGTGCTTTAATTGTGTGCAACATTGAATCTTCATTTCAAAAGGATGCTTCTTGAGAATACTAATTTTAAATTAATTTCTTTCTGTTGGAGCGTACGTATGTAAAACTTTTGAAACCAATGGGTTGGACCCTCTAGATCCTCAGATTTTCATTTGTATAAGCAAGCTTAAATATGTGTATCAAATTGACAATTCAGGACAATTTTAACTGCACTTCCTGTACTGGTTCTTACGACATGCAATCTTTTGTTTTAATTTTCCCAATTTCAGTTTATGCGAAACGTTGAACACCAAGGTCGAATTCTCTAGACCACGGGACCTCCGTTGTACAAATCTACATCTACAAATCACAATATTGCAGCAAAACACATATTAATATTGCAGAATTTACATTTCTTGTTCTTAAATATTTATTTAATCTTCCCCACTTGTATGCCCAAAATATGCCCCCATTTTTACGTAAGGAAGATTACCTTCATTTGTACAAATCTGAATCTCCCCTTCCTAACGATCATGCCATGATATAGCTGAAATACTGCTGAAAGTGGCGTTAAACACCATAACACATAACCTCTAACGATCACTCAGTAAACATTTTCTAGATTAGTTGAAAACTCAGTTAAACTCAGTTAAACTATACACCACCTCTTCAACAGCGCTGGAAAGGTTACGTGAAATGTCAATTCCTTCGTCATATGATGTGGTGGTCACCAACTGACTACGCAGGAGATAGAAGCCAGTAATACATTTTTTTCTTCGGAGTTCTTCATACTAATGGCCAAAGCTGGACGGACAGCGCGTTTACTACATCGCCCACTTTTTTTCCTAGTTTTTTTTGGGGGGGGGGGGGGGGGGGGGTCACAATTAACAAACTTGCACTTTTATTTATTTTAATTTGTTTTTGTTTTATTTGTTTTTTTTTTGGGGTGGGGTGGGGGTCAAAATTGACAATCATGTAAATTTTATAAGTATATTTTGTCATCAGACAATTTTCGTAGTTATTCATGATTAATACCTTTATCTATTATTAACATTACAGTACATCATAATAACTGTACATAAATCATAAGTATTTTCAATATCAATAATGAAGCAGGCATACTGTAGTTTTTAAGAGCATTAAAATGAAGGAAAATGAAATACCAATATTAATTAAATAAGCTATGAATCGACACTTTGACGTCAGTGTTGTCATGACAACCAATCTGTTGTCAGCACTTATTGAGATTTCGCGCCGATAATTTTACTGGGTAAATATTCTTTTCATGTAACTAGTTTGAAAACGATTCCGTTTCTTTTGTGATTTCAAATTTCTTGTGGTAATAATAGTCCGTTTTCGCTAGATGCTTAAAATAGCAGAAATTGCTATATTCAGTCTGAAAATCGAAACAAATCGATCCTTTGTCTGAACTATAACATTTTCTTTCTGGAACAGTAATTAAGAATTGTAATATTCTTCTAGGATTTCACTTACAATGGACTATAAATTTGTTGCTCTTAGGTGAACATCACATTTGATTCATGACGTCGACAAATTGAGACTAATTAATTAAATAACACAGGCAAAAGAAATTGTCAGACGTGGATCCTGGTTTTAGTGTAAGGGATTTAATTTATGTTTGTGTTTTTTGTGTGTATGTTGGGGGAGGGGGTGAAAAAGGGGGTTATTATCACTTCTAAATATGGTTAGGGTTATGGTGTTTAACGCCACTTCTAATAATATTTCAGTTATATCGCTGCGTTCAGATTTATTGATGGAGAAAACTGTAATGCCCAGAGAAAACTAGAGATCTGTCGCAAGTCACTGACAAACTTGAATATATAATGCTGTATTCATCTAAAAAAAAAACTAGATTTGCTGTTGAATAAACCTGATCATATATACCACAGTCGTATGAATTTTAGTTATAAATAGAGAAAAAAAGTGAAAATTTAGATGTTGGGGTAATATAATATATATTATCCCAACATCTAATTTTTGTTCTCTATTTATGACTAAAATTCATACGACTGTGTGAATACACAGAGTTTTACCGAGTACACTTTGACTCTGTGAGGAGGTGTCAACAGTTAATTACATATTACTACATCGTTCTAACAGAGATTATCTTAACAGTTTAATAAGTAGAGCAATTTTCCAGGATATCATGTTACATTTTGACGAGATACTAATGATGTCTTCTCGATATTAGACGAACGCGCCTAGCCCGATTTTTAAACTGCCAAGCTCAATCGCCCCATTCAAATATATATTAACATATCCGAGCTCACATGTCTTTGTTCTTTCCTGCAAAATGAAATTTATATCGTGGTGGTCAGTTTTATAGGTGAAGGAAACCGCTGTTCCCGGAGAAAGCCACCGACCTACCGCAAGTCGCTGCCAACTTTATTACATAATGTTGTATCCAGTACACCTCGCCTGAGCGGGATTCGAACTCAACGTTAGTGGTGATAGGCACTGATTTGCATAGGTAGTTGTAATTCCAACTGCCATACGATTACAACCACTGCGACCTCTTGGTAAATACATGTACATGTAGTTTGATAAATAGTTCATCTATTGGAGGCGGACATGATGATCTTAGTCTATTAAAATCTCATATTTCGGGAAAACTCTCTTCATTTCAGTGAAATGTGAACAAGATAGCGATATCAATATTTTGAAAATAAAAAAAGGAAATTTGAGAACAATCAAGTGATGTTTGTCCATTATTCTATAAATAATTAACATTTTAGCATAATAGCAAAAAGCCTGAATTAGAATGTAGATAATTGGCCAAGTTTCTGATTGATATCTATATCATGTAGCATAGCCTATGTATTGGTTTGTATATAACTAGCAAGAAAATCACAACATTGTACATTGTACAGATTTGACAATCTGAAGAAAGAAATTCCACCAGAAAGCTGACCAATAATATTAGGGTCATAAGGTTTGCAGTTTCCCAACATGTGTAGGATCTGTGGATCTCTTAATAAACCATCTGGCACCAATACTACAATCATATGAAGTTTCCACTGTAAGTAACCTCAGTCAACCTGGATGAAGAGCATAATACTGGACACAATTTTGAAAGGAGATCAAATAATTAAGTCAAGTTTGATTTACTCGGGTGAAAATAAAGCACAATTTGTGTAATCTGTTAAAATCAGCAAAAAATTCATATTGTATAGAAAATTCCAGAATAAATGTATGTTGAATATCTCATTATCATGTAGCTACATAAAGCTGCTGTTCAAATTTCAGCAGATTCTACCTTAAAATATAAAGGTTTTTGCCATTTAATTTAAGTGACAACAGCTACTACGGATGGAGAGCAGGGCTGATAAAGACACAATATTGATAAGACTATTCCTGCAAGGTTAATTAAATTTAGCTTTGTGGTTTCAGAGATTACCAAATAATTTTTGGTAAAAAAAAAATCTGCATGTATTGCAAAATGTTGCTTCATTGGTTCTATAAGTTTGTTTTACCCCCTATGTGCTATTTATACTATCTGTGGCCAAGTATTGGTTGGTTGACAGGGTCACCAACACAATTTTGAAAACCAAACAGGATGATGATTCAGGCCAACCCTGGTTGAAATTGGCTCAGTGCTGTCATAGTTTTTTTTTAATAGTGTATGTGGGCAAGACTTGACACCAAATGAAGGCAATAGTCCTCATGATAATGCATCAGATAAGCATTTTTAGTGCCAGTGCCATGTCATACAGGTATTATTCTGGCAAGAAAATGAAACAATTGAAAAATAGCTGAAACCATCTACACTTCCCTTTCAAAACCTCCACTTTTTACTAGTTCCGACAACTCCTGCAACATTCAGAATTTAATTTTCTGAGGAACAGAGGTATCATTGTGACCAGGGACGATTATTTTCAGTTATTTAACAGATTTCAGCTATTTTCCTCAGAAAATTAAGACAGCTACCAGCAAGAAGTGCTTGCTTCAACTTTGTGATAAAAGTTTGATAGTGACATGGAGCTGGCATTCTCTTGTGACGGACAGACAGCTACCAGCAAGAAGTGCTTGCTTCAACTTTGTGATAAAAGTTTGATAGTGACATGGAGCTGGCATTCTCTTGTGACGGACAGACAGCTACCAGCAAGAAGTGCTTGCTTCAACTTTGTGATAAAAGTTTGATAGTGACATGGAGCTGGCATTCTCTTGTGACGGACAGACAGCTACCAGCAAGAAGTGCTTGCTTCAACTTTGTGATAAAAGTTTGAAAGTGACATGGAGCTGGCATTCTCTTGTGACGGACAGACAGCTACCAGCAAGAAGTGCTTGCTTCAACTTTGTGATAAAAGTTTGATAGTGACATGGAGCTGGCATTCTCTTGTGACGGACAGACAGCTACCAATAATGTCTCCACTAGATAGACAATGTATATTGTAGTAGTAAGAAGTAAATGAGTGAGCGAGTGAGTGATTGTTGTTTAAACGCCAACAAGCAATTTTTCGGCTATATCACGAAAGTTAATTTTCAATGAGATCCGCTTTGTACTAGACCAACACCCTTTATTGGATTCTTTATAGTGCTATTTCACTGAAACATAGGTCAGTGGATAGCCATGTCGCCCCACTCGGACACATCATTCTGATTCTGAGCCAACCAGTCTTTGCTCTTTCTCCTTAATGCTGTGTACTTTAGCGAAGAAGCAACAAATACCAATGTTACGAGTCTTTGGTTGGTCCCAAGTGGGGCTCGAACCCACAATACTCTGCACTCGAGGCGAGCAGGTTAACCATTACACTATAAATGTGGTTCAAGAATGAAATGACATTAATGACAAAAAGCTTTATTTGACAAATGAAAAGTACAAATACACATACTAGACAGTTTCAACAATATTAATGTGTTAAGACTAGCTTTATTTTAGCCCTAGAGGTTGCCATGGTAATAGATGGCAAACAAAATATTGTCATACTAATAAGACACTTATAAAGGGTATTTCATATTAAATTGATCAATTTTTTTAATATAGTTTTTAAATGTAGAACAATACAGTATCTCTCTCAACATAAGTGTAAATATTACTAAGACTTTTACTTGAGGATTAGTATTAACTGATTTTTGTTTTCTCCAGAGTAGCTTGTATTTAAATCTTAACTGCCTGATGATAAACTAAAATGAAGGGGCAAAAAACTACAAAAATTGTATCTGCCGTTATCTTTTTAACAAACATACATAGACCCAAGTCTCTAGCTGAATTAAAGTAGAATTGGTTTACTTAAACCTTTTGTATTATGTTGATGTTTCAAATGATAAAATTATCCATTAGATGTTTCAACAGTTATATTTTAAAAGTTGTGGAACTTCGTATATATGAAGGAAATACAATGCTTTTTTTGTTTTTTGTGGCAAGTCCCCAAATAATGTAAAATAAAATTTCTAACACTATGATTTAAATTAATAAAATAACACAAGCAAAATAAATGTAAAATTTGAAATTATTACAGTGTTGTTTTCTGCGTGGAGTGGAAGTTCCTTGATTGTATTGCACCCTTGTTTTGAACAACATGTATCTTGCCAACTAAAAATTGTACCATATACTGCACATGTATTTTGCTATTGTTCAGGGCTTTATACTGATCTTACATTATAATTGATTGATTGGTATTTAATGCCAACTTTAGCAATATTTCAGCTATATTGTGGCAATACATTATGTACACAGAAGCAATATTGAATATGAAATAAAGTGCATATTATTTTTTTCCTTAAATTATCCAACAAGAGGTGTACATGTATAGTGTAATCATAATGTTAGATTTGACCTTGCACTTGTTCAGTGACTTAATTGAGCATGGGGGTCTCTATGAAATGATACTTTTATTTTTACGAACTACATATATGCATGTGTGCTCGTACAAACTAAGGGGTGGGTGAAAATAATTAATCGGCCATTAAAACATGATTTAAAGATATAAGTATACATATATATAATATCTACATACACACAGAATATATTAAACTGGACATGCTGTTAAGAGATGAAAACAGCTATCCAAACTTACATTCAACTCCCATACATTTAAATATTTAGGAAAATGTACCACTGAGAATGGCAGTCCCATTTCCAGCCCCCTATTTAGTATCTTGTGGATCATCTAAAATGCATTCCAAGTTTCACAATTTAATTCCCCAATATGTAAATTAATTTTTTTTTAAAACAAAATTGTAAATATTTACCCTCTTCATCGTTCAATAATTAATATTTGATTTTAAGATCTCTTAACCACATGAATACATAACAACAGACAACTTTTTTAAGCACTAAAAAAATGTCTTGCCACGCCCATTTTCAATTTTTGAAGAAAACTTTTTCAGTGCTCATATAGACTAAAAATTGATTGAAAGATAAACAAGAAGTACATCATAGTTGATATCAAACAAACAAAATCATAATACATACAATTACATTCCAATTAAAACTTAAATATATAATATTAATATCATTGCACTAATTCCAGGGAAAAACATTTTGCACTGCTTGCATGCAAAAATTTGCACACTATGACATACATGATTAAAATCACCAAATAAGGTTAATTATCAAAGTACAATCAATTTACAAATGTTTCTAATATTTTTTTTTGAAAAAAAAAAGGGGGAGGGGTTATGACATCTTAATTTGTATAAAAGAAATTATTTGTTATCAACATTGTGCTATGTTTTCTTTACAAATTGTACATGATCTATAAGATATTGTGCTAAATTTTCTTTACAAATTAAGCATGATCTTCAAAAAAAAAAATATGTCTAACTTTTTTCGAGATTCAATGAAAAAGAACGCATACCTCTATAGACGTGTCAATAACCAGTATAAGAACTGATCCAGTCACTTGTACAGTGGTGTACATAGGTCTTGGTGTGCAAGCTAAAAAAAAACAGGCACTAACTACACAGAGTTGGAACAAAATAATTATGGTTAAGCACTTTCAGGAAAATAACTAAAATGACAATTGGTGCTACATTTTACAAAACACAGCCAATTTTTCCAGTAATTTTGTTCTAAGTGCACAATTTTCAAAATAGGAAACACATATAAACCAAGCATATCCTATCACATCCATACTTTAAAATATTCCAAAGATCTTTCTTTGTCAACATGTTAAAATGCAATGAAACAGTAAATGGTCATCTTCTTCTTTCCCAATAACACTAGATGCACAAACATATAATGTTTCCTTCTCATCCAATGTAAAAAAAATGTTCCATCCATTTCATTGGTCGGTATCATATTATAAAGCAAACGTATGATAACACCAAACAGAATTCCATCGACTACACTCCTCCCCCCTAAACATATTACAAGTGGTTTGTTTGATCAAGATCTGCTTCTAGTCCTAAAATCACAACAGATCCAGTGGATTTTTGTCTTTATAATTATAGTCAGGATTATAAAATAAAGTGGGCTACAATGTGTACCCACTTCAATTCCAGATCTTAAGAAAACTGTCCCATGATCCCGTTGCTACTGCCATTCCATCTTCGGTTACTCCTAGACAACTGACACGATTGTCATGACCTGCTAATACACCTAAAATTAGAGAAAAATAACTTGTTAAGATTAATTATTTCATATTTCAACATAAACATTAAACCAAAATGTCAGTCGTCACACTATCCCACTAGCCCGAAGCCCGGGACAAGTAAAACTGGATTCGAACAAGTGAAAATTATAAAACAATGTTTGAATAAATAGAAACTTTTTCTAAATTTGGTTTTCGGGCAAGTAGGTAAAAAAACTCGGAAGAACTGTTTTAGATACCTAAAACTTATGTCTCCCCTTAATGCGGCCATCTGTACAACAATAAGTTACACATTATGAGTTGAATGATACTATTTAAACAACAATTATTTGACCTTGAGGTCAAAGGTCAATGCCCCACAAAGGTTATTACAGTACGCGACACACCACCTTATGGTCATGCATCCACATACCAAATATCATTGACCTATCTCGAAAGACAAATATGTTATGGTCCGGACAAGAAAATACTATTTAAAAAACAATTATTTGACCTCAAGGTCAAAGATCAAGGTCTCACAAAGGTCATTATGGTACGCGACACACCGCCTTATGGTCATGCACCCACATACCAAATATAATTGACCTATCTGGAAAGGCAAAAAAGTTATGGTCTGGACAAGCTTCGCTGAGAAGAAGCGAAAGAAAAAATCAGACTAAAACAATATGTCTCCCTTCGTTCGAAGGGGAGACATAATTAAAGCAAAGACTAAAATGTTATTACCTCCCCATTCCCTTCTTAGCTATCCAGATTACCCTTTCAAAACACAAAACTTGACTTAAATATATAAATGTCCAACACGTTCAAGGTAAAAAAAAAAATCGCTTTTACTGAACAAATTATTTGCTCCTTACATATGTCTTGAAAAATGAAGGAATAAATCTTCCTCTAAATGTTCTGTCCTCATGATGAACACCGGTCCTCCGACCCAAGACCGGTAAAACTTTGTTCGGACCAATACACTCAAATTTTCATTTCAAGGACTGATATTATGCTGGTCAAGGACAAAAAAACCAACAACATTTAAATCAGAATTCCATTAAGACATGTGAGTAGATCTTTAAGCTTGGCTCAATACTTGTAGCCATCTAAAATTTCTAATCATCACACAACCACAAACTTGTGGAAATAAATTTCAAGGATTATACACAGCATCATTTCAATTAATTATTTTTTTCCAGGAACAATTCGTTTAACAAATTATGCTTTATTATGGCAGATATCTTGTATTTGAAATCTGTGATGCCCCAGCTTCCAGCTAATATGAAACAAAAGAATAAGTCTAACCCAGTTTTCAAAGTAGTGATATCAATATAATCAAGCACCGTTCAAAAGTACAAGATCAGGAAATCCACACCTTCGTCATGCAAGATTTCTTACCCTTGCATTGAGTGACTGAGATTTCCTGATCTTTAACCTTTACTGGTATAGATTCTATATATCTCAGTCATCTATATACTAACCTGCTCTCTCCTGTTTAAGTACATCCCAAACATTACAGTTGAAATCATCATATCCACCCAGTAAGAGACGTCCAGACTTGGAAAAGGCAACTGATGTTATACCACATATAATGTTGTCGTGAGAATACATTCCTATCTCTTGGTCAGCACGGATATCAAACAGACGGCATGTTGCATCATCTGAGCCAGTAGCAAAGGCATAACCATTTGGAAAGTACTGAAAGTAAACAAAACACTTGATGATTTCTTATTATTATTGTAATAAACAGGACTACAAACTGTATCATATTAAGAATCCCTCCCTGTTCAATGTCACAATGATATCATACAAAGACATCATGCAGAAGATGAACTAAATTCCATCAAAAGATAAGACTCGGATAGAGGTCTGGGCTGTCAGATACAAATTTGAAAACGAACAAACTAACAACCATTCCTGCAAGCTTTGGTTTAATGTGGCCGTTTGCATGTAAATAAGATTTTCAAATTATTCATGGTTAAAATCAGCTTAATTTGCATATGGGGGGGGGGGAGGCATCTGATACAATATGACAGTGTGTACCCCAATGATGAGTCAGGTCGAGTTTGCTTTGAATTGGTGGAGAACTTCAATTCAATTTGCACTAAAATCAGCCCACTGCAAGTATCTATGTAAAATGCACTAGATTTTACAGAGATTACTTACTTTACAAGGAGGGAGAGTGCACTACTATAAAGCAAAATGTATTTCACTCTTTTTTTTTCAGACCAGAGAATCATGTCAGTCATTTTTATGTGTTTATTGAATGTTATCATGTAAAGTTGTCAACTGTTTTTCGTACTTTGTATTGTTTGGACATTACTCCACAAAATCATTTACTGCAAATTAATGACGATATCAGACTGCAATGTGCAATTATGCTTTGTAAAATAATGTTTACCGTTCTTACAAAAATAAATCCAAGATGCCAAGTGTGACTGACCGTACATAAAATAATCAATAGTGGTTGCTGATAAGAATCAGTGTAAAGGAGTTTTAATTACCAAAGGGATAATTAGACTGTCAAGACTGTATTTATATTATACAATTAATGACTCTTTGTGAGGTCAATAGCAGTCAATAGACCCAAGGCCTGTGACTAGAGGTAAACTGACCTGACCGAGACCAACGGCTGAGGTCAGGTAACCGTGAGTCACAGGTCAAGGGTTACAAAGAGTAATTAATTGTTTTATTATAATATAAGTATAACTCTTTTCTCTTAATGCTGCAAGTTTATTGGAGAACCATCAAATACCATTTTCAAATACTCTTGATAGAATTTGGACTGAATCCATGATCACGATCTGAAAATGACAAATCCTACTTTTTGAAATTCAAGCAATGAAAGCAGCCATTTTGTTTTTGGGTGGAATCAATATTGCCACGTTATATCTATCACATGATCAATAATGACTCAATCACAGGTCATACTGTCAAAAGTAATAGCGGGTCATATGATCCAAAATACAAAATTCAGCAAAACGGAAAATAAGAGTGACCTCTTGCTATTATATGACCACACATTTGATGTCTTATAAAAATAAATAAAGGGGCAGGAATGTTCTGTAAATTAAAATTGCTGACACCCGTCTTTTATAGTGACAGAGAATTACATGGCACAACCCAACATGTAATCAAATACAAAAGAAGGAAAAAATATTAAATACATATTTTGGAATATAATCAATAGAATACACCAGAGTCGTTCGAGTTTTGTTTCGTCTGACTGGTGATATTTACCATTGATTTTTATCTCATCTTGTGTCAACGTCTAATCAATGACTACATCTTCCTACTTGAGTAATTTAAACAATAATTAATTGGCAAAATGCAGCATTGATTCTGCCATGTTTGTATGTTTCTGTTCTACCATTATACAATCTTGTCTAGTCACAAACATTTAGTGATTTACCATTACATTACTACACAGTAAATCAACAATATGTCTGACCCTACATCTTTTGATTATATTTTACATGAACGTGCAGGCAGTTATATCTTTATTTTGATTGATTGATTGATTGGTGGTTAATGCCAACTTTAGGCCAAAAAAAAAATAATATGTGTGTTTACGGTCACCCGAACGACCCTAATTTTTGCTAGCGACCCTATGAATTTTTACACAGAATTCGGATAACCATTTTTGTTGTTTAACCAGCAGCAATGTTTTATTTATTCAACTGCTAGCTTTTTGTCGAAATTGAGAGCAAAGAAGGTAGAAAAACTGCATAATGACCGACCCTAGATTTTTTTGACATGTGACAGTAAACACACATATAATTTTCTTTGGCCTTAGCAGTATTTCACTTATATCATGGCATGAAATTTGTTATTTTTGAAGATACAGAAAAAGTTTGTGTATGAATATTGACCTGCAGATTCCAAAGCTATTAAAATATTACTCTCATTCTTACTGACATATTTGCACCTGTATATCCACTTAATTTACAGGTAAAAAGCAACAGGTATTTTTCATTTCAGTTTGTGGATATAACTGTTGATATATATGTACAGTGAAACCTGTCTAGACCGAACCCTGAGTAAACCGAAAACCTGCCTAAACCAGACACACTTTACAGTCCCATCTACTAAACTTCTGTGTAATTTGAACCTGTCTAAACCAAACACCTGTCTACACTGAACAAATTCTTCAGTCCTAAAGGAGTTCAGTTTAGACAGGTTTTACTGTATTTTGCTGTAAACTTTGAATATTTGTATAATTTTCAACAACATACTTGGTGGGGGAAACAGCAATACGCTGAGAAAACGATAGACCTGACATCAATGCACTGACAGACATTATCACCCAATTTTGATTAGTTTCAACTTTGGCTTAAATTGGCTCAGACATTAAGATCATATTCTGCCAAAATACTCATTTGGTGGGAAAATGTGGCTTTACTGGTTAGAAGGGATTCATATGCAATTCAATATTCTATAGTCCTCAAGATGAATACCATTCCTCCATTCCAAGACCAGTAAATTTTTCAGTTTTTTTATTTAGATACTAGAGGCTCAGTGGGCTGTGTCGCTCACCTTTCATTCTGCTTTGAGGAAACTTAATACAGAACCTTCCATACATGTAGATGCTTCCTACCAAGTTTTGGTTCATATGGCTAAGCAGTTTCAAAGGAGAATATTTTTTTAGAAATCGACCAATCAGAAACAAGAATTGCATGTGGTGGCCATGTTTGCTAACCGATCGTGACGAAATGAGCAATCTTCATAGAGGACATTCCATAGATGCTTCCTACCAAGTTTCGGTGGTAGCCATGTTTATTAACCGATCGGAACGAAATGAGCAATCTTCATAGAGGACATTCCATAGATGATTCCTAGCAAGTTTCGGTGGTAGCCATGCTTGTTAACCGATCGGGACGAAATCAGCAATCTTCACAAAGGACATTCCATAGATGCTTCCTACCAAGTTTCGGTTCATTTGGCCAAGCGGTTTCAGAGAAGATTTTTAAAAATCGGCCAATCAGAAACAAGAATTTCCTGTGGCGGCCATGTTTGGTAATGGATCATAACAAAATGTGCACTCTTTACAGAGGTTCTTCCATAGATGCTTCCTAATCCTACCAAGTTTTAGTTCATTTGGCTGAGGGTTTTCAGAGGAGAAGATTAAAATGTGAAAAGTAAACGGATGACAGACGACGGACACCAAGTGATGGCAAAAGCTCATATTGCCTTTGGCAAGGTTTGCTAAAAAGAATATTAAAATGTGAATACCTACTTGTAATGTATAGAATAAACACGTTACATTATATCAGCATTAGTTAATTTCTAAGGGAGATAATATCAAGTTATCATTCTTTTAACAGAGGAGAAGATTTTTTAGAAATCGACCCATCAGAAACAAGAATTGCCTGTGGCGGCCATGTTTAATAACGGATCGGGACGAAAAGAGCAATCTTTATAGAGGACCTGACATAGATGCTTCCTACTAAGTTTCGGTTCATTTGACCAAGCGGTTTCAGAGGAGAAGATTTTCAAAAATCGGCCAATCAGAAACAAGAATTATCTGTGGTGGCCATGTTTGTTAAAGGATCGGGACGAAATGAGCAATCTTTATAGAGGACCTTCCATAGATGCTTCCTACCAAATTTCAGATCAATTGGCTTTGTGGTTTCAGAGGAGAAGATTAAAATGTGAAAAGTTAACGGACGACGGCCGCCAAGTGACGATGGCAAAAGCTCAAATTGCCTTTGACAAGGTGAGCTAATAAATATACAATAAATTCCAATTTTCAGATTTTGTTTGTTTGTTCCAACCCTACAATCTAATAAAACTTACTGTTATTGCATTAATATCCGACTCATGTCCTGAAAATGTTTGCTTGCACATACCATCTCTAATATCCCACAACTGGAAAAAAAAAAATTAAAACAAACATTAATTTATTTCAAAATATTACTTGTGAATGTAAATGAATCACAACACTTTGTTTGACGAGGTAAAATATAAAATAAAGTAACAGTAACAATGCTTCAGTTTCCATTTCTCATCTTAAGTTTATCAGAAGGTTTTCAAAGGGAGGAAAAAACATTTTACTTGACAAAATCATATACATTATGCCCAAGGGAGGGGGGCAAGGTTATGGTGTTTAACGCCACTTTCAACAATATTTCAGCTATATCGTAGCAGTTAGTTTAAAGGTGAAGGAAACTGGAGTACTTGGGAGAAAACCACCAACCTGTCGCAAGTCACTGATAAACTTTAGCACATCGAGTACACCTCACCTGAGCATGGATCGAACTGACAACATCAGCAGTGATAGGCATCGATTGCATAGGTAGTTGTAAATCCAACCACCATACACTCTCAGCAAAAATATTTTACTTGACAAAATGATATACATAATGCTGAAGGGAGATGAAGATGTGTGTGGGTTGGGGTGGCTATGAACTAGCAACTGAGTAGCATATTTTATCCCCAAGATAACTGTTCATCTTTACTTTCCCACTCCTAATGATTTGATTTTTGGTGCTTAATGCCACTTTCAGCAATATTTCAGCTTTAGTGGTGGAAGAAGCCGGAGTACCCGGAGAGAACCACCGATCATGGGCAAGCAACTGGTAAACTTTATCACTTGCGGCTTCAAGTAGAGTGCACCCTTTTTTTAATTTACAAAGTCGGGTGCGAACCTACGCCGTATTGGTGATAAGCTTGTATGAGTTACTAGGTAATCCAACTACCTAACTCATTGAGCCACCTGGGCCCTCAATCCTAATGATACATGAGAATTAAAGCTAATAAATAATCCATTAATGTTGGCCTTGACTGTAGGGTACTGTTCTAGCATAGATCTCATGTTCTTTAATCAAATGATATTTATATTGTTATGTAGTATACCAATTATTGTAGTGAAATATAAAGATTAATTACCAATTAATACAAAATTGGAAAGGTAGTGTTACAGGTAAAAAGAAGCTTTCTTAATGCCTTGATTAATAGAACAAAAACAAATTTTCTCTTTAAACATTGGTCTCCACCTTTAAGCAGCTTTTGACTGTTTGTAATAGTAGAAGATATCATTATAGTTACAAGCAATATTGATTATTAGCATACAATGTATGTAATTACTCTCCTTGTCTATTGATGTCTCAAGTTTATAAAGGACAAGCAACCATATATCACTGGATTTTTAATCTTGATGGAAAATTAATTCTGCAGCTTTTCGATTACGTTCAAAATGAGACAATAAGTTACAGTGATGCTGTTAATTAACAAGATGTATTGCTAAGTCTGTTGAAAGGCGATATTAGTAATCCCCATTTCTTTTTCTGATCTTGATTTGTGACAGTTCAACATTACCAACTTTCAACTGTTTATTTCAAATGCACCCAGTCACAGGTAACTGCGTAACAGGAGCGAAATTACATACATGTTTATAAATCAACGAATCAAGTAGAACACAATGTACACTACATCAATTTATCATAACAATAAGCATACCTATACAGTAAAACTTGTATTCAAAAGTCACTCTTGTGTAAAAGGGAAAATGACTAGAAAGCACAAATGAGTGCTTAGGCCAAAAAAACCAATATGTGTGTTTCCGATTGCATGGTCTTCAAAATTAGGGTCGGTAGGTCGGGATTTTTTTTTTTTTTTTTTTTTTTGAAACCTGTAGTATGCTCCTTCCTCTAAAATCACACAAACTTGTTTCTTTCTTCCTTACTACAGCTTATTAATTATTTGACATGCAGTACAATGTTTTTGGTTCCAAACATCGATCAAATGTACAAGGAAATTGCTGAAGTCGGAAACGGAGACGAATTTCCGGATTTTGCCGATCTATTTTTTTTTTGGCATAAAAAATGTTAGGGTCAGTCGGTCGATCGGAAACACACAATTTTTTTTTTTGGCCTTATTAAAGATAGTTTGATAAATATGTTCAGTCCCAGTCCACAATAATTTGCAGTGTTACAGGAAGGCATTTTATTGGAAAAACTGGTTTACATTTTAATATGTTAATTATTCAATGATTTAATAGATTGATTGCTACAATCATGTATTGACCAAACCTCAAAAGTTAATTGCTGACGATATTTTACAATCTAGAATGAAAAGTGTTTGTTAAAAGACTTGTGAAATGAACAGATGGGATAAACTTTGAGTGACTGTTGACCGCATTAGTGAGGTGACTGTTTGTACGATCAAGAGGGTTATTAACTGACTGTTTATATCATGTGACCTAACAGTTTTACTGTCTCTCAAGACTCTTAATAAAGAATTGTGAACTTTACAAACACAAGCAAAAATTCAGATTTTCCTGCTCTGATACATACTTTAGCAGAAGCATCGCATGCTCCAGATACAAATGTTCTAAAGTCTGGAGACAGTGACAAACTCATAACATCACCAGTGTGACCTGTAAAAGCTGTTGTCTGCTGACCAGTTTCTATATCCCATAATGCACTGTAAAACAAATAATTATTTCAAATTAATTAGTACATTCACACAATGCTGTTATATTTTTATTATCATTTCATTTTTATATGAATTTTTTTTAATATTGCATCTTAGGTCACCCTTAAAAATATGTTCATTTGCCGCACTAGACCCTTCATTTCTCCAATGGGTAGGTATGTAGATTTTTCTTCTCTCCCAAAATATGAACATTGCCAAAACACCCAAAATATTTCCAGTCACAACGATTTTTTATTTTGGCCCTATCCTTTGACCTCATGTAGAAAATGTAGACACTCGGGAAGTTTAATACTGAAAATAATATAGAGTCAGACTCACTGGACTTATCACATTATACGAGTAGTAATTAAAACATTATTGTGATTTTTCTAATAATGGAGTATATTGTTCAGTCGTCACAATTACACCCACTCCCTTTAGCTTTTCCCATGACTTTTAAATATTCAGACTTTCCCTTCATTTCAACTGGACAGATTTCCATACAAAATTTTAAAAGAATATATGGCATCAGTCAATAGGAACACAATTCTTACCACGACATGTCTCCTGAACTGGTAACAATCTGGTTATCATCTATAAACCTACAACAGGACAGGTAACCAGTATGACCTGGCAATTCTCGACTAACACGGACATTGCCCTCCCGGGTTTTTAAACTATAAATAGAACAGATATTATCCAATCCACCACAAGCTACGTAGCTTCCAGATGGAGCATAGGCACAGGTCATCACCCAACTTGATCTCAATGGTATAGCATGTACCTAGAAATAGAAAACTTCTCGTTAGCTAAAAAAAAATAAATAGTTCCTTCATTGTTGAATTAAAATTCATGGGCAATGTACAACTTCACACAATTCTATTAAAGTTATCCTAATAATCACTGCAGTCCTCACGATGAGCAACGCTCCTCCGGCCCATGACCAGTAAAACTTTGTTAACTCTTTCCCTACCACTGACGTGTATACACGCGTTTATTATCACCCTTCTGATCGTATTGACTGATAAATCCGCTGTAATTAACTCCATGCTACTCTCAGTGACTGATATATCCGCTGTAAATAAACACATGCGCAATCGTAATGACGGATTTTTCCGTTCAAACGGGTAGTGTTAAAATGCGAACGATTGGTCAAATTCTTTGAAAGTTCAAAAGGTGAACCAATGAAATTCATTTTTAGAAATGATTTCTCTGCCATATGATACTTTCGTTTTCTATATTTGGTCACGCAAATTTCCAAAATGTATAAATAAACGTGCACGTTGTTGTAAACAATGGCGGATGAATGGAATTCTTTGTTTAATTCTGACGACGATGACAGCGAATTTGAGGGTTTTAGCCCATCAGATATTGATGAAACGGAAAATAGAAGCATTGGGAGTGATATTAGTATCTCCGAGGTGGATACGGACTGGTCTGATGATGATAATCCCGACCAAATAAACCAAACGTGGTCGCGATATTTGAAAAAACCGCAAGTTGCCGATTTTCGTGAACAGATAGGAGCAACATTTCAACTAAATGAAGAAAAAAAGGAAATTGATTTCTTTCATAAATTTTTCCCTGTGAGCTTGGTTGAAAAAATTGTAGCTGAGACCAATGCATATGCAGTAAAATGCATTCAAGTACGACCTGACAAGGTGTGGGTCCCAACAACTTTCCCTGAAATGATGGCGTTTTTGGGAATCCATGTAGTATTTTCAATTGTTGGGATTCCTTCATACACACTAGCATGGAAATCAACTTGGCCCTTTGAAATACCTGCTGTACCTTCAATCATGACCAGGACACGTTTTGAAAGAATTTCAAAGTACTTTCATATGAATGATACTTCCCAAAATCCACCAAGAAGACAACCAGGGCATGACAAACTTTGTCACATTCGTCCAATTCTTAATGAACTGTCTAGAACTTGTTTGGACAACTACAACCCCAACAAAGAACAGTCTATAGATGAAGGAATGATAGCATTTAAAGGCAGACTATCTTTCAAGCAGTACCTTCCAGCAAAGCCAACTAAATTTGGAATAAAGGTTTGGGAATGAGCCTCCCACAGAATGGATATTGCCACGAATTCCAAATTTATACTGGTAAAGTGGAAGGAGTAAGGACTGAAGAGGGACTTGGTTCACGTGTCATTAAAGACCTTTCCAGGCATCTTGTTGGGAAAAACCATGTGATTTATATGGACAACTTTTTTTCAAATCCAGCTTTATTTGAAAGTCTGTTAGCTGAGGAAATATACTGCAGTGGTACGGTTCGTATCAATAGAAGAGGTATGCCAGAGGCTATCAAAGGAGTAAAGCTAAAAGAAAAGGGCGACACTTTTACTGTTCAAAAGGGAAACCTTGTAGCCACTGCATGGAAGGATAAAAAGGTAGTTACATACTTAAGTACCAACTGTGATCCGACAGAAAGTAGGGTGGTACAAAGAAGGAAAAAAGATGGAACGTTACAGAATGTGTCAGCTCCAATCGTCTCAGATTTATACAACAAGTTTATGTTTGGTGTTGACTTAGCAGACCAAAAGAGGATGCAATATTCTACTTGTAGAAAGTCCAAGAAATGGTACAAGTATTTATTTTGGTTTTGTTTTGATTTGGCTGTTACCAATGCATTGATTTGCATGCAAGAATCTCAAAACCACCAAAAAAGGTCAAAAAACAACAAGGTCATTAAAATGACACAACTAGAATTTAGAACTGGCCTAGCCCAGCAACTCATTGGACAGTTTAGAGGGACAAGAAAAAGGAAGGCACCAGCAACTGTTGGAAACTGTGGACTAGCACATTGGCCAACACAGTTTGACAAGCCAGGCAGTTGCAAAGGATGTACAAAGGAAAATCGACGACATGAAGTGAAAATAGGGTGCAAACAATGTGACATTAGACTCTGTGTAAAACATGACTGTTTTGCAAAATATCACGAAGAATTACTTAAGTGAATAAATGAAAATTCAAGGATGTATATATGGAATTTATATAATTATATTTGTATATTTTGGATAAAATATGTGATTTTTTCTTTATTTGTGTGACTAAACATTGACTTTTTATGTTCACTATGGATTTATTTCTTGATCAAATTGGATTTAAATAAGCAAAAACTAAATACAATCAATGGTGAGTTAGAAGCATGTTTTATTTTTTAATTATGATAAGTATTTATTGAGATATAGGCAATTAAATCAATGCACCATCTCTCTGCTGCAATCAACTTCTCACTGTAAAATAATCTCTGGTAATTAACCATCAATTCAGCTGTGGTAGCCAGTCTTATCAGTGATGTGTAGTATGTAATCACTACAACAGCTATAGTAGATAAGAAGTTAAAACCTGTAAATTTTTCAGTTTTTATTATGAACTATATAAAAATAAATTCAAAAATTTGATTCGGAGCAGTAAATTAGAATTTTCATTTTGAGGACTGAAAGTAGTTGTTTACAGCTGTTTTAAAACAACTTTATTTAATTGCAAGCCTCAGAATGAAATAGTTTTTGAGGGGCTGGGTTATGGTGCTTAGCTCCACTTTCAATAATATTTCAGCTATATCGTGGCAGAGAATTGAATTAGTTATTGAGAACAAAAAAAGAAGAGTAAATTGTAATAATTTATTTCCAACATGAATTCTGTCCAGATTTCCCATTACCTACTGAACCTTAATTTCTATGGGTACTCTGGTTACCTCCAGCAAATAAAACCGATTGTCATGGCAACACTGAAATATTGATCACAGTGGTACCACGTTACCTAACCTTATCTTTTACTGAAACAATTATAATCACCCATTTACCATCAAATTGTTTAATGAATATTAGATTTAATTAACATTTTGTTTTTGGTTGTTTTCCATTGGAAGAATCAATTTTCCAAATTGCCATAAACTTGGATGTTAGGGGAGTCTATTGGTACTGATAGTAATGACATTCATCAATACACAATAGATAAAACAACTTTGTATTATATGATTATGATCAGTAAACTCTCTACAGCAACATCTAAAGTCACTACTGTTTTTGCAGCTAACCTTTTCTTGCCCTACGCTTACTAATTGCCCCATCAATCATCAATCCAGTCTACTGACCTTTTCTCATTTATTTTACTGTACATGTATCTGACAATTTTGTTTTGTTTTAAATATTGTTAATCAATTCATATAAATGTAGCGGTGGTGGTCGATATATGTGGGCACTCAAATTTCACTTTAAACCTCGTCATTTCAACTAACTGCTAGTTTACATTTCTGCATGACATTATCTGGCCATTAGGTACATACTCTATACTTTAACACTTTGTTTTAAATGTTGTTAAATCACTTCATACATTTATTTACCAGTTTATGTGGGCACTGAAATTTCATTTTAAACCTTGTCATTTCAACTTCTAGTTTACATTTATCTAGCCATGACTACATAACATTCAACACCTTTATAGAGACTCTATGGACATATGGCTCATTGTTTTCCAGTTCATATACATTTATCAGTGATTATATGTGGGTACTGAAATTTCATTTTAAACCTTGTCATTTCAACTTCTAGTTTACATTTATCTAGCCATGACTCTAAATAATATCCAACACCTTCATAGAGATCCTATGGACATATGGCTCATTGTTTTCCAGTCTTACAATAGAAATGCCAATTGCCATACTGTCAGAGAATAATGAGAATTGGGATAACAATATTGATGGATTATCATTATATACACATGTGTACTCAACTAAAATCTTAAATAATTTACTGGTATATAAGTGATCAATAGATCAATAATACCCATTAAACAGTAATATAGGCTTATTGCATGAAAACAGGGGTTGAAATTTTTTTGGGCAGGCCCAAGCCCAGGGCTTTTTAAACTTCTTAAACCCAAGTCCGGTCAGTGATTTGTAGGATAAAATTTGAAATTTTACTTGCTTGTCAACTAAAGTTTGTGCAATTGATGCAGCAAAAGTTTTACAACCATTAATATTTCTATAGTTTTCACCCAGGTCAAGTCCATTTTTAATTTGTATTTCACATATCAATTCATAATCTGAAAATGGTTTTCCAGCTTTGACAACACCGTAGGCAGTATTAAACAAACTTTCAAGACGTTTTTCTGCTTTTTTGACTGTAAAATTAAAATCAAGCAACAACATTTTTCTCAAAAGTTGTCAACATAAACATGTGGGAAGCACATAGGTGATTCGGAACTCATTAATATTCATGAGAAATATTGATCCGTTCAGGATGTGTATTACCGTTCTTAAAATACTTTTTAGTACTTATTTACAGTGAAAGGAGACGACTGACAAAAACTTGCATGTGATTTGAATTGAAAACAAGACGCTTAGAAAAAAGTGGAGTTTTTATTTTATTAAAGGCACGATGGGCTTTTTCCATGGAAAAATGGCAAGCCCGAAGTTTCAATTTTCTAGTCCCGGGCTTCGAACTTGAGGAATTTTCAACCCTTGGAATATTGGTGATTATTATTCTTCATGTAAGAAACTTTCATTATAATTGATATGATATTATCGAAGTATAATTTTACAAAGAATAATAGCATTATTGTACTCTGCACTCGCATAGTACTATTGTTGGAGTCATTACTTTGCTGATGGGCGGAGCTTAGAACAATGCTACGTCATTTAAATAGGCGGGATCACCTGAGCACTTTTAACAGTGTACAATTTACAATGTATTATATGTTTTTCTTTAAATGAATATTATTTGCCAATCTTTATACTATCAATACATTTTAGACAAATTTCATTTTTTTCAATCACCAGACAATCAGAGTAATAATAACAATAATATTGTGTTGTCCATGTTATATGCCGAAATATGTCCCAAGGTTAGAAGGCATAATGCACGACTTTATGCCTTCTAACCGTGGGACATATTTCGGCATATAACATGGACAACACAATATTATTGTATAAATAATGTCCCGAGCAGTTTATCATATTGCACGGGACAATATTTATACAATAATCTTCGGGTCGTGCATTATGCCTTCTAACCTTCTAACATTGTATTGACAGACGACAGCATCAACGTTAAAGAAAAACGTATAATACATTGTAAATTGTATACTGTTAAAAGCGCTCAGGTGATCCTGTTTAGACCCCGGCTATTTAAATGACGTAATATTGTTCTAAGCCCCGCCAATCAGCATTATAAATGACTCCAACAATAGTACTATGCGAGTGCATAGTACGACGCTATTTATTCTTTGTAAAATTATGTTTCGATAATATCATGTCAATTATAATGATAGTTTCTTACATGAAGAGTAATAATCACCAATATTCATGCAATAACCCTTTTTTATACAAATATTGTGTATTTTATTATATTTAAGTGGAATATTGAACTACTTCAAATAGTCATATTTGAACTAGTGCAATATACATATAGCGTGCAAATACAAGGATATATTGCACGATTATATTCCAATGAAATTAATAGGAAAATATTTATTACTATAATATATAAGATATATAGAAGAATGGAAAAAGGATGTATAAATATCAAAATTAATCAAGAGTAAAATTGTGGATTGGATTTTAATATATTTTGCCGGTTTACAATTCCAGGAGCATTATACTTCGCTTAGTTTGTGGTGTTTAATGCCACTTTCAACAATAGTTGAGATTAATCTTATTCTCTTTTTTTTGGAGGCATCATGATGTTAACAAAAAGAAACTTGAATAAAAAAAAAGAGAATTGGTTGGGCAATGACATGAAACGGAAATGCATATTAATCAAAGATGAAAAATTCAGAATATCTTGTCTAATAATTGAAAATTCAAATAAAAGTAAGAATTAACATCTAATCACCAGTTAGCTGACAATTTTCAATTTTACTGCATCCCATTTTAGATGTTACTATATAAGATAGAATTATACAATCACAAGTGACCAAATGAAAGTTCAAGATTATTCTTGAGGTAAACAAACACCAACAGGTTTGTCTTGCCAAGTTTTTTTTAGAGATGGATTTACATTAATTAGGAATCGTGGATTGACAAGTTACAGTATATTTTTTCCAAACTGGCAATATATGACCCACTATTGACTGCAGGTTTCCTGATTGTTAAGCAATCGTTTGACGCAGTATGATTTTTAAAATAATAATAACAATGTGTTTCCAAGGAAACATAAATGAAATTTGATTTGAAATAATTATTTTACTTGTATCCCTGCGACAACATAAAATCAATACAATTCAAGGAATATTAAAACATTATGTTTGTATCTCTATCAATGGGGAAGTTTTTAACTTGACACAGGTATTTCCTTACGATAAGTGTTTTCATATGATGATGATCCCTTCCTTGACTTTGTTTTGTGGTGTTAAAATTTTAATTTGTTTTCATAAGATAATCAGAATAAGACTTCTTCCTGAAATAACTGCCAAAGAAAGTAAAAAAAAATATGTTCGATTCAGATCAGTAAATTACAATTTTCATTTCGAGGACTGTAAGTGGTTATTTTCGCGGGTTTTTATTGCAAGTACAATAAATTCGTTTAAGTAAAAACCTGTGGATATAAACCCATTTAATAAGTTGATATTTTTATGTGAACACAATCCCAAAATTAAAAACTAGCGTATAACCTTTCATCTTCATATTAATGAATCTTACCCCCTACAATGTATACAGTGCATATGCATGTATATACGTGTAAGGATACTACTATCATATTTTCCACATTAAAAGTTGCTCCTTTATTTAAGACGCAGGGCCAAAACAAAGCAATTTTTTTGCTTTCGTACATAAACAAATCACCCCTTTAAATAAGACACAGGGTCTAGAATACAGTTGCCAGCATAACATACTATATGACTTTGATCCAAACTGATACTTGTTGAACAAATACCGGTAAGTAAAATTTTCAGTATGATCCTAAGCCATTAAGTCTGCCATTAATATAATACTATACCTTGTTGGTTGTATATCCATCCCAGACTATCAATTTACCATCCTG
Organism: Bathymodiolus brooksi; assembly: GCA_963680875.1. Taxonomy (NCBI): domain Eukaryota; kingdom Metazoa; phylum Mollusca; class Bivalvia; order Mytilida; family Modiolidae; genus Bathymodiolus; species Bathymodiolus brooksi. The sequence goes on along the minus strand of OY804590.1, from coordinate 24,046,871 downwards.
TGAAGCCGACACCAGATTTCTGAAAACATCATATTTTAAATTATTTAATGATACAAGTTTTTTTTAGTGATTCCAGCCCTTAAACAAAGAATATTTCTGAAAACATCATGTCTTAAATTATCTAATGATACAATTTTTTTTTAGTGATTCCAGCCCTTAAACAAAGAATTATAATAATACACTTTCACATTTCATCAGTTTCCACTGTAAAACAGGCATACTTGGAGAAGATATATGATGATGTCTCTTCAAATAGACTACTACATAAAATGGATGAGTACTTAAAGCCATTATCAATTCCTGAAACAAAGAATAATAATAATACACTTTCACATTTCATCAGTTTCCACTGTAAAACAGACATACTTGGAGAAGATATATGATGATGTCTCTTCAAATAGACTACATAAAATGGATGAGTATTTAAAGCCATTATCAATTCCTGAAACAAAGAATAATAATAATACACTTTCACATTTCATCAGTTTCCACTGTAAAACAGACATACTTGGAGAAGATATATGATGACGTCTCTTCAAATAGACTACATAAAATGGATGAGTACTTAAAGCTATTATCAATTCCTGTAACAAGTGGTTGTACAATCTCACTGTATGAACAGTGTTGAAAAAAAAACAACATTTTCATTCATTGCAGCCAAGAAAAAAATTTAACCAGTATACATAAGGCAGATCCAGGGGGTGGGGTTTTGAGCTAAGTTAAAGACTGGTAAAAACGTGTTTTAACAGAATATTGCCCATTTCGTCCTTGTCCTTTTTATTTAATATGTTTTGTAATTTTCGCTTTTAATTATGCCACACTGACAGTATCTTTTGCTTTTTCCTAAAACAAATTGTTTTGAAATCTGATTTATTTTCTAGAACCCCCCCCCCCCTTTTTTTTTTATGGAAATGTCTGGATCCACCTCTGGTATACAAAATATGCAGTATTTTCAACAACAACAAAAAAAGAAATATAATGAAATCTACATGTATGTAATGTAATAATTTTAATACCGAATTCTTGCAGATAATTTTTACTTCCTGTTAAAACATTATCTAATCTGTGCACATTTACAATCTGCACCCATTCAAACATGATGTAGATATATTTATATAGGTAAGATTTGATGATTCATAAAGTAGAAAAACATATGGGCTTCCATAAAAAGAAGGTTGCACCATAATCTGTCTTAAAAAAAACTAATTTTTCATAATTTTTGTTTCTATTCGTTAATGTCATCAGCAAAAAGATTCCACATTCTCAATGCATATAACTAGAAGGAAAAGCAACTGAGAAAGAAGCAAAGCAAGGTTGTTAAGCTGATATTAATCTGGCAGTACAAGTTAAATAATAATCAGTGTTCGAAATTCCCGGTCGTCCGATCATCAATGACGACCAAAAACGATTACGAACGACCTGAATTTGTAACAAAGTTGTCCGAGTGACGACCTGAAATTTTCTTTTACCCAGATGCTGAAATTTATTCTTTTCAAGTTTTGTGAGTAGATTTTCCTAAATTACCTCTTAAAATAGCTATAAATATAAAACTCTTCAAATAAACGATCATCGGAACTTTGGCATTGTTGATATTTGACCAGAATCTAATACCAATGCGGTTTCCGGTTATTACTTGTATTTTATCAATTTCCGTTTCTCAAACATGTGGAAGTTTGTGAAAAAATCTATAAAAGATTGCCAAAAGGAGTACGAGCTGGTTTATGTGCCAGGAAATGGCCAGATTGCATATGTTTGCACCTTTAAATCCAGAGCTTCTGGGTGCCTTGTGACTTGTCAAGCAAAAAATTCAGTAAAACTAGAGGCTCCCAGGAGCCTGTATAGCTCACCTGGGTATAATAACAACATCAGTCAATAAAACTTGATAACTTCGGTAAAAAAAATTAACAAATGTAGCCTTCGTCATTGCAGACTCTTTCAACCCAAAAAAATTGGGCAGGGGTTCCCCCCTTTAATGTAATTTATCAAAATTGCTGTAAAAAAACATATATGTCAATGATTCTCAAAATTTTGCTTTTCATACTTCACATTTTGTAATAAGAGTTGCTTCCCTTTGATTATTTGAGTAACCAAAAGCAGTGAGTCAACAAAAAAATGCATTTCAAGAGGAATAATTTCATCCCCCATTTTTTCTATTTTTAGCCTGGTGGCCATCTTGGTTGGAAGTCGGGATCACCGAACACAATTTTGGAAGGGGGCCATCCAAGGATCATTCCACAAAAGTTTGATTGCAATTGGCCCAGTGGTTTCTGAGGAGAAGATTTTTATGTGAATTTCCCATAGGGTCCTATGTTAAGCTAAGTTCGGCTGTGGGGGCCATCTTGATCGAAGGGCCGAACCGCCGGACACATTTTTGGAAGAGAACCATCCAATGACTATTTCATCAAAATTTTGTTCTTATTGAGCACCCATAGGGTCCTATGTTAAATTAAGTTCGGCTGTGGCGGCCATCTTGGTCGGTGTTCTGAAATGCCGGACACAATTTTGGAAGAGGACCACCCAAGAATCATTTCAGCACAGTTTGGTTGAGATTGGCTCAGTAGTTTCAGAGGAGAAGATTTTTTTTTAATTTCATCCCCCCTTTTTTCTAATTTGCATAATCGGTCAAAATAGGCAAAAGTTCAAAGTTCATAAAAAATCCCATAATATATGTTAAAAAGCTAATCATTATGCTTATGCAGTTCAAATTTGGGCACTTTCTGGCTTAAAATAGAGCAGTTTGGGCCATTTGAAGAAATTTCTATTTTTAGTAATGGCGGCCATCTTGGATACAGGACGGCGCTGACGGACAAAATTTTGAAAGGGGACCATCCAAGGATCATTTCAGCAAAGTTTGGTTGAGATTGGCTCAGTAGTTTCAGAGGAGAAGAATTTTTTTAAATTTCATCCTCCCTTTTTTCTAATTTGCATAATCGGTCAAAATAGGCAAAAGTTCAAAGTTCATAAAAAATCCCGTAATATATGTTAAAAAGTTCATCATTATGCTTATGCAGTTCAAGTTTGGGCACTTTCTGGCTTAAAATAGAGCAGTTTTGGCCATTTGAAGAAATTTCTATTTTTAGTAATGGCAGCCATCTTGGATACAGGACGGCACTGACGGACACAATTTTGAAATGGGACCACCTAAGGATCATTTCAGCAAAGTTTGGTTGAAATTGGGTCAGTAGTTTCAGAGGAGAAGATTTTTTTAAAATTTCATCCCCCCTTTTTTCTAATTTGCATAATCGGTCAAAACCGGCAAAAGTTCAAAGTTCATAAAAAATCCCGTAATATATGTTAAAAAACTCATCATTATGCTTATACAGTTCAAATTTGGGCACTTTCTGGCTTAAAATAGAGCAGTTTTGGCCATTTGAAGAAATTTCTATTTTTAGTAATGGCGGCAATATTGGATACAGGACGGCGCTGACGGACACAATTTTGAAAGGGGACCATCCAAGGATCATTTCAGCAAAGTTTGGTTGAGATTGGCTCAGTAGTTTCAGAGGAGAAGATTTTTTTAAAATTTCATCCCCCTTTTTTCTAATTTGCATAATCGGTCAAAATGGGTAATGGGATTTACTTCAAAATTGCAGGGTAGGTAGATCTTGATATGCCGCACATTTTTGCAATTTAAAGTTAACCTTTATCTCTTATAGTTTTTGAAATACAAGACGAAAAGTATTAAAATTTTACAAATTTGATGAAAAAAGGGCAATAACTCCAAGATGGGTAATCAGATTTACTTCAAAATTGCAGGGTAGGTAGATCTTGATGTGCTGATCATTTTTACCCCATGTCAGATTTTTTGATATTATTAACGGTTTTTGAGTTATTACCCAAAACCTGCAATTTTACCATATGTTCTATTTTTAGTAACAGCGGCCATGTTGGTTGGTGCACAGCATCACCGGACACAATTTTGAAACTAGACACCCTAGTGATGATTCAGACCAAGTTTGGTTTCCATTGGTCTAGCACTTTCAGAGGAGAAGATTTTTGAAAAAGTTTACGACGTACGACGGACGCCAAGTGATGGCAATAGCTCACCTGACCCTTTGGGTCAGGTGAGCTAAAAAACCTACTATTTGAAGCCGAGATTTATGTGCCAGGATATGCCCAGAATGCAGGATTTTGCACCATTCACCCCAGAGCTTCTGGGGGTCTTGAGCAGCCCCCGACCATAAGGACCACCTCAGTGGGCAAGCCTGCTTTGCTGGCTTGATTGGACAACCAAACAATTTTTTGGACAACCTAAATTTTGATTACTAAATATTTTTGAGAGTTCCTAATACTGAAATATACATGTACATTTTTTTTTGTATGCATCTGTGGTAAAACTGTAGTAGTACAGCATCACTAGTGTAAACAAGGTTTATTATTAGGAAGCTACTACACCCCTCTTTTTTTCTGGTCCAGTTAGTAATGCCAAGCCTAATTTTTTTTTGTCTGATCATGACCTGGTTATAATATTGACAATTATAACAACAACTTATTCGATGTTGCCTTGTTGTAAAAGTCTACTTGACTATGGAGGATTGCCTAACTAGCTATTGATGTAAGAACGATTGCAATATTTAAAGCATCATTATCAACTCAAACGAGTCAAAGGAATATTACTCGTAGAGGTTGACTTCCTATTTGCTGAAGAGGCTGTGATAGACATGATCATATGTTTCTTTATTTACTCTCCATATGAGATCATTGTCTACCTTCATTAAATTTGACGGAGGGAATTATAAGGTATACGATTTTATGGGATGTATTTTGTCAGCTACTTCTAACATGGTCCTCTCCGTGTACCCCCTCCACTAATTAAAGTTAAACTGACCATAATGATATAACAAAATATTGTTTACTGTGTTTTTAAACACTCACTGAACAATTACCCACAATACAACGTTCCAAATGTATATTTTGTCTACTTTTTATACACAAACCATATAGAATGTGTATATAACTGAACACTAAAACAAAAAATCCAAGCAAAAATTATCAGGGAAAAAAATCAAGAAAACAGGGTTTTGTTGCTGTTCCTGCTCCTCATTTCAGTTTCAATGATGAGTAAAACTCACAAAAATGCACTTGAAAGTGAGTACAGAAGAACAGTTAATCTTCGACAACAGATCTGGATGTATCAAAGTTTATTAAATGCAATTGAAGTAATCTTATTACCAGTAAAAGTAATCAATATATCAATATGAATAACATTACAACAAAATAACAAACAAAAACATAAGGTTCTTATCAAGTTATTTGTAAGATTAATTGATTGTTTAAGAAAACCATTTTAAATGAACATTAATTAACACAAATTGACTGCTGAAATATTTAGCATGTCATATCTTAACAGTACAACAAAATAACACATGTCATATCTTAACAGTACAACAAAATAACACATGTCATATCTTAACAGTACAACAAAATAACAAACACAAAAAAGAAACAACTAACTATAAGGTTCAATCAAAACATTTGCAAGCAATATTTCAATATTTCCAAGAGTACCAGTACTTCACTATTTACCGATGGTACTTTTTTTTATTAAAATTTGAGGAAAATTGCGAAACATTATATACAATGTAAGAGTATTGTATAAGAAATTCATGAATTTCTTATACAACACTCTTTAAAATCAAGAGGTACCAAAGACCATTCATAGGTGGGTAAATGTACCTGGTACCACCCCCTATTGAAGGGCCTGGTAAGATTAATTGACAGTTTAAGAAAACAATTTCCAATGGACATTTTTTTTTTTTAAAATGACTTCTGAAATATTTAGAATGTCATATACATTGTATGTTAAAGTCAAGAAAAGCTAAATTCATCAGCAATGTAATGTAAATCTAACTACTATGCAATCATTATTAATCATGGGGTTCTAATTTTCACCGATTTCTTGGTTCACTAATACCACAAAAACAAAAATCCAACAACATATAATTTTCCAATTGATTGTTGTCTGTAGTGTTTGAAACCACAAATTCAAGAACCCATGGATCAATGCATTTTGAAGAAACCACAAATATTGGTGCAAACGAATAAAAATACTTTCACAGTATTAATTTGATGCTCGGTCAAGTCTTGCCTGTCTGGGAAAGAGTAAGCAGCATGCTTGATTCACATATTAATAAAATGATCAGTGTACATAGCTGATAAAAAAGTAGAGCCAAAGACTGACCAAAATCTTTCACAACAATACAACATAAATCACATACAGAATTCAAAATATTTATAGGGAGGGTATGTTAACTTAAATAAAAGGCATGCAATATAATGGACAACATACAACATATATAATAAGAAGTATGGAGAAACAAGTCAGCAAAACATTTCAACAATTGTTCACTTTATTTCAATTGTACAATTGTAGCATACAAAATATTCACTATTCAGGCACCCCAATCATTCAAAACAGATCTCAACCAAGTCAGAAATGTTCATCAGGATTGTGAGAAATTTGCTCCTTATCAAATTATCTACTATGATGGTTTTCTGTAGCAATACCTTAAATATATATTTTTTTTAACATGAGCTCGAAATTTTAATCGAAATGGCAAACCTTTATGATTATTTTAAAATAAATGTAATGGCCAAGTTCTTGCACAAAGTATGCATAATGCAGATTATATATATATATATATATATATATACGTCTGAAAATTAAACCAAACAGTGTTAGAATTAGATTTTAGAGCTGTCAAATTTTTGTTCTTCCCTCGACGGGATTTGAACCCACACCATTGATACACTGCAGCACCATTCGCTTAGCCTTACGTCCAGCGCCCTAGACCACTCGACTACATCCACTCCCTAAAAAAAGGAGCTTCAATAGTCGTAGTGTTACCTTGTCTCGTAAGGAAAATCTAAGGATAGACGTAAGACATGTGTATAAGCGTGTGTAGATGGTACATATATACTTAATATTATATATATATATATATATTTTTTTTTTATACCTGATATTAGAATTTGAAAGACGATTTCCTAAGCAAATTTTCCAAAATCCTGTAATTTCTGAAGAACGGTAACCATGTCAATCATGCATGACCAAATATATATTCCTTGAGTTGACAAGGTGGGGGTGCACGATTTTTTTAATAATGTATACATTTAGAAGAACTACTCATTACACGATCAGACAAAAATAATTAATTTCAAAAATACAACAATAAAATAAAATAAATACATAAGCCATACTTACAATCCGTTACTGAATGCAAGAGAGAGAATACATACAATGTTATGCCAGCTTACTATTAGTTGATAGTTTATACACACTAAATTGTTCAAATATCAGGGGCAACCATCTTTTTTTTATATTACAAATATTCAAATACTAGTACAGTTATAACAATCAGAGGTTCTTGCAACTTGCCAAGACAAGTCCTGGACTCACCATTTTCATAAATGTCTTTTGGACTTGTAAAATTGAATGGCTACAAGTATCTCTAACATTCTTCTGGTTAAAACAGCAAGAATTTGTTGTATTCTCTGTGTGGGAATATTATAATACACCTTTACCTGGAACTACCTGTACAAAATTGACATTTCCACTATAATCCAGTGGTATTGATTCTCCCTGACCTATGACCCTGTTTATTATCCTTGACCTATGAACAGAGTAAATATACCTGACCTATGACCTAACTAAAAAAAACAAAAAAACTTAATTCAACTGCATCTAAGATTCCTCGAAAATTTTAATGCAGTGACAGGTTACAGAAAACTGAGAATTCTGTAAAGGTATAGCAAATGTTATTAGAGATCTTCATGTCAGACAACATGTACAAGAATTACAAATTTAGATATTCCACATTAACTTTTTGACAATTCACTGTGTAGAAAACTTGAGTAGCCCATGCATAACATACTGACCAGAAGAGATATGTTAAGCCTAAATCAATGATGCTATTTGTATGATGAAAGAGATGGTAAACAAGATTGAAAAAAAACCTGAGAGTTTGCTGAGCATACATGTAGCAGAATTGCATAAGCAAGGTTTGATACACCATATACATGGGACATCAGCAAGCAAAAAATTTTAATTCTTATCAGGCCAAAGAAAAATGATTGTCGGTTTCCTCTAACCCGACCGGGTCAAATTTTTACTGCTGGGTCGTTATATTTTATTACAAATGAATAAAATAAAATAAAATAAACACCGGTCATGTGTCTTCTAACTCAGTGATATGGAGATTTTTGTTATCGTAAACAATTACAGTCGTGTCTTTTTCGATGTTTTTTCCACATGTCAATGTCATTGATCTAGATCGCCCCAAAGCACTTACGATATCGGTAAAATGACCATGATCTAAAACGTGTACGTGATGTACAGTATGTATAAAATGGCCACCGCCGGTGTGCCCAGTGGAACCATTCTGGTTGTTCTTTTACAGAAATGTTCGCATTTAACAAACGAAATAAGAGTGATGCAAAATTGTTTGCATAGCAAAACCTTTAAGATATATTTTGTGACCTTCACAGGAAAGATAGCAAAACCCTGTTTTGCAATATCTCTTGTAAAAAAAACCCTGCCCTTAAAATTTTTCCTATGTTAGGGGAAACCAACAATCAATTTTCTTTGGCCTCATTTATATTTTTTCAAAATGAGCACTTAAAATATTTCATCCTGCAATTGTGTGATTTTGACTACTAATAAAGGGGGTCAAATAAACTCAGTGTTATTAGTTCATGGTACCAGATTTATGTGGAGTGTCAGAAAGAAACGGTAACAGTATAAACGCTGACATCACAGATAACATCATTGAAAACAATTAGAAAGACGCTTTTTTCCAGACAATTCGGCAGGTGTTTTGGGCTTTAAGATATTGCAGTATAGACACAATATACTTACATTGTCGTTTAAATATCAAATTAATTTGCACTCGCTGCAAACAGACTAAAAAAAGTACATGTTTCTAAAGATAGTAGAAATAAATTTTATTTTTCCGACAATGTACGTATATTGTATATTCTATACATATAGAGCTTCCAGTAGAATCTACACTGTGTATCATGTATACAGGTGCATTTATTTAAAAATATCTGTATTTACTTGAGATTTCACCGATAACATACAGTGATTAGGATTAAAATTTTATAATGGGACATTTTCTATTGACATTCAGAATTTCAATGGGCCATTCTTTAACATTCTTTGTAAATATTTCTGATTTTAATGGGACATTTTCAGATGGAATGTGATAAATGGCGCATGGCCCTCTCTAATCCCAATCACTGAACATATATAACTTTACATGTAATCAACAAACATACTGGAAGATACACATTAATTTTCACAACTTGGACATTTCATGGCCAAATATATTTTTTGCTATACATGTTCAGTATGAATTAACATGTAAAATGTAGGGTCTAACTGGCTATTATATACTTTATATAAAACAAATTCTTAAAAGAAAGCAGAGTTGGCGAAAATCGTCGGACCTGACCAGCAGAATAACGGTTGGTTCGATTAATTAATGAACCGTGTCTGTCCCAATGTCCGTCACGAAAATATTACTTTGTGGTTGTCCAGTTAGCGATTGAAATTTATTCACTCCCAGTTTCCACTGCCAATGGCATTAAATTCCGTTTTCAGTTTTATTAAAATGTCAGACAGAGACTTGAAATTTGTTTATTTATTCTGTCAGACCGACACATTCCTATTTGTAATCGAAACTCCTTATACGTAAATGTAAACATCCTTTTAGTAGGAACGAGCACCTGCAAAATGTGGAACATTAAAACTGAAATATATCACTGAGCACAGAAATAAGTTGACTTCCACACTCCCCAAGTATCAAAGATTGTTTGTGTTTAATTAAATATGTTTTGAGATGCTTATATATTGATGATGACAACAGATTCATATTCTTAACTGAAAATAAAAATGTAGGTAAACCGGAAACTGACATTGATGTATAATATTCGGAATGTGATCGAACCATTAGATACGGATTGTTGGCTATATCTGCCTTATCTTTTTAGATAAAAATATGTATACAGAAAAAACATTTAATCGAGTTGATTAATGATTATGACCATAGGTAATCTTGCATTCAGTTCTGTATAAAAAACAAAATTTGACAGGTTATATACAATATTACAAAAAAATGGAGAGACAGACACAAAGGCCATGGGTCAGACAGAACCCCAGTTCCTGTCTGACCCAATGTCAGACAGAAAAAAAAGTTTTTGCCAACTCTGAGAAAGGCTCGTTAACTAGGAAGTGGATATGTAAGACAAGATATATACAGATCCCTCAAAGTGTATCAACGCTCATACTCTCAGGTCGGACTTGGAGTCACCCAAAATTTCGTCGGATTTGAAGAGGGTGTCACTCTTAAAATCGTCGGATAAAATCCTCCCTGGTCGGAGTGAGAGTATCACATATCGGAGTGAGAGAGTCTCCACTCTCAGATAGTTAAACTGTAAACAGGAAATGTCCCCAAATTCTGCTAACCAATAAATTTGTGCATAAAGAAACATGCATATCTTAGTAAAGCTGAAATAAATGAGTGATATACGGAAAGTATAGATCTGTTAACGGCTGCAACGGACGATATACATTGAATACAATATCCGTGAATAGAGAACTATTTTGCGTTTTCGATTTTCAAGCCGTCTTCCAATTTATTTGTACTTAAAAAATAAATTTATATCTTTTTTCTTATATATGTGTATAAATATCTTAATAAAATAAATATATTTACGGTGAGAAATTATTATGTCATGATATCGTTATTCAGGTTTATACTTATCAGAAAGATTTTTTTTAAAACCATTTTTGTCTTTTTAATTGATAACTGACCCAAGTTAGGCTAAATAAATGAAATGTGACTTAATGTGTTAATTATATAAATCCTTGCCTTCTATAAATTTTAATTTCTTATCTAATTCTTATTCTACAATACACATTTCTGGGGAAAATATTTCAGATATACAAACCAAAGTCCAGGAAGACTTGTGCAAGGATAACAATGTTTATAAATTGTAATAAAACTAAATGTATTACTGTTGGAACAAAGCAAAAACTTGCATTTCAAAATGAAGAACTATACTTGACTATTAATTCTGAACAATTACAACATTCTGCTTGTGAAAAATTACTTGGTATCAAAATTGACTCAAATCTAAATTGGAAAAACCCAATTGATAAGTCTGTTCTAAAATATCATCAAAAATCTACCTTCTTTCAAAAATTAAGAAATATTTAAACCTTGAATCAAGGCAACTTTTTTATTCAGGTTATATTTTGCCTTTAATTGATTATTGCTGTGTTGTTTGAGGAAATTGTTCAAATGAGGGACTTAATCGCATTCTTAAATTGCAAAAAAGAACAGCAAGATTGATATTAGATCAAGATCCCATAGCACCATCTGAACCTCTATTTAAACAACTAGGATGGATGAGTATTGAACAAAGAATCAAATATCATAAATATCTTCTTGCTTCCAAATGTCTAAAGAATGAAACACCTATATATATAAAAATTAAAATCCAGTACTTGTCTGATAGAAATCCTTACTCTCTCCGAAATGTTGTAAGTGAAAAATTACAAATCCCAAAGGCAAAAACTGAACTTTTTAAGAAAACTTTTACATACTCTGGACCAAAGCTATGGAATGAACTTCCGTTTTCGATACGGCAAGCTTCTTCTCATAATACATTTAAAACAAAAGTTAAAAGTCTCATTTTAAATGATGATGTACCTTAATTTACCATTAAATGTTTACTAAATCTTTTCGGTATCAGTGTTCGACATTAAGCGGTAGCCCGAAGCCTGTGTCTAGTAAAAATTCTATCGGTCTAGTTGTATGGTGTTGCTAGTGTAGTTAAATACCTTTTCTGAATGACTCGACGGAAATTTTGAATCGTTAATGTGATAATTTTCTTTTATTTTCGTCCAAAAATAGTCGTCGACTTGTTTACTCATAAAAACATAATAACTGGTACCTTCAAATATAGCGATTCGTGGGTACTTAGGCATTTTCATTTCGGCAACAAGTCGTAAGATGCATCTAAATCTCATCGCATTTCGACAGGCAATAAAGTACAACGAGTCGTCGTGTTGCAAAGGTATTTGTTGATCATTAAATGTTCAAACTTGAAAATAATCTTTAACAAGATATAATTTTTACTTTTATGAGTAAAAATAAAGAAAATCAATATTTTTTTACCACTTTCCCCAGTATGAATCGCTACGGATAGTGACTTGTGTTGGTTTTTAGTTGTTTATGTTTATGTTAAAGGGATATGAAAAAATTACGATTGTGGTAGACAATATCCCTTTAAAGTGGCAAGATGGTACTATTCCGGGGAAGAAGTTGAAAAAGCCCTCTAGAACACCAGAGGAGGTGTCACAAGCTAAAAAACAATATGAACAGAAAAGATCAAATGAAAAAAAAATCTTCTTTTTCTGGTAAAAATATCTTCGGTCTAGTAACTTTAGCAAGTCACTGGCCCAGATATCTAGGGTTAAAAAAGTTTTTGGTGAACACGGGTGTATACTTATTGCAATGTATTGTGTAACTTTATATTGTGTACTTTACAATGTATGTCTAAATATGTCAATGAGGGCCTCAGGGAAGATTAGTTGTTAAATAACTGTGCAACACTCTATAAATAAAGAATTTATTATTATTATTATTATTATGTAACAATATGGTCAGGTTGTTATTTTCATTGAATGGCATCTCAAAATAGATTACTTCACAGTAGGCGCTCTTCCTGTATATTACAACTGACAGCTAATGCGTGACAAACAATTTTAATCAGCCATCATTATCATAAAATACATTTTTTTTAATCTTTATTTTAAATCAAATTAAAAAATCATTATAAGAGTAAATTCAATTCAAGCTTTTAGCTTTTATTTACTTTCCAACTTTGAAATAAAAATTAATATGTTTTAATATTTAAAAAATAGTAATTATTCATTTAAGTTTTATTTCATGTTTGGTTGTATTTTTCCGGATATGTGTATTGCATACAGCTTTGGTTGCATTTCTCTGGACATGTGTATTGCATACACTTTGGTTTTGTCTTCTATACAAGTTATACAAGGTTTTATTCATGATGATGGCACCTAATTCCGATCACCTAGAAAATATTTCCACGACATACATATTTTTTTATAACCACAGTGATCAACCTTGCAAATGACACAACTTGGATCAACTCGATATCAATGAAGTTTTTATTAAAAAATATTTGGTAATATGCTGTAAATCTGTTGTTTTTTGTTGTTGAAATGTTCTTGGTGTTATTTTTTTTTTAAAATAAAGCAATAAAAGTATACTAACAGGGGAAAAATTTTTCAACATCCGAAAAAATCAATATTCAATGATTGAAGTGTTAACGAAAATCAGTTCAATATTGTATTTTATAATAAAATATATACTATAAAAAATGTATCTTGTTGAAACAAAAATCACAGGGTGAATCATTTTACAATATAAAATTATTATCACAAAATATTTAAATATAGTTATATAGCTTTTCCATCAAACACGAGCATGCACACGAGTAAAAAATGGCGGTTGCAATACATCTCACAATATAAATGTGGAGAACAAGCTTTTTATACTAAATATACTGGAAAATAATTTATATCGATTTCGTTACTTAATCGATATTTTATTGCAATAATTTATATGAGGCTATGGGTGTTTAAACGTCACTTTTCAACAATATTTCAGTTATATGGTGGTGGTAATATGAAGATGTTATTTATCACAATACAGACCGAAAATTTAGAAATAAATAAAAATGAGTAATAAAAAAAAAAATTACAATAAAGAGAGAAAAATGTAAACAAAAACAAATTGAATTTAAAGAGTAGAAAAAGGTATCATCGGGTATAATTATTTATCATATTTTAACTTATTCGAGTCTAGTACATGACATTGCATTTTTTTAACAAATGCATTTTGGTACGTACATAATGTAGTTCCAGTCCAGATTCTCTGGGTCAGTTACTTCTAAGGGGGAAACGATTCACCGTATGTACCAAAATCACGATTATTTTGGGGACGGTTCGGTTCACGATACGTGGAGGCCGCTTACGATACAAACGATATAATGCTCATTTTTTGAAAAAAAGTAGTGTTGAACTTCCGTTTTCTTCTTTTGGTGATCAATTAATTAATATTTTGAGAAAAGTGAATCGATTAATTTACGCTTTTAAAATTAATTAATCAAATATTTATAATTTCCGCTAGTACATAAGCGACCTCATATAAAAAAAAAACATGGCAGCACCCATGTCGACCAGCATGGATTTCAAGGAATAGTTAGTTTCCTATAAAACGTATCGTAATACATATCAAATATCGCGATACGTATCGCTTGTGGAAAAAATGTATCGTTACACCCCTAGTTACTTCATGATTCTATTTTAGGTAACATAAAACCGTTATTTACATTATCGATCATTATACATGCATTACGACAAATATTTATTGCTATTCAACTATTTTTATTTCCATGTAATCGTAAAATTTAAATGTACTCGATAGATCTATTAAAATTAAACAGATTAAAGAAACACAAACGGTGTAACTTGAAATTGTTGTACAATTCTTTGATTATGAGGTGCTCCTATGCATTGAACGCCTGTTGTGCCAGAGCGTGACAAATATTGATCTTTGAGCTACCTTTCCTGGCGTGAATACACATAGATCACAAAATGTTTGACATGTTCACCTCGAGAAATGTATAAAAAAATCTTTAAATATCCACTCTCACGTCCGACCAAATACTCGGAGTTGGAGGGTGTTGACTCTCAAATTCATCAGATATTTCTTTGGAGTGAATCGGACATTTTGGGAGGGATATATCCGACCTGAGAGTATTCAGCGTTGATACATTTTGAGGGATCTGTATAGACAATATCAGTGCAGTGTCTTAAAATATAAAGTTTATGTGTATGAGGCTTAAAAAATTGGGATAAAGGCAAGGTTTACAATTTATCCAGTCAATGCAATTTGCTTGCTCAAATAGAACAAGTGCAGGATAAAGATATGTTTTCTACTGATCAGCTTTCGTGTACTACTGCTGATATAATAGTTTTGATTATTAGAAGTCGTAACACAACAGTGAATAATGAAAAATGATTTTATTGATTTAATGTGTTGTCATTAAAAGTGTAAAATGTATTGGAAATAACTCGGTTATATTTTTGCATACGATTATGATTGAAACATCAAAAGGTCTCACAATGGTTCGTTAAGGACCATATTTTTAGGAATGTAAATCTATCTGATTGATACAAGAAGTAAAATGTTCTCTGATATCTACTATTATAGCAGCTTGCTAAACTGCCATGATAGTCGACATCAGAAAACATTTTACTTTTGCATTCGACAGTGTTCATTCAAGTAAACACAAAACCGTCTGCATTTCCAGATCAATATATGACATTGATCCGGAATCTTGATTATGAAACATTAGATAAAAGTCAAAAGATTGATTTTATATGTATGGCATTTAGTCTATAAATAAAAGCTCACTAGAGCTTGTGTTATAATTATTTGATTCTTTCCAACTATAAATATGTAGATTTCTATTTATTTTTCCAATTCTTTTTTTTCTCTCAACGTTTCAAATTATAAGCAGAAAAATATTCTAATGATTGCAATGTCAAATGAGGAATGTGGAAATGACAGAAAGATTCTGACCAATGTGAAAAAGTTGCTAATTAAACTGTGATAGACATCCTAACACAGCTACCGGTAGTTGGACAAATGAATATGAAACCTGTCTTGCAGTCTACTATTAATTTTTCAAGCATACATTGGATCTCAGATTTCCTACTCTCTTTTATTAGGGGAAAAGACAAAACACTCTCTAATAAATATCAAGGTTGATCTTTTTATACTTTTAGTGACTGATAACCTAAATACCTGTACATGACTGCTGATGACTATCTTATCAGTAATTAAATGTATTGATTGGTTGATTGTTGTTTTTCATCAGGTAAACAGTATTACAGATATACTCACAAGAAGAAGAACAAGCTTACAAATAATAATTCTTGTGGTCGAAAATGTGGGATATGTAGATGGGCCGAAATTTAACTGTTAAAAATAAATTTAGTACAAACCTAGAGTCTGAAGCCCAGTGCATGGCATATATTTTAGCAAGGTGACCTCGCAGTGTGCGCCTAGTGCGCATTTGTATTCTTCCAACTGGGTCGACATTGGCGGTAGCATGTGCTAGGGTGGTATCTGCTGCTGCTTTTCTGGCTTCCTGTAATGGGAAAAATAGTATGCTTTAAGAATACATTAAGCTAAGATTTTTTACTGAAGGCTGTGTTAGTGGTAGACATTTTTTTGCATTAGCCAATGTGGCTAATATGAAGTAATTTCTCTTAGCCACATTGAACAAAGACAAAAAGCATTATTATTGATTTAAACATCTTTTTTATGTCATAAGAGACACAATGTCACTTATTAAAGACAAATTATTATGTTATTTAAGAACTAGAAGCTGGCCTGACTGAGCCTTTATTTCTGGGTTGGTAAAAATAATTTATTGAACTATTGCCTATCGTAGCATATGCTAAATTCTTAATCTCCCAGACCTTGAACCCTATTCAGCGATCAATACAAAACTGAATCTTCATATCGCAATGCTGCTTCACGATGTAAAACATATTTTCATTCCTGGCGACATGTAATTAACATATTTCATCAATCTCAACAAGGTTTTAAGTACATAAGAAAGAGAACTTGAGGTACCAATTGGTACAACAAATGCTGATAAACAGCTGTTTAAAATCAGCCGCAGGTACATTTTTTCATCATACACTCACATGAAATTATCACTATACTTTCTTCCCCCAGCCACCCCCCTTTACTACACACGTATCTGTATCAAGACAAACAACAACATCAATATACAAAATGTCTAATCTCCCCCCCACCACCCCTCTCTTTTCTTTAGAAAAACAAACACAATTAACATTAAATTTCTTTAAATGAAACAATATTTAACTGCATTAGTTAGATCGAAATCAGTCTCCTATAGATTTCAATTGTCATAGTATCAGAGTATTGATTGAAATTCTATGTAATTATCTATAACCATGGAGATATTGATCAGTTCTATTTACTCTTATACTCAAATGATCCATATCTCATCTGTGTCCAATACTATTGTACAAATTTGTATTGTTTGTAGCCACTGTCTGGAAGATTTTTTCCCAAAAAAAAATAATTAGGGTTTGAGACACATTACAAATACATGCATGCTAATGTCTGGAAGACTTAAGATTGAGATCTCATCTGTCCAATACTATTGTACAAATATGTATTGTTTATAGCCAGTCTGGATGATTTTTTTCCACAAAAAATATATTGGGGTTTGAGAAACATTACAGTACATGTGTGCTAATGTCTGGTAGACTTAAGATTTTTGTTAATATAACAATCTCATATATGAACATGCATCAAGTCTGTGCCAAAAACCTTTTGATAAACTAGCCTGAAAGACATTTCAAGATAATTTTTCTATTTTATGAAGCAATTTTTTGCAATTTTTCAGTAGCTCGAATCAATTTTTACTAGACTGGGGCTTAGGGCTAGTGGTTTTTGATGCAGACTGTGCATCTCTCACTTGGTTATTCATTCACGGCTTAGGTTAATGCAAATTTGTACTTTTTGCTTTTTATTCATACATACTCATAGCTAAACAATGTCTTGTGGTGTTGGCTAACTAGCATTTCATAAAAATGCTGAGAACAGAAGTGGATAACCAATGTCAAACAGATCCATACCTATTATATAAGCCACACAAATATAAAACAAGGCTCAAGTCTTCTAGGGAAATGTGTAAGAGACTTGAACTATAAAATGTATGCTATAAAAAATTGGAAAAATAAAATACTTTTATCTGAAATCTGGAACGAATGTTAAACAACTCATTTAAGTACCTATAATTTTAAATTTCAAACTATTCCAGTAAGGACCATCTTTGCCAAGTTTTATTTAATTTGGGTAGTGGTTTCAGTGACAAAGATTAAAATGTGAAAAGTGAAAGCCAGATGATTGACCATGGACGCAACCCAATAGCAAAGCTCACTTCCACCTGGTGAGCAAATCTACAAGTAGATTTTAAGGCCATACCATAACTTTAACAAATATTCATTCACTCCGACCTCTTTATAAATGGCACCTGCCTATAAAGCACAATGTTGTCTCTTATCATGCATGTCCTTCCAAAATATGTATACAAGTTTGAATGGTCATCACCTTTTCTTTCAAATATTTATTATTTATTATCCAAAAGAAACACTTATCATTTCCGAGCATCAAAAAAAATTATAATTAATTATTGATTATCCAACAACTATGAAAAAGAGAAATCTTTAAAAAAATATTAAAAAAAGCCGATGTGAATTTAATAAAAATGCCAGATTTAAATATTGAATAAATATGTTAGCTTCAAACACATCAGACAGTGTGTATACCTACCTGCTAGATAGATTAAGTTGTTACTATATATAACTGATGGCAATCTATTTATACCACACTTAACTATTAACTAAAAACATCAGTTACAGTGTATTACTCATCACTGTATCATGAATACATCTTCCCATCAAGTCTAGCCAAATCTGGATAGAAATTATTGCAAAGTGTACTGCCAAACTTGATTCAGATTAGTTAAAAAAAATAAGGAGCTATGGAGGGGGGTTATGGTGTTTAATGCCACTTTCAAAAATATTTCAGCTATGTCGGTCTCAGCATAATAGATTGTAACATTTCAAGTCAACAAGGGTTTACTCTAGCCCCAGATTTACTGCAATCAAGTTTATCTCAAAAACCATAATTGATGGAAGAAATCTGCAGAGAAAATACTTGAAGAAGTCATATTGACAATCAAAAAGAAAAAATGATAAGTGAATAAGACTGTCCGTGGACAGAAAACCAGGTTTATTCTCCTTGATAGCCATAATACCTACATGTACGAAAAGAAATCTTTAAATTTTTTTCTCACAATATGCCTAATTGGTATAAATTTACTAGAAAAAAACAGAAGGTATGTTGAACTACTCAATGTCATGTAGATGCTGTTAAACTTGATTTCATTTCGAGTTATAATAGAGCAGCAAGACAATTAAAGAAATTTCTATTCTTAGTAATGGCTGCTATCTTGAATGGAGGGTGGGATTGTCAGACTCGGACACTATTTTTAAAGGGGACCACCCCAGCCAAATTTTTTTTACTTTAGGTTCTGTGGTTTCAGAGGAAACAATTTAAATGTGATCTTTTATCAAAATATGCCCAATTTGCATAAACGGCTGAAAGAAAAAGCTCACAGCAAAACCCAAATATATGTTAAACTACTCATTGCCATGCAACTGCAGTTATTTGATTTATAATAAAGCAGCAATGAACAACTGAAGATATTTCTACTCTAAGTACAGGTCTCTACATAAATTTTTTTTTTAACTTGTCCCTCCGAACAACTAAAACTAGAGGCTCAGTGGGCTGAGCCTGTGTCGCTCACCTTTCATTCTGATTTGAGGAAACTTAATACAGAACCTTCCATAGGTGCTTCCCACCAAGTTTCGGTTCATTTGGCTAAGCAGTTACTAAGAAGAAGATTTTTAGAAATCAACCAATCAGAAACAAGAATGGCCTGTGGTGGCCATGTTTATTAACGGATAGGAACTAAATGCACAATATTTACAGATGACCTTCCAATGATGCTTCCTACCAAGTTTCAATTCATTTGACCAAGCAGTTTCAGACGAGACGATTTTTTTAGAAATCAACCAATCAGAAACAAGAATTGCATGTGGCGGCCATGTTTGCTAACGGATCGGAAATAAATGAGCAGTCTTTATAGAGGACCTTCCAAGGACACTTCCTACTAAATTTCGATTCATTTTGCCAAGCGGTTACAGAGGAGAAGATTCTTTAGAAATCAACCAATCAGAAACAAGAATTGCCTGTGGTGGCCACGTTTGTTAACGGATCGGGACAAAATGAGCAATCTTCATAGAGGACCAGCCATAGATGTTTCCCACCAAGTTTTGGTTCATTTGGCTAAGCAGTTACAGAGAAGAAGATTTAAACTAGAGGCTCAGCACTGAGCTGAGCCTGTGTCGCTCACCTTTCATTCTGCTCTGAGGAAACTTAATACAGAATCTTCCATAGCCTATAGGTGCTCCCACCAAATTTAGGTTCGTTTTGGCAAAGCAGTTTCAGAGAAGAATATTTTTAGAAAGCAACCAATCTAAAACAAGAATTGCCTGTTTGTTAATGGATCAAAACGAAATGAGCAATCTCTATAGAGGACCTTTCATAGATGCTTCTTTAGTAGTTCTTACCAAGTTTCATATCATTTGGCCAAGAGGTTTCAGAGAAAAAGCTGTTTCAGAAATCGAACAATAAGAAACAAGAATTGCCTACGACGGCCATGTTTGTTAACAGATCAAAACGGAATGAGCAATTCCCATAGAGGACCTTCCATAGATGCTTCCTACCAAGTTTCTGTCTATTTGGGCAAGCCGTGTCAGAGTAGAAGATTTTTTAGAAATTGACCAATCAGAAAAAAGAATTGTCTGTGGTGGCCATGTTTAACAGATTGGGACAAAATGAGCAATCTGTATAAGAGGACTTTCCATAGATGCTTCCTACCAAGTTTCGGATCATTTGGCCATGCGGTTTCAGAGCAGATTTTTTAGAAATGGACCAATCAGAAACAAGAATTGCCTGTGGCGGCCATGTTTGTTAATGGAATTGGAACGATATGAGTACTCTTTATAGAGGACCGCCCATAGATGTGTCCTACCAAGTTTCGAATCATTTGGCCAAATGGTTTCAGAGGAGAATAATTTTAAAAATCAGCCAATCAGAAACAAGAATCGCCTGTGGTGGCTATGTTTGTTGATGGATTGGGACAAAATGAGCAATCTTTAGAGAGGACCTTCCATAGATGCTTCCTACCAAGTTTCACTACTTTTGGCTGAGGGGTTTCAGGGGAGAAGATTAAAATGTGAAAAGTTAACAGACGACAAGTGATGGCAAAAGCTCACATTGCCTTTGGCAAGGTGAACTAAAAACCAGAAAATAATTAAATTATCAGCAATTTGTGTAAAATTTTTGGGTTATTGTCTCAAACATTATCTCGTCCTGTCATTATTAATACTAACAAACATTATGATTATGACATCTTTAATCGACAAATTGACCTACACTTAGACATAAAGTCATTGGTATCAAACAATGTTACGAGTGTCTAATCATCAATTTCTATGTTTGGTTCTCGAATAGCAGGCCCATATAAGTGGTAATCACAGTCATTCCGAAGGTTCGTCGGACAGTGGCAAAAGTCCGACAAAAATGTTCTTGGACCGATATATTAATCTTAATCGTTGGACCAATTAACCGGTTAACATATACCAGGAAGTATTTTATTTTTGGCAAGTTTTCAAATCAAAATATTTGATCATTGCTCTCATCGTAAGTTCAGCTTGATTTCACGGAAAATCCCATTTCTATTTTTAAAATATTGATATGGGGACTTCAGTAATTGTTGAAAAGGCATTTTAAATCCTAATCTTTACTACGCTTTAAATAACGAATCGTGCATGGCTAAATTTCAAGCAATAATTTGTCACCGATCTTTTGTTGAAATCAAAATGTTGGGGCTCCGATATGTAGCCGGGGCTATTCCTGGAAAGAGTCTGAAAAGGAAAACCACGGAAAGTGACGACAAGCAGGAGAAAACGAAGAAGTATGAGGAAAATAGAAAGTAGAGATGCTGACTTATCGTTATTTCGGCCGCCATTTTGTTTTCCGGTAGCTGCTGATACATGAAAATGCAATTTTTGATGTCAGATTTTCACAGATAATACTATATAAAGATATAATTTTTTTACATTAATTAATTATCTAAACATTGTTTGAAATCTTTAAAAATTTTGTTTCTTTTAATATGGAATCGTTTAAATATAACGTGTTCGAATCGAAATCGCTGTTTTCGGAATTTTACCATTCGCAGCACAGTTTTTTCAACAGGGTCCCCCATTTCAATGCCTTGCCCGGCATGTTCCTGACGTTATATAGTTCTATAATTATTATCCAATTAAAGTAGTTTATGAAAAACTTCTTGTCAATTTATAATACTTCCAACTTGCGTTCAAAACAAAAGTAAACAAACCGAAAAGGGGGGGGGTGGGGGTGGTAAACAGAGATGAAAGTTTTCCTCTAATCCGCTGATTTCCTCTTTTTTTTAAGGAAAATATTTGGAAATAAAATGTTTCTAGCTTGGTCCAAATAACTAGAAAACGAGGGTATGGGCTCTAGAATAGGAGTTTCCTCTTTTTTCATCAGTCAATCACTTTCTTCTATACTATAGTCTGTGTACAAAATATTTGGGTTTTTTTTATACTAGACTATAGTCTTCACTCTTCAGAAAGTTAATTCTATTCTTATTTTTGTCATGGTGCTACATTTTTATTTGTATTTGCCAGCTTCCATGGATACTCGACCATGATTGAATATTTACATACTAAATTCAAATAAAAGTAAACAAAATGTTATAACTGTAAATTGCATACATATGTATTTATAGACCAATGAAAAAAAAATACCAGTGTTTCTGCTAATATTCTCGAAAAGGGGAAGGTAGTATAAGTAGACAAAACATATATTTTTACCTAGGTTATACAGAACAAGGATCTGACTTTAACTTTGTCCAAAAATGTCAATAAAAACTTTGGGGTCAATACCAAAAATTTGAAACTCTGGTAATTTGTTTTGTCTAAATACATTGTGAATTTATATTTATTATAATAGTAGTTATGAAAGGATAATAAGTACAATGTAGACTAGTTAGAACTGTTTCTTTGTGGTCCCTTCCAGCTTCTGTTGTTTTTTTCCAGTTTACCTGACATTATGCTTTGCTGGTCAAAGACATGTGTGTGATCCAAGCTGGCCTTGGGATATTACCTGAACTTAGGACTGCAGGATAATATACAGCTGATCATGAGTTCATAATTTATATCATAATGAAATATTTAGTTTTACATGTAGCTGGATTTATTCAGACCACAATACATGTGACAATAGATGATGTATTTCAAAAATGCACCAGATATTTCCTGAATAATAAATGAATGAACTTAATATTTTGGTTGTTTTCATTGAACATGTTTTAAGAAGCAAATTAGAATAGTAATGGGCAAGACTGAAACTTTGACACGGGGAGTAGGGTTAGGGGGTGGGTTATGGTGTTTAATGCCACTTTCAACAATATTTCAGTTATATCGTGATGGTCAGTTTTATTGGTGGAGTAAACTGGAGAAAACCACTGATCTGTTGCAAGTCACTGACGAATTTTATCACACAATAATGTGTTATCAAGTACACCTTAAGTTACCATGAGCGGGATTCGAACGACATGGAGAGTAAGATTGAAACAAATTTACTTGCTCAAATTGTAATAAAGGGAAACCTGAATATAAACAACATAACTTTATTTTATTCCAGATGTAGCCTTTTATAGGAAATGTGTAAACCGTGCAAATAATATCCATCTATTTTAAACACAAGCTGATCTTAAGGAAGTTCAGTTTAGAGGTGTTTCACTATCATGCTTGTTGGGTGGTTGATGCATATAGCATCACTTTCAGCAATTGTACAGCTACATTATGATTGCAAGACATTGAGGTAGGAAAACAAAAACACCTACATGTATATCAAACCCACCAGTTAAATTTTCGGCAAGGGGTAGGTGTCTGGAATCTTCACCCCTTGGGGGGATTACATATTGGTGGTATATATGAAATGAAAAGTATTTAGTTTAAGTTATTAGTTACTTGAGGTTATATATTTTTAAAATATCTTTAATTTGGTACCTTGATGATCAAATTCTGACTAGAAACGATGGAGTAATCTTAAAAAACGTAAATTTACACAACAAATTTTAAAGCAATGGCAGCCATTTTGTTTTCAAAATGGCCACCATTATGACAATTATTCCGTAATAAAATGCTAAAGCAAATAAGAGGTCATTGGTACAAACCTACATATCCATTTTTTTTCAGTGATATTAATTATATTGATAAAAAAATTGATCAAATTATCTTGGAACAGGTTCCGTCTGAGGAATTTTATGAAAAAATGGCAGCCATTTTGAACAAAATGGCCGCCATTTCTTGTGTCGACAAAAAAACATCACGTCCAACAGAATGTGCACAACACTGTGGTATTGTCTTCAAAATTTTGTACGGATATCATTTTTAGTTTAGGAAATATGAAGCTTTTTGTGTCATTTTTCCATACAACTGCTGTGAAACGGTGCCATTCTCAAATAATGTTGAACACTAATTGCACACCCACCTTTATGGATTCATAATTCCACAAAAAGATGTAAAAGGTGATTCATATGTTATAATTGCACTCAACACAAGTATTTCTACACACAATTTCTTCTATTATGATGTCAGATAAGTTATTTTCTGACAAAATTATGGCAATGTGAGCCATAATGGACCTTTCGGTCAAGATCAAAAGTGGCTCCGACACATTTTGGACAGTAAAACAAATGGCGAATATTACTTGAAACATGTTCAGTTTCATTTTTCTGACAGAACAACTTATAATCTATGGAAAAAAACAAAAGTAGAGACATTATCTGCTGTTTGCACAAAAAATCAGAACTCTAAAACAGTCATTAAAACCATTATTGATGGCGGCCATCTTGGGAAAATTATTGACCAAAAATAGGCAATTTCAAATGCTCATAACTTTTGAACCCTTCATCCGATTTTTACAAATGAAGGCTCAAAAGTCTTCTTAGATTGAGCTCTATCTAATGGTTAAAAAACAGTAAGCATCCCCTGTAATTGATTTTTGACTGGCATCTCTATTAAGAATGGCACGTAAATTTAACGTGAAGTGGTTGACCAATCACGAATGGCTGGATTACGATGGGAGCAACGACAGCATGACATGCATGAAGTTGAAAACTGGGCTTACATAGAAATATGAATATACAAGAGAATAAAATCTCTTGGTTCATCCTTGTAATTAGCGAGTGTACTTCAATGGAAACAGATATTCTTAAACACATTAAAATAATTATTTACAAAGGTTAAGTCTAAAAATGACAAAGCAACACATTTCTATCATTAAAAATAACCTTCAAAAGGTAGGACAGTCATTTTTTTCTCTTGTCCGGTCGGACAACCGTGATACAAGATTTACTTGTCCGACGTCAGTTTTCACTGGTACCGGACAATCGGACAAACGTTAATATCGAGGCCTGAAATAACAGCAGTCAGCAACCATCTTGGCTGTTGGACACAATCTTAAAAGGAGGCCACATGAAGACAATCCCAGCCAAATTTGGTTTAACAGTTTCAGAGGAGAAGATTAAAATGTGGTGTGTGTTCTTTTATTAAGATTATTCATGATTTGCATAATTGGTATAAATTAGTTCAAACCCCACTCCTGCGAGGTGCGTGTCCGCGATACAACAATATGCGATAAAGTTTGTCAGCGACTTGCGACAGTTTAGTGGTTTTCTCCGTTTTCTCCACCAAAATAAACTGACCACCATGATATAACTGAATATAATAAAGCAGCAATGGACAACTGAATAAATTTCTTATTATAAAAACAGCAGCCATCTTGAATGGAGGGTGGGGCTGTCATACACCATTTTGAAAGGGACCCATCCAAGGACCATCCCTGACAGGTTTAGTTTAATTTATTTCAGAAGATTCAGAGGAGAAGATTTAAATGTGGAAGTTTATGACATACAATGTCAGAGGACTGATGCCAAGTGATGGCAAAAGTTCCTGTGGCATTTGGCCATGCGAACTAAAAACGAAAATACTGAAGACTTCCAAAGACTGACATGGTGATTGAAACTTTACTTTGATGGCAGGAATGTAATTTCAGAATTTGAGTCCCTTTTCTAAAATAATAAATAGGTAATTTTCTTTTTCACTCATAAATGATTCCCAAGATGAACATTTATGATTTTGAAACACTGCATTCAAGTTGGATGAAAAATAACAAAACATCCAAACTTATCTCAGAAGTGGAAAAAGACAGGATATATTTGGTAATGTTAATCAGTTATTTTGTTTCTGTAACAAATATTTTGTCACTAGTGACTAGTGTGGGTCTTTTAAAAACCTTTTTTTGCACTGTATTTAAAATAAAGAATGTATTAAATGCAAAACTTTGAATTTAAGTGAATTCAAAACCTTATATTTTGACTATCCTATAGCTCAATAAATTTTGCTCCACCATTTATACTGTCAAACGATTATTATTTCGATAGGTTTTTCAATCGCTTTTACAGGCTTCAGTCATCAGTGTGATCACAATAACGTTTTCAAAATGGTTACTATTCATAGCGCATAAAACAAACTCTTTGTCAAACATAGGAACGAAACAAGATTTCTAAATTTGTTTCAATTAGATCTGCATACAAGACGCATCTGGAATATTAAATTTGTCTGTTTTTGGGTACTTGTACGGAACCTGTGTAATAAAAATTAAATGTCCACTATGAAATATTATTTTTTACACATGGCTACAAATTATGCTACCAGGATACGAAATATTTTTACAAATCCTGGCATTTCTGACAGGGGGTAGTCGTGGCTGTGATCGCATGGTAGTTGGATTTACAACAACCTATGCAATCAATGCCTATCACCACTAATGTTGTGAGTTCGAATCTGGATCAGGACGAGGTGTACAACATTATGTGATAGTTTGTCAGTGACTTGGGACAGGTCAGTGGTTTTCTCTGGGTACTCCTGGTTTCCTCCACCAATAAAACTGAAATATTGTTGAAAGTGGCGTTAAACACCATAAAATACTGAAATGTTCTACTTGTCCTCAGGCAAGTTATCTGAAAAAAGTTACTTGTCCGGACAAAATCCTACTTGTCCTGGGTTTTTTTAAATAAACATTTGATACTTGCAAAAACAGTTGCTAAATTGAACTTGTTTATATTGTCTATTACATCAATGCGTAAAATTTGAAATGTGCAGTCAGAGAATAGCCGGTTGTTTTTAGATACAGAATAAGCTGTGTTGAAAAAAATCTCATATCAATCAAGTTCATTTTGATTAACTATGGCAATGGCTTTATCCATCAAACCAGTCATGTACATGTATTAAGTTTTAGTGGCGTCTTCATACTTTGCAGATGACTGGTGGGAAGTTAAGTATCCATTCTGTGAACGATTTTGCCAATAAACATTAATGATTTCTGGTCAGTAAAATCTGAATATTTTCTGCAGATATTGCAATATGAGACGCTAGGCACAGACTTTTTGAAATTCGTCGGACCGTCAGACAGAGCGGGCAGAAAATCACAAGGACCGGTAATACTGCCAAGAATGCCCGTCCGGGTGTCCGACAAAATTATATGTTTGTGTATTTTGTATTGCACCGGAAATCGGAAATGCAACTAGTATGCCGGAACGATCACGGTCAACTCGGAATAAGATTCTTCTTCAAATGACATTTACTTCTTAAACATGCAACTGTTTCCATGGTAATTCTATTAACCATTGTATTTTTATAGCTTAAACTGGCTGTGATGCATCAACGCGACCATTTCGTTTGTTTATATTTGAAAACATGGCAGGTCTGGTTTTTATTGTTCCCATCACCGATTCCGTTTAAATTTTAGAATTTTGTAAATTCCGGTCCTGCAGAAAATTATTGGGTGCAGGACATATATTGAAACAAAAATTCAAATAGTCTGTAGGCCTATCAGAATCCAGCAGTAACAATGAGAAATCGGATAGCCACTTGGACTGAACAGTCTGTTGGCGTTGGGTGTTTTTCCTCAAATTATGTGTCCTTTTCCACTAGAGTTTTGCATTTGTTAACTTTCTCGTGATGTTCATTGTGGTCAGAATCTTTCAGTTTTTTATTATCATTAAATATTTGTCCATTGTAACGACTGCAACCCGATTTGCATTATATGTTCACGAATGTTAGTCCTATTTCTTTACGAAAAGCCGTGGACAAACAAGGAAACGTCACATTCGGAACATCAATAAAAACCTGTTACACGGCCCCGGTTATCGTTAAGAAAATACGGTACAATTAACATTGCAATCGGGTCGTAATACTCAACTTAAAACTTGTACAATTCTGGTTATTTTTAGCTGCTTTCGAAAACCACTCACGTGATCGTTTCCAATATAAAAAAACGCACAAAACATTTATCTCTATAACCGTCAATTTATACGATATACTATCATTTGAGGAATTGTCTTTCCAGAGTACTTTAATCAGAAATTATTTATATTTTTTGATTTTTACTTGTCCTCGGACAATCTAGCTAGGAAAATCTACTTGTCCGGCAGGTTCTATGTATGAGTCGGACATGGCAATTCCACACCCCTGACAAAACAAAACAAACAAACAATTTCTGACAGTAGTGAAACACCAATCTCTAAATTTTGTAATTTACCAGCAACAATTCTTTTTCCTATTCGTAAATCAAATCCCAGGTCAAAATTAAAAAAATGGTTTGTTTCCCGCACCCGACCGACTGTTAGAAAACGTTGCGACTCGAAATATTTTTTGGGTGATTTGCGACGACTTTTTTTTTTGGTTACAGGAAATCGTTACCGGAAGTTCCAATATTATTCCAGAATTTACGTTCGGAACTGGTTTACACTTTTAAATCAACAAAATCCGTTGCTCGACTTTGAAGGAACCAGATTTGTGAATGAACTTTGAAAAAAAAAAAAAAAAAATCCCCCTACCTACCGACCAATAGGTGAAATGGAGGGTCGGGTGCGGGAAACAAACATATTTTTAAGGGTGGCCCCACTGGAAAAACAATTGATCGTCAGAAGTTACTTGTTTTGACTGATATTTGAGCTTGTACCAGACAAGCTGGCAAACATTATTGTAAAGGCCCAATATCTGGTTACCATACTATATAGGGTCAATATTACCGACTTGGGCGGAAACCAATAAATTTTATTATCTTTCAAAAACATGAGGAGAAACTAATCTTACAAAGCCAGCAACCCAATTTGGGCAAATGGGCTAAAACAGTAAACAAAAGCATTATGACATACATGTATAATACTGGAAGATGTAATTGGCAGAGGAAAGGGGTTTCAAGCAAAGGGCATGGCAGTGACTTGCTGGAAATACAACATGTAAAATATTAAAACAACCAAGAACAAAGACAAGTTTGCTACATATTTCGGCATTTTAGCGGCAATTCAAATACTAGAAGATTCAATGGATTAACATTATCAATGGGTCAGCATTTGTCAATTTCAACTGCCCACCCCACAAAACGGACGTTTGTAGTATTTACCTTAATTTGTTTCACCAACATGCCCGAAAGCCAAATTTAGAATTTTTTTCTATTTATTCCAACAAATTCTTTAATAATATTCACTTGTCAGAATGTAGGATTACTTGTACCGAGCTTCGGGCAAGTGGGTTAGCGCGAAGACTGCATTTGTACGAGAATAGCCATTTACAACATCTAAAGCAGCCTCTTTAAATTTGATAGTCTTATCTAGTGTTTATGTACTTACTCGAATTTGATTCTTGAGCTGTTCTGCTTCTTGTCGTAGCTGTTCTAATTCACTACTCATGGTGAATTATTTATTTTAAAAAAAAACTCTGAAATGGATAAAAAAAATCATTGTGAATAATTTTAACTCAATGATGCAGGGATGCAACTACATTGTGTATGTTTCAAAAGCTGCCTTAAAGGCCACCTCTATATAACAAATCACTGTCTACAATGGGCAGCCTTATTTTCCCCATTAATGAATAGTGTATATAATTTTAACCTGTATATACATGCAGTAAAAGCCAGTTGTCACTATTTTTACTTTTTCATACTTTTTTTTAACACGTCTCCTTTAGATCTTTAGCATCTTTCTTTTAATTAATTTAAAAAAAAAGGTCAATCTTTTCAATTCAATTTAATCTTTTGACATATTATTAGGGACGGATTAGCAGGTGTCAACATTGTTTTTGTATTCTGTTAATATTATCATAGACTGAAAATTTCCCTGCATTTGTCAAATATCGTGTACAATATATTTAACAAATCAAAATGCTTCTTTAATATCAACACACACCAATTGTTACAAACAACCAAAATATTTGGCACAGAATTTGAGTTTCCCATGTTAAAATAAGCAAAGAGCCCGGCATCCCGAGAATTATTTTGATTTTAACAGGGTATTTACAGTAATTTTAAGCATTTAAGTGTACCTAGACAGAGGTTATTTTTGGGCACTGTTCCAATTACCTCCCACATTATTTACAAGAATATATAACGCTACAGAAGCGTCGTAAAAATTGATAACGATCAAAAATTAGTTTCATCTGATTTTTTTTTGTATATTTATTATTTTTATTCTTTTAATTTAACATACATGTACATAAAGACGTTAAACACCAATCAATCATAAAGTACAAATATGCAAAATACGCTGTCGATTAGATATGCCTTGTGTGCATGTGCTAGGGTGTTCTGTGCTATTTCAGGGCTCACCAAACCAGGTGAAGTGGGCGACCTCTTCGCCTTGGTTTCAATGAAGTCGCCCAATTTCTGTCAAAAAGCGAAGTTTTTTCAAGTCTGTATTCATGTCCATATTTTTTCCACCAATAATCATACTTTTTCTTCAATATTCACATAAAAGGAGCTCCCATGTTCCTGAAATTTGACCCATACAGGGTTTGATGTTCAATATTTTATTCCACTCGTTAATTGCATCCTTTTTAAGATCATTGTGCAGCATGTTCGTTTTGTGAAAGGTAGGGGAACATGCGGAAGTGGGGAAAGAAACGTTAAAATTTGGATCTATTTTCGGAAGTCTCCCAGATTTTCCCTCACTTCGCCCTTAAGTCAAGAGAGAGAGAAGTCAAGTCGCCTTGTTTTTACAATGTGTGGTGAGCCCTGTATTTAGAGCCCTCTATTGTTTTCAAAGCGAAAGTAGCACGCCATGTTAGAATCATGTTTTGACAACTTGGACATTGAATTCACCACACATCTAGCTTATTTGTCGCAGCCAAACACACAATGACGTCCATTATTGTTTTGTTTTACTGATCGATGATATATGATTAAATATAACCAGGTATTATGAATTTGAGGTGCATTTAAAGGTCAAATTCAGTTATTTTTCGCCACCTGCCTGTTCCCTGACAGTTATATTTAACAGTTTTCAGTGCTAGGTGCGACATACCACAAAAAGAATTTGTTTGGTGGTGTTTAATCCCACTTTCAACAATATTTCAATTATATCGTGGCGGTCAGTTTTATTGGTGGAGGAAACCGGAGAAAACCACAGATCTGTCGCAAATCAGACAAACTTGATCACATAATGTTGTACACCTCGCCCCGATTGAGATTCGGAATAACAACATCAGAGGCGATAGGCACCGATTGCATTGGTAGTTGTAAATCTAACTACCATACGATCACGGCCATGACAGCCCTCAGAGGAATAATTAGTTATTGCTTGAAATGGACAAAGAAATTAGTAATACAACTACAAGAGTTATTTCTTACTCAGTTACTACAAAAAATGCAGAGTAAAGTATTGTAATATGAAAAAATTTAGCCACTTTCTGTGTTAGCGGTAGACATTTTTTTTTTATTAGCCACTGTGGCTAATGGGCAATAATTTCTTTTAGCCACACTAAATATAAACAAAGAGCATAAAACAGTTGAAAGTTCAAAACTTTATTATTTAATTAACTAACAATAATAATTCATATATAACCTGTTTTGCTTTACTCCTCGGAAATATGGGACATGTTTGATGTAACATCCAGAATTACTAGATCCAAGAATAATGTCATCTTTAATGTTTTTCAAAATAGCAAAATTGATAAATTTAATACACAATTCAACAAATATGTACTTGGTATAGGAAAAAAAGTCTCAAACTGGGCAGTGGTTGGTGAACTTGGTAGATATCTGCTGTATATTGATATTATCATTAGTATGATTAAATATTGGATTCATTTGCATGACGATACATGAAGTCCTATATTAAGAGCAGCACTAGATGAAAATTATGGTATGTTTCAGAGTGATCAGCATTGTTGGGTTACTTATATTCATATTTTTTCTAAAGAGCTGAACTTGCTAAAAATATGTTATTCACCAATCAGCTGTGGAAACAAAGAAATAAATGAACTGAAGCATAGATTAAAAGATAATTTTGCTCAGATTTGGAAAACTAATATTAATTTAGTTAAGTTTAACAATACCACTAATAGAAATGAAAACAAATTAAGAACATATAGTAAAGTTAAGACTATTTTTAAACAAAAAGAATATATAAATATCAAAGATTTTAAGATGCACTCTATATTAACACGTTTTCGCATTAGTGCACATAAACTTGAAATAGAAACTGGACGTTACACTACTCCAAAAAAACCTCTTGAAAACAGATTATGTAATCAGTGTAATTTATCAGAAATTGAAGACGAAGAACACTTTTTAATAAATTGTCCTAAATATAGTTTACATCGGAAAGAATTATTTAGGAAGTTGAATAACTCTAATTTCAATGAACTAAGTAACATGAACAAATTTGTTTGGCTGCTAAGCAATGAAGATATATGTGAATGTTGAAATTGGCAAATATTTGTTTTATTCTTAGAGACACAATACAATGCTGATCTTCTCTACCCTGCACTCTGTGATATTTAGTATATGTATGTATTAGAAAACAATAGTAATACTCTTTAATCATTTGATAAATGTATACCCCTGGCTGTCAGTCATGTCAGTATTTAGTTTATTACTTATGCATGTATATGTTTATTTCTAGTCATCTCTTTTGTCTTGTCTTTGCAAATTGATGTTCAATTTTGGACTTTCTTTCAATAAATTACTTTGAACTTTTTATATTATCATGATAAACAACAAGCTTTGAACATGAGATAAACAGAACATTCAATATTTGAAAGCCTTTTCAACAAAGCCTTATCAAAATTACTAAACAACCATACAATAAAGACATGATACTCCCCAAAATAGATCATGTTTTGTTGGCACTTATAGTTATAATCACAGGCACTTGTTTCTGGTAAAAAAAAATATACCCAGATACTAATAAAAAATTTGTTTACTAGAAACAAGTGCCTGTAAGGCAAAAATCAAATTGTAAAGATACAAACAAAAAACAAATTCTTCTTTGTAAAAAGTAAGAATCAATGTAAACTAAAAGGAAACTTATAACAGTTGTAAAAATATAAAACAAAAATAAGCACATCATAAACTCTTTCAAATTCTCGTTGTCAAATAATTTACTGGTTTTAGATTCAAGCGTACAGAGAAGGACAGACAGAATAAAGCGTAATTTAGGAAACCAGTCAGACGGTGACTAAATATGGTTGCTTCGAATCATTTCCATTCCGTCAAAATTTGGTTATTTTCGTCCGCCAGATCACGTGATTTCGATGGACTAATCTGCATTGAACTTCCGGTGTCAATGTACACAACAAAAACTCCAATCAATTTGTGCAGTTTTAACCTTCGATCCTCAACTTAAAAAAAATCTTAACATTTTCTGTTAAAGACAGATATCAATTAAATTATTTTATTTGTATTAAAGACTTCAATATAGAGACAATTACTTCTTTAAAATTAATTTTGTTTTCTTTCTTTATTTGCGGTTGTCAGCATCAAAGGAAAACGATCTGCCTTTATGTATATATTTCTGATATCACACTGACTGAGGTACCGAACACCAGTATTTACTCAGCCGTTTCTTTGGCGTCTCCATATTACAATTACTTATAATCTACCGCATCTACGACTATGATATGCTGACGTTGTCACAGTAATAGCGTAAACACCGGAAGTCGTCTGCCAAGGTGTTCAGACGTCAAGACACGAAAAAGACGGAACATGGTCGGAATTGACATGATTCGAAACAAACGTATTCGAAACTATTTCCGGAATGGGACCCGGATAATGTTATTTCAACTGAAAAAACTACCGGAAATAATCAATTTAACCCGCTTTTTAAAATCATTTTGGATATTATACATCGATCAAATCATTGTCTATAACACGTTTTATTCAAAGTTGACTTTCTACATAATAAAAATCGTTGTCAGATGCACGCTCTAAAATTTTCCGTTCGCCAGTGTGGCTACTGCTACACAAATTATCCTCGCCACACTACCGTTATATTCGCAATATGCGATGTGGCGATCGTCTACCGCTAACACAGACTTTTTGCAAAGTATATAGTGCTAACATGGATAAAGTCTTAATTTGTTGATAAATTGTGATTTTAAATGAAATAAATCTACATCATTTAAAATTAGAGCGACCAACACTTTCTGCATGTCCCTGTATGTGTCCTCGGACATCAGATTTCTCATGTATAGCCAAGGTTGTTGAATTACTTCAAACAGTACTCTATAAATATGTCATCATTCAACAGACAACACTATTTTTTGTTCTTTCTAGCTAAAAAAAAACTATCATGATATAACTGATATATTGTTGAAAGTGGCGTTAAACTCTCAATCTGGAAAACAATCTTAAATGATCATTGTATCCCCTTCCTGTATTCCCTGCTATGTATGAATAGACAAAAAGCCTTGAAAATACATAAAATAAAATTTAGTCAGTGTCTGTATTCTCAAGCAATGTTTCAAACAGTTGAACCTTTGGTGTCATTGTAAATGTGATACAGAAATTTTGTGAATTATTGGTAAAATTGTCATCAATTGAACAATGGTCATTATGTTTATTTTATGCAAAACGCCATGTTACAAAATGGCCGAAAAATCTATAATTTCGTACCATACTAAATGTTTATTTCAGCTGTATACAATATATAATAATGCATGTTAATAAAACATATTAATGACAATGTCTGCAAAAATATATACATTGTTGTAATCTTTCAACACTGAAATCGCCAGCCCGTGAACCGACATGATGATGGATTTTGCAGCATCAGGGCTACAGATCGCGCATCTTACATGGTCTACCCTTTTTTTTTAAATGCAGAAAATAAAACACAGGAAACTTAAATCTTAATAAAAGATATCCAAGGACGGGTGCAAATGTAAACATCCGCAAAAACGGAAACGGGTACGTTATTGTTTATCTGTCAAAATTGACAAAATTTGGGTCATTACAGATGCAAAATCTCCCGTTTTTGTATTAAATGTACAATTACACCGAATTTCTCGCGTTTCATACTTACATAAAAAGTTAAAAGGGGTGAAAATCCTGTTATAAGAACATGTAGAATAATTATATCACAATATTTCACCCGGCATCAGTGTATTTTGGCTATTTCCTCCAATATGTAGGGGTGCGGTCCACCTTGAATCAGTAACAAGAAACCCCGTAGTCTGCGAATATACAACCTAACGCATGCGTCTGATTGCAAACTGACGACATGCTTATTAGCATAAAATCAATAACTAACATTTTACCGGGATATTTAAATATGAAATCAATATAGGCATATACCAATACACACGCAACTAGCAGGGTCTATGACTGACAAGACTATGAGAGGGGGTTTAGCCGGTACATCTGTCCGGGGCCCGGAGAGCGTTAGTCATAGACGTCTTATTTTTTTCTTCTTCATTTTTTGGGGGGTATTTACAACTATTTTTAGTCTTTTTAGAAAAATAATTATGTAAAATGCACTTAGACTTCTGAATTCTGGTTGTTGATCATCACCAGTGGTTTTATTGAATCTCAAATCCTCAATTTTGAGAGAAGTCTCAGCCTGTCCCCGGGGCCCCAAAGCAGTTAAAAAAATTTCCTTATTGCAAAATTTCTCTTGGAGGCCCTGGCGACCAGTATAAGGTTATTGCACGAATATTGCGAGTGCAATGCTATTCTTTTAGAGCAAATATTCAGCATAATGCTATATTCATCGTGAGAATTTTTGTGAAAAGCCTGGACTCACGACAGGACTATAGAGACATACAACTTAATCAAGTATGAGTCCATCATCTACGAATCATGCAAAATAAAATAAAAAGTGATTTACCTCATGTCATATAATCACTCAATATTTGGCTATATGACATATTTAAAGTAATATTACATCACAATATCATGAAATTTTTGGATTAAATATTTTTACTTAATATGCCACTTAATTTAACTAAAATCAACTGCCTAACATTAAAAATCCGCTCAAAAGCAGAATTTATGAACAAATCGCAAAATATTTGACAGCAGATAATTACACAGGCACTTGACCGATGGACCTTAATTTCCCCGTGTTTGCCACGGGGGTACGTATTTTCAGGGCTAGTAACGATGTAAGGCCTCTATTTCTGGGTCCTGGGTCCACACGAATACTAGAAATAAACACAAGGTAAGCAACAAAATGGCGGGGCACTGCTAAATTTCTTATTATTGTCGATTTCCCTGATTTCTGAAAAGTAAACGGATGGAATGCACTAACCTTGTGGACCCCCATCAGCTGTTGTGCCCCTGGTTTACTGTCATATTCGTACTATTTTGCATATATACCCCCGACAACCTGTTCCCAAGACCGATTGTCAACTTAGTCGGAGGTCTATTTTGGATTCTCTCGGACTCCAACGTGTCTTTAGAAGAACAAATCTGGCTTACCGAATGCATTTATTTGGTGGACTATTTCAAACTTGGGAAAAAAAAGAAAAAACAGAATGAAATGTCTTTTTTAATCACATGGTAGGTATAAAAACAACAGGTGAACAAATATCAATCCTTTGCCACAATGGAACCATATTTGACAAACCCCGGAAAAAAACTGGACTGGCCATCAAAAGACACGTTGGAGTCCGAGAGAATCCAAAATAGACCTCCGACTAAGTTGACAATCGGTCTTGGGAACAGGTTGTCGGGGGTATATATGCAAAATAGTACGAATACGACAGTAAACCAGGGGCACAACAGCTGATGGGGGTCCACAAGGTTAGTGCATTCCATCCGTTTATTTTTCAGAAATCACGGAAATCGACAATAATAAGATATTTAGCAGTACCCCGCCATTTTGTTGCTTACCTTGTGTTTATTTCTAGTATTCGTGTGGACCCAGGACCCAGAAATAGAGGACCTACATCGTTACTAGCCCTGAAAATACGTACCCCCGTGGCAAACACACGGGGAAATTAAGATCCATCGGTCAAGTGCCTGTGGATAATTACTGTTGTTAACAATAGTAATGCAAATGATATGCGCGTGACCCAAGATTTGAACTCTTTCGGGGAGATTGTATAACGGGTGTGTTCGATTTGTGTTTAAATTATCTCCCTTTTGGAAACCTAGCTGTCAAAAGTAGACATTTATTTTTATGTTGATATGTTTTATTGATATATGTTGTAATGATAAGGCTATTTGTAATATATTTATCGTATTTAAACATTGACAAACTTCTGCAAATAAAATTTGTTAAGAAATTTGCAGAATTAAAATAATAAACATACCATTGTCAAGGTGACGAATGTTTTATATAATATTTAATGTTTACATTTTCAACTCGTTCAAGGAACCATTGGCTATTAACAGTATGGCCCACTAATAAAAATAAAGATACAATGGCCTACATAGTATAACTTTGATGTTTGAAATATAAAAAAAGTATAACTTTTGATCCTGTGTCTGTCTGTCTGTGAGGTTTTGCTTGGCAACCACCAAGCGAGACATATCCAAACACGTTCATGTTACAGAAAGTGATTGAATTAGTTGACGATGGATACAAAATGAGATTTAGACATATCCAGGTTTGTTCCACTGGGATTCGAGCTTATGGCAATAGGAATTAAGGCTAATAAGTTTTCAATACTTTATATAGTCAACAAAAGGCATGATATAACAGAACATAAAAATCAACAATTGTAAAGGCTTCAAATAAATACTGTACAAAAAAAAATAGATGCAAAAACGACTGTAAAATACCTATATAAAAAATAACCTAGGTAGCACTGAGGTTCGAATGTAAAAAATCAACCCAGAAAAACATGATGTGGCGAGCAGCTAACAAAAAGTGTATATTTTAAAGCATTCTAGGGTTAAAGTTAATCTAAATCTAAAGCCGAAAATTAACAAGATTTAGTTTCCCAATCCCAAAAAACAAATCGATTGGGTACTACTCCTATAGAAGCAGGATCAAAAGTTATACTAAGTAGGCCATACTGTTAATAGCCAATGGTTCCTTGAACAAGTTGAAAATGTAAATATTAAATATTATATAAAACATTCGTCGCCTCATAGCCAGAAATGATAGGTGATTTGCTTATTTGCATATTCAAAATGGCGGCTCAAAGAGAATTTGGATTTTAACATATAGTTGAACGGGAAACTTTCTGTTAGCTTGGGCCGGACAATTTTCCGGGATAGAAAATCAAACTATGCACCGGTTTGAACAATATCTCAAAATATTACAGCTGTACCATGAAAACTCAAGGTTCCCACCCAGTTTCAAATTTTGAAGCGTAAGCACCATTCAAAAGCATTGAGAAGAAGTGAAAAAATGCATCCTGCACGGTTTTCAAGACCTTAAAGCACTTTTCTTACAATCCCCATTCTAGTTACCGGGACAAATTCGGTCAGTTCCGGTAACATTGTTGAGGAATCTTTCTTCGATAAATATTTTGCTGAAAAATTAAAGGTTCCCACGATAATTTAAAAGAGGGCTTCACAATTTTTTTTTACCTTTCTAGTAGAGATTCAATAGGGGTTCATGCAAAAAAAATCTACTATTTCGTAAAACTGCTTCTGCTAGACATAGCATTATTTGAGTAAGCACCGCATTCCATTGTAAATGTAAATAAACAATTAAAAAAGGCTCCACAAGGGTATTTTTTTATTTCGACAAAAACAACAGAAGAAGTAACAATACTGCCGATATATAAAGTTCAAAAAATTTAACAATATATATACTAAACGATTTCAATGACATACTAATACTTATGTGGGGCAGGAATTGGAAAAAAATGCACATTATATTTATTATTTACATATTTTTATTTCGTGGAGAAAGGGGGGGGGGGGGGGGGGCAGTGCATTAAATATATTTTCGATCTTTTACACACATCATCGGATTCCTAATAAACATATGATGACAATTAATTTTGATACGATCACAAATAATTATGAAGTTATTTATGTGATCAAAATTGTGATGAAATATCATTTAAAAAAAATAGATACGAGTTTTCATCAGCCTCTTCCAAATCATCTTCGCTAGCCAAGGGTTACGATTCGGGTCCCCCTTCTCTCCACCCTTGGCGGATCTAGAATATATTTTGAAATTCGCGCGCAATGCCACCTGGTGGTTGATTGAAGTTGCGTCCCTTAGATAGTCGTCATCGCCAGCCAATCAGAATCGTTTTGTTATACGTATGTTGGAGAGTTGAAAATGGCAGCGCCCAGTGAAGAAAAACTTATTTGTGATATATTTAATTTGGAAGCACTTACTGTCAACCAAGTGAAAAGTTTCAAAGCTTTGGCAGACGGGAAAGGTGTTTTCATTGGAACCAAAACGGGAAGTGGCATCTTTGCTTACATTTCGTCGATAACATGTGCTTCGTGTAAAACGTCTTCTGATTGGATACGTGTACTGGTAGCCGTAACCAATGAAATATTAAAGCGCGAATCCTCAAAATGTATTCTAGATCCGCCAAGGGTGGAGGGAAGGGGGACCCGAATCGTAACCCTTGGCTAGCGAAGATGCTTCCAAATATGGTTCAACGTTTATTTGCTGACGTCATAAATGACGCGATCTGGTTTATGAATATTCATGAGCAAAATCACCCATGATTTCTGGCTATGTTGACATTGGTATGGTTATTATTTTAATTCTGCAAATTTCTTAACAAATTTTATTTGAAGAAGGTTGTCAATGTTTAAATACGATAAATATATTACAAATAGCCTTATCATTACAAAATATATCAATAAAACATATCAACATAAAAATAAATGTCTACTTTTGACCACCAGGTTTCAAAAAGGGAGATAATTAAAACGCAAATCGAACACACCTGTTTAGCTTTTCTTGATCGGCAATTATCGGACCAAAATTTTCTTCACGAGGTATAATGATCGGCAATCATCGGAACAAAACAACCGAAAGTTAATTAGTCTCCACAACAATGGCGAGGACGAAAAACATGCACATGGATTTGCAGATTTCTAGTTGTTGGGAACATATTTCGACTTGAAACATGCATGCATAGCTTAGTTAAGGTACCGCCGTATTCCAAATGGAATGTTCAGGGAAAATTTTAGTTCAACCCAAACTGGTGTAATATTACTTTAAAGTAAAAATAAATATATATTCAAAGACAAATGTTTATTTATGCTATTGTTGCCATTAAGGCATTATACCCACATTAAAATCGTTATCGTCACATTTTGTTTACTAATAAAGTATAGTAAAAAGGTCGGATATCAGAACACATTATCTGCTGTGAACAGGTTATTTGTAATGAACTATATAATAGCACAATGACAAATATTGGATCTCGGCTTCTACAGTATATTAATTTTAAACTGATATTGGTGTCTCAAAAATAAAATCAATTTTAAATATATTTTTTTGCCTACAGGAACAGATTGTGCTTTTAGGTTGAAATTAAGGAGAATTTTGATTTGTCAAATATATTGTACATGATATTTGACAAATGCAGAGAAATTATCAGTCTATGGGATAATGACGTACAATATTGATAATATTAACAGAATACAAAAAAAAGTGTTGACAACTTGCCAATCTGCAAATAATATTACGTCAAAAGATTGAACTTTTTTTTATTCACTTCAATGTTATGTTTTATTGTGATCTCAGTTGTGTTTTAAAAATTGAAAATGAAATTCTTTTAGAGCCGACTTTTCTCTTTGATAATGCCAAAATAACAATCTATAAAATTTACATCATCTAATACGGCATCTGTAGTTGGATATCATCTTCCCTTTTTTTCAGACCATAATTTGTCTTTTGCATTCCAAATTGGCTGATGAGCAGTACAGGCACTTCATAACACATTTGAAAAAAAAATTGTAAGAAAAAGACTCCAAAATTGACTCCAAAAATAACTCCAAACTCCACTCCAAAAAAGACTCCAGACTACTGGAAGGGTGCGCGCATGCGCAACTGGTCTTTTCACCGGAAATGACGTCATCAAACGTGACCCATAGGGCTTCCCCTGGAACTGGAAGTCACTTGAGTGTCCTTGTGGTGCTCTCTATGGCGTCCGCGTCCTATTTATCATTTGCTAGCCCTTTCACTGGTTATCTGCCCCTTTCCCCGCCATAAGGGGGAGCGCCTTCAATAATTACACAACAAAAGTTTTTCGGATATGTTCCATATGTACCGGTACTCCAAGTAGTCTATCACGTCCGCGTTCTCACTGTGGGGGTACTAAATAACCTAAGAGTCAAATGAATGAAATGGTACATTTGATCACCCAATAGAAAGCCACCAGGCCATGAGATTTTGGGTCTCGGGCCAAAATGAGTTTTTTTTATGTTATATTTTCAGAGATCTTTTAACGTTTTATTCATTAATTGTTCGTTTTTGTTATATTTTTTCGTGAACTTTCTATCAATAACGACGTTTCTTGATTCCTTCCTCTAATTTTCGTGTTTATTCAACATCTTAATCACTATTTTGTTGACTTGCTGCAGTTTTGTCATAGATGTTTACGTTAATGTGTGATATTTTCATAATGTGTTTCGTTTTGTCTGAGATTTTGTCGTTTTTTTGTGTGTTTTGGGTGGAATTTCAACGCTGCTACTGCCCCTAC
The DNA here is from genome assembly GCA_963680875.1 of Bathymodiolus brooksi. Taxonomy (NCBI): domain Eukaryota; kingdom Metazoa; phylum Mollusca; class Bivalvia; order Mytilida; family Modiolidae; genus Bathymodiolus; species Bathymodiolus brooksi. The sequence goes on along the minus strand of OY804590.1, from coordinate 24,005,074 downwards.
TGTAGTATTATCCTTGCACATACAGAGTTGTAACTTATTCCTCCACATAAAGCGTTATGTACCCTACAGCAGTGTTAAACCTCCACACACAGGGTTATGTCTCCTACGGCAGTGTTATCCCCACAAAATTGTTATGTCCCCTACTGCAGTGTTAAACCTCCACATAAAGAGTTATTCCCCCTACTTTAATAGTATTCTATATATGGAAAATATGGAAGAAAGATAAGTTGAATAGTGAAATGATATGGAAAATATGGAAGAAAAGTAAGTTGAAAAGTGAAAAGATTTGGAAAATACAGAAGAAAATTGTGAAAAGATATGAAAAATATGGAAGAAAAGTAGGTTGAATAGTGAAATGATATGGAAAATATGGAAGAAAAGTCAGTTGAATAGTGAAATGATTTGGAAAATATGGGAGAAAGCCAAGTTGAATAGTGAAAAGATATGGAAAATATGGAAGAAAGCCAACTTGAATAGTGAAATGATATGGAAAATAAAGAAGAAGAAACCCAAGTTGAATTGTGAAATGATATGGAAAATATGGAAGAAAAGTCAGTTGAAAAGTGAAAAGATACGAAAAATATGGAAGAAAAGTAAGTTGAAAAGTGAAAAGATTTGGAAAATACAGAAGAAAACTGTGAAAAGATATGAAAAATATGGAAAATATGGAAGGAAAGTATTATTTTTTTACAAAACAATTAATACTGCATGTAATTTATTTAAGTTTACATTATGCCCTACAGTGAGGGGGAATAACTCTGTATCTGAAGGAATAACTCTGTAATAGGGGACATAACTCTTTATGTGGGGAATAAGTTACATCTCTGTATGTGCAAGGATAATATTAAAGTAGGGGGAATAACTCTTTATGTGGAGGTTTAACACTGCAGTAGGGGACATAGCTATTTATGTGGGGATAACACTGCCGTAGGGGACATAACCCTGTGTGTGGAGGTTTAACACTGCAGTAGGGGACATAACTCTTTATGTGGAGGAATAAGTTACAACTCTGCATGTGCAAGGATAATACTACAGTAGGGGGAATAACTCTTTATGTGGAGGTTTAACACTGCAGTATGGGACATAGCTATTTATGTGGGATAACACTGCCATAGGGGACATAACCCTGTGTGTGGAGGTTTAACACTGCAGTAGGGGAGATAACTCTTTATGTGAAGGAATAAGTTATAACTCTGTATGTTCAAGGATAATACTACAGTAGGGGGATTAACTGTTTATGTGGAGGTTTAGCACTGCAGTATGGGACACAACTATTCATGTTGGGATAACACTGCAGTAGGGGACATAACCCTGTATGTGGAGGAATAACACTGTAGTAGGGGCATAGCTCTTTATGTGGAGGATAAAGGGGGTCATCACTCTGTATTTGGACATATACCTATGCAGAAAGAGAAATACTATATAATACGTATCAAGAAATGGCTATTTGGAAATCGATTGTTACACTTATATACAGAGATTTACTTGCCGTTGGCAGGTAATATACACAGGTGACCGTAGACAGGACCCCCATATGGTACCCCATGTCGTGGTACCGCCCACCAATTTATTTTCGTTTATTTTCTTATTTCTGATATATTTCGCTTGGAAAATATATGGGATATATGATCAGTCGACCCGGACGTGTCAGAAAACCTGTTTGTCAGTATTCCCATATATTTTCCAAGCGAAATATATCAGAAATAAGAAAATAAACGAATATAAATTGGTGGGCGGTACCACGACATGGGGTACCATATGGGGGTCCTGTCTACGGGTACCTGTGGTAATATACTAAAACCCTGTTCAGGAAGTAAGTTTTCTTACTGCTCTAAAAATAGAACACAGTGTTAGGCTGTTATGTAAAATAAATTTGATTGTGGAAATTTGAAACTCATCAAGATAGGAAAATAACTAGCAAAAATTGAATAAAATCTATAATTCTGATAAAAATGTAGATAGATAGGTAGGTAGGTATATGTCTTTGTAAATAAAGGGTTAGGTTGATGGTGTTTAATGCCACATTCAACAATTTTACAGTTATAGCATGGCAGTTTGTGCATAAAGGAGATATCATAACTGTTAATGCTTGTTTCTGATAACTGGAAAACATTGGAAAATATGGAAGAAAGATAAGTTGAATAGTGAAATGATTTGGAAAATATGGAAGATAAGTAAGTCGAATAGAGAAAAGATTTGGAAAATACAGAAGAAAATTGTGAAATGATATGGAAAATATGGAAGAAAAGTAAGTCGAATAGTGATAAGATATGGACAACATGGAAGAAAATTGTGAAATGATAGGGAAAATATGGAAGAAAAGTAAGTTGAATGATGAAAAGATATGGAAAATGCGGAAGAAAAGTAGGTTGAATTGTGAAATTGTATGGAAAATATGAAAGAAAAGTAAGTTGAATAGTGAAAAGATTTGGAAAATATAGAAGAAAAGTAAGCTGAATAGTGAAAAGATAGGGAAAATATGGAAGAAAGGTAAGTTGAATAGTGAAAAGATATGAAAAATATATGAAGAAACCCAAGTTGAATAGCAGATAAGACTTGGAAAATACAGAAGAAAATTGTGAAATGATATGAAAAATATGGAAGAAAAGTAAGTTGAAATGTGAAATGATATGGAAAATACAGAAGAAAATTGTGAAATGATATGGATAATATGGAAGAAAAGTAGGTTGAATAGTGAAATGATATGGAAAATATGGAAGAAAAGTAAGTTGAAATGTGAAATGATATGGAAAATATGGAAGAAAAGTAAATTGAAAAGTGAAATGATATGGATAATATGAAGAAAGGCAAGTCGAATAGTGATACGATATGGATAATATGGAAGAAAAGTAAGCCGAATAGTGATAAGATATGGACAACATGGAAGAAAGGCAAGTTGAAATGTGAAATGATATGGAAAATATGGAAGAAAGATAAGTTGAATAATGAAATGATTTGGAAAATACAGAAGAAAATTGTGAAATGATAGGGAAAATATGGATGAAATGTGAAATGATATGGAAAATATGAAAGAAAAGTACGTTGAAAAGTGAAAAGATATGGAAAATATGGAAAAAAGGCAAGTTGAATAGTGAAATGATATGGAAAATATGGAAGATTTCTGTGTTAGTCATAATTACACCCACGTTTTTCGTGTTCATTGAACTTTTTAATGGCTATTTGTTCGTTTATCTCTCCGTTTGTTTTATGTTTTCCTTGGTTTTTTCTGTTTCTACTTCACGTCAGAATACCACCAATGTCCTCTCTCTCACCCAGCAGCAACAGCATTTTCCTCTCACACACTCAGTAGTAGCAGCAGCAGCAGCCATATACCCCAGAGCAGCAGCAGCCATAGCGTTGAAATTCCACCCAAAACACTTTACAAACACAAACAAAACGAAACACATACATAGTCAACAAAATAGTGATTAAAATGTTGAATAAACACGAAAATTAGAGGAAGGAATCAAGAAACGTCGTTATAGATAGAAAGTTCACGAAAAAAACATAGCAAAAACGAACAATTAATGAATAAAACGTTAAAAGATCTCTGAAAATATAACAAAAATAGGCTCTTTGGACATGTAAGGGTTAATAAGTAATTCATTAATATATAGAGGTCACAATACAAGTATTTCAACCGAAAACACCGTAGATGAAAACCATTATTGTAATTATGAAAATAAAATGGCAGGAAAAGGGCAGATAACCAGGACTAGAAAAACGATAATAGAACGCAGATTGCATTTTTTACCTCATTCATCGATATGCAGGACATAGCATGACAGACGTCACCAGGCTCTTAGAAAATCCCGTGGAATCGACGAGCATTGTACAGAATTCTGTGTTATTACTTGTTGAAAATGTTGTATGAAAAAAAAGATCAGAAATAATCAGACTGATATAAAAAAAAATGAAAGAAAAAAAAATTGAAAAAAAAGAAAAAAGTAAAAAAAAAGTCATTTCCGGTCAAAACACCCGAAAAAAGTGCGGGAAACACCAACTTCCGGTTACGCATGCGCACACCCCTTCCACCCTCTTCAGGTGACCTTCGGTCACTACGGGTGACGTTTCATAACGTCACTTCCAGTCAAAAGGTCCCACTAGGGCGGATATTGAGCAACTTCCGGTTGCGGAAACGCACACCCAAGGGAACCCCGAAGGGGTAACGTCATTTCCGGTAGCCCTATCGGTCATGGTACTACTACAATAGTAGTAGTGCAAAATGTACCGGTTGCGCATGCGCACGCGATGCTTCCGGTAGCACCTCGCAAATGAGGTTTTGTAACCACATAAATACTACTCGCATGCGCACGCGATCACTTTCGTGACGTCATTTCCGGTCAAGGGCCGCTTCCGGTTCACGTGACTTCCGGTAGCACCCCCTGAAATATGGCTTTGTCTGTACTGATATACTAATTGTAGTATAAAATGGGGTTTGGTGTTTAGCACCACTTATTGATGGAGCAAACCAGAATACCCAGAGAAAATCATCGACCTGTCGCAAGTCACTGAAAAACCTTATCAGATAATGTTGGATCGAGTATACATCACCATGAACGGTATTCGAACTCAAAACTTTAGTGGTGATAGACACTGATTGCATAGGCAGTTGTATGTCCAACTACCATACGATAACGACCACGATGGTCCCTAATTGTAGTATAAAATGGGAGAATTCACGTTATTTCAAGTAGGCAACATACAAAATGTTTGTTTTTTTAATCTGACAGAAATAGTTCAAACGGTTAAAGAAACCAAATAACCTATATAATACATGTAAAAATAATACTGATAGACAAGGCAGCCACTCAGACATGATAAACTTATTCCATCAATATTTTGGTTACTAAATTTATTGGAATTCATGCAAAAAGATCACTTCAAAATTAAAGAAACAAGGATTTACAAATTTTCTACTATTTAGGTCAAGTCTGTTAATACTTTTTTTTGTGGATGGAACCAGTTCTTTTTCTTAATTGCATGTTCAATTTAGAATTGTTCTTATTGCAGATGCTTCTATTAAAAGGTATGACTTCAGTGAGTCACAAGAAGGAAAGTCTTACTCATCCGGAACTCATCGCGACTTTCCCCAAGTGAAAAAACTTGTTTTTTCACTTGGGGAAAGGCGCGAGGAGTTCCGGATGAAGTCTTACTATGACACAAAGACTTCCCATTTAAGACAAAGAGACCAGACAGCATGTCACTGCTGGAAATGATACGTAAGGACAGCAAGTGAAATGAAAAGTGCTATTGATTCAATGGGAGGAGTTACTGGATGCCAAGGTGTCCCTGTCGAAATAAACCGAACACTTGCTGAAGAATCAAATAAACGTAAAACACTTGGGGTTCGTGTTCCTCGATCTTTAGTTTTATGTAAATGTTTTGTAGATCGTTGTTTGTCCTTTTGTCCCTTTTCTTTTGGCCATTGTGTTGTTTGTCCTTCGATTTACTGATTCTGATTGCCTCTTTGGTATCTTCAAATTCTTCTTGGAAAGTAATAACAATGATCTCAAACATAGAGTTGAGGTTCTTTGTCAGTTCTTTATAATAATAACATCACATTAAATTTGTATGACCATCATAAGGAGCCGTTGTGGCCGTGATCGTATGGTAGTTGGATTTACAACTACCTACATGTATGCAATCAATAATTGCTATCCTATCACACTGATGTTGTGAGTTCGAATCTCGACCAGGGCGCGGTGTACAACATTATGTGATAAAGTTTGTCAGTGACTTGAGACAGGTCGGTGGTTTTCTCCGGTTTCCTCCACCAATAAAACTGACCGCCACGATATAACTGAAATATTGTTGGTTATGGCGTTAAATACCATAAAACCAAACCAAATCTATGATAAAATTATATGTCCATAATTCATTTGGTATTGCATTCCATCACGAAAAAAACCCATGTATTAACATGATAAAGATTAAACAAGAAACCGACAAAGGGGACGGTTGCAAGGTGTTTATAAAGATAGGACAATGTGACATAAAATGGAGTGAGTGAGTGAGTGAGTGAGTGATTGTTGTTTAACGACAATTCAGCAATTTGTCAGCTATATCATGGCGAGAACAAGTTCATTTTCAATGAGATGATGACGAAGTCCGCTTTGTACTAGACCACCACGCCGAGTTTGATTTTTATAGTGCTATCTCACTGAAACAACAGTTCACGGGTAGACATGTCGCTCCACTCGGACACATTATTCTGATTCCGAGTCGCCCATTCTCAGTGGCGGATTTAGAGGGGGGCGTGCGGGGCGTGCGCCCCCCTAAAATTCGCAAAGCATATGTTATACAACGTTAATTAAGCAGTTCAATAAATAATATAAATAATAAATAAGTTTTATTTAAAGTCGAAGCATGTACAACAAGCATAACACAAGCTCTAACGAGCTTTTAAATTCGACTATAACTTTAAATGAATAGTAATGATATTAGGAGTACATTTGGGATATCATTCTAAAAAAGCTCTACCCATTGATAAATGATCAGTATACTGTCCGTCCGGATGAAGCTTTTCGTTTCGCCGTTGGTTCATTCATTGAAAACGTATGATTCGTTCTTGTTTATAGACAAATAAAGACGAATATGTTAACATTAATGCTGCATGAAACGATTCTGATCATCTAATTTAGTTACGTTAGATAATCAGAAATCAACAACAAGTTCATGTATTGACAATTTCTGATTTTGTTTGTCTATAAACAAGAACGGTCGAATCATATGTTTTCAATGAATGAATCAAACGACGAAAAGAAAAGCTCCATCCGGACGGGCAGTATTAACTAGAACCACCCGATAGGACAAGCACCGAAAATACAGACCAATTAGTGCAATGAGGAATGCATTAATGATTGATTGATTTTTTGTGTTTTAACGCCACTTTCAGCAGTATTTCAGCTATATCGTGGCGACCAGTTTTAGTGATGGAGGAAGTCGGAGTACCGGAGAGAACCACCGACCCTGGGCAAGCAACTGGTAAACTTTATCACTTGCAACTGCGAGTCGAGTGCACCCTTTTTGTAATTTACAAAGCTGGGCGCGAACCCACGCCGTATTGGTGATAGGCTTGTATGAACTGTTAGATCCAACGATCTAACTCATTGAGCCATCCGGACACCAGGAATGCGTTAAAACTAAACCAATAGTTCTTTGAAGGGTTAAAATATCGTGATCGATCAGTCATGAGTTGAACAATTCGCATCACGGTTGTTCCAAAAAAATGTTTTACTTCAGGTTCTTATAATCTGACAAATGTTAACAATTATCCGACAAAATTAAGACTCAAAGTAAAGTTTTTTGGGTCTGATAAAAATGGTGTGGTTGTTTCAAAATTGTCGTTCAAATAAATGTCTGTAATTCCTCAAACCCCCTAGAGCTTAGGGGGGGGGGGGTTTCTCCCCCCCCTGGACCCCCTACTACGGCTCTACCCTGGACCCGCTGGGGACCTTAAGCGGTCCCCAGATCCCTCTCCTACTCACGCCCCCCCTAATCCCAAATCCTGGATCCGCCCCTGATTCTTTGCTTTTCTCCTTAATGATGCGTGCTTAGCGGAGAAGCAAGAAATACCAATTTTATAGTCTTTGGTTTGACCCGATTACTTTCAAAATAATATAAGAATAGTTTGAAGATACCAAAGGGGTAATCAGAATCTGTTTATCGAAGAACAGACAACACAATGGCCAAAAGAAAAAGTACAAAAGGACAAAACATTACACAGAAAACTAAAGATCGAGTAACACGAACCCCATTAAAAAACGAAGGTGAACTAATGATTGATTGATTTTTGGTGTTTAACGCCACTTTCAGCAATATTTCAACTATATCATGGCGACCATTTTAGTGGTGGAAGCAGCCGGAGTACCCGGAGAGAACCACCGACCATGGGCAAGCAACTGGTAAACGTTATCACTTGTGGCTGCGAGTCGAGTGCACCTTTTTGTAATTTATAAAGCCGGGGGTGAACCCACGCCGTTTTGGTGATAGGCTTGTGTGAGTTGTTAGGTAATCCAACTACAGCTTTCTGTCTTTGATCACTGAATATTGAATCCAAAATATCCATACCATTGTATTCTTTGGATTTATGCATAAAAAATCGCAAGTAGACTATGAGGAATCAAACACATTGTTTTACATCATATGTACATTTTTGTATAAATAATCTTGTATAATGTGTCCTGTTCACTACCACATGTAATACACACAGACTCTACACAATACAAACAGCTCCAAAATTCTATTTTATCGATTACTTCTGATGATGCAAATGTACGAGTATATATCTGGGTTCTTTTTAAGTCAAATATTCCTGTTCCTTTAAACTTTATGCTGATACTTCTGTGGTATTTAAATCTTCTTTGAGTTTAAATCATCCATTTTTTTTTCTCTTTGTGTTAACTCTGAAAAAAATACCAAGTTAGTCACTCTACGTGTATCAAGCAAAATTTAATAGACAATTTCAACATTTCCACCTTAAATAAAAAAAGAATATGCGTTTTTACATGCTTTTAATACAACCCCTTTATAGAGTGAAAAAAACATAGGTTCCAGGGAGCCTGTTGTCACTCATCAGAGATGTTAGCTATTAAAATGTTGTCTTTTGAAAGTAAACTGCAAGAACAAACTTGATCTGTGTATTATTCATTTAAAGATAGTTTAAAAATTCTAAATTGATGCAATAATCAGATGGACTTACAATGTAGTAACACAGAGAAGCCAACAAACATCTCCTGAAGGTCCAGCAAATCATGTGTGTGAAATTGTCAGTACCATGAACGGAAACTGTAATTAAGTTAAATTGTTGCCAACAAATGGGGGGAAGGGGGCAAACACATCAATATTCTTCGTAACTAATTTAAAGGCATACAGGCTGTCAGAATTGATTTTTTTTATATATATATATTAAAATTTGCCAATATTCGATGTTTTATACTAATTGCAGTTGAAATTGTTCATAATATCATACGTAAATAGCCTAGAACGAAGGAAATACGTCGCTGTTTGATTCTCTTGCATCCAGTAAATCATTCAATGTTTACCCGAGCAATATTCATACGACATGACAGTGAACTCATTCTGGAAAGCGTTTGCGCATGTGCGAAATTGTTTGTTGATGAAGGAAATGTGCACAGGGCACAAGTCGAATCGTGGAAGAATAAAAACATTGACGGATTCTATACGAAAACGACACAAAAAGGAGGATTCTGCAAGCTTTGTGTAAAAATTAAAAAAAGATGTTATACCGACCTACTCCATTTTTCAACACGTAACCATAATTTAGTATATTTTTTCGGCCGAATCGTGTTTTGACAGTAGAATTGCATTGTAGTTTTTTATATATTCTTTTTTTCAGAGGAAAACGCTAGGTGATATTTCTTTTAAATTAGAGACTAAAATAATGAACTTAATGTCTGGGTTTTTTTCTAAAATAATTTAATCAAGACAACTCTAGTGTTGTCAATAATATGCAATACAATTTGTTTACAATTTTCCATTTAGTTTATCGATCGGGACCCTTTACAGAGTTTGTGTTTGTTTTTATTGATTTCATCACGTATTTCCGATTTTAAACGTCATTCTTACTAAATACCATTATATTAATTCTAACGAATTTACATGCATCATGCTTCTTTGGTTATTAATAGCAGTTATCAGTGTTCGGTAAACCTCGGAAAAGCAGTCGACTTATAATTAGGTGGGTTAATGACGATTCCACCGACAGACATTCGAATTCTTTTCACTAATTACGGCATTACAACATATTTGTTTAAATCTGGCTTTTTGTTCAGAACATTTTATTAGTATAAAACATCGAATATTGGCAACTATTAATATAAACCCAAAAAATCAATTCTGACAGCCTTTAAGTTGCACGTTCAATGTTGATATTGTCATAATTTACTTAAAGACAGAACTTTGTTAAAATAAAAAAATAGTATTTATCCTGCAGTCATTATCATTTTTGTATGATAATTACAATAGGTGTATATATATAAATACATTTTTGTAAGGTTAAGGTTAGTGTTATGGTGTTTAATGCCACTTTTAACAATATTTCAGTTAAATATGTGGCGGTCAGTTTTATTTGTAGAGGAAAAAACTGGAGTACCTGGAGAAAACGACAGACCTGTCGCAAATCACTGACAAACTGAATCACATAATTTTGTATCACATAATTTTTTTTTATAATTTTGAAATTTTCTGAAAATTTTAAAATTTTCTGAAAATTTTTAAATTTTATGACATTTTTGCAATTTGGAAAATTTTGAAATTTTGACCTTTATTTTGTATATTGCCAGGAGTACCAGATTACTGCATATCCTTACGGAATCGAATTCCACCAGTAACCCTGTATTGGTTTCCGGTTGCGTTGTTTCCGGTGCAAGGAATTTGATCCATTAGTGCTATGGATCTGGAATCAAAATATTGCTATTTCTACCATAGTTGGGACCAATCCCTCTGTTTATCACCCTTCTCTCCCGCTATATCTACCTGCTGACTCTAAGCAAAACTCGTATCAAAGTTCGCGTGAGCTGAGCTGGACTTATCAACAGTGAGCAGGAGTTATCACCAAATTCTCCCAACATTTAAACGATAATTCCTGTGAAGATGACAACAGTAAATAAAATTCAGCAACACCATTATCTAGTTAACATTTTACTTTTTAAACATATATCAAATTAGGAACTGTCGTGTCTGCAATATCAACAAACATCGTCCTACAAAAATGTACTTGTCACAATTCTTGATAACCTCTGCTGAGACGTCATAATGTTTACGTCATAAGCGAGGTCGTGACCTTTATGTTTTCTAAAACAGAACAGCATTGGTAAACAAAACCGGTAAATTGCCAACTTTGATGTTTGTAATAAAAAAAACCAATGAATATCACCATTAAAGGAAAAATTCAACAATCTTAACATTTATATAAACCTGTAAAAATGAATGGTAAATTTGCAAACTACTTTAAAATGAACTATGTTTTGGGGAAGCGTATTTTGAATATTTTGAATCATGTGATTTTTCCCGCGAAAATACAAATATAGATGTATCCGTGTTTATGTTTGATTTAAAGATGATAAACATGTCATCTGAATGTGAATATGATTGATACTGAAAAATATCAGCCTGCTCGACAGAATCAGAGTGCAAACAGTTTGAATCCATCTCCATGATTAATATTTTTGTGCCAACAGATGATATGTTCTATGAACATGCGCACCTGAACAACAATAAGGGACTACCAGCTATTGTTAAGCACATAAAAACAGCAATGAACATGTATACCGCTACTTACACTCATAGATCACAGAGTTCAATGCGAAAGTTTGCAAGGGAAAACTTTTCAGAGCACCATCAACATTACCCATTCAACCAGAGTCATAATGGATTTCCCACTCCACCTCAGACGGCATTTCAGAGTTTCTCTGGGAACTTTCAAAGGCCTCCGTGGCCCCAGCTACCTCCGCCCATATTGCCGTGACAATTTCCGTGGATGTTTCTACCGCATCAACAACAAAGTCCAGCCGTACATAATTAGATTGTCTTTGTGCTTTTTGGATCATTTGAGTTATGGTTCTTTGTACAAGCAATTTTTCTGTGCATGAGTAGAATTAGAGTTTAATCATTGAAACATGTACTTACAACTTTAAGTACACCAATATTTAGAAAGTCACTTTTTTGTGTATTTACTATCATTATCATAATTTTTTATCTTGAATCTGTGCTTTACACTTTTTCATGTTTTTTTTTGTGTACAATACTACATGCCATACTTTTTATACATATATATATAATACGCCACACTTTGTCACCTGACTATTTAGTGAGTTGTAATTATACCATCTAATCTTTACAAACGCAGTCTAACTTTGATAGACACTGAGGAAGGTCATTTGTTGATCGAAAATTTTGTCAATATATTGTTTGTAACATCTTCATCGGTATCGTTGCACAATCTTCTAGACTTCTATAATTTATTTTGTTTGTGCTGCATCGTCATGTCTCTACGATCCGTTACTCATTAAGTTCTCTGGTTGGTAGATTCCCTTAGACTTTCTCTCTCTCTCTCTCTCTCTCTATATATATATATATGTATACTTTTTTTAAATTAACATAAGTATCATTGAATAATGATTAATCCTTTGAATCCAACATCTTATTACAATGGGTTTTCAATTAAAAAAATAAAATAAAAGTTGACTTAAAAATTATGTTGAAAAACTGTCTTAAATCAGCAATGTGGAACATCGAGGGTCTTACCACTGAAAAGATTAATGACCCACATTTCTTGAAAACAATTTCTCAATTTAGTATTATTGGTTTTGTGGAAACATGGCCGTGGACCAATGATTCAGATAGCATATTCAATATCCCTGGCTTTCATTTCGTGGACGGAAGCAATAGACAAAAACATCGGAAAGCTAGGCGTAATTCTGGTGACATTAACATTTTTGTCAAGAACTCTCTTTCTAAAGGAGTAAAACAATTACCAAAATCCCATAGCGATATTCTTTGGATTAGATTAGACCATTCTTTTTTTCAAAGTAGACAAAGATATTATTTCAGCAACTGTGTACATATCACCTGAAAATTCTAGTCAATATGTTTTAGATATGGAGTCTGTTTATGAACAATTATTAGTAGATGTAGGTATAGTAGTTTAGGTCATATTATAGTCCAGGGAGACTTCAATGCTTAAACTAATACTAAGCATGATTTTGTACCTTTTGATGTCTTTTCAAGATCTAATACACATGATGTACATTATGTTTATGATCAAAACTCGCCAAGGAATAACCTTGACCCTAAACTTGTCAACAAGAATGGTAAACTTTTACTTAGCCTATGTAGTATTTTTAATAATTTTTAGTTACATTCACTGATTTCGATAGCTAAGTTTATTTATTATTCAATTTCTTGTCCATTTTTATGCCTTTATTTTAATTAATATTTTTAGATATGTTTTCCCTAATTCTCTTAAAATACGCAATTTTCTTCTTTTTAATTCAATTTGGTTAAGCTTTTTGAGTCTTAAAGTTTTTATACCGATATTTGATTAAATTGGGCATGCTTTTAAATGTATTGTTCTTACTTCACTTATTTTTCTTATTTATGTACATTTGTGTATATTTTAAACATATAAAGCGCTTAGAGTAATTGTATTGTTATATAATGCGCTATAAAAATGCCTTGTAATAATAATAATAAATAATAATAAAGAATCAGGCCTTAGAATCCTAAATGGTAGAACTATTGGTGATCTACTAGGTAGACACACATGTATCACATACAATGGTTGTAGCACATTTGATTACATGCTTATGTCAAATGAGCTAATAAGCAAAACAGGCTATTTTGAGGTACATGATTATACTTGTTTATCAAACCATTGCATCATAAGTTGTTCTCTGTTAGTTAGTTTTAATTATAGTGGTCATCAATGTCAACTGATTTTGTATGGTCCCAAGAAGCTATTAACAATTATATATACAAAATATAAATAGTAGTGAAAGTAAAAATGTAATAGAAAGATTTCTTCAGTCTGACTTTGAAGATTGTGATTCAGCTGTTTACTCATTTAATTCCTTTCTTTATGAAAATGCAGCCAAGTCTGCGAAAATAGTAAAACGACACCCAGTCTCAAAATTTCATAAACAAAGAGTTGTATAAAGACCGTGGTTTTCTGAATCATGTCACGAGCTTCGTGTATCTGTAAAAAAAACTATGAAAAATTAGTTAATAAATACCCAACAATCCAGATTACAGGCACAAATTCTTCTTTTTCAGATCAAAATTGAAGCATCTTTGATACTGAGCATGCGCCAACGTTAATGGTAGGGTAATCGAGTCCTCCTGAAAAAAATAGGAAAATGCTCTGGATAACTACATGCTAATTACCTAAATGTTATTCCAAGAGGGTGAGATATCACTTGTACTTTGAACTGACACTAAATTAACGGTATTTTTGGAAGGAAACAGTGTAATACTCTTTCCGCTATTGAACCTGTACCTGTAAACACAAAATTCAAGATGGCCGAGGTCATGGATAATAACACAGTATCATTGTTGACATCCTTGATAACCAGCTCTCAACCTAGTCTCAATTCAGAAACTACAATAGAATCGTTTGTAAACACAAAGGAAACTCCAAACTCTAGAAAACGGCCTAGCCCTGATAGCCCACAAGATCTTGCAGCCACTCTCAAACAAGAGACGAAGCAAACTCGTCGTCGAAATTCAGTTGGGGACCTGAGTCAGAAGAAAAAAACACAAACTATGGCAGACAAAGTTATTGAAGCCCTAATAAACCCTACTGTACTAAATCAAATTGTCCCAATTTTATCAGAAAAAATTGCAGAATCAGTAGCCGAGTCCATAAACAAGGCCCTAGAGAAAAAAATTAATGATCATATTAAACCATTAGAAAAAAAAATCAATGATCAGGATAAAACAATTGTAGAACAGAAAGATATGATGCAAAAACAAGCGTCTATGATCGTCCATATCTGCAAAAAAAATGGTGAAATTGATGAGTCCCTCAAGGAAAGGGAAAGTGAAATTGAGGTACTCTATAGGAAAATAAATGAGTTGGAGCTCAGGGTTGAGAACCAAGAACAATATTCACGCAGGACTAGCCTGCGTTTTCACAACATCAGAGTTCCACTTAACAACATGGGTAGGATTAAGCACCCTGTAGATACTGATTCCATAATACTACATATATGCCAAAATAACCTAAGTATTACTGACATGAAGAAGGAAGATATAGGTCGTTCCCATGTCATAGGCAAACCTAAGGACGGGAAATCCCAAGTAATCGTTCGTTTCCTATCCTATCGTGTCCGTGAGAAGGTATATAACTCAAAGAAAGAACTTAAACGTCATCCAGATAAAATATTTATTACTGAGAACTTAACCCAATATCGAACAAATCTTGTAAAAGCACTGGCGGAACTCAAGTATAGTCGTAAGATACACGCTTACTGGACAACTGATGGGAGAATCTATCTAAAAACTAATGAGAACAGTAGAAAAATACAAATCCGAAATCATGATGATATTATGGATATCTTGCGCAGGTTGGACACAGGTGTGGATCGTATCTTCGAGGACAATGGGTCCGTTGAGTCGGTGATTAATCCCAATTAAACAATTTTTCCTTGATTGTTTGTTACTTCTCCAAATAGTTGATATGAACTAATTTTGTATACTGCTTAATAAAATAATTATGTTTCAGTAAACTACAATCACCTCAAATGCTTATGTATTGGTAGATTTACATATCCTTTCACCATCAAACAAAAATACAGTCTCAAACCATTTATAATCAAGAATAAACCTTGATATAGTATACTAAAATGACTCTAAAATTGTCTAATTGTGTATTGGTATATTTGTATACTCCCTCCTCACAAAAAATACAAGCCAAACCCATTTAGTTCAAGTATACTATTGATAAAGCAACTATATTCAATCTACAAATGCTTATTTGTGTACTGGTATATTTGCATATTCCCTCCCTAAATATATAGTTCAAATGTAATCTATGAAACAGTATACTACAAATTCAATGTATTGATAGATTTGTATATCACACTCCACCAAAATAATACAAGCTCAAACCATTTATAATTAAAATACAAAAGTTAGTACAGTAAACCAAAACTACTCTAAATTTGATTATTTGTGTGTGGGTACATTTGCATATTCCCTCCATACTTAAAAAAAAATCCAGGCCCAACCTATTTACAATTCAATTATAATCTTTGAGACAGTAATTGCATATTCCCTGCCTCCCCCTACAAATACAAGCCCAAACAATAATAGTTCAAATATAAACTTTGATACAGCAAACTTAATTACTCCAAAATTGGTCACTTGTTTATATAGAATTGCATACGGCTCCTCCCCCCCCAAAAAAAATATATGCAAGCTCAAACCATTTAAACTTCAACTATAATCTTTGATACAGTAACCATAATCACTCTACAAATGTTTGTTTGTTTGTGTATTGCATATTCCCTCCCCACTAAAAATATAGTTCAACTATAATACTACCATATTTGTGTATTGATAAAATAACATATTCCCTCTCTACCAAAATATACGATCTCAAACTTTTTTAGTTCAACCCTATTAACCTTTGAAATAAGTAAAATAAAATTTAAAAGAAATTAATTGGTAAGTTAAACCAAAGGAAACATCTTTATTGCAATAATTCCTTGGAGTGAAGATATTATATAGAAAAAAATGAACTCAACGCACATCGCGCCGTAGACACCCATTACATTTGTGTGTGTATTTATATTTCTAAAGCTTTTCTTTATGTTTTGATTACACGAAACTGCAGTATAAACCATTGAGTATGCACTGTCGGTAAATATGAAATGTGCTTGTTTCGTAGAGACATGTTTCCATCATTTTTATAGACTATGTGTTGTGTTTGCCGGTAGTATACATATAATTTATATGTATACTGATGATGTCCTCGCCAAGATGTAAAAAAAAAAAAAAAATCCTCAACGTGAAAGAAAATTTTTTTTTTATTAATAATTTTTTTTTTTTTTTTTTCTATTTACTTATTATTATTATTTTTTTTTTTTTTTTTTTAATGTATGTAACCAATATTTGCCGGAATTACAGTACAAAGCAAAGAGCAAATGCGAAGTTGAATTGTATTTTTTACATGTTATCGTTCAATACGTGTGTTGTATTTTGTTATTATGTTGGTACACATGTAACCAAAGCTATATTGAACAATTTTTTAACCTACACATATCTACTTTACATCCATCTGCCATTAGCTCAATAAGCTTTAAAAACCAAGTTAACATGAAATACATGCAATCTGTCTTCCCTTTGTTACCTTTTCACATCATGAAAATGAGTAGACATAATTAGTTTTAATTTCTGACAAATAGCGTTCAATTACCCCACCCAACTTGCCAACTCGAAAGGCTTTCAAAAACCAAGTTAACAAGAAATAAATGCAAATATATCTTTCTTCAGTTTGTTATCGTTTTCATTCATGAAAATAAGTGTTTTTCTTGCTTCTTGTTTAGTTTTTACTAAAAAAAAAAAATCCTTCAATTACTCCATCCATGTAGAACCGAAAGAAAAGGAATATTAACTTTTTAGTAAATAATGAGCAAATACGTGTGTAATTACGTTTGTCGACCAAATTCGTGACCTAGATACATGTGCAATTGCTGCTTATCTCTCATTTACCCAATATACGTGGTTCCCCCGTTTTGTTTTTTTTGTTTTTGAAGTGCAATTGTCATTGATGCATCAACTCTACATATTTCTTCTACATACCGGTATATCTTTATTTCTCAAACATGTATAGCTGATTTAAATACATTGTTGCAGTCGAAAAATATACATTTTATTAATCATGTAT
Organism: Bathymodiolus brooksi; assembly: GCA_963680875.1. Classification (NCBI taxonomy): domain Eukaryota; kingdom Metazoa; phylum Mollusca; class Bivalvia; order Mytilida; family Modiolidae; genus Bathymodiolus; species Bathymodiolus brooksi. Next base: position 23,987,661 of record OY804590.1, on the reverse strand, counting down.
AACTTTGTGATGTCTTTGTCGATATATAAAGTTAAGTAGAACTGTTTTTATTCAGTAATGCCATCGCTTTTGTTTAATTAAAACTGTTCGATAACTCCAATAATAACACATGAAATTAGTATATGTATATATGTTTGTATAGGTGTGTACATGTATTTGTAATACAGTAATCAATGAATAAATATGCTGTTGCCGGAATTTGTATTTTTTTTTTGTGTGTGTTGTTGTTCAATTGTGGTGTTCGTTGTTATTATGTTGGTAACCAAAGCTGCATCGAATGATTTTTTAACCCACTTAGAAACTTTTTATTTAACTTCAAAATTCAGCTGTTGCTAACTGCATTTTTTTTTTTTTTTTTTTTTTTTTTTTTTTCTTCTTCCTCTTCTTCATAAAAAAAAAAATTCACATAACATCCCAAGCATTAAAGTATCTCTATCAATTTAATGTCATCATAAAACACACCAGAAACATTTTTTTTTTTTTTTTTTTTTTTTTTTTTCCATTTCTTTCCCTTAATTGTTCCTTACTCAGTAAATCTTCCTATTCGCCCTTTTTGGAATAACAAAAATAATTATGAAATATTTTTCCTACGTTTTTCAGCTTTGCCTGAAATAAATCCAATATATGACATCAGCATATGTAAGTGTGTACATATTGTTTTTTATTATACTTTTTTGTTCATTGTTCATCTCCAATTTCTTCAATGTTGTATATTTGTTTTATACTTACCTGTACATATACCTGTGTTTTTGTGGATGCGAGGAGGTACTTACTTTACGACATATAAAATATGACTGTGGCTGTCTCTGTATCTATCTTCTTCTGAAACCCAATGGGTAATTCATTAGAAGCTTACAGATCAGCCATAGGCATGTTTTATAACTGTTCAAGGATCTCAAGTAAATGTGTGCTTGTACAAGCCGATTCTTATAGAAATATCTTATTAACAAACTTACGGTGTTCTTTCTTGTTCGTGTCCCTCCTTGTCCTCCAGAGTTTGAATCCAAATGTAAATGTTGTCTTTCTTTTATTCGTTCTTCACTTCATCTTAATGATCGGTAATGTCGAACTAAATCCTGGTCCGGAAACTTACATATCGAGTTCACCGCCTAACTTAGACAATAGTTCAAACGATAATTCCATTTCCTTGTGTAATATCAATATACGTAGTATCAGAAACAAAACAAATTTCGTCCAGCATTTTGCAGATGAATTTGATATTCTAGTAATAACTGAATCGCACCTTGATAACAGTATTCAGAACGACGATATTGAATTATGTTCCTTCACAAAAAATATCCAACGCCGCGACAGACAGAATCAAACGGGAGGGGGGCTTCTGATTTATACGAAAGAAAATGTAAACATTTCAAGGATAATCCAACTAGAGAATAATTTAGATGAAAGTCTTTGGGTTCAGATTCACGCGAAGGGTCAATCTTTTCTTTTATGCAATACATACCGTCCACAGTGGACCGACAACGAGTATTGGTCACGATTAACGCATGCTATTGAACTAGCTCATCAGATAAACGAAAATATCGTGATTTCGGGCGACCTGAATTCTAATCTTCTTAATGTAAATAATAACAAGCTGGTTGACTTGATGACCACGTTTAATTTTAGAAATGTTATAGTAAAACCAACAAGATTAAATAATTTATTAGACCCAATTATAATTTCCGATACCATGACCCCACTATATTCTGATGTTTTTGAGATGCCATCAGAAATTAGTGATCACGATGCAGCAGTTGCTTTTCTCAAATGTCCAAAATCGACTTCATGTTCATTTACCAGAGAAATTTGGCAGTATGAGAATATAGATTTAGAACTCTTTAATAACAAAATGAACGAAATTAACTGGAATGAAATGATAGGCTTTTTAAACGACATAGATGACATGGTTGAAGAATTTACAAAATTATTTTTGGACATAGCAAGGCAAAGTATTCCAACGAAAACTATAACTGTACGGGATTATGACAAACCATGGTTTAATAACGAAATTAGAAAAGAAATTCGACTACGCGATCGCCTGAGAAAAAATGTTTTCAAATTTGGGAGGGAAAGTGATACTTTAAAATATAAAAAACAAAGAAACAAGGTCAATAATATGAAAAAGAAAGCAAAAGAAAATTTTGAAAGTAACTTAGACAATATATTATTAGATAATTCGACGAACCCTAAAACTTACTGGAAAATAATGAAAATGCTAATTAAATCTAACAAGGGAAGTAACTGTATCCCTCCGCTTCGAAACACAATTAATGATGAACATTTAGATGAAATGGTATATGACGACGACAAAAAATGTGAACTATTAAATAAATATTTTAGCTTAGTATCTAAGTTGGAGGAAGAAAATATACCAGTACCCCCCTTTGAAAGTAAAACTAATGACTCAATTACCGACATTTTTGTGACTGCTAGTGAAATTGTAGATTTCATTCAAATATTAGACCTGAAAAAAGCGTCCGGTCCTGACAAAATCAGCCATAAAATGCTCAAAATAGCCCCAGAAAAAATTGCCGAACCACTTCAAATTATCTTTAACAAATCTTTACGACAAGGCAAGTATCCTTCAAGCTGGAAAATTGCACACGTGATAGCTATTTTTAAAAAAGGTGATGCCTCTTTGCCTTCAAATTACCGTCCGATATCTTTGATAAGTTGTGTTGGTAAAATTATGGAGAGAGTAGTCTATAAAAATGTTTATAATTATCTTGTTAGAAACAAACTTATATATGAGTATCAGTCTGGCTTTCTTCCGAAACATTCTACTATCCACCAGTTGTTAGAACTATACAACTCTATACTCAATTCACTAGAAAAAAAAGAATTTAGTTGTTTTTTATTCTGTGACTTTTCCAAAGCTTTCGATAAAGTTTGGCACAGGGGTTTAATACATAAAATGAATTCTTATGGTATAAAAGGTCCTTTAATCAAATGGTTTGAAAATTATTTGTATCAAAGAAAGCAAAAAGTGATTAACAGGGCAACATCATCAACTGTTTGTGAAGTCTCTGCTGGAGTCCCCCAAGGGTCAGTTTTAGGCCCTTTACTATTTTTAATTTATATAAATGATATTGGAGAGAAGCTCCTCTCTCTCAGTAGACTCTTTGCAGATGATACTTCTTTAGGTTATTCAAGTCAAAATGTTGTTGAAATTGAAAATGTTATAAATCATGATTTGTGTGAACTAAATACCTGGTCCACAAAATGGTTAATGTCTTTTAATCCAGACAAAACTGAGATTATGTTATTTTCCAATACAGACGTTAGATATAATTTTAATTTCACATTTAATGGAAACAATATCCCTATAACAACGAGCCATAAACACTTGGGTGTAACCTTGTCAAGCGATGCTAAATGGAATAACCACATTGAAAATATAATCTTAAGCGTATCAAGACATTTAGGTATTCTGCGGAAATTAAAATATAGGTTAAGTAGACAAAATCTAGAAAAACTGTACTTAGTATATATCCGCCCAATTTTTGAATATGCCTGTGAAATATGGGATAATTGTGGAGTGTGTTATTCAACCAAACTTGAAAAATTGCAACTAGATGCTGCAAGGATTGTAACTGGATTACCAATTTTCACAAAAACAGATAAATTATACTCAGAAACAGGATGGACTACTCTCTCTAGTAGAAGGCATAATAGGAAACTCCAGTTATTTTATAATATAAAGAATGGACATGCACCAAATTATCTTAGAGAACTTATTCCTCCTACTGTACAAAGCACAACTATTTACCCCTTAAGAAACGGTTCGGATTTAATAATACCTTTTTGTAGACTCTCGATTACAACTGAATCTTTTATTCCATCTACTGTTAAACTCTGGAACCGGCTAGATCAATTTGATCGTAATCTTGACACATTAACTAAATTCAAAAAAGCCATTCGAAAGGAACAGTCAGATAACACAAAACGTATCCCGAAACATTTTTATTATGGTCCCAGAAAACTTAATATTATTCTTACTCAACTTCGTAACTCGTATTCCTTTCTAAATTACGATCTATCAAAGGTTAATATAGTAAATGATGCTGCGTGTTCCTGTGGAGCTCCACGGGAAGATGCATTCCATTATTTTTTTACCTGTCCTAATTATACTGAAATAAGACGTATTATGATGAACAACTTAAATTGGGTACAGACAAGCGATTGGAATTTGAATCTACTAACCCGTGGGTCGGACGATTTAACATACGAAGAAAATATTAATATCATCAAACACGTTTTCAATTTTATTAAATCTTCAAAAAGATTCCTTGTAGTATAATTACTCGATAATTATCTACTCTCCAACCTCGTATCCACCCAACACAACCTTTTTATTAATTCGTTAATTATTTACAATATATCTCTATATGTATTATATGTATGCTCAGAATGATCATTATACTATGTGAATTTATTGTATAAATGGGAGAAGACTTCATAAGTTGGTAAAACTTGTGTCCTATCCCTTTTGTTAATTTAACAAATAAAATCATCATAAACTAAGCATCTTTGCAAATATGAAGAAAAGAAATATAGAAATAAAGTCCTTTCAGAGCTTCAAGCGGCATCTGATAAAATCCAAAAGCATTTTGGGACATATTAAATAAAATGAATAGGCAGAAAAATAGTTACAATGCTTATGATGAAATCCTGCCACAAGATGAATTAATTAATTTCTATAAATATCTGTATAGTTGTGAAAAGTCTCCGAACAATTTTCAATCTAATATTGTTAAAGAATTTACATCCATGAAGGGGAAAATTGTCCCTCCTCAACTAGTCGATGACTTGAATAAGGAAATAAGCACTGATGAAATTTTAGAAGCCATTCAGTCCATCCGTAATGCATTCAGTGATATGATTTCCAATGAAATGCTAAAATATGCAATCCCTATTCTGTTAAAACCAATCAAAAAACTGTTCAACTATATTATTGAAACAGGACAATTCCCAAAGATTTGGAATGAAAGTTTCTTGGTGCTACTGCACAAAAAGGGTGAGAAAAATGACCCAAATAATTACAGAGGGATATCCATTAATAGCTCTAATCTTGGAAATCTCTTTAATAAAATTATATACAAAAGATTATTAAAATCTATGTCAAACAAAAAATTAATAAGTAAAAACCAAATCGGGTTTAAGGAGAAAGGTCGCACCACTGATCACATATTTACTTTAAAAACTATAACTGATCAATATAAATAAAAACAACAAAAAAGTTTTTGCAGCATTCATTGATCTTAGAAAAGCATTTGATACAGTATGGAGGATGGGACTATTTTATAAACTCTTAAAAAATAAAGCCCCTGCTAAACTGTTCAACATTAATTGTTCAATGTATTCTGAAACAAAGTGCAGAATGAAATTCTCAAATGGATTATCCCCTCCATTTCTAGCAGAAAGAGGGGTAAAGCAAGGTGATGTATTGTATTAAGCCTCTTTTATTTAACTATTTTATTAATGATGTGGTAAATGACCTGAATAAAGTCGGTACTGATCCAGTTGTCATTGGTTCAACTTCACTAAATATCCTTTTGTATGCTGATGATATTATTTTATTATCCCAAAGTAAGGCGGGACTTCAGAGTTCCTTGAACATTTTACATAATTTCTGTTCTTCATGGAATCTGCAAGTTAATACTTCCAAGTCAAAAAAATAGTATTTAATTCCAATGGAAAATCTTTTTTAAATTGTTTTTCTTATAATAATATTCTTCTTGAAACAGTAACAAGCTACTGTTATCTAGGTATTGTACTGAAATACAATGGTAATTTTGGACTGGCAATTGAAACGCTTATGGATAAAGCAAGAAAGGCATATTTTAAAATAAAGAAAACTGTTGGTCTTGACAACTCCTGTGGTCTTCTGGAAAAACCTTTTGTTTCTTTAGCTTCCCCAATCCTGCTATATGGTAGCGAAGTAGGGGGAATTGACTGTAAGTTCAAAGATTCAGATCTTACCAAAAAAATCCACTTAAAATTTATTAAAGAAACACTTGGGGTGCACTGTAAAGCATCCAATGTTGAATGTAGAGCAGAACTTAATAGACGACCTATTCATAACAAAATAATTTATTCAATATTCAATTTTCTTCATCATATTTTAACCTCTGAAAACACTTTAGTTCTTGATATATTTACTGATCTGAAAAATCAAATGAGTGGATAAAGAAGATGAAGAATATGCTAAATAGCCTAGGTATGTTTTTTTTTATTTTTAATGACTTTTCAAATATAAAATACAACTTAAAGTCAATTAAACAAAGAATAAATTATCAATATTTGCAATTGCAAAATGCTGAAATTCATGAGTCCCAAAAGTTAAGGTTTTTCCAGGAGATTTACAACATGGAGAAAAGACCTCATTATGTCAATACTTTCAAGAACAGAAATGACAGGGCTGCTGTTTGTAAAATTCGCATAAGTGCACATTCTTTAATGATTGTAAGCGGAAGGCACTTCAATATCAATAAAAACGAAAAGACATTGTCCAATATGCAAAACAGGACAGGTAGAAGATGAAAATCACTTTATTTTAAAATGCAAAAGATTTGAACAAATCAGACTCAAATTTTATGACAAAGTGTCGAAAACACTGAATTAATTTTTTTTTTAATAATGTTGAGAATAAAATGAAAATTTTATTAAATAACAAATCATACCCCATTTTAAAACTTACTTCCTCTTTCATCTCAAATTGCTTAGCAATAAGAAAATCTTTATTACTGTAACATCTACATCTACATCTACATTGTACGACAATCCATCAATGGTGATGATTACTTGTCGGGCGCAGCGCGAACAGACAAACAATTTCTAAAAAGAGTGAAGATCATATAAACAGTGACAAGATAAAATTATATACAAAATGTATTTACAGACTGAAGTTTGTTGCTTAGTTGTAATGGCTTTGGACTAATGACTTAAATTGGTCCAAAGTGGATGCCACGAGTGTTGCATGTGACAGAGAATTCCATAAGACAACTGTGTGTGGGAAAAAACTGTACTTGAAATAATTTGTTCTAGTGTTGAAAAGTTGGTACTGTAAAATGTTAGAATTCCTGGTGTGCATGATGGGTTGTTTTACAAGGTAGAGGTTAGGATCTATTGCTACTAAGTTGTGTGTTATCTTATACAACATAGTCACTCTGTTGATGTTTCTTCTGTTTTCAAGTGTGTTCCAATTTAGGTGGTTAAGCATAGATGTAACACTGCTTGTGTTGTGATACCTTTTTGTTACATATCGGGCTGCTCTTCTTTGTACGCTTTCTATTTTGTCAATGTGTTGTTTAGCATGATGTGCCAAAATTGAAGAACAGTACTCCAGGTTTGATCTTACCATGGATTTGTATGCTATACTTTTGGTTTCTTCCTGTTTGATCTGCAAGTTTCTACGCAAAAAGCTTAAGATTTCATTAGCTTTTGCAGTAATGTTATTGATGTGTGTGTCCCATGACATATTGTTTGACAAAGTGATACCTAAATATTTTGCAGTATTTACTGACTCGAGAACGTGATCTTTGAGTGTATAATTGAATACATGAGGTGTGTGTGATCTTGTTACACTTAAAGAATTAAATTTTTGTGGATGATACTGCATACCCCATGTTGATCCCCAGATTGCTAGGTTATTTAAGTCCATTTGCAGAGTGACACACTCTTTGTGGTTTTCTATTGTTCGATATCAGATACAATCATCTGCAAATAAACGTGTCTTAGATGAGACTGATGCTGGCACGTCATTAATGAACACAAAGAAGAGCAGTGGCCCAAGGACCTACCCCTGAGGAACACCACTGACAACAGGCATTTGACTAGAAACCTCACCATCAAGAACTACCCGTTGTTGCCTATTGTTAAGGAAAGCAGAGATCCAATTCCAAATGTTTCCCCTGATGCCGTAATTGTCAAATTTTCTTAACAGTTTCTTGTGGGGGACCTTGTCAAATGCCTTAGAAAAATCCAGAATAATTAGATGTTTTTTTTACCAGTATGTAGGTTGTTTAGTAGTTCATGACTGAGTGTAAGTAACTGTGTTTCACAACTGCACTTTGATCGGAAGCCATGTTGACAATCAACCAAAATGCTATGTTGATCAAGGGGTTTTAACATGTTACTGACAACAATATGTTCAAGAAGTTTACAACATATACATGTTAATGATACTGGCCTGTAATTGCTTGCTAAGTATTTTTCCCTTTTCTTAAAGTTTGGAACTACGTTTGCTTGTCTCCAATCTGTGGGTACCTCACCTCTTGATAAAGATGTATTGAATATGGTGGTTAGAAGAGGTGCAAATTCATGTGCATATTGTTTGAGAATGCATGAAGAAATTTCATCAAGACCTGTGGCTTTAGATGGATCTAGTTTGTTTAATAGTTTTTCAGTACCGTTGGCTGTAACTGTGATGTCAGGCATAGATGGATAATTATCTGTGAGAGATAAGGGTAATAACAAAATTAACGAACACCGAGCAATCTTCCAAAAGGAAAGGCAAAACTCAACAAACAGACAAAATCAGTCAACAACCGGAAAACTGAGAAAACCGCAATGGCCCTGACTTGGTACAGGCATTTCCAAGGAAATGGTGGGTTGAATCAGATTTTACGGCGCCAAACCTCCCGCTTCCATTACGGTTACAAGGTTCCGGTTGTCACTATAACAGCATTTTTAACAATAGTGGGACAAATTAGGTATAATAGTAGTCAACGCAGTACTTTATGAAAATCCATCGTTTATTATCGTCTCTGCAGAACGGTTTAACGATGGAAGTTCTTCATTTTCACATTCAGGTGTAAATACAGAGTGATATTGTTTGCTTAAATTTCTGCTTTTTGTCTTGTTTTGTCTCTTGTCTCAAAGGTGCAACTCCTGAGCTGTTTTTCTTAGTGTTTCGTATATAATTCCAGAATATTTTCTGTTTTTGTACTAATTCTGAGTTTTCGTCATAGCATATTATGTTTTCGAGATAGTTCCAGTATGCTCTTCTAGTTTCTTTCTGGAGCCTTTGCTTAGTGTCTATATTGTTTCATCGCTATTTTGTTTATTTTCCCTTTAATGTTTAAAACCGATATTTTTCATATCACGTAACGATTCCAATTATCGCTAATCGCTAAGCGTTGTCAAGGACGCACGTAGTATTTATTATCTTGTTTTCTAATATGACGTTATAATGACGTCACATCACCAAATTATTGATAATTAAGTGATTAACGATATATAATATTAATTGTGTTTAAAAAAATGTCAGTGTCTCAACAAAAATTATTTAATTATGAATACAATACAGGGGCGGATCCAAGATTTCAAGTTAGGGGGGGGGGGGGCGCACTAAAAAAGATTGCGTCGAGCGGAGGGAGGCGCGAAATTTTTGGGGTATTTCGTGTGAAAAATCACGATTTTACACCAAAAAATCATATTTTTTCCAATTGCGAAGGGAGGCGCGAAAATTTTTGGGGTATTTCGTGTGAAAAATCACGATTTTACGCAAAAAAAATTATATTTTTTCCCATTTTAGGGGGGGCGCGCGCTGGGTGCGTCCCCCTCTGGATCCGCCCCTGCAATATAGCGATAAATAATTAAAGATTTTTTTAAAACTCGAGGACGTTTCTCAGTCATCTCGTTTTAAAAAACATCGTTAATCACTTAGTATTGTTTTTGTGTTTTTGTGTTGGTTCATTCTCTTGTACAGTTTGTTTCTTTTTCTGATCAGAGATTTTATTTCCTTGTTAATCCAGAGTAGTTTTCTTTTGGAGTTATTTATCATTGTGGTTGGAATAAATTCATTCATGATGACAATAATTTTCTGTTTAAAGTGTTCCCATAGATGATCTATATTTGGGTTTTGGTCTATCATGAGGCTATTTAAATCTATTGCATTTTGGCTCTGTCTAATTCTATATATGTTTTTTTTCTAAATGTGTTAGGTACTCCTCATCAGTTAGTTTGGGTGGTTTGTAGAAGCTACCTATGTATAAATCATGTGACCCTTTGATTTGAAACTTGATCCATAGTTGTTCGCTAGTTTCTTCTGATTTTAATTCAGATGGCTCGATCGGAACTAAGATATTTTTTTCGAAACTAGTATAAAAACCCCACCATGTGCATCAGTTTTACGATCGTTTCTGTAAAGAATATAACCAGGTGGAAACACCTCTGACGATTGTACGTCTTTATGCAACCATGACTCATTACCACAGGCACTTGTTTTTGGTAATTTTTTTTTACCTAGATACTATATATATACTACAAGGTATGTAACCGTTCATTTGTAAAAAATCTAGGTCTTCGGGATTTTCGCGTTTTTTCAACTCGACGGACGCCAGCATGGAGGAATGGCCTACATCATCTGAAACTACGATAATTTATCTACAAAATGATGTATAAAACACCTACCTTTGCTGAACCTCAACAATGCAATAGACCTTTTTCCACGGGTCAGTTATCAGCTTTCATCATCCAGTTGGTCACCTGGCAACTTCTAACCCGCAGTGAATGAAAAGTTCAAGGTCGAACTCAGGTAAAGTATTTGATTGGTCGAAGTTTCTCATTACATTTAGCAAGCTGGAATTCTGAAGTTTATTTTTATAATTTTTCATCAAAATGGAGAAGATGCAAAAAGAAACATGTGATGCTGTATTAATTTTCCCGCCTATAAGACTTTCAGTTCTGTTGATATACTTCAGGGAAAAATCCCGAAGTTGTATAGAAAGTTCACAAATTTTTTAATTCTAAAAATAGCCACAGATTTGCATTCAAACTACACTTTTATTCTAAGAAATTAAAACACTTTTATTAATTTTTTTTATTGGAATGCAATATATATAATTTTCTAACATCTCAGTATTTTTTATAGCATTTTTATTACAACTTATCTTATTTTTTCTTTCACTGCGGGTTAGAACTTGCCAGGTGACCAACTGGATGATGAAAGCTGGCAACTGACCCGTGGAAAAAGGTCTGTTGCATTGTTGAGGTTCAGCAAAGGTAGGTGTTTTATACATCATTTTGTATAGGCCATTCCTCCATGCTGGCGTCCGTCGAGTTGAAAAAACGCGAAAATCGCGATGACCTAGATTTTTTACAAATGAACGGTTACGTACCTTGTAGTATATATATAGTATCTAGGTAAAAAAAAATTACCAGAAACAAGTGCCTGTGCTCATTACCTATAATTATATCTGGTTTTGTTGACTGTTAAATATTCCATATCATATTTCTTATTTTTTATGGATTGGCAATTTATTACTAAAACTCGTGGAGGAGCATCATTTCTTTTATTTGCAGTGTAATTCCGATGCTGCAGTTGGACTACCGATTGGGTTTTCATTGAAGGACGAGTCATTTAAGGTCTCATACTCATACTCCATGCAGATAATTGGTATAACAATAATTATTCATGTTCATTTATTTACATATTATGTATAATTTGTATCACATTTTATTATGTAATGGGGTTCACCTATCCCATTCCCGACTGGTGGCGCATGTGTACTATCAGTTATTCGATTCCAAGATGGCGGATGGCGATTAGCTGTGGACAGTGCTAAAGCTCGAATATGATCTACTACGCCGAAATGCATCGACAAACTGACTTGATTGAAAGGTACATATTACACCGAAAACCCAAGCATACGATTTATGTTCGTTACTTTTCAATATTATTGTATTTGTTGAATGTCCAAGTTGCCCCGACTGAAAAGAAAACATCATTAAAATTATGATGAGGGATCAGTTTGAATGTGCTTTCGTGACAGGATTCAGAGGCAAGACCAGGAGAATTTGTCATATTTATGATTGAAAAAGAAGATTTTGAAGTTAACTGCCTCTATAAAACCAGATGGGAATCATATTCAGGTATAGGTGAGGGAAAAAAAATCATTTTTATTAAAAAAAACTGACCCAACTTTTTACACACCTTTTCTTTTTATTAAATATTCAAAAACAACACACTGAAAGCATCATATACATGTCATCATTCAGAATGTGAAAAAACGGGGCATATTTTCAATAGAAAAAAAGTATGGGGCTTTCAATAGGGGTACCCTCATACGTTTTTTAAGAAACATTTTACATTTAAAAAAAAACCATTATTTTTTTCACAATTTTCACAATTTTTTTTATCTTTGAAATATAAATACACAATCATGTGTAATTACCTCAATAAATATACTAATTTAAATGATGCTCATAACATTCGGTATACATCTTTATGAAATTTGTACAAAAAATGTATTCCTTTTTTGTCTGGTATATTTTCAAGACTGCAGCAATAAAAAAAAAAGTCACTATGGTTTCAAAGCATACCTTGTCCAAATATCCTTATACCCTTGGCTAAATGGACAATATATGCTTCCATACTAAAGTAAAAAAGTTTTTTCTTAAATTTAATGCCAAAAAGGGGGCAAAATTATTCCCAGACTCATATGGAGCATCTGAGTTCATGTCAGTTCGGATTTTTAGTTGTTTGAGCGTCTCAGTCTTCAGTTTTCTGGGTATTCGTAATTTTTTGTCAGCCATTAAATATTTATCTTTTTGTCATGTTATACTTGTATATTTATATCATATATTGTTATTAAAGTAATATATTGACCCTTTAAGTTTAAGACTATTTAAGCGAAGGGGCTAGTCGCTACTAACAGTAGCTAGAGAAAAAATGGTTTCATGAATCACGAAAACATTAACAACTTTTTAATGAATATTATTACCTCATGTAATCAGTGTCAACAAATACACACATTAAACATTAACTATCCTATGGTGAAGATTAAAATACATGTACATCTGTAGTTAATAATATGTCGTAAATACAGTCCTTTGTACAAGATGCTTTTGAAGTACTGATTTGAGTGGTTTATTTATCTGTATGTGTAGTTGTGTAACATTACAATCATTATGGCTTCTATAGTACAAGGTAGTACATTTCAATAAAGTTGAAAAGATGTCAGTTCAAATCTGACTGGAAGCTAATCTATGATCTGTTTAATGTGTGTTTGATGATATTGACTGTATTAACTAACTTCAACTAAGCAACTTGGGCACAAGTCCCTTGCTTAATGAAAGTTTTGAAGGACTGCTCCTTTTTCAGTGTGATTTTTATACGACCACATAACTTTTGTTGTGGTGGTATTATGTTATTGGCCCGTAGACAAAATGGTTTCCTATCTCATAGGTGGTGTAATGGTTAGCATTCTCGCCTTGAATGTGTTAGATCCATGGGATAGAGCCCCAGTCTGGTCAAACCAAAGACTATAAAATTGGTATTTGTTGCTTCTCTACTATTAAAGCATGCAAGTAAGAACAAAGACTGGCCGGCTAGGAATCGGAATATTAATTAGTGTGCCCGAGTGGAGTGACATGTCTTCCCACTCACTTGTTTTCTTTATTAGACACCAACAATTTTATTAGTGAAAGAGGGAGGGGGGCATGGGATTTTTTATGTCTGTCAGTAGAGAATCAAATTTTTTTTTCAAGCATCGGGTAGATCAAAAATATTTTTTATACATACATGAGATAAAAGATACATGCATACGAGACCTAAAAAAATAATTGTGTGCTTAGGGTTACCGGTAACCCTGTGAAAAAGGTTAGGTAAAGGTGACCAGGATTTTTTTTTTTTTTTGCATTGGATATATTGGGCATGCAGATGTTCCAAGACTGTGCTTGTTGAGAAAAACTAATAAAATAGCTAGGATTATAGGCACTAAATTTTAGGTAGGGTCGAGTTAATCTAAACAAGCAATATTTTTTTAGAGCTGAGGTGTATTCAGGTCTACTTTAAAATTTGGACAATGTGGAAAATAAACGATTTTTATTCTAAAAAAAATCCCCCCCCTCAGTAGTAAAATAGTTAGTGCTTTATGTCTTATTAAATATATTGAACACTATGCTTAGAGGAGCCATTCCTTAAGTAAAAATAATATAAACTTTTTATTCAATCAACACTGGAAGACATCTAACATAATAATCCCGACACTGAGAAGCCGATGTCCTTAAATAAATAAATAAATAAATAATAAATATTATTTATTATTATTATTTATTTATCTAACATAATAATCCCGACACTGAGAAGCCGATGTCCTTGATTGGGCTTGAGATGTCATTATGTGCCTAGCAAACCACGTCGTAATTCCCTGGCGTCCAAGGAACTCTCGTCGCATGGTCAGTCTTCTTGATAGCTACCCTCATCTTGTTAAACACATCATTTGTGGCATTTTACACGAATACATATACATTTTTTGTAAATCAATATCGTAGTTTACATTAGTTACGTTATTAATGCTAGCCGAGGAGTTCCGAAAGTAATAACTGATGGAACACATGCGCCGCCTATTAGCGTAAAAATCGTAGGTGAACCCCATTTGGGCTATGACCATATCCTGTTGATGAGTTTGTGCCAATAAAAGAATTTTGAATTTTGAATATTTTTCATTTAAAACGTAACATTGGTGCATTTATACATGTAGGGTCTTGGTATAAAATAGAAGGTCAATTTCTGTTAAAATAAAATACTCACCACATTAATAATGTAAAACTTCTGTGTACTCGAGTTTTGGCGTAACTTTTGTCATGCATGCTTTTGTACATGTTGTCAAATGCAAGCGATTTCCGGAAAAGTATCATAAGCCCGCTTCTTGCAAACAGATTGACAGATAACCAAAAATCAAGATGCTTGGAAATTGTTACGTTTGTTTCTATAAATTTATAAATGACATTACATTGATTATTTCGTATTTATTATTCTATCATAACGAACATATAATTATTTAATATTCAGTACGACAGAATATAGATTTATCAAAGTCGTACAACAATGCTATTAAAAAAACAAACGTCTGCGTCATGAAAATGCATTGTCATCAATTGTCATCAAATTTATATTGAAAAAAACCCAGGACAACCTAGGCCTGGGGTATGGGAGATAACTCTATTTTCAGTGTCTTCTCAAATATATGATCATCTGTGCGTTTGAAAATTCCCCCTCAATTCCAAGCTTCTTGGTGACAAAGATTGTTTACATTGGATATGGCCAGTTAAAAAAATGTCTCCTTTTCCTTTTACCTTTCCATAGCTGTGCTCCTTGCAGGGCTCACCGAACCAGGCGAAGTGGGCGAAGTTCTTGCCCTATATCGACTGAAGTCGCTCTCCCTCGACTACAAAGCGAAATTAAAGTCGCCTTGTTGTTTCTTTTTGCAAGTCACTCTTTTCTTGCAAATAATCTTCGTTTTATTTTTATGCAATTATGGCATACATGCCAACCCTTATTGTTCCAAAAGCGGTAGGGGGGGGGGGGAGGCTGGAAAATTTTTTGACGAATAGATGCAAAATGGTGCACTCTGAGAGCATTTGGGGTTGAACAACTACCATACAGCTTCTGTCATCTTATATCACAATATATGTCTGTAGTTCTTGTTTTGTTTCTCGGTGACGTACTTTCTGTGTTTGTGTTTTCGTAAATCCGGATTAGTCTACGGTTTTTTTAATTGATACCTCGGTTTTCATAATAAAAAGAAACTCAATATGTGTACCAACTTAATTTTTTTATTAATTGAAAAGGATAATTCAAACATCAATATTTAACTGTCAAATCAATTCATGTTTAATGATTGAGAGCTTCATATGTTGCCGATTTGGCTCTTTTAAGAAGGATGGATTCCATTCGTGGCATTCTGTCTTTTTAAACACATTGATTTTGGTGGTAAGAAGTCCACAGAGAGTGTTCCTAATACCGTGTACATCGCTGTATACACTGGTAGCTGCATGGCCCTCTTTACCTCTACCCAGCTGACTTTTCATATCGGTGGTAAGTTTTTTTTTACCATACTGAAGAGGGTCTCACAGTAGGCATTACTGTGCGGAATGTGATCGACATGCTTAGCTAATCTACATAATGTAGGATACATCAGATTTCGAGTAGCTGGGTCCTTAAGCTTTTGCATTGATGACCAAAATAGGTCAATACGGTCACCAATCTCATACTAGGGATTAACGTGGATTCCATTGATTGGTGGTTGAATAATTTGTTCAGGGAGTGCAGAGATGAGTTCAAGCAACGATTGCTGGGATACTGTTTTCCTGTTTAAAGGGTCTATCAAAACAGCATGTTTAATGATAGCATCATTCAGTGGGAATTTATTTTTAATGTACGTCAGACAACCAACATAGAACGATCTCACCTCTTTCCTAAATATTGACACTCCGCTAGTACCCTCCATGTTGTTTTTCTGTATGCACTGTATAGCAGAAAACCCTATGAAAAGTTCCTTATCCGGTTTTTTGATTTCAGAATTTTCCAAGTCCACTGTGAGTGTGACAGCCAAACAATCATCAACTATTGCAGTGGGTATTTACACCCTTTCTAGATGCTTTTATGAATGGATAAGATGACGTCCATGACTTTTTAAAAGAGTTGTCATACCGTGGCGTTGTTTTTTTTTCTTTCCTGGTGTATTAGACATGATTTCATTCATTTGAAGTTCAAAAATTAGCGCATAGACAACTTTTTCAAATAACAGAGAAAAGAACGTTTCCATTGATTTAACTACTTCACACTTAACCAATGGAAATAACTCTTACAAAGTTTGTCATCTATGCATCGTAATTTTAAATGGGACTTCATGTTTATTTTTATGTCGGCAACAATATTTTGTCATGATTTTTAATGTATAATTTTTTTAGCAGTAATGTTTTACAAAACCGGTAGGCGGTAGAACAGATTAAAAATCGGTAGTCTCCCGCGTAAATCGGTAGGGTTGGCAAGTATGGGACTAAAGCTGATTGTCAAAACAATGGAAAGATACATAAGAATAAGAGGAAAAGGTTTGAATTAAAGCAATAAAGAAGGTTTAAGTTTAATTTGTTGATACAAAAGTATCACGGCAAACTTCTGCAAATTTGTACTGACGAAATTCCAGGTGAATATTAAATCCCAAATCTTAAAATATACAAACAGACGCTTCCTTTACCAAATTGGCCGCTGAATTGTGTTATATTCTAATTATTTTCACAAAACTTGAGTTATTTGTAGCTTTTTAAAAGCTAAACAATCAACATGTCTAAGTTTTAAACACGGCGATCGTGGGGACGTAGGAAATCGGGGGAAGGAAGCGAACATTTAGATGTCATTGACAGATTTCAAGGCAAAAATGAATAAATCTAAAATCAATAAATATAAGATCAATAATAATAATAAAACAAATACAAAACATGAATTTAATGTTAAATATGAAAGATATAAACAAGATATTAGCAAAGACACACTTCAAATGCCAAAAAAAGTTAAAAAAACCCACATTTTTGTGAAAACATGTCTCCCTGTCATGCCTTCACTTCTCCCTCATCTTCTAAGACAACTAAAGAATAACCAGAATCAAATGAATACAACTGGAGCACAGAATTTGAAGGAATTTAACAATACAGCTGGGTGGCTGTCTGTGTTTTTTGTGTGTTTTTTTTTTAATGAATTAATCAAGTAGAGTCACCATCAAACCACCCCTCCCCCTCCCCAGCCGATTTGAAAATAAAAAAGACAAATGCAGTCATTTGGTAATTTGGACATCCACTTTGTCAATTATAAGAATTCAAAAGCTTTTTGTTATTGGTAACTAGTTATTTTTTATCTCACAAACAAAGAAACTAGAAAAGGATGGGTGTGTGATAACTTTCCTCGACAATTTCATTTTTTTCTGGGTGCCATCCATGAAAAACATAAATTTAAATATTTTAAAAATCTGATAGTAAAAGTTTGTAAAATTTGGTGCAATGATGTCTATATGTCTATTCTTCAGTGTGACATTTTTTGGTGGAAATTAATTGACAGGAATATTTTTAATCCGATTTTTAATACCAAGGTGGTCCTCAGGGCATCCCCCCTTTTTTGCAGTTTCCACTGTTTTGCACGTGATTATCTCCAAACAGGATTTTCAGATATGCTAGATATTTCATATTTATTCAACAACAACACTCTCGAGTGTATTAAAGCCAAAATATTCCCTTTCAATCAGAAATAAATGTGCATATCTGTTAGAATCTTCCGAAACTAGTATTACCATCTGGCGTCAAGAATACCCCCAAAATTGCTATATTTAGGATGTGCTATGGAGAAAACGGCACGGTGAAATATTTTGAAACTTTGGCAGATAATGTATTTAGACATAACTATTCCATGATGCAAATTTAAAAAAAATTGAATGATGGGAAAATTTTAGGGTAACCCAGGTCTACCACCTTAACATCACTGCGTCATTGCCAGAGTATTTTTGGGATATTTCTTATATTCCTCGATATTACCTGCAGGGGCGTAGCTGAGGCTTAATAGTGTGCACGCCATAATTCTTGAGAGGGGGAGGGGGTCTGGGATATTTTATTTTACGAGATGCAAAATGGTGCGATCTGGGGCCATTTCAGGGTTTCATATAACATAGAATCAAGCACAATTTTAATGACTTTGATAGACAAGAATTTCTTAAAATTGTCCAAAATCTGCCCTTCGTGTCTTAGCAGATATGAACACCTCCATTGCTTTGTACAAGTCCACTTCAAGATCTCGGTTAATATGCATCAATCCAAGGGAAGATAGCCTGTCATTCTTCATGGTCGACCTAACATAAGTTTTCAAACGTCTCAGTACACTAAATGACATTTCAGCAGTAGCGCTTGCTACTGGCATGGTTAACAAAACACATAGTTTTATTAATATTGTATCTATAGAAGGATAGAGAACAGGATTTACAGAATCAAGTGTGGTACAAAGTGTTGTTGGCAAATCATTACGTTTACTAATGACCCAGTGGGTTCGACATCTGGCTACTTTTCTCCTGAAATCCTCTAATGACAAATAAATGTCAGCCTGATATGCATGCCTCGTATATTGTAGCAAAATGATCATCAGTTAATTTATCTACAGCACGGGGCAGTAGATGCTGTGCATGGAAGCGGTTTTCCGATTTAAGGAGACATGATTCAAGTTCGTAATCAAATTGTCCAAAAATGGATAGTACAAAGAAATTCGCCAATACTGTCTTGGCGTTTCCGCGGGGTGATTGGCTCTGGTAGTCTGTCTACCACATCGCCTGGGCATACTATCAGATATTTCAAAAGATTTGGCTGAGTTAAGTGCAGACTGATACAACTCATCCTAGACCGAATCGTTCTGTCGTTCAGCTCTTAGCATTTCAATCACGGTCTTGGATTCTTTGATTGCTTCAAGAAGGTCGCATTCGTTATCTTGGAGGAATGTTGACAGATAAACAGTGCTATGTAAAATATGTTACGCTACTACCAAAGCTATGATAAACTGAAGCCGCGTGATGGATGCAAGAAACTTTGTCATCGCCTTGGTTTTGTAAGCGTTCTAACGCATGGACCACAACTGGATATTGACGTCTTAAAGGCATACAATGCGTCCGCTCGACTTGTCCATCATATAATTACCATACAACAGTTATTAGTACGTCTTATTAGTGATATATTAATTATACTGATTTAATTAGACTGCTAAAAGTAACAATACATATTTATTTATCTTGTTTTAACCTGCCGATGTGCACGCCATGGCGTGACAGTGTATATACAGCTACGCCTCTGACCTGACAGATAGACTTTCTCAGCTATCTTACGATGTATCCCTTTATTATTATTATTACAAGTGTGGACACAGAAATGTGCAGTCCAAAAGGCAAATGTGGATGTCAATATTTCATATTATAAACATTAGAAGAAAAAAAATCATAGACACAGGGGTCCTGGATTTTTTTGATAAAAAACTAATCCTGGATTATCATTTTTGCTTAAAGTCCGGTCCTGTGTTTATTTCAAATTTTCATCAGAGCTCCCCTCTCCCTCCCGAGGAATATACAATTGTATCATTAATAATAAATTAATAAATAATAAATTCAGATTTTCTATTTAAAATAAATCTCATTTACAAAACCACTGATATTTGTTAAATTTTTAACCTTGTTTTAGTCGCAACAAATTTTATTTTTCTCTTTAAACTGTCGAAACATAACATTTATTTAACTGTAAAATTCACAAATAAAATTCACACTCCCTTTTTTCCCTTTTTCTTGCTTAAATCAATGATCAACAATATTCTAGAATCTAACAAATGAATAAATATAACATAGATTTCCTTTACATGCATCTTTTTACCATGTGGAGTCAGTGTGTTTTAAATCGGTCATCCAATCAGGAGGCTCATTATTCTTGTCCAAGATAAAAATGCATCGCTAAAATTACCTGTGGGTGTTTCCCCCCTTTAACTCGTAAATTTACATAGAAATCGGAGATATTTTGTCATAAAACTTCACACATGGTTTTGTCTATCATATTTCTTCATCTGAGAAACATGCTACTGGACCAGGGCTATAAAAAGATTCGCCTTATTCGATCTCTTAAAAAGTTTATATTCCGATACCAAGATCTTGTCGAAATATATTCCGTCTCTGCAGAAAAGATTATAAACGATGGATTTTCATATAGTGAAAATGTATAAAGATGTGTCAACAAAAATGTCAATTATATTTTTTTATCAATATGTGACGTAAAAGTGTCTTTGACATTTACTTCACTGAGTTTGGTGCTGCTTTGACAACTGTTTTACCTGTTTTGTTCAAGTATTGTTATAAATACTGTTATAGTGACAGCCGGAAACTTTGAGCCGTAATGAAAGCGGGAGGTTTGGCGCTTTAAAATCTGATTCATCCCACTATTTCTTTAGAAATGCCTGTACCAAGTCAGGATCATTACGGTTTTCACAGTTTTCCGGTTGTTGACTGATTTTGTCTGTTTATATACTTATGAGTTTTGACTTTCCCTTTGTAAGATTGTTCGGAGTTCGGTAATTTTGTTATTACCCTTATTTCTTGAAGACAAACATAAAATTGTATTGCATTTATCATATTTTATAAGTATCAACAGTTTTTTCAACACCGTATCTGTTTCTCGATACAACCGCCCGATTACAGTGATCCGTGACCCAGTTTTTTTCTTAATAATGTTGTTTAATCATTATTTCCAAATATATGATTAATTTTTATGTATATCTTTCAAAATAAGAAAATGGTTGGAAATGCAAGACATGCCTAAAGCTGAGTGGATTGCAAATTTATCAAAACATCGAATTTTGTTCAATCTCTAGCACAAATCAACCCGTGGTGTAACTCTCGGAAAATAATTGCAACTTTAAAGTTACAATACAATACAATACAATACAATACAATAAGCTTTATTTAAAGTCGGAAAACATCACACATTACAACACAAGCTCTAATGAGCTTTTAAATCCGACATAAGAATATGCATATACAAATAATAAAACAAAAACATGCACACAATATTTGTTAAAAAAAAAAACAAAAAAAACATTGTCATATTAAAATTTTCTATGAAATTTCAAACCAAATTAGAATATGAAAGCAATTTAAAACACAGCAGTAGCAGAAGCATAATTTAAAAGCACATTATATATTGATGTGAATAAACAAAAAGCATGGATAAAATGAGACAAATAGAAATCAAAATTTTTAAAATCACATGCATCTATATCTAAAAATATTAAAAAATAAAGCAAAAAAGTATGAAAATAATTTAAAATCATGCACAGAAGCTGCAGTGACATGAGCTGCCATTCCAAGAGTTTAAACTCTTAAATTGATTGAAAGATGTTTCTTTCCTGAAATGGTCTGGCAGCTCATTCCAAGTTTTTGAAGCATAGTATCTAAAAGAGTTCAATCCATACCGGGTAGTCTTGACTGTTGGTATATGTGCTGTATTGCTGTACCTTAAATTATATTCATTATTTTTTAAAGTTACAAGATCATGTAGATATTGAGGGGTTTCCTTATTTATAATTTTAAATGTTTCAATGGCTATTGTACGTATACGCCTAATTTTTAGAGAAGGTAATTTTGATTTAGCCAGAAGTTCTTCATATGTGGAGTGGTTTTCATTATATATAAATTTTAGTGCTCTCTCTTGAATTTTTTTCCCATCTTTTTAGTATTGGCTTCAGAACAAAAAATGCCAAATTACTGGGCAGTAAATTAAAGTTTGATAGAATAAATGAGCGATATATAGTTAATTTGCCTAATCTATTTAAATATTTGCCCATTCTTTTTAATACATTAAGTTGCCTAGAAGCTTTTCTACAGATATTTGTGATGTGAGAGTTAAATTTTAATTCATAATCAATTGTTACTCCAAGGAGCTTAACTTCATCCTCAGTTTTTATAATATTACCATTTAAATTAAAAGAAATATTTTTAGATTGTGTTTTTTTACCAATAGCAATTGCTTGGAATTCAGAACACACCCTTTATATCTTTCATTCAAGAACAACTGTGAGTAATATTACTCTGGATAACCAATTATACAGTGTTCTATTCACCCTTTGAAAGACAGATAGATCTATATGTCAAAACAACAAATTACAGCACACGCTCTGAAAGACTGGTACTATGATTGCACATAGCTCATCAAATTGTTGCGGTGTTGTTGTTGATGCATAGAACTGAGAATTCTTCTATATTGCGGAGCTTGTGAGACTTCGAAATACTACTTCTTTTGATATCGGAAAAATCCGTACATGTTTTTGTTTCACCCCTACGGAGTTACGTCCCTTTAACTTAGTACAAAAAAATTGAACGTGTGTGAAATTTTTAACAAGCATTACCATATAATCCCAGGTTTAAAGGTAATCAAAGTTGATAGATAATATTATCATTGATATAGACTAGATATTGATAGATTAAATTCACAGCATCTGATAACTATCATCGCAGAAAATGACACAAATCCCTATTCTTTTCAACCGCATGGGGTATCCTGGCGTGAATTAGTACCAGATAATTGCCGAATCCCATATTGCCGAGTCCATATTGCCGACTTTTGCTAAAAATGACAAAGTTTCATAATATTATTTTTTATTTAAAAAAAATATTGATGATGTGTACATATTTTATTGAAAGCAGTAATTTTTTGTGCAATTTTAATAAGAAAAACCATAAATTGGCATAATCAAATCAAATGCACTGATGAATAGGAGATGCCGATCCTCATTACTCAAATAATTGAAGAACAATGGAAATAAACTACAAATAAGTAAATGTTTATTTAGAGTTTTACTAAGTCTCGCTCAAATGCAAAATTTGGGACCCTATTTACATGTGTATTCTCATATGTTTATGCTAGTTATTATTCACAGAGCATATGTTTTGAAATTATTTCTTGGCATCCTTCATCTTGACAGAAATCATGGTTGTCTGCAGGACTAATCCACCGTATATCCTTTTGACATTGAGCTCGAATGCTATAATCTAAACTCCCTTGTATGTCGGACCATTTCAAAAGAAATATTAATTTAATTATTTACAATATTCCTTCATAAATTAGAAGCATTATTCTACTTGCAATAACAATATTTTTCATATGTCGGCAATTTGGGAATCGGCTAATTGGACTCGGCAATTTGGGATTCGGCAAACTGGGAATCGGCAATTTGGGATGCTACCCCTGCCGTTACCAAATTTCGATAACGTAACAACTTGTTGGCTTTTGTCACGCTTCCCGTAGATTTTTTGTATGAAATACTTTAATAAACTTAAATTACTAATATAGTTGTTTAACTGTACAAAAAAACAGTTTGACACCTGACTAGTGTCAATCTTATGAAGTGTGTTGTTGTTTTTACCTGAAAGAAAATGGCGTATCCTAATTTCGATAGGGGAGATAATTTCAACTCATTCGGCCCAAAAAAATATCGTCTCCGATATATCTCGGCCCAAAAAATGTCGACACTAATCACCAAGTTCGAAGATACTGTGTCTGTGAAGTATATATTTTTTCAAAAATTGCAGACTGCTAGAAATGTAGAAAAATGAAATATTTTATGAAGCCTCGAGATGACCTTTGATTGTAGTTGATAAAATTCGAGAGTTTTTTAATGGAAAAAAAGGCTTAATTTAAAAAAAATAAATATACAGATATAAACTTACCAAAAAAATCATAGATTTAATTAGTTTTTCATTGCTAGCACATTATTTTCACTTCTGTAAGTTGTCATTCTTTAAAGATGCATCTGAACGTCATTTGAACAATTTCATAATATGACACCTTTGGCTTTCCATACGTTTTATTTTTGGACAGGGATTCCACTATGTTCTATTTTTAGAATATATTAGCATAGATGTAGATGATCAAGACAGTGACATTTCAGTGGATTCTAATTAAGTTTTCATGAGGAAAAGTAACGATTTTCGTTCAAATCAAAATGATATTAGTGAAAACATAGTTTTTCTAGTCTAGGATGAATAAAATAAGTTACTCGCCTCTCTGAAAGACATTTTCTCGATTTTTGTTTACTTGTGGTAGACGTCAACACTAGGTCGTTCTATACCAGATACTTTTATTTACCAATTGTGGGCCCACGAGGGGCATGAATATTCACATATATAATTATTTAAAACATAACATGTTTAACAAACTCAAAGACAAAGATACAATAACATCTGTGTTAGCGGTAGACGATCGCCACGTCGCATTTTGCGAATATAACGGCGAGGATAATTTGTGTAGCAGTAGCCACACTGGCGAACAAAAAACTTTTAGAGCGTGCATCTGACAACGATCTTTTATTATGTACTTAAGTCAACTTCGAATAAAACGTGTTATAGACAATGATTTGATCGATGTATAATATCCAAAATGATTTTAAAAAGCGAGTCAAATTGATTATTTCCGGTGGTTTTTTCAGTTGAAATAACATTATCCGGGTCCTATTCCGGAAATAATTTCAAATTTAGTTACCAACTGACTGGTTTCCTAAATTACGCTTTATTCTGTCTGTCCTTCTGTCTACGCTTGAATCTAACACCGGTAAATTATTTGACAACAACTTACAAGAAGGTCAAGCATGGCCAAGCGCCAAAGATCTATTTTATCCTTTTTTGGCAACGTCAACGGCCCCACACAGCAAAAAACAACAAAATCATACGAATATTAAATGTTCTGTTTATCTAATGTTCAAAGTTTGTTGTTGATCATGATGATATATGCATTATTATTGTTAGTTAATTAAATAATAAAGTTTTGAACTTTCAACTGTTTTATGCTCTTTGTTTATATTTAGTGTGGCTAACTGAAATTGAGTGTGGCTAAAAGAAATTATTACCCATTAGCCACAGTGGCTAATAAAAAAAATGTCTACTGCTAACACAGTACATATATTTATAACATGTCATTTATATGCTCAGTGTGGTTGATATGTTTTTTTACATCCAGCTATGATATATGTATCATATAAATACGATGAAAAATAAACAAAAAGTTTCGGGTGATGACATCACCAGTATCCGATTGCGACACTAAAAATACTGACCTATCGAAGTTAGGTTCTTATCGAATTTCGGATACTGCACAATGTATAAAGAGACCTGTGTATAAATACCTCGAATATATGAATCCGGGTCGGTTCGCCTCGGGTCGTTTCGCTCTCATTTATTAATAGTGCTTTAAAAAATGAAATATGGAAAATACCATTGCAAATATTCGTATTTTGGATGTTGTAAGGTTTGTTCATGGGTACTTCCTCGTAATTAACATGCTCTCTTGACGTGTTTGATATTTATGTATGCCTTCACTTTCATTGTTTGACACTTGATTAAATGTGTTAAATTTCTTTGTTCACTTTCATTGTTTGACACTTGATTAAATGTGTAAAATTTCTTTGTTCACTTTCATTGTTTGACACCTGATTAAATGTAAAATTTCTTTGAACAATACAGTAATAAATTAGTATGTATGTATTGTTTGTTCTGCATGGCTTCAAATTAGTTGTTGACACCTATCAGTATCAGTTATTTTTATTGTTCAAAATCACTTCATTAGGTCAATGGTTATCATATCTGTATTTCAGAGCATGAATAATATCTTTTTACATCTTATTTATTTATTATTTGTTTTCATTTCTTTCTGTCTTTCTTTTTTTCGTTTCATTTTGTATGTGTGTGTGTTTGTAATTTTCCCCGACAATTCATTTTATTCTTTGAATTTGTTTAAAGATACGTCACCACTTTTCCCTATGACAATGCCGATGTACCTCCCAGAAATGGTTTCCTATATATGATATACCGGTAATTGCAAAATTAATGTTATGGGACACAATGTTTGACAAATCAAGACATCGTTTATACTAAATCAAGGTGAATATCTTGCAAACTTATACCATAAAGAAAATCTTGATAATTTATCACATTTAATAAATAATGCATAAAGTTTCTTTGAAATAACAAATGTAACGAAGTTGAGTCAATATGATGTAACGTTATGTTGGTTAGTCTAGCTTACACGCAATGTCACGTGGACACTTAAATTTATCGCCATTATATATTTATTTATATACGTACATGTCACAAATGATCATCAATTTGTTCAAATAACTATAAATTCATGCATAGTTACATAGCACATATACTCAAGAGTCTTTTAGACTAATTAAAACAACGTTGATTTTTTCACAATTTACTAAAAGTACCAAAAATATGTTTTCATAGCTTAATTTTTCCATCAACTTTGTCGGTCTAGAAAGTAACTTAAAATAACACCAAAAATCTCAAATCGGGTTTAAATCAAACAAACAAACGGACGACATTTCTAAAAAATAGCAGACGAATTATGACAACTATGGTTTAATTATTGGACATTTTATAAAGCATGGTATCAGGGTAAAATAAAAATGTCTGCTATTTCTAAGGAAAAGATAAAAATATGTGTACTTGCCAAAATTCTAGACATTTGGACAGAATGACCAGACGTTCCGATAAATGTGACTGTTGTGTTTATGAATATATAAATAGAACGGCTGGCGGGTGGCGCTGCAGTGCATAGGAACAGACAAAATAAATACTGTGATACCGTAGAACCCGCGATATCATAGGAAGGGAGTATACCAACAATTGAAACTGAAATTGAAGAATTTTCATTTGATGACTCTGTTGAGGACAATGAACCCTGTTGTATTTATGGAGTAGTTGAACCAGCTGCATTAAAGACCCAATAATACATAGAATTTGTCAACTGGGCTCAGTGCCATCTGTGTGAACATTGGGTACACCTGAAATTTTATGTTCCACAACGAGTTGTAAGAAAGGATACAATAATTGTGTGTCCTCATTACAAAACATAAACTTGTGATCATTGAAGTTATAATTTGTGTAAATAGTGTTCAGTTGACTTTTTTTGTTGACAGTTTTTAATCAAAGTTACTCTGACCATTTCTATGTTTTAATGAATTTATTCCTGGCTTACCATAAATCGAAACTATCAATGGAGTTATCTCCCCTATCGAATCAGGGTTATCTTGTTTCCGATTCAGTTGAGATTATCACAGGTGCTCGTAGACAGGACCCTATATGGTACCGCATGTCGTGGTACCGCCCACCAATTTATTTTCGTTTATTTTCTTATTTCTGACATATTTCGCTTGGAAAATATATGGTAACACTGACAGAGAGGTTTTCTGACACGTCCGGGTCTATCGACTGATGTACCGGTACATGTACTATGAAACTGCCCGGTCAAATGGACCCAAACTATGGTGAAATGGTCTTTAGATGGTCCCCTTTCAGAATTATATCCGACAACCCCGCCCACCAAAGAAGATGGTGGCCATTGCTAAAAATAGAAGATTCGCAAAAATTCACCTAAAAATTATCTCCTCTGAAACTGCTGGGCCAGTGGGGCCCAAACTATTGTGATATGGTCATTAGTGGTCCCCTTTCAGAATTGTGTCTGGTGAGCCCATGCAACCTGCATGCGAGATTGTCGCCATCAGCAGACATAGTTTTTACATAGGACCATGGGTTAAATGCTTAAAACTTTTCTACTGTGAGTCTGTGAAAGCAGTTACCCATGCAATTTAAAGCAAACATACTTTCAGTTATAGAATGTTTATTTTTTGTCTGATTTTGATGCAGTTTTTTCTTTAGATTCCTTATTAAATTATCTTTCAGTAGTATGTCATTGGATTTGACTACAGAATCTTCCATATACTTAGCAATAATTATGGCTTTTCTCTTTTGGGGCCAACTTTGAGCCAGGTGAGCGATTACAGGCTCCTAGGAGCCTCTAGTTTGTAAATTGGTTTCCAGGACCAGCAGGTTTGATAAATTAATAATGGGTCACTCATGCTCATCCACAATCAATTTTTCATAACACATGTTACTTACAAGACAAACAACATTGGATGAAGAAATATAAATTTGACTTTTTAGCTAGAGTTGTCTTTCTTTCCTAACTTCACTATTGAAGTAGAACAAACAAATACTATCTCCACTTCCAAATGCAGATTATCATATACTTGTTACGTAGATGATAAAGCTAAAAGTTTACCCTGTAATAAAACTTTTAGAATAATAAGAGGAGTCATGTTTATTTCACCCAGTTTCACAAGAATGGTCCAAGTGGGCTGATAAAGCAAGTTTATTAACTGCTTCTGGAATGTTATTACATGCCTTTCCGTTAATGTCCGTAAGTTCACTTCGTGAATTTTCGGAAAACTGTGTTTACAGACATGGCGGATTCAACTGTTTTATGAAATATATACACAGAAAATTATTAACTACCAATTTCTCTCTTATGATACTGAAAGTGCTTAAAAAACATGCATTTATTGGATTTGTGTATTAAAACAATAATTTTCTTGTTCTATAACTATATACATGTATTTAATTCTAGCCAAAATTACTAAACATTTTGGTACAAATCAGTTATTTCCTCTTGAAGTATATATGATAAACACATCATAACATGTCATTTTTCATATCATACCCTTTATTAGCCCTTGTTCATATATCATCCCTTGAGCCTATCAGCTCTCGGGCTGATAAAGGGTATGATATGAAAAATGCCATGTAATAATGTACAATGTATGACATACCATAATTACTATATTTTTTTGTGTGCCTACTTTTTCGACTATTTTCATTTTGGGAGATTTCCCAACTTTTAAATAAACTTATTTTTCGACTACATGTATTAGTTATTTAGACAGTTGGGAGAAAATAAATAATTTATTTGAAAATCGGTAATGTATTCTCCTCTTCTGTATGCATGTGTGTATACATATGTCTCCCTTTCAATACCCCATCATATCTAGCCAAGGGTTGCAATCCACATCCCATCCTCTTTACCCCATCTTTGCTAGCCAAGGGTTACGATTCGGGTCCCCCTTCTCTCCACCCTTGGCGGATCTAGAATACATTTTGAAATTCGTGCGCAATGCCACCTGGTGGTTTATCGAAGTTGCGCCCCTTAGATAGTCGTCATCGCCAGCCAATCAGAATCGTTTTGTTATACGTATGTTGGAGAGTTGAAAATGGCAGCGTGCAGTGAAGAAAAACTTATTGATGATAAATTTAATTTGGAAGCACTTACTGTCAACCAAGTGAAAAGTTTCAAAGCTTTGGCAGACGGGAAAGATGTTTTCATTGGAACCAAAACGGGAAGTGGCATCTTTGCTTACATTTCGTCGATAACATGTGCTCCGTGTAAAACGTCTTCTGATTGGATACGTGTACTGGTAGCCGTAACCAATGAAATATTAAAGCGTGAATCCTCAAAATGTATTCTAGATCTGCCAAGGGTGGAGAGAAGGGGAACCCGAATCGTAACCCTTGGCTTGCGAAGATGCTTTACCCTGGCTTTGCAGCTTTAACTGTAATTTTGTAATTCCTGAGCACTGCCATTTCGGCATTTGAATTTTGTCAATTATGTCCCTTGGGCCAAAACAAAATATACATTGTATATGTGTTTCAAGTTTCTTGTCAGACCCTAATGTTTTATTGATAAAAAAAGAATGCACCCAAAAACAGTAGCAATTTCCAGAATATTTTTGTTTTTGGCCAATGAAATATCAAGAAATGATGATGCTTTGTACAACAGAAATCAGTCAATGTTAGTGGTGGCTATTAAAATACACAACGTGGTTATATAGATGAAATAAATGACATGTTTTATCGTGTCACTTTAGAACCGTGTCCATGGTGCAATGATTATCGTGCTATCCTCGAGTGCGGTAGATCATGGGTATAAGCCCCTGTTGCCGTGTTGGGTGAAACCAAAGACTGAAATTGGTATGTGCTACTTCTATGCTAAGCACACAGCTTTAAGGAATATGGACAAAGATTGATTGGCTCTGTATCAGGATAATGTGTCGGAGTGGAGCAACATGTCTACCCGCAGACTGTTGTTTCAATTCAGTAATACTAGCACTATAGAAGATCGAATTATAATTTAAGTGTGTTTGTCTAGCTAGTACAAAGTGGACATCATCGTGATTTCAATGAATGTAATTTGTTCTTGCCATGATAAAGCTGATAAATTGCTCATTTGGTGTCAATAATCACTGACTAACTAACTTTATATTACAGATTCCTAGTAAGATAATTTGTTGAACGAATTGGCAGATGGTGATATGGAGAAGATTAATCGTTTGAAGGGAAGAGATGTATTTGTCGATGAAGAAACATGTGCATTCATTCATTCTGTAAATTCAACGTCCAGGAAGACACCAGAAGAATGGGAAGAACTAGGAATGTTCTACCGACATGGAAAATGGACAAAGTCGGAATCCGATAGATTGCTAGAGAATTGGGTGTCATATCTTAAGGAGAACCCGTCAATCGTTGACCCTAGCAAATTATTCGACAGAAGACATAACAGGGAAATAATTAGATTTGCTCATAGAACTGGTTTCTATGTTCACATTTCAAAGACATTAAATCGTTCTACATTTTCGTGTTATACTAAACTTGACAGAATGGTACATAGGGTGACCATGAAAACTGATACATATTCAAAGAAGGAAATAAAGAAATTGAAAAAATATATCAGGCGATATGGATTTAAATCCCAGAAAATTGCAGATAAAATGGGACGCAACCCACAATCTATTACAGATAAATATCGTACAATTTTTCAGGAGGTAGCTTCATGGAAATGGACAGAAAATGAAGATCAGACACTTGTAACAGCTCTCAAAAATGTCACTGGAGTTGACGATATATCCAAGTTAAAATGTTTAAAAATTCCGTGGAGGAAGGTTGCCGAACAAGTGCCTTCACGGCATGAGGAACAATGTAGAATTCATTTTTTATTTATAAGACGTCTAAAATTTCATGAAAATTTAAATACTGACACAATACGTTGGAGAAAAAAACATCGACGTCAATTAATTGAAAAAATATCTGCCGAAGCCCAACTGGAGGTAGAAACAGATATAGACTGGGTTGAACTGCATGAATCATTTAAAGGAATCTTTCCTTCTCCACATTACCTGAGAAAAAAGTTCATTGCTATGAAAAGTAGAATCAAAGATTATCAAAAGAAAAGTTTTCCTGATCTTATAGATATCATGGCAGAGAAATATAATAGCACATAGATATTTTTGTTATACACAAGAAAAAACTGCTCAAGGTGAAGGCCATATTTGTAGTAGGTCATTTATTAAGGACACTGCATTAGGATCTTAGTCTCTTAGACAGTATTAACAATTCCTTTATTATCATGTATAACTGTCTTGTATAGAAAGAAGTACAATGACACTGAAGGGATTTAATTTGAAATTGTTTTTTTCAATGTCTTCAGTTTGCTTCATGTGACCAATTAAATACTGCAGACAGCAATAGTGCTTTTTAGTTGAATATCGGGTTAGTTATAATGCTTAACGCCACTTTCAACAATATTTCAGTTATATCGTAACGCTCAGTTTTATTGGTGGAGGAAGCCGGAGAAAACCACTGACGTGTGGCAAGTCACTGACAAACTTTATCGCATAATGTTGTATCGAGCTCACCTTGTCATGTGCAGATTTCAAACTCACAACCTTAGTGGTGATAGTCGCTGATTGCATAGATAAGTGTATTTCAAACTACCATACGATCACGACCAGGACGGCCTGTGGTTGAATATTGGTAATTTTATGAAACATTATGTATCCAGTATAAAATGGGTTTCTTTTGTCAAATCTTTGAAGCTGCTGGGTGGTGTAATGGTTAGCGTCTCAAGTGTGGTAGATCGTGGGTTCATCAGTGGTGTAATGGTTAGCGTCTCAAGTGTGGTAGATCGTGGATTCATCGGTGGTGTAATGGTTAGCATGCTCGTCTCAAGTGTGGTAGATCGTGGGTTCATCGGTGGTGTAATGGTTAGCATGCTCGTCTCAAGTGTGGTAGATCGTGGGTTCATCGGTGGTGTAATGGTTAGCGTGCTCATCTCAAGTGTGGTAGATCGTGGGTTCATCGGTGGTGTAATGGTTAGCATGCTCGTCTTGAGTGTGGTAGATCGTGGGTTCATCGGTGGTGTAATGGTTAGCATGCTCGTCTTGAGTGTGATAGATCTTGGGTTCTTCGGTGGTGTAATGGTTAGCATGCTCGTCTCAAGTGTGGTAGATCGTGGATTCATCGGTGGTGTAATGGTTAGCATGCTTGTCTCAAGTGTGGTAGATCGTGGGTTCATTGGTGGTGTAATGGTTAGCATGCTCGTCTCAAGTGTGGTAGATCGTGGATTCATCGGTGGTGTAATGGTTAACATGGTCGTCTCAAGTGTGGTAGATCGTGGATTCATCGGTGATGTAATGGTTAGCATGCTTGTCTCAAGTGTGGTAGATTGTGGGTTCATCGGTGGTGTAATGGTTAGCGTGCTCGTCTCAAGTGTGGTAGATCGTGGTTTCGAGCCCTTTTTGGGTCAAATCAAAGACTATAAAACTAGTATTTGTTGCTTCTCCGTTAAGTATGCAACATTGAGGAGTAAGAGCAAAGACTGGTAACAGGTTGGTGCGGAATCAGAATAATGTGCGGACTGTTGTTTCAGTTAGCTAGCACTATAAAAATCTAACTCAGTGTGTTGGTCTAGAACAAAGCGGACCTCAACATTAACTTGTTCTTGCCATGGTATAGCTGAAGAGTTGCTGACTTGGCATTATATAGCAATCACTCATTCAAATCTGTGAATAAATGCATGTCATTCAATTTTAGCTAACACAAACCACTCTTCTGTCAAACTTAATACTCAAAAACACAGTAAACACTAATTGTTACCAAGGTAACAATCTACACAACACAATAAACCACACTTCTATCAAACTTCATACTCAAAAACACAGTAAACACTAATTGTTACCAAGGTAACAATTTACACAACGCAATAAACCATACTTCTATCAAACTTCATACTCAAAAACACAGTAAACACTAATTGTTACCAAGGTAACAATCTACACAACACAGTAAACCACTCTTCTATCAAACTTCATACTCAAAAACACAGTAAACACTAATTGTTACCAAGGTAACAATCTACACAACACAATAAACCACACTTCTATCAAACTTCATACTCAAAAACACAGTTGACACTAATTGTTACCAAGGTAACAATCTACACAACACAATAACCACACTTCTATCAAACTTCATACTCAAAAACACAGTAAACACTAATTGTTACCAAGGCAACAATCTACACAACACAATAAACCACACTTCTATCAAACTTCATACTCAAAAACACAGTAAACACTAATTGTTACCAAGGTAACAATCTACACAACACAATAATCAAACTTCATACTCAAAAACACAGGAAACACTAATTGTTACCAAGGTAATGGCTTTGGAACAATGACTTAAATTGGATGCCATGAGTGTTGCATGTGACAGAGAATTCCATAAGCAGTCTTCGAAATTAGTCGGAGGCCCGTAGTTCTAATAATAAAATACTAAATGCTCGTTTACCTGCAAGTGTTTTAACGGGATGCCATTACACGTAATGGAGCAGCCGCCGAGATTTTTTGCTCGCTTACAGAGTTTCTGACGCCTGCATTTATTAATAATAAGACATAACCTTTCCTTTCGTTCACTATTATAACAAGTTTTTATGGTGGTTAGTAAAAGTGGTAGCCCGGGTCCGGTTCCAAATTCGTATTTTCTTTATTACATCTTTATTAAGGGACCGACCATTTAACTTGAAGGGGGGGGGGGGGGGGGGGGGGGGGGTATGGTTTTTTGTTTCGTTCAGAATTTTTTTTTCGGACAACATAAAGAGTTAGAATATTTATTTATTTTGTCGTGCTAAGCGGGAATTTTTTTTCCAGACTTTAACATTAGATAATATGACAAAAACTCTGAATCAGATTATTTTTTTTTTCCTCCACTAAAATCAGAATATTTTTTTCAGCAACATTGGGAATCAGAATATTTTTTTTAGAAAAAAACCATACCCCCCCCCTTCAAGTTAAATGGTCGTTCCCTTAGGCATTAATTTTAATAAAATTTGAACATAATGCATAAACATTATGTATTTTATCACATTTTTTAAACAAATATAAAAAAAAATAGTTTTTATACGAAATATCGGCAATCTAAGTTTTCGAAGTTAGTAAAAGTTGTAACCCGGGCCAAGGCAAAATTTTCAATTAATCGTAGATTACACCTTTATTTCTCGTTAAAACTTCACAATATTCAGAACGAACATTTTTCAGTATTAAAGAAATGTAAAAAATGTTTTAAATTCAATGGTAATGTTCTCTTTTGTCATTATGGGAGCATTTTAGATTCTGATAAAAGTTGTAACACGGGCCGGAAGTGATAAATTGTTTTGAATCAGTTTACAAAATGTACTGTATCATTAACCCGAATAATCCAGTCGTTATATTACGCTTTGCTATATTAACCTCATCCAGCGATAGAGGGCGCAGTATTATTCGAGTTACTGTATCATACGCCTTAATTCTTGCAAAATTACTTGTAAAAATATAATATTTCAAGACAATGTGAATTTTGACACTTACACTATGCGTGATTATTTGATTAAGTGTATACTGATTCAAAACAATTTATCACTTCCGGCCCGGGTTACAACTTTTATGAGAATCTAAAATGCTCCCATAATGACAAAAGAGAACATTACCATTGAATTTAAAACATTTTTTACATTTCTTTAATACTGAAAAATGTTCATTCTGAATATTGTGAAGTTTTAACGAGAAATGAAGGTGTAATCAACGATTAATTGAAAATTTTGCCTTGGCCCGGGTTACAACTTTTACTAACTTCGAAAACTTATATTGCCGATATTTCGTATAAAAACTTTTTTTTTTATATATTTGTTTAAAAAATGTGATAAAATACATAATTTTTATGCATTATGTTCAAATTTTATTAAAATTAATACCTTAATAAAGATGTAATATAGAAAATACGAATTTGGGCCCGGGTTTTTGGAACCGGACCCGGGCCCGGGTTACCACTTTTACTAACCACCGTTTTTATCACCTACCAGTATTTTAGAATGTAATTCCCACAAAATAAAAATCCATGTTTACTTTCTCTGGACATGTGGAATTTCGTCATTTCTGGCCTCACTTTGATATTTTCCTTATTTGGATGTCGATACCATATCCTGAATATGACTTATTGCTTGCTGGACCTTAAACAATCAATCAATCAATCAATCAATTCGCACACATTATTATATCCAGCTCTATTGATGTGTCGACATTGCTTTTTAACATAAATATTCCATGATAAGGGGGGGACGCTGGTACGCTCTTGTTTTTGTCTTTTCCTTTTTTTTTATTGCTTTTTTTTTTGTATTCATTTATTTCATCTTTCTTTTCAATAGTGACTTTTCTTGGCTGGACTCGGCTACAAGCTACTTGAATAAAGCCTGAAGTAGTCGCTACTAAAAAATATACGGGATACTTACACTACCGGCTCGTCACGACTTGATCCAGGTTTTTATGGAGTCCGTGTTGTTCATATATGTGTTTTTTGAGTTCTTGTGTGGCCCTGCCAATTGTTTGTCCGTCTATGATATCGTGTTTCCGATGTTCTGGACCTTTCTTTGGTGAGTAAACGGTTCGGTTTCTGGCCCCATATTACACATGTTATAGTGTTAACTTTCAAAGAAATAAAGCATTTGTCGGACTATCGGACTGTCGGATTATAGGTCGGACCCCGTAAGCATCGTAGTAAGAAATACCATATTTAGAAAAGCTCCACCTTCCGTAGTTTCCGGTTATGGTGAACGATCGATAAATTTGAACAAGGTTGTTGCTACCTTTGAAAAGCATACATTTCTCAGCCAAACCGATTTAACAAGGTCTGGGATCATCAGTAATAGTTATAATGAAATGTTTGAAGCGTAAATAGTGAGTTTTTATGGGTCCGTAGATTTACCCAAAAACACCACAAAAACGAATTGAATCTTACACAAACATTTAAATAAACACAGAAATAATGAACAAATGTGAAATTTATGTTTGTATGTGTATTTATTTATTAATATGAGACAGGCAACCTGTTTGAAGGACGAAGTCCTAAAATTTCAATAATACGATGATCCGTACACGTTAGCCTCACCGCCGCGGACGCAATTGCGAACAATTTCGATGGTATTGACCGTGACATTTGATAATAAATTTGACCAAATTGATGAAGCTGATTGCATGTTCATATTTCAGATTAAACACCAATATTCCTTTTGAATCATAGCCCATATATTATTCAATGCATTGTTACGGGTTTTAAACAGATTTTCATGACCCCGTTCTAGTCACTCTGTGACCTAGATCCGGACACAATTTCGAACGACATCATAATAACCTTTCTAGTTTAAATTATTTAATGACAATTGTTAAAATTGAAAGAGCATTCATTCATTTACGTTCACATATCTATTTGTATGTAATACACATGACATAAAAACCTTTCCTTTATTCATACCATAAATGTGTGCCAGTTTGCATTCGGAATTCCTTGGACTCTTCAATGAATAAGGTACATCACGGATTTTGACATTTTGGGATAGATCAAGGTAAGGAAAATGTATTATATTGACTGTTTTTGTTTTAATTTCAATGTGTTCTACATATGCATAGAAACAGGAGATCATATTCTTTCCAATTACAGGCATAAGATAACAAAATATGCGTACCTCAATGAATTTTAGTGATAGATTCCAAGTGCAATTGTCGATCGTTTTCTGTTTACAAATATGAAAACCCGCCGTCTGCAACATTCAACAACTGCGCATGAATAATTTTCTCCCAAAACACGAGTAATTTAGCGGGGTATCTATTTATAAAATCATTTTGTTTAATTCATGTTTTGAAGGAACAATTAGGGGACATACTTTTTATTTCGTTCGTAATTGCGTCCGGTGAGGCTATTATCTTTTATTTTGAATGAATTGTGTAGCCGATTTGTTATGGCGTTCATTTTACCTACGCCGCTCTTCCATCGGGAGTTTCGTAGAAAGAGATTTTTTTATTAGAATTTTATTAAAAGTTTATTTCGATTTTGCATAGAGTAAATAATCAAAGAATTGGGAATTTTTCATTGAAATATATTTCTCTTGCGTTTCTAAATTATCAATTGATCTATTTTTTAAACTTCCGGTGAGCAGATTTTTGGCTATCAATATAGAAGGAAAAATCGGACAGCTTACCGTTAGAAGGACTTCGTCCTTTATTAATCCAAAATACTGAGGAGTTAATCAAAGGGCGATAACTCAGCTTGTTATTTCTTCCTGTAGGATCAAGCATATATACATGTATATATATCCGGAATAGTTTACTTTTTATGTTTTAAATGTATTTATTTATCATTTTGTTGCTCTTGATTATTGTTATATGTTGTAAAATCTTTTCTTCTTAAATTAATAAAAACAGAAAAATGTATACATTAGTTATTATTTTATTGTTCGTTTGAAACAAAATAACAAAATTATAAAAGAGATTTTTTTCATTTAGTGTCTTTTGGATGTCTTTGCATTGACTGGTCGCTTCCTTTGCCCTGGTTTCTTCGCAACCCCAGCGGCTTTGTTGATGACTGAATAGGTTCCATCGGTTGATGCTATACAAACGCTGCTTGGAGTGGGTAATGACACATTTGAGTTCAGGAACTTAACAAAATATTTATTTTGGTCCTCTGGTGTCTTTATTTATGTTTTGTTTAATGGCACACATTTGCAACTTTTCCAACAACCATGAAGCTTATACAAGCAAAAAATAATACATAATGCTTATATGAAATTTCATAATTTATAAGCTCTAAATAATTTTTTCTTAAGTTATTTATTTTTAATTTTTTATATTAATTTTATTCCTGTAAATGATATGTAATAGACCATGTTATGAGAACAAAATCACGTCCTGATCACATTTTTGGTCACAAGTAATATTATCATTGTTCAATTAATAATTCTTTTTCACTAAAACATAATAATTGTTTTTTAAATAAATAAATAACAAATTATATAATACACATATAAATATTGAACAATATTATAAAACAATAATACGGTCCGAGTTGTCTTAACATACGGGCCGACTTGTCCTCGCTTACGGGCCCAATCGTAACTACTCGGCCATTCTCGCTACCCTGCAAATAACCTCGTATGCATTAGGCGTATACATCGCGCTACTTTTCACATGTCAATTACATGAAAGTTTGATAAAGTTATATTTTAAGCAATTTTCTATATTTCAATTAAAGTTTTAATTAGTTTTGCATGATTAGATTTTACTTAGTATGTCTTCCATATTGGATTTTCGTGGACTATATTTTTGTGCAGCTTATCTTAACTTAACTTCCGGCAAATAATTTAAGAAGAATTTCTACTATGTACGTACGAGGTTATTTGCAGGGTAGCGAGAATGGCCGAGTAGCTACGATTGTTACGGGCCGACTTGTTCTCGCTTACGGGCCGAGTTTTCTCGGTCCGAGATGTCCGCGGGCCGAGTTGTCTGGCATTCCTTGAAATAACTCTTCAATTTACTTTTCTCGTTTCTAAAACTAAAACAAATGTCCACAAATGCATATTTTTTTCATCTGTCCGCTGATTTCATATTGTCGTTTTATTTATGATGTGTTTTTGGTTGTTTTGGGGGTGTTTTTGGGTGTTTTGTGGTGTTTTTGGGTAAATCTATGGACCGAGTTTTTATGTTTCAACTGCAATTTATTTTTTGCTCCATTGTGACGAATGGGACCGCTTTGTAGCTCCGCCGAGACACAAGTTTGTCACAGGAGCTACATTATTGCAGCTAGGTGGTCCGGTGCCCGAGGCCAGTAAAATCGGTCTCGGGCTTGTAAAAATCCCAAAACCTGGCTTGTGCATTTTTTTCTGAGAAATTGGTAAGTATTTTTGTTTCAGCTGTTGAAATTTTTGTGAAGTTGCTGTTTCAATTATTTCTTAAATAAAGATAAACAATTTTGCCCTCTCGAGAAAGGAAAATTTGCAGTCGTAAATATCTCCATGTTTTGGAGAACTGCATATGCTATTGAATTGTACAGGTAAGTCCCGAGTCATTTGATAGAGAGGTTCCGAAAGATTTACTTGGGTCTTTGAAACGTTTGATGACACATTCGTTTTTTGTTGATATAAACATCCAATTTGACATTGAATAATTATTTTAATTAGGACAAACATCGGTTATAGCTTTTTCCATAACATTTACTTTTCCATAAAATTTACCGAAGGTGTCCTCTCAGGTAAAAAGCTGCAGACATTAAAGAGATAATCTTCGCTAGCCAAGGGTTACGATTCGGGTCCCCCTTCTCTCCACCCTTGGCAGATCTAGAATACATTTTGAGGATTCGCGCTTTAATATTTCATTGGTTACAGGTACCAGTACACGTATCCAATCAGAAGACGTTTTACACGGAACACATGTTATCCACGAAATGTAAACAAAAATGGCACCGGAATGCTCTCATATGACAACGATTTGCCACTTCCCGTTTTGGTTCCAATGAAAACATCTTTCCCGTCTGCCAAAGCTTTGAAACTTTCACTTGGTTAACAGTAAGTGCTTCCAAATTAAATTTATCACAAATAAGTTTTTATTCACTGGGCGCTGCCATTTTCAACTCTCCAACATACGTTTAACAAAACGATTCTGATTGGCTGGCGATGACGACTATCTAAGGGGCGCAACTTCGATAAACCACCAGGTGGCATTGCGCGCGAATTTCAAAATGTATTCTAGATCCGCCAAGGGTGGAGAGAAGGGGGACCCGAATCGTAACCCTTGGCTAGCGAAGATGTAAAGAGATCGACAGAAGAAATTTATGATGCCATTGCGGCGGTATTAACAAAAAGACTATTAAATTTCAAACCAGCTGGATGAAGGATCGTCCCTGGTTATTTCATGACGAGGAAACAAAAAGATTAAATTTTTACGGTAGTGTCACACTAGCTGCAATAATGTAGCTCCTGTGACAAACTTGTGTCTCGGCAGAGCTACAACGCGGCCCCATTCGTCACAATGGGGCAACCAAAAAAATTGCAGTTGAAACAGAAAAACTCACTATTTACGCTTCAAACATTTCATTATAACTATTACTGATGATCCCAGTCCTTGTTAAATCGGTTTGGCTGAGGGACCTACCATTTAACTTGAAGAGGGGGGGGGGGGGGGGTTATGGTTTTTTGTTTCGTTCAGAATTTTTTTTTCGGACAACACAAGAGTTAGAATATTTATTTTTTTTAGCATTAGGTTATATGACAAAAACTCTGAATCAGATTATTTTTTTTTTCCTCCACCAAAATCAGAATATTTTTTTCAGCAACATTGGGAATCAGAATATTTTTTTGGAAAAAAACCATAACCCCCCCCACCCCCCTTCAAGTTAAATGGTCGTTCCCTGAGAAATATATGCTTTTCAAAGGTAGCAACAACCTTGTTCAAATTTATCGATCGTTTGCCATAACCGAAAACTACGGAAGGCGGAGCTTTTCTAAATATGGTATTTCTTACTACACGTTTACGACGGCTGATGTAAACATTCACGCCTCAAATCGCCAAATATGGTATCGACATCCAAATAGTGAGGCCGGAAATGACGAAATTCAAAATGTTCAGAGAGAAAGTAAACATGGATTTTTATTTTGTGGGAATTACATTCTAAAATACTGGTAGGTGATAAAAACCTGTTATAATAATGGACAAAAGGAAAGGTTATGTCTTATTATTGATAAATGCAGGCGTCAGAAACTCTGTAAGCGAGCGCAAAAAATCTCGGCGGCTGCTCCATTACGTGTAATGGCATCCCGTTAAAACCCTTGCGAGTAAGCGAGCATTTAGGGTTTTATTATTAGAACTAGTGTCACACATGTTCGTGGACATAGATTATTCAACCTGAATGCGGTAAAACTAGAAACCTGGAAATTGTCTTCAATGCTTACATTGTTTCTATTAAACTTCATTAAAATAATAAAGTTGTTTCGATTATAAGAGCTTTGTAGACTACTATAGAGTACTTTGTTTTTTGTGCATACAAATCAGCAGAACATGTGAAGTAGGTCACAAAATTTCGTGGAAATAGTTTGTTCTAAAAATAACTTTAAAAGGTAAGTAGCAGTATGGAAGACCAATGGTCAACACAAAATTATGATTTAGTCTATTTAGTATATTTTTTAAGCTTTTCACACGCCTTTAAGTTTGAAAAATTACTGGTTTTTTTCGGGCCAGCAAAATAAAATTTGGGGTTGTGGATTTTTATGGTTTACTGGCCCGGTTGGCTTGTGGTCTGAAAAGTTTTTCGTGAAGACTGCATAAGACAACTTAGTCCGAGATTCCTCTGCCGTCTAACGGCTTTTATGGATTTTCTGTAGCCGTTGGACGTCAGAGCGCTATACATACGGAAAACAGCGGATTTGCTTCTCCAACTCTGGGTCAGCACATTTCCACGTTTCGTGGCTATCGGATTTTATTTTCTATCAGAAACCCTTATATAAATCGCTTCACCAATCATTTTTCTATTCATTCATAACCATCTTACCCTCAGAAAGTCATAGCCAGAAATGATGGGTACTTTGCTCATTTGCATATCTAAGATGGCGACGCCGGGACGTCTGCAATTTTCATATGATCTATATAGACGATATCATTCATAATTGCATGTGTGTCATTTTCTGAACTTGAAAATGATACATTGAATCAAGCTGAATTAAATGAAATAAAAATTAATGAACACAATTATATATTCAAGGTTCCTGGACTAAATGAAAATCCGAGGCGACGAACCCTTTTTTGGCCTTAAGAGTCTATGTAAAAATGTCTGAAATACATGAAACTGGTGTCGTGTGACACAAAATTTAACAATGAATGACATTTGGCGACATATTTTCTGAAATTAATTTAGATTCCTCAATAATATATGTAATTATATTAACTAACCTTATATTTCTAGCTTCTAAACTCGGGGTTCCCACATTAAATATAATATGATCATTTTTGCATGATCGCGATATCAAAGACATGTCTAAAATCGTTACAAAACACAAATATTTGAATTTTGACAGAAGAAAAACTTTGCGGAAATAAACAATAACCTTTAATTTTCGAATCATTGACGGACACATTGAATCTCCGTACTATAGGCTATTTCATTTACAAATCTAATAAACGATCCATCAAGCTTGAAACTGCAGTCACGTGATCAAAATCTAATTTAAATATGATGAATATTTATGAGGAAAGTACCCTCAATTTCTGGATATGTGGTGCTACACTCCATTACAGCACGATTTTGCCTTAGATCCTATGATTCCGCCATTTGTCTTCCATTTTTCAAACATTTGTCACGTGACTACGAGAAAACCACGATTACCGCAATGTATCATGGGAGATGATTTGCATATAAACAAACAAACAAATATTTGTATTGCCAATCATACACGCCTGTTAAGGCAGAACAATTAACATAAAATTTAATACAGTTGATTGTATTGATTGGTAATGATTTTAACAGCAATAGTGAATTACAGATAACTATAAGAAAAACAAATGATGTAGTACCTTGTCCAAAAAGGGGGGACGTAACACATGCTCTTTCCGAAGCCCGTTGGTAACACTCTGCCATTGAATCTTTTCTTTCCAACACATTCTGTATTATTTCCTTCTGCTCTGCTTTGATCTATAGATGGACTGTTTGTCCTGCAGAATACGCATAAATGTATCGTCTTCCATGTGATTTGAATGTTGTTTACGTATGCAAATAATCCTAAAATAATTTGGTGCGCTGAATTAAGTAGCTCCCATCATGCAATTCAGTTAGTATCGCGAGATCACGTTTGTAGATTCGAAAATGGAAGTCAAATGGCGGAATAATAGGATCTAAGGCAAAATCGTGCTGTAATGGAGTGTAATACCACTTTCTGAGGGTAAGATGGTTATGAATAAATAGAAAAATTATTGGTGAAGCGATTTACATAAGGGTTTCTGATAGAAAATAAAATCAGATAGCCACGAAACGTGGAAATGTGCCGACCCAGAGCTGGAGAGGCAAATCCGCTGTTTTCCGTATATATAGCGCTCTGATGTCAAACGGCTACAGAAAATCCATAAAAGCCGTTAGACGGCAGAGGAATCTAAAGACAACTGTGTGTGAGAAAAAACTACTTGAAATAATTTGTTCTAGTGTTGAAAAGTTGGCACTGTAAAATGTTAGAATTCCTGGTGTGCATGATGGGTTGTTTTACAAGGTAGTTGTGTGTGATCTTATACAACATGGATGTACGCTTTCTATTTTGTCAATGTGTTGTTTAGTATGAGGTGCCCAAATTGAAGAACAGTACTCCAGGTTTGATCTTACCATGGATTTGTATGCTATACTTTTGGTTTCTTCCTGTTTGATCTGCAAATTTCTACGCAAAAAGCTTAAGATTTTATTAGCTTTTGCAGTAATTTTATTGATGTGTTTGGCCCATGACATATTGTTTGACAAAGTGACACCTAGATATTTCACAGTATTTACTGACTCCAGTACGTGACCTTTGAGTGTATAATTGAATGCATGAGGTGTGTGTGATCTTGTTACACTTAAAGAATTACATTTTTGCGGATGATACTGCATACCCCATGTTGATCCCCAGAGTGTTAGGTTATTTAAGTCCATTTGCAGA
Organism: Bathymodiolus brooksi; assembly: GCA_963680875.1. Lineage (NCBI taxonomy): Eukaryota > Metazoa > Mollusca > Bivalvia > Mytilida > Modiolidae > Bathymodiolus > Bathymodiolus brooksi. The sequence goes on along the minus strand of OY804590.1, from coordinate 23,943,675 downwards.
GTGACACACAGTCTTGGTGGTTTTGTATTGTTCGATATCAGATACAATCATTTGCAAATAAGCGTGTTTTAGATGAGACTGATGCTGGTATGTCATAAATGAAGACAATGAAGAGCAGCGGCCCAAGACCTATCCCTGAGGAACCACTGACAACAGACATTTGACTAGAATCCTCACCATCCGTTGTTGCCTGTTGTTAAGGAAAGCAGAGATCCAATTCCAGATGTTCCCCTGATGCCGTAATTGTCTAATTGTCTCAACAGTTTCTTGTGGGGGACATTGTCAAATGCCTTAGAAAAATCCAGAATAATTAGATCTGTTTGTTTACCAGTATGTAGGTTGTTTAGTAGTTCATGACTGAGTGTAAGTAACTGTGTTTCACAACTGCGCTTTGATCGGAAGCCATGTTGACAATCAACCAAGATGTTATGTTGAAGCAAGGTGTTTTAACATGTTGCTGACAACAATATGTTCAAGAAGTTTACAACATAATATACATGTTAATGATACTGGCCTGTAATTGCTTGCTAAGTATTTTTCCCTTTTTGTAAAGATTGGAATTACGTTTGCTTGTCTCCAATCTGTGGGTACCTCACCTCTTGATAAAGATGTATTGAATATGGTGGTTAGAAGAGGTGCAAATTCATGTGCATATTGTTTGAGAATGCGTGAAGAAATTTCATCAGGACCTGTGGCTTTAGATGGATCTAGTTTGTTTAATAGTTTTTCAGTACCGTTGGCTGTAACTGTGATGTCGGGCATAGATGGATAATTATCTGTGAGAGATAAGGGTAATAACAAAATTACCGAACACCGAGCAATCTTCCAAAAGGAAAGGCAAAACTCAACAAACAGACAAAATCAGTCAACAACCGGAAAACTGGGAAAACCGCAGTGGCCCTGACTTGGTACAGGCATTTCCAAGGAAATGGTGGGTTGAATCAGATTTTACGGCGCCAAACCTCCCACTTCCATTACGGTTAAAAGGTTCCGGTTGTCACTATAACATTTTTAACAATACTGGGACAAAATAATTAGGTATAATAGTAGTCAACGCAGTACTTTATGAAAATCCATCGTTTATTATCGTCTCTGCAGAACGGTTTAACGATGGCAGTTCTTCATTTTCACATTCAGGTGTAGATACAGAGTGATATTGTTTGCTTAAAATTTCTGCTTTTTGTCTTGTGTTATCAATAAGCATACCCTCTTGTCTCAAAGGTGCAACTCCTGAGCTGTCTTTCTTAGTGTTTCGTCTATAATTCCAGAATATTTTCTGTTTTTGTACTAATTCTGAATTTTCGTCATAGCATATTATGTTTTCGGGATAGTTCCAGTATGCTCTTCTAGTTTCTTTCTGGAGCCTTTGCTTAGTGTCTTTATATTGTGTATTGTTTTTGTGTTGGTTCATTCTCTTGTTTCTTTTTCTGATTAGAGATTTTATTTCCTTGTTAATCCAGGGTAGTTTTCTTTTGGAGTTATTTATCATTGTGGTTGGAATAAATTCATTCATGATGACAAGAATTTTCTGTTTAAAGTGTTCCCATAGATAGTCTTCTATGTTTGGGTTTTGGTCTGTCATGAGGCTATTTAAATCTATTGCCTTCGGGTTTTCACTGATTTTTTTCTGTGTTTGCGTTATTGTAAAGGAAAACTTTTCTTGGTGGTTTGACTACTTTTCTGGGTTTTAAGTTGGCTTCAATGTACACTATTTCGTGATCAGAAATACCCGGTATCACTTCTATTTTATTTATTACTGAACTACATGTATTACTTTTTTTTCTAAATGTGTTAGGTACTCCTCATTAGTTAGTTTGGGTGGTTTGTAGAAGCTACCTATGTATAAATCATGTGACCCTTTGATTTGAAACTTGATCCATAGTTGTTCGCTAGTTTCTTCTGATTTTAATTCAGATGGATCGGAACTAAGATATTTTTTCGAAACTAGTATAAAAAGCCCACCATGTGCATCAGTTTTACGATCGTTTCTGTAAGGAATATAACCAGGTGGAAACACCTCTGACGATTGTCTTTATTCAACCATGACTCATTACCTATAATTATATCTGGTTTTGTTGATTCTGTTAAATATTCCATATCATATTTCTTATTTTTTATGGATTGGCAATTTATTACTAAGACTCGTAGAGGAGCATCATTTCTTTTATTTGCAGTGTAATTCCTTGGTGGTTTTTGCTTATGTACTGGCGATGATGCTGTAGTTGGACTACCGATTGAGTTTTCATTGAAGGACGAGTCATTTAAGGTCTCATACTCATACTCCATGCAGATAATTGGTATAACAATAATTATTCATGTTTATTTATTTACATATTATGTATAATTTGTAACACATTTTATTGTGTAATTGGGCTATAACCATATCCTGTTGATGAGTTTGTGCCAATAAAAGAATTTTGAATTTTGATTTTTTTTTTCATTTAAAACGTAACATTGGTGCATTTATACATGTAGGGTCTTGTTAAAAAATAGAAGGTCAATTCTATTAAAATAAAATACTCACCACATTAATAATGTAAAACTTCTGTGTACTCGAGTTTTGGCGTAACTTTTGTCATGCATGCTTTTGTACATGTTGTCAAATGCAAGAGGGAAATGATCGCGATTTCCGGAAAAGTATCATAAGCACCGCCTCTTGCAAACAGATTGACAGATAACCAAAAATCAAGATGTTTGGAAATTGTTACGTTTGTTTCTATAAATTTATAAATGACATTATTTCATATTTACTATTCTATCATAACGAACATATAATTATTTAATATTCAGTACGACAGAATATAGATTTATCAAAGTCGTACAACAATGAATGCAATTAAAAAAAACAGACGTCTGCGTCATGAAAATACATTGTCATCAATTGTCATCAAATTTATGTTGAAAAAACCCAGGACAATCTTAACATAACTGCGTCATTGCCAGAGTATTTTGGGGATATTTCTTATATTCCTCGATATTACCTGACAGATAGACTTTCTCAGCTATCTTACAATGTATCCCTTTATTATTATTATTATTACAAGTGTGGACACAGAAATGTGCAGTCCAAAAGGCAAGTGTGGATGTCAATATTTCATATTATTAACTTTAGAAGAAAAAAAATCATGGACACAGGGGTCCTGGATTTTTTTTAATAAAAAACTAATCCTGGATTATTATTTTTGCTTAAAGTCCGGTCCTGTGTTTTTATTTCAAATTTTCATCATAGCTCCCCTCCCCCTCCCAAGGGATATAAAATTGTATCATTAATAATAAATTAATAAATAATAAATTCAGATTTTCTATTTAAAATACATCTCATTTACAAAACCACTGATATTTGTTCAATTTTTAACGCTGATTTAAGCTTTAGTCGCAACACATTTTATTTTTCTCTTTAAACTGTCGAAACATAACATTTATTTAACTGTAAAATTCACAAATAAAATTCACACCGCCCCTTTTCCCCCTTTTTTCTTGTTTAAATCAATGATCAACAATATTCCAGAATCAAACAAATGAATAAATATAACATAGATTTCCTTTACATGCATCTTTTTACCATGTGGAGTCAGTGTGTTTTAAATCGATCATCCAATCAGGACGCTCATTATTCTTGTCCAAGATAAAAATGCATCGCTAATATTACCTGTGGGTGTTTCCCCACTTCAACTCGTAAATTTACATAGAAATCGGAGATATTTTGTCATAAAACTTCACACATGGTTTTGTCTATCATATTTCTTGAAGACAAACATAAAATTGTATTGCATTTATCAATATTTTATGAGTATCAACAGTTTTTTCAACACTGTATCTGTTTCTCGATACAGCCGCCCGATTACAGTGACCCGTGACCCACTTTAGCACGTTCTACCAGTTTTTTCTTAATAATGTTGTTTAATTATTATTTCCAAAAAAACTAGCACAAATCAACCCGTGGTGTAACTCTCGGAAAATAATTGCAACTTTAAAGTTTTGTGGCCCAAGGGCGAGTTTGGTGGAATTCAGAACACACCCTTTATATCTTTCATTCAAGAACTGTGAGTAATATTACTCTGGATAACCAATTATACAGTGCTCTATTCACCCTTTGAAAGACTAAGATAAGATAGAGACACGTTTTTAAAGTCGACATGTCAAAACAACAAATTACAGCACACGCTCTGAAAGACTGGGACTATGATTGCACGTAGCTTATCCAAATTGTTGCGGTTTTGTTGTTGATGCATAGAACTGAGAATTCTTCTATATTGCGGAGCTTGTGAGACTTCGAAATACTACTTCTTTAATTTATGTAATTTTGTTGTGCATGTCGGTTTGAAAAGCTCTTGAGAGCTTATGTTGTATTGTTATAAAATGTACCGACTTTAAATAAAACTTTGATTGATTAGATTGATTTTTTTGATATCGAAAAATCCGTACATGTTTTTGTTTCACCCCTACGGAGTTACCTCCCTTTAACTTAGTACAAAAAATTGAATGCGTGTGAAATTTATAACAAGCATTACCATATAATCCCAGGTTTAAAGGTAATCAAAGTTGATAGATAATTATATCATTGATATAGACTAGATATTGATAGATTAAATTCACAACATCTGATAACTATCATCGCAGAAAACGACACAAATCCCTATTCTTTTCAACCGCATGGCCATGGGGTATCCTGGCGTTACCAAATTTCGATAACGTAACAACTTGTTGGCTTATGTCACGCTTCCCGTAGATTTTTGGAATGAAATACTTTAATAGCGAGCACAGAGAGCTCTACAACAACATGGGCATGCGCATGCAACACACAATCTGCCTTATGATGAGATTGAAATCCTTTCGTCCGGAAGTTGATAAAAGTTGGCAGTCTCGGAGAGAATGCCAAAAATAAAAAAAAAAGTCTCCAATAAATGATTTTAAAACTAAAATGATATCATGAACTTCTAAAAATCGTATTTAAGTAACAAAAGACAATAAAAGGTGCTTACATTGTTAAATTAATCAGAATGACATCTCACTATCAAAGTCATGACGTCATGTTATTCATAGGCCAAAGTCGTCTACAACATTTCGCGGAATTTTAATTAAAATCTTGTATTTTCATTCCCGAGTAAAAAAAATTCAGAACGACATCTATTTCATTTGCAACTGCGTCAATTCCGTAAATCGTGACATGTAAACAAACACAGCTGACTTTTTTCAAGTGTGTCCAGATTATTAAATAAAAACCTTTCTAGTTACGGATTAGTAAAAGATGATTATAGAATAACTTTGACTTAATTTTGAACTACAATGTTTTCAGAAAATATCAAATTTATTTTTTGGACCATTTGCAGCCGATGTAGAAAAACTCGCCTTGGTGTGTTTTAGTTTTGTTTTATTTTTTGCAGAATCTACGCGGGTGGTCTAAATATTTACTCGAATCGGTCAAAACTTTGATTAATACAACACTGGCGTACTGAAAGGACTTTATGTTAACATGGACTATCAGGTTAAGGACAACAACTATTCATTTTGTTATCACTGTGAATGACTCTTAAGACAACACGATTCTGGTCATTTTTTGACGTATGGACATTTTATGTCACGCCCAACTGCATTTCACTGTCGAACTCCAGATTTATATTGACATTTCGTTACTGTATATATGACTTACCAGTTTAAAAGAAATCCAAACACAATTCCTGTCTCGAAGATTATTTGTACATGTACCACAATATTCCTAAAGTTCTACAATAAATGCGTAAATAAAAACGAATCTGGCCACCATTCATCGTCATGTTAATATTTTTTTTATCACGTCATATTTTACGTTGCAACAAGTAAAGGTCAGCATTGAAATCGTATTTGGGTCACAACTGACACGCAAAGATGACAATGTCATCAATATTTTTTAATACGCATCTATAGTACACGTACAATAACTAGGTGGAGATCACAGGGACCTGCTCCCGGCCTTTCGTTATCAATAATGTTAACCCTACTATCAATGTGCGGTACTAAAATATCACAAGGGATGACACCCGTTCATATTTATACTTAATTCCTACCTTTCGTACGGTTTAGTTGTGTTGAATAATGGTAATTCCAAATAAATATCACAAAAATCCTAAAGTATACTAAAAATCCAGCTTTTTAAAATTTTGCCAAAGGGGGGTAGGGCATGTGTCCCTTGCCACCGGCTCATATGTCTCTGATAAGAAAAGATAGTTTAACATTTTTCATTTTTATACAATTTTTGCATTTATTATTTCTTTGGCTAAGTAACAAACATTTTCTAACCATGATGTGCTTGCAAGGAACAAGGAACGCATGACTTTTTCCTAATTTCTGTTAGTGTTAATTATTTCTATCAGTACCCATTTGTTTATTCATCTTACATTTTCCGTCAGTCTGATCCTACAAAATATTTGAATACTACCAACATCTGCCGACAATGGTTTAGAATAGTAAGACACAATGAATTTCATTTATTTAACTATTAATTAGTCCATTCATACTATATGTATTTCTGTTATTATTTATTAAACTCAGTCTTTCTAAAATAAATGCTATAAAATTATTAACCAGCTTGTTGTTGAAACTTTAAAAGGTAATAACATTACACAAGAAGGAATATATGTCTCTGTATAATCTTGTCACAGATAATTTTAAAGAGTATGATTTCGATACTGAATATTGCCTTAATATATATATCACGCCTCTACTGTGCTTTTTCCAATAAAAAAAATATTGAATATTGATAAATATTTTGTATGTGAAAGCAGAGACATATCTGATGAAAGCGGTACCTATATAATTCTTTTAAAATTAAAAACTATTTTGTTCACTTGGAGATAGCATAATATTGGCCCAAATACACATACTTTAAAATGTCGAAAAGAAGATTATCAGTATTACAGTAGCCGTACGCAGTGCAGTCTTATGTATGGGCACAATGGGCAGTTGCCCGGTGGTCTCACAAGCAAATGAACCCCATGCTAATCTATGTATGTTGTATACGGCATAATTTTTTATTTTTAAACACTGATTTTGCTGGAAGTATCAATACAAGAAATATATGTTTAATTTTATCGATCATTTATAGTTTTATTTCTGTGAGTGTTTGTATAGATAGGGGCCTCAGTGCACTGCTTTGACCGGGGCCTATATTGCTGATAAGACGGCCCTGACCGTAGGTCATTCATCATTTACAATTCATGAACATGTATCGGCTGTACATAGCATGGAATAGGCCAATATTGCTTATGTATGTTGGTTGCATTAATTGATATTTTCGTAATAAACTTCTTTTCTTATGACTTAAAAGACCATACTTTCATTTTACAGACACCGGCGTCTACTACCCCCTTAATGGTTGATACCACCCGCGTACTAGTACTAGTTAGTCTTTAATGTTTGCACTGTCCCTAGTCCAACAATAAAAGATTCCATACTTTTTTCTCGTACTTTTCTATTCTACTTCATTTAACTTTCCAATGGATGTCATAGGGGATATAAAGGTATTTTTAGAATCATTTAATTTCAAATACTAACGTCCTCTCTATAGGCCATGCTTACTCATATTATTTTGTGATATTCAACTTTCACTCAAACATATACACACTGGCCAGACAGAAATGCTGTGCTCGCATCTAGGCAATGCCTACTCCATATTAAACTTAAATTACTAATATAGTTGTTTAACTGTACAAAAAAACCAGTTTGACTGGTGTCAATCTTGTGAAGTGTGTTGTTGTTTTTACCTGAAAGAAAATGGTGTATCCTAATTTCGATAGGGGAGGTAATTTCAACTCATTCGGCCCCAAAAAATATCGTCCCTGGTATATCTCGGCCCAAAAAATGTCGACACTAATCACCAAGTTCGAAGATACTGTATCTGAAGTATATATTTTTTCAAAATTTGCAGACTGCTAGAAATGTAGAAAAATGAAATATTTTATGAAGCCTTAAGATGACCTTTGATTGTAGTTGATAAAATTCGAGATTTTTTTAATGGAAAAAAATGCTTAATTTAAAAAAAATAAATATACAGACATAAACTTACCAAAAAAATCATAGATTTAATTAGTTTTTCATTGCTAGCACATTATTCTCACTTCTGTAAGTTGTCATTCTTTAAAGACGCATCTGAACATCATTTGAACAATTTCATAATATGACACCTTTGGCTTTCCATACTTTTTATTTTTGGACAGGGATTCCACTATGTTTTATTTTTAGAATATATTAGCGTAGATGTAGACGATCGTGACAGTTCAGTGGATTCTAATTAAGTTTTCATGAGGAAAATCAACGATTTTCGTTCAAATCAAAATGGTATTAGTGAAAACGTAGTTTTTCTAGTCTAGGATGAATAAAATAAGTTACCTCTCTAAAAGACATTTTCTCGATTTTTGTTTACTTGTGGTAGACGTCAACATTTTGATTTATTTTAGTAGAAATGACGGAAGTGGTGTAAGCACGACCTCTAGTGGCCTTTCGAGACCTTCCGAATTTTGCCTGAAACAATAAAAAATACTGAGAATTATGAATGAAAAGTCCGGGAAATTAAAAGGCGAACTTTTTTGAACTCGTTAGCTTTTTGCATTTAATCAACTCCTCTAAAAACACTGGGCCAATTTGAACCAACCTTTTTTGGAATGGTCCTTGTGTGGTCCCCTTTCAGAATTGTGTCCCAAAATCCCCCCCGCCAACCAAGGCTGCCATTATTAAAAATAAAAAATTCGGCAAAAATTTATCTTCTCTGAAACTGCTGAGCCAATTTGAACCAAACTATGGTGGAATGGTCTTCAGATGTTCCTCTTTGAGAATTGTGTCCGACGACCCCGTCCGCCAACCAAGATGGCCACCGTTACTAAAAATAGAAAATTCAGCAAAAAATCACTTAAAAATGATCTCCTCTGAAACTGCTGGGCCAATTGGGCCCAAACTATGGTGGAGTGGTCTTTAGGTGATCCCCTTTCAGAATTCTGTCCGACGACCCCGGCCGCCAGCCTACTGCCTAGATGTCTGCCATTACTAGAAATAGAAAATTTGGCAAAAAATCACTTAAGAATAATCTCCTCTGAAACTGCTGGGTCAAATGGGCCCAAACTATGGTGGAATGGTCTTTAGGTGGTCATCTTTCAGAATTGTGTCTGACGACCCCGGCCGCCAACCAAGATGGCCACTGTTACTAAAAATAGAAAATTCAGCAAAAAATCACTTAAAAATGATCTCCTCTGAAACTGCTGGGCCAATTGGGCCCAAACTATGGTGGAGTGGTCTTTAGGTGATCCCCTTTCAGAATTCTGTCCGGGGTCCTTGTGTCCGACGACCCCAGCCGCCAACCAAGATGGCCACTGTTACTAAAAATAGAAAATTCAGCAAAAAATCACTTAAAAATTATCTCCTCTGAAACTGCTGGGCCAATTGGGCCCAAACTATGGTGGAGTGGTCTTTAGGTGATCCCCTTTCAGAATTCTGTCCGACGACCCCGGCCACCAGCCTAGATGTCTGCCATTACTAGAAATAGAAAATTCAGCAAAAAATCACTTAAAAATAATATCCTCTGAAACTGCTGGGTCAAATGGGCCCAAACTATGGTGAAATGGTCTTTAGATGATCCCCTTTCAGAATTATATCCGACAACCCCGCCCGCCAAAGAAGATGGTGGCCATTGCTAAAAATAGAAGATTCGCAAAAATTCACTTAAAAATTATCTCCTCTGAAACTACTGGGCCAGTGGGACCCAAACTATTGTGAAATGGTCATTAGTGGGACCCTTTCAGAATTGTTTCTGGTGAGCCCATGCAACCTGCATGCGAGATTGTCGCCATCAGCAGACATAGTTTTTACATAGGACCATGGGTTAAATGCTTAAAAATTTTCTATTGTGAGTCTGTGAAAGCAGTTGCCCATGCAATTTAAAGCAAACATACATGTAATTTCGGGTATAGAACGTTTATTTTTTGTCTGATTTTGATGCAGTTTTTTCTTTAGATTCCTTATTAAATTATCTTTCAGTAGTATGTCAACGGATTTGACTACAGAATCTTCCATATACTTAGCAATAATTATGGCTTTTCTTTTTTGGGGCCAACTTTGAGCCAGGTGAGCGATTACAGGCTCCTAGGAGCCTCTAGTTTGTAAATTGGTTTCCAGGACCAGCAGGTTTGATAAATTAATAATGGGTCACTCATGCTCATCCACAATCAATTTTTCATAACACATGTTACTTACAAGACAAACAACATTGGATGAAGAAATGTAAATTTGACTTTTTAGCTAGAGTTGTTTTTCTTTCCTAGCTTCACTATTGAAGTAGAACAAACAAATACTATCTCCACTTCCAAATGCAGATTATCATATACTTGTTACGTAGATGATAAAGCTAAAAGTTTACCCTGTATTTGAGCCTGTAATACAACTTTGAGTTTTGTTTAGAATAATAAGAGGAGTCATGTTTATTTCACAGTTTCACAAGAATGGTCCAAGTGGGCTGATAAAGCAAGTTTATTAACTGCTTCCGGAATGTTATTACATACCTTTCCGTCAATGTTCGTAAGTTCACTTCGTGAAATTCCGGTAAACTGTGTTTACAGACACGGTGGATTCAACTCTTTTATGAAATATTTGCACAGAAAATTATTAACTACCAATTTCTCTCTTATGATACTGAAAGTGCTTAAAAAACATGCATTTATTGGATTTGTGTATTAAAACAATAATTTTCTTGTTCTATAACTATATACATGTATTTAATTCTAGCCAAAATTACTAAACATTTTGGTACAAATCAGTTATTTCCTCTTGAAGTACATGTATATGATAAACGCATCATAACATGTCATTTTTCATATCATACCCTTTATTAGCCCTTGTTCATACATGTATATCATCCCTTGAGCCTATCAGCTCTCTGGCTGATATCATGACCTCGGGCTGATAAAGGGTATGATATGAAAAATGCCATGTAATAATGTACAATGTATGACATACCATAATTACTATATTTTTGTGTGTGCCTACTTTTTCGACTATTTTCATTTTGGGAGATTTCCCAACTTTTAAATAATCTTATTTTTCGACTATTAGTTATTTAGACAGTTGGGAGAAAATAAATAATTTATTTGAAAATCGGTTATGTATTCTCTTCTGTATGCATGTGTGTATACAAATGTACATATATGTCTCCCTTTCAATACCCCATCTTATCTAGCCAAGGGTTGCAATCCACATCCCATCCTCTTTACCCTGGCTTTGCAGCTTTAACTGTAATTTTGTAATTCCTGAGCACTGCCATTTCGGCATTTGAATTTTGTCAATTATGTCCCTTGGGCCAAAACAAAATATACATTGTATATGTGTTTCAAGTTTCTTGTCAGACCCTAATGTTTTATTGATAAAAAAAGAATGCACCCAAAAACAGTAGCAATTTCCAGAATATTTTTGTTTTTGGCCAATGAAATATCAAGAAATGATGATGCTTTGTACAACAGAAATCAGTCAATGTTAGTAGTGGCTATTAAAATACGCGATGTGGTTATATAGATGAAATAAATGACATGTTTTATCGTGTCACTTTAGAACCGTGTCCATGGTGCAATGATTATCGTGCTATCCTCGAATGCGGTAGATCATGGGTATAAGCCCCTGTTGGGCCAAACCAAAGACTGAAATTGGTATGTGCTACTTCTATGCTAAGCACACAGCTTTAAGGAATATGGACAAAGATTGATTGGCTCTGTATCAGGATAATGTGTCAAGAGTGGAGCAACATGTCTACCTGCAGACTGTTGTTTCAATTCAGTAATACTAGCACTATAAAAGATCGAATTATAATTTAAGTGTGTTTGTCTAGCTAGTACAAAGTGGACATCATCGTGATTTCAATGAATGTAATTTGTTCTTGCCATGATAAAGCTGATAAATTGCTCATTTGGTGTTGAGTAACAATCACTGACTAACTAACTTTATATTTCAGATTCCTAGTAAGATAATTTGTTGAACGAATTGACAGATGGTGATATGGAGAAGCCTAATCGTTTGAAGGGAAGAGATGTATTTGTCGATGAAGAAACATGTGCATTCATTCATTCTGTAAATTCAATTTCCAAGAAGACACCAGAAGAATGGGAAGAACTAGGAATTTTCTACCGACATGGAAGATGGACAAAGTCGGAATCTGAGAGATTGCTAGAGAATTGGGTGTCATATCTTAAGGAGAACCCATCAATCGTTGACCCTAACGAATTTTTCGACAGAAGACATAACAGGGAAATAATTAGATTTGCTCATAGAACTGGTTTCTATATTCACATTTCAAAGACATTAAACCGTTCTACATTTTCGTGTTATAGTAAACTTGACAGAATGGTACATAGGGTGACCATGAAAACTGATACATATTCAAAGAAGGAAACAAAGAAATTGAAAAAATATATCAGGCGATATGGATTTAAATCCCAGAAAATTGCAGATAAAATGGGACGCAACCCACAATCTATTACAGATAAATATCGTACAATTTTTAAGGAGGTAGCTTCAGGAAAATGGACAGAAAATGAAGATCAGACACTTGTAACAGCTCTCAAAAATGTCACTGGAGTTGACGATATATCCAAGTTAAAATGTTTAGAAATTCCGTGGAGGAAGGTTGCCGAACAAGTGCCTTCACGGCACGAGGAACAATGTAGAAGTCATTTTTTATTTATAAGACGTCTGAAATTTCATGAAAATTTAAATACTGACACAATACGTTGGAGAAAAGCACATAAACGTCAATTAATTGAAAAAATATCTGAAGCCCAACTGGAGGTAGAAACAGATATAGACTGGGTTGAACTGCATGAATCATTTAAAGGAATCTTTCCTTCTCCACATTACCTGAGAACAAAGTTCATTGCTATGAAAATTAAGATCAAAGATTATCAAAAGGAAAGTTTTCCTGATCTTATAGATATTATGGCAGAGAAATATATTGGCACATAGACATTTTTGATATACACAAGAAAAAACTGCTCAAGGTGAAGGCCATATTTGTAGTAGATCGTTTATTAAGGACACTGCATTAGGGTCTTGGACAGTATCAACAATGCTTTTATTATCATGTATAACTGTATTGTATAGAAAAAAGTACAATGTCAATGACACCGAAGGGATTTAATTTGAAATTGTTTTTTTCAATGTCTTCAGTTTGCTTCATGTAACCAATTAAATACTGCAGACAGCAATAGTGCTTTTAATTGAATATCGGGTTAGCTATAGGGTTATTGTGCTTAACGCCACTTTCAACAATATTTCCGTTATATCGTAAAGCTCAGTTTTATTGGTGGAGGAAGCCGGAGAAAACCACTGACGTGCGGCAAGTCACTGACAAACTTTATCACTTAATGTTGTATCAAGCTCGCCTTGTCATGTGCAGATTTCAAACTCACATCCTTAGTGGTGATAGTCGCTGATTGCGTAGATAAGTGTATATCAAACTACCATATGATCACGACCACGACGGCCCGTGGTTGAATATTGGTAATTTTATGAAAAATTATGTATCCAGTATAAATGGGTTTCTTTTGTCAAATCTTTGAAGCTGTATCGGTGGTGTAATGGTTAGCGTGCTCGTCTCAAGTGTGGTAGATCGGTGGTGTAATGGTTAGCGTGCTCATCTCAAGTGTGGTAGATCATGGGTTCATCGGTGGTGTAATGGTTAGCGTACTCGTCTCAAGTGTGGTAGATTGTGGGTGACATCGGTGGTGTAATGGTTAGTGTGCTCGTCTCAAGTGTGGTAGATCGTGGGTTCATCAATGATGTAATGGTTAGAGTGTGGTCGTCTCAAGTGTGGTAGATCGTGGGTTCATCGGTGGTGTAATGGTTAGCGTGCTCGTCTCAAGTGTGGTAGATCGTGGGTTCATCGGTGGTGTAATGGTTAGCGTGCTCGTCTCAAGTGTGGTAGATTGTGGGTTCATCGGTGGTGTAATGGTTAGCGTGCTCGTCTCAAGTGTGGTAGATCGTGGGTTCATCGGTGGTGTAATGGTTAGCGTGCTCGTCTCAAGTGTGGTAGATTGTGGGTTCATCGGTGGTGTAATGCTTAGCGTGCTCGTCTCAAGTGTGGTAGATTGTGGGTTCATCGGTGGTGTAATGGTTAGCGTGCTCGTCTCAAGTGTGGTAGATCGTGGGTTCATCGGTGGTGTAATGGTTAGCGTGCTCGTCTCAAGTGTGGTAGATTGTGGGTGACATCGGTGGTGTAATGGTTAGTGTGCTCGTCTCAAGTGTGGTAGATCGTGGGTTCATCAATGATGTAATGGTTAGAGTGTGGTCGTCTCAAGTGTGGTAGATCGTGGGTTCATCGGTGGTGTAATGGTTAGCGTGCTCGTCTCAAGTGTGGTAGATCGTGGGTTCATCGGTGGTGTAATGGTTAGCGTGCTCGTCTCAAGTGTGGTAGATTGTGGGTTCATCGGTGGTGTAATGGTTAGCGTGCTCGTCTCAAGTGTGGTAGATCGTGGGTTCATCGGTGGTGTAATGGTTAGCGTGCTCGTCTCAAGTGTGGTAGATCGTGGGTTCATCGGTGGTGTAATGGTTAGCGTGCTCGTCTCAAGTGTGGTAGATTGTGGGTTCATCGGTGGTGTAATGGTTAGCGTACTCGTCTCAAGTGTGGTAGATCATGGGTTCATCGGTGGTGTAATGGTTAGCGTGCTCGTCTCGAGTGTGGTAGATCGTGGGTTCATCGGTGGTGTAATGGTTAGTGTGCTCGTCTCAAGTGTAGTAGATCGTGGGTTCATCGGTGGTGTAATGGTTAGCGTGCTCGTCTCAAGTGTGGTAGATCGTGGGTTCATCGGTGGTGTAATGGTTAGCGTGCTCGTCTCAAGTGTGGTAGATCGTGGGTTCATCGGTGGTGTAATGGTTAGCGTGCTCGTCTCAAGTGTGGTAGATCGTGGGTTCATCGGTGGTGTAATGGTTAGTGTGCTCGTCTCAAGTGTAGTAGATCGTGGGTTCATCGGTGGTGTAATGGTTAGCGTGCTCGCCTCGAGTGTGGTAGATTGTGGGTTCATTGGTGGTGTAATGGTTAGCGTGCTCGCCTCAAGTGTGGTATATCATGGGTTCATCAGTGGTGTAATGGTTAGCGTGGTAGATCGTGGGTTCATCGGTGGTGTAATGGTTAGCATGCTCGTCTCAAGTGTGGTAGATCATGGGTTCATCTGTGGTGTAATGGTTAGCGTGCTCGTCTCAAGTGTGGTAGATTGTGGGTTCATCGGTGGTGTAATGGTTAGCGTGCTCGTCTCAAGTGTGGTAGATCGTGGGTTCATCGGTGGTGTAATGGTTAGCGTGCTCGTCTCAAGTGTGGTAGATCGTGGGTTCATCGGTGGTGTAATGGTTAGTGTGCTCGTCTCAAGTGTAGTAGATCGTGGGTTCATCGGTGGTGTAATGGTTAGCGTGCTCGCCTCGAGTGTGGTAGATTGTGGGTTCATTGGTGGTGTAATGGTTAGCGTGCTCGCCTCAAGTGTGGTATATCATGGGTTCATCAGTGGTGTAATGGTTAGCGTGGTAGATCGTGGGTTCATCGGTGGTGTAATGGTTAGCATGCTCGTCTCAAGTGTGGTAGATCGTGGGTTCATCTGTGGTGTAATGGTTAGCGTGCTCGTCTCAAGTGTGGTAGATTGTGGGTTCATCGGTGGTGTAATGGTTAGCGTGCTCGTCTCAAGTGTGGTAGATCGTGGTTTCGAGCCCTTTTTGGGTCAAATCAAAGACTATAAAACTAGTATTTGTTGCTTCTCCGTTAAGTATGCAACATTGAGGAGTAAGAGCAAAGACTGGTAACAGGTTGGTGCGGAATCAGAATAATGTGCGGACTGTTGTTTCAGTTAGCTAGCACTATAAAAATCTAACTCAGTGTGTTGGTCTAGAACAAAGCGGACCTCATCATCTCATTGAACATTAACTTGTTCTTGCCATGGTATAGCTTAAGAGTTGCTGACTTGGCGTTATACAAATGTATAACAATCACTCACTCAAATCTGTGAATAAATGCATGTCATTCAATTTTAGCTAACACAAACCACTCTTCTGTCAAGCTTCATACTCAAAAACACAGTAAACACTAATTGTTACCAAGGTAACAATCTACACAACACAATAAACCACTCTTCTGTCAAACTTCATACTCAAAAACACAGTAAACACTAATTGTTACCAAGGTAACAATCTACACAACACAATAAACCACTCTTCTATCAAACTTCATACTCAAAAACACAGTAAACACTAATTGTTACCAAGGTAACAATCTACACAACACAATAAACCACTCTTCTATCAAACTTCATACTCAAAAACACAGTAAACACTAATTGTTACCAAGGTAACAATCTACACAACACAATAAACCACTCTTCTATCAAACTTCATACTCAAAAACACAGTAAACACTAATTGTTACCACGGTAACAATCTACACAACACAATAAACCACTCTTCTATCAAACTTCATACTCAAAAACACAGTAAACACTAATTGTTACCAAGGTAACAATCTACACAACACAATAAACCACTCTTCTATCAAACTTCATACTCAAAAACACAGTAAACACTAATTGTTACCAAGGTAACAATCTACACAACACAATAAACCACTCTTCTATCAAACTTCATACTCAAAAACACAGTAAACACTAATTGTTACCAAGGTAACAATCTACACAACACAATAAACCACTCTTCTATCAAACTTCATACTCAAAAACACAGTAAACACTAATTGTTACCAAGGTAACAATCTACACAACACAATAAACCACTCTTCTATCAAACTTCATACTCAAAAACACAGTAAACACTAATTGTTACCAAGGTAACAATCTACACAACACAATAAACCACTCTTCTATCAAACTTCATACTCAAAAACACAGTAAACACTAATTGTTACCAAGGTAACAATCTACACAACACAATAAACCATACTTCTATCAAACTTCATACTCATCAGTTGTCTAATGGTTAGTGTTGTAGATCGTGTGTTTGAGCGCCAGTCAAGTCAAACCAAAAAATATAAAATTGTTATTTTTTGATTCTCAGCTAAGCACACAGCATTAAGGAGAAAGAGCAAAGAGTGGTCTTGGAATGGGGATAATGTGTCGGAGTGGAGCAAAATGTCTACCCACAAACAGGTGGCGAGCACTATATAAATCCAACTAAGGTGTTTGTCTAGTACAAAGCAGACATCATTTATCATCTCATCGAATGTAACTTGTTCTCAACATGATATAGCTGAAATATTGGCATTAAACAACAATCACTCACTCGAACTACAATCAAACGATAGTATATGCCCTGGCCACACCTTATTTTTTCTTCTGTATTTGACATCTTCAAATGATTATTAGGAGTGTTAGCTGACCTAAAGAAATATTATTGTGTTGCCTTCTATAGTTTTGTCTGGCACCTTTGCAGTTTAGATCAAACAATGGTTTATTTTCATTGTTAACACTTTTTATTTTTCCCATTAAATGTCACAGTGACAAAGGTAGTTTCCCCGACTAGATTTTGTACAAATATTGCATAGATCATCTAACAGGAAGTCATTTAGTCAGCAATACCATTATTGAAAATGGATGTCAATAAGATTTTGCTCTAACACACTCACTCTTTCCAAACATATATTATTTTAAAAGTAATTTCGTTTTTTTTTTATGTCCTATTGTCCTATCTTTGTAACACATTGAAACCTCCTCCTAGTCAGACTTGCTCTCGCCATGATATGGCTAACTGAAAAATTGCTGAAATGGCGTTAACAATAATCACTCACACTCGCATGTGTTTTTTTATGATGGAATGCAATACAAAATGGATTATGAACATAAAATTTTATGATATGTTGAAATAAAATAATAAAGAAATATTATTGAAAATGTATATGTAAACAGAATGGTGTATTCCACACGCTATGAAAATCTAAGTAATCAGGTGGTCTACTACAACGCGGATCTCATCATCATCTCATTGAAAATTAACTTGTTCATCCTATTATATAGCTGAACAATTGCTGAGTTGGCGTTAAACAACAATCGCCCACTCGCTCGTCTAGCATGTTTATTAGGCGTACATGTGTAGTATTTGTTCTTATATTATGTCTTCTACATCAGCGAAATGGTCTTACATTATCCTCTACCTTGCTTATGTTTGTTGTTAATTAATGAAAGTGGCGATAAACACCATAACCCTAAGCCCCCTTATTTTTCACGAGTTTTTGCTGCCATTATTAAAATATGTACAGAGACATGCAAAACGTATTCTTCAATGTAATGTATTACTGTATGAAAATCACATTTTATCGAAACATTATTCCAAAGCCAATTCTTGTTCGATTTAAATACCATTTGTATCGACAAAAGTAAAATAAAATGTAGTTTTTCCTTATAATTTCGGCATAATTTTTTAATAACAGAATTTTAAGAGTTTACGAGATGAATACAAAGCTTAATTTGTGAACGTGAAGAACATGTATATAATTATAATACTTTTGAAATAAAAAGTGAAATGTTATGCCACTTTCAGCAATATTTCAGTTATATCGTGGCGGTCAGTTTTATTGGTGGAGGAAACCGGAATGCCAGGAGAAAACCACCGACCTGTTGCAAGTCACTAGCTGTGTTCAAGGTTTTACCATTAGTGAAACTGAAACCGACCATTAGCTACAACTGGTTACCTTTGGTAGCTATCAGTCACCAAAGGCAACCATTTGCAGCATTTATTTGCAACGAAACCTTAAACGGATATTGGTAATACATGGTAGCAAATTTGCCGGTGGTAACCATTTGTGACATATGGTTTCAAAATACTGCTATTGGCATCCCTTTGTTTTTAATCATGGCTGATATGAATATACTTGTTAGAGCAAGTCAATCTGTTCTAGTATACAATCACAAGAACCGACAACAACATGCTTTGGTTTCTGAATACTGCATTACCGCACCAATAATTCTACCTATCCTTCCATACCAAAGGCGCGAAATAACAAGAGTTAAAAGATACTATCAAGATGTCATACCTAGATATATGCCCGACGAATTTCGAAGTCATTTCAGATATTTGAAAACCTTTGTACGAGAATTGCAAATTGTGCAGCATTTAGAAAACCAACTGGTCCAACACTAGATCCTACCAAAGCTGTACTTATTTATTTGTGGTATATATAGGTTGTTATCGCTAAGCAAATTTGCATGTATGAATATGCACTTTTTTGTATGTAATTGCATTCAAAAGAAGCAAAATAGTCCAAAAATGTTTTTTTATACTGTCCAGTATCGGTTCCCAAGAACCCTAACGGGCTAAATTATGCTTTCTTTATTATTTCATATCATATGCATTTATCTGGTGGAAATTTTTCAGCTCTAGATGTCAGTATGTACATTTGTATATAAATAATAATAATTTAATTTAATCATAACGCACATACTGACTCTGATTTAATGTAAAATAATCTAAAAATATTGACTGACTTTTTGTAAAATCTTCTAAAATCCACGCTTTCTGTTCTTGTGATTGTCCGGCCATTTTGTTATGAAGTTTAATCACGTGTTCGATGCTTATCAATCTCGAGCTCCGATCGGGTCGGGTCAAACCAAAGACTATAAAATTAGTATTTGTTGCTTCTCCGCTAAGCACACAGCATTAAGGAGAAAGATCAAAAACTGGTTGGCAGGGAATCATGATAATGTGTCCGTGTTGATCTAGTACAAAGTGGACCTCATCATGATCTCATTGAAAATTAACTTGTTCTCGTCGTGATATAGCTGAAAAATTACTGAGTTGGCGTTAAACAACAAGCAATCACTCATTCACTCACTCATAATCAGAAGTATTCTGGCACATTTCATGAATATTCATATACATGTACATGTATATTGCACAGGTACTCGGGGATAGGATCCCCCCTTTTTTTGTGAAAAAAATTTCCCCGTTTTTTTCTTTCTTTTTGGTATTTTTGTGATTAACTTGTGCTATATCATCAGATAAATTTCACTATTTCATATCATCAGAGAAATCTCACTATTTCCTCCAGTTTACTATCCAGCCCCTGCCACGATCAATATTAATATACTAGAAGGTAACTAGCTTCTCTGGACTGACCTACATTTCTCCGAGGAAAAATTCGGGGAATCCTCTTCTTCTTCTTCCATTAAAGTGCAGGGCTGCCGCAACAGCATCTTCACACTGAGTTTAAAACAACCATGCTTGCGCAAGGGAGAGACTATGTACAATTAAAAACAAGGTCAGCGGTGTTAGAATCTGACTGCCTGGATTTCCTTTTTGAAGGATTCCAGGTCCAAGGCTGCTGCTGTCGCCTCTGGTAGTTGATTCCATAACCGGATTGTGGATGGAAAGAAGGACTCTTTGTGTACAGTTGTTCTGCTGTATGGTACTATATATTTATGCTGTTGTCCTCTAGTAGCGGCACCTAGATGGTGCATGAATGGTGGTGGTTCAATCGCTACGAGTCCGTTAATTATCCGGTACATCATAATCGCCTTTGTTCTCAAACGGCGTTGCTGGAGTGTGTCCCAATTCAGGTGGTTTAGCATTGTTGTAACACTGCTGGTTGTGTTGTAGTTTCCAGTAGCAAACCTAGCTGCTCTCCGTTGGACTGATTCTAACTTGTTGATGTTACTCTGGGTATGAGGTGCCCAAACGGAACTGGCATATTCTAGTTGCGGTCGAACAAAGGTGGTGTAGCATTTAGTCCTGATGTTTGCTGGACAGCTTGACAGATTTCGACGTAGGAAGGCTGTAGTGTTGTTTGCCTTTCTACATACGTTGTCAATATGGTTGTTCCATGACAAGTTCTGACTGGTGGTAATACCAAGATATTTTCCTTTAGATGTTATGTTCAGTTCCTTCCCATGGATGAAGTACGATGATGGTATGATCTTACGCTTGGTGGTTATGCGTATAACTTCACATTTATCGGGATTGAAGTGCATCTGCCAGTCACGCTCCCAGTATTGTAAGTTGTTAAGGTCGTCTTGAAGAGATGTTGTGTCATCGTTGGTTTTGATGTGTCGGTATAGGAGACAATCATCAGCGAATAATCTTGCAGTGCTGTTTACTTTACTAGGTAGGTCATTGATGTATATCAGAAACAGCAGTGGGCCGAGGACTGTCCCTTGGGGTACTCCAGAGGTGACGGGTGCTGTATCAGATGCCACACCTTCTACGATCACCCTCTGGGTACGGCCTGCTAGAAAGCTCTTAATCCAGTTCAAGGTCGGTCCACGGACTCCGTAATGATGGAGTTTAGCTGCAAGTCGTTCGTGAGACACCTTGTCAAAGGCTTTAGAGAAGTCTAGAAGGATAGCATCGATTTGAGTGGAACTGTCAATGCCCGATGCCAGGTCTTGAATGGTGGTAATCAGCTGTGACTCGCACGAGCGTTTCTTGCGGAAGCCATGTTGATAGTCAGTCAGGATATTTTGATCTTCAAAAAACTTCATGAGATGACTATGAATGATGTGCTCTATGACCTTACAACATACGGAAGTTAATGAAACCGGTCGGTAGTTTGCTGGTTTGCTTTTATCCCCCTTTTTAAAGATAGGTGATACATTAGCCAATTTCCAATCTTCAGGTGTTTGGCCTTGATTTAATGAGGCCTGGAATATGAGAGTTAAAGCTGGTGTAACTGGTGCTGCCATCTCTTTCAGGAACTTAGTTGAGATCTCGTCTGGGCCTGTGGCTTTGTGTTGGTTTAGGCCATGTAGCAGTTTGTATACACCATTTTGGGTGACAGTAATCTGTGGTGCTTCATTATATTGGCTGGTTCCAAGGTTTGGGATGTTTGAGGTGTTATCAGTTGAGAACACTGATGAGAACTGTGGGTTCAGCAGTTTTGCTTTGGTCTTCGGATCACCATGTAAATTTCCATTCTCTTTCAGGGGAGCTATACCTGAGTTCTCACACTTTTTGTTTTTGATGAAAGTAAAAAGTTTCTTGTTTCCCGATTCCTGGCTTACCATGTCATTTACATATTCGTTATATGATGATTTACATTCTTTTTGGGTCGATTTCTGTAGTTGGCGATATCGGTCCCAGTCTTTCGTTTTACCTGATTTGCGATATTTGTTGAATGCCCTTTGTTTCCGTCTAGATAGTCGATGTATATTCCGGTTTCACCAGGGTTGACTATATCTGGTTGAGGTATGTTTAGATGGTACATGTTTCCTCAGGTTATCAAGACAGATGGCTTTAAAGTCAGACCATAGGTTGTTTATCGGTGTTTTTATATCGGAACAATCCATAAACTTGTCTAAAGAGACTTTCAGGTTGTTTGCCATGTTTGTAAGATTTACTTTCTTCCATAGATAAATAAGTCTTTTAAGAGGTTTTTGTCTAGCTGGTGTGATGTTGGTGTCTACTAAGACTATATCATGATCGCTTAATCCTGGAAGTGGTAAGCATTTGTTTACCAATGATGGGCGGTTAGTGAAAAATAGGTCCAGGGTGTTGACCGCCCTGGTGGCAAAGTTCACAACTTGTTCGCATCCTGCATCAAACATTGTATTTATGATGGTATTGTTAATTGGTATAGTATACCTGTTTCCTTTTATTGATGTCGTGTCCCATTCTATGTCGGGTAGGTTGGCGTCACCGCCTATCCAGATGGTTGAGTCCCGATAAAGGGTTGATAGACTCGAAATAGTTCTACAAAGATCTTCCGCATATTTTTGGTTATTGTCTGGCGGTCTGTACAATGAACCGACAATTAGTGGCTTCTTTAGATATTTACATGTAAAAGATGCTGCCACAAACTCTGTGTCACTGGGGGTGTCTACTTCCACACCTTCTAAATCTGACTTGGCGATTACAGCTACCCCTCCGTAGGCGCTCTTTAATCTGTCTCTTCTAGCAACAAACCTGTAGTTTTCTGGAAGGACTTCCCTCTCAAGTATTTTTTAAGCGCCAAGACTAACCTGGTTCCTTGTCCGTAAATGTGTATGGGGTACCTGTCCATTAAAGAAATTCCGAAATGTCATCTGTAAAACCAAAGGGTAAAAGAATTACGAACGTCTTTTTGGCGGATTTTACGACTTCCGTTGATCGAGCTTCAAATGGAACGTCTCGCGAGTGAATTCCGATTAAATTCAAGGACTAAATCGCCTTTCATGACTGAAAAGCAAGTTGATTCTAACAGATAAATGATCGAAGTAAGGATTGATGCCCACTTTTCGATTGGTAAGTGTTTGATTGTTATTATATAGATAGGATTCCCCGAATTTTTCCTCGGAGAAATGTAGGTCAGCCCAGAGAAGCTAGTTACCTTCTAGTATATTAATATTGATCGTAGCAGGGGCTGGATAGTAAACTGGAAGAAATAGTGAGATTTCTCTGATGATATGAAATAGTGAGATTTCTCTGATGATATAGCACAAGTTAATCACAAAAATACCAAAAAGAAAGAAAAAAACGGGGAATTTTTTTTTCACGAAAAAAGGGGGGATCCTATCCCCGAGTACCTGTGGTATATTGTATCTATTTGTTGAGGGTTACCATATTTTGATGTCACAATTAAAGAAGAAAAAAACGTTCTTATTTTTATTTGTCTACATTTTATTCCCACAATTCAACATACCAACAAAACGAGAATTATGGGTAACTCCTAATTTTGTTTAGTTTAGAATTGATTGGTGGGTACAGGACACATTTACTTAAGTGTAAGCTTTAAACGTAGCGCTACATCCACCCGAGACCCAGATCTCGGGTCCGGTTTTCGACAAGGATCCAAATGTTACCCCCCTCTGGCAAAGACCATCTGAGAACTCTTTATCGAGGTAGAAACTAGCTGGCATACTTCTACCATCTGTACAAGTAATGTTCTGGTTATCTTCGCTGCTACAAGTTATTTTATATTTTTCTGTAAATATAATGGACAGGTTTAGCGTTGTATTAGTAAGTATATTCAAACTGAACCGCATCAATGGTGCAATGTTAGCATGGCCGCCTCGAGTGCGGTAGATCGTGGATTCGAGTCACGGTCGGGTCACGAGTTCGGTAGATCGTGTGTTCGAGCCACGGTCGGGTCACGAGGGCGGTAGATCGTGTGTTCGAGCAACGGTCGGGTCACGAGTGCGGTAGATCGTGTGTTCGAGCCACGGTCGGGTCACGAGGGCGGTAGATCGTGTGTTCGAGCCACGGTCGGGTCAAACCAAACACTATAAAGTTGGTAGTTGTTGTTTCTTCGCTAATCACGCAGCATTAAGAAGTAAGAACAAAGAGTGGTTGGTTCGGAATCGAGATTAAATTTTGTTTGTGTCCGACTGAGAACAGCGACATGTATACACTTTGACTGTCAGTGATCTAGCACTATAAATATCTACGTATAAGCGTGTTCGTCTAGTACAAAGCGGACATCGTCTAATTGAAATGTGTAACTTGTTCTCGCCATGATATACCGGTAGCTGAACAATTCTTGGGTTGGCTTTAAACAACAATCATCCACTAACACAAAAATTGGTTTCCGTAATCTATTAGCCAATAAACTACCGGTATAACAAGACACCCTGATGCAGGCCCTAATGGACAACAGCGTGTTAAGAGTGGTTGTTAGTGGCCGGTTATTATGCAAAATGTACGACTCTGCCTGTCCATCAACTCCCATGGGGGCCATCGTGGTCGTGATCGTATGGTACCAATATTTACAACTACCTGTGCAATCAGTGCCTATCACCACTAAAGTTGTGAGTTCGAATCCCGCTCGTGGCGAGGTGTATTCGATACAACATTTTGTGATAATGATGGTCAGTGACTTGCGGCATGTCGGTGATTTTCTCCGGGTACCCCAGTTTTATCCACCAATAAAACACCACGATATAGCTGAAATATTGTTGAACGTGGCGTTAAACACCACAACCCTAACCCATTGTCCTAGTGGAAATCAAAACATCCGACATATGAATAGGTTATTTACCAATAGTTCTCATCGAGCAAGACATTTGTTTAGAACGTTTAACTAAATCATGATTTGAATAAACGTTAGAGAATACAGAAGGGACAATCAAAAATGAACAATCCAGAGAAACTGGCAACATGCGGTACACAAGACGAAGACGAACAAAATAAAAACACAACACAATATGTGTTGGACACCACTACACACAAACAAACACAAATAACGTAAATAAGACATGGGTCCTCCTACAAACAACTGGAGGTAAAGACGAACCGAATCTCGTTTTTATGCGGCAATCGTAACGGACACCACGACACGGAACTCAGAACGTAAACACATATAATAGGACAGCAGAAAAAAATAAAAAGATGAGAAACACGGACCCCACCAAAAAAAAAACAGGGGGTGAACTCAGGTGCTCATGAAGGGTAGGCAGTTCCTGTTGGTTTTATACAACCGCCGTGAAACTACTAATATGCCGGTTAATAAATATCAATATTCTAGCATCATCAGTGTATGGAGTTTACATTTTACAACTCATACGTTATTCTAGGCTTTGTGCTCAGTACAGTGATGTTCTGGACAGATTTCAGTTGTTGTCACAGAAGACACTCAAAGAAGGCTATGCTATATAGTTCTCGTTACAAATATTATATAGTCGTCATCAAGAACTGGTTCATCTAACGGAGTCTACAAACGTGGAATATATCTAATATATGTGTGTTATCATTAACCGACCTTAATATCTGCCTCACATTAAAGTGACTTACCTGGGATATAATCGACCTTTATATCTGCCTCTCATTAAAGTGACTTACCTGGGACATAACCGACCTTTATATCTGCCTCACATTAAAGTGACTTACCTGGGACATAGCCGACCTTTATATCTGCCTCACATTAAAGTGACTTACCTGGGACATAACCGACCTTTATATCTGCCTCACATTAAAAGTTACTTACCTGGGACATAACCGACCTTTATATCTGCCTCACATTAAAGTGACTTACCTGAGACATAACCGACCTTTGTATCTGCCTCACATTAAAGTGACTTACCTGAGACATAACCGACCTTTGTATCTGCCTCACATTAAAGTGACTTACCTGGGACATAACCGACTTTTATATCTGCCTCACATTAAAGTGACTTACCTGGGACATAACCGACCTTTATATCTGCCTCACATTAAAGTGACTTAACTGGGACATAACCGACCTTTATATCTGCCTCACATTAAAGTGACTTACCTGGGACATAACCGACCTTTATATCTGCCTCAAATTAAAGTGACTTACCTGGGACATAACCGACCTTTATATCTGCCTCACATTAAAGTGACTTACCTGGGACATAACCGACCTTAACTGGGACATAACCGACCTTTATATCTGCCTCACATTAAAGTGACTTACCTGAGACATATTCGACCTTTATATCTGCCTCACATTAAAGTAACTTACCTGGGACATAACCGACCTTTATATCTGCATCACATTAAAGTGACCTACCTGGGACATAACCGACCTTTACATCTGCCTCACATTAAAGTGATTTACCTGGGACGTAACCGACCTTTATATCTGCCTCACATTAAAGTGACTTACCTGGGAAATAACCGACCTTTATATCTGCTTCACATTAAAGTGACTTACCTGGGACATAACCGACCTTTATATCTGCCTCACATTAAAGTGACTTACCTGGGACATAACAGACCTTTATATCTGCCTCATATTAAAGTGACTTACCTGGGACATAATCGACCTTTATATCTGCCTCACATTAAAGTGACTTACCTGGGTCATAACCGACCTTTATATCTGCCTCACATTAAAGTGACTTACCTGGGAAATAACCGACTTTTATATCTGCCTCACATTAAAGTGACTTACCTGGGACATAACCGACCTTTATATCTGCCTCACATTAACGTGACTTACCTGGGACATAACCGACCTTTATATCTGCCTCACATTAAAGTGATTTACCTGGGACATAACCGACCTTTATATATGCCTCATATTAACGTGACTTACCTGGGACATAACCGGCCTTTATATCGGACTCACATTAAAGTGACTTACCTGAGACATAACCGACCTTTATATATGCCTCACATTAAAGTGACCTATCTGGGACATAATCGACCTTTATATCTGCCTCACATTAAAGTGACTTACCTGGGAAATAACCGACCTTTATATCTGCCTCCCATTAAAGTCACTTACCTGGGTCATAACCGACCTTTATATCTGCCTCACATTAAAGTGACTTACCTGGGACATAACCGACTTTTATATCTGCCTCACATTAAAGTGACTTACCTGGGACATAACCGACCTTTATATCTGCCTCACATTAAAGTGACTTACCTGGGACATAACCGACCTTTATATCTGCCTCACATTAAAGTGACTTACCTGGGACATAACCGACCTTTATATCTGCCTCACATTAAAGTGATTTACCTGGGACATAACCGACCTTTATATATGCCTCATATTAAAGTGACTTACCTGGGACATAACGGCCTTTATATCTGACTCACATTAAAGTGACTTACCTGGGACATAACCGACCTTTATATATGCCTCATATTAAAGTGACTTACCTGGGACATAACGGCCTTTATATCTGACTCACATTAAAGTGACCTATCTGGGACATAATCGACCTTTATATCTGCCTCACATTAAAGTGATTTACCTGGGACATAATCGATTTTTATATCTGCCTCACATGACAGTGACTTACCTGAGACATAACCGACCTTTATATCTGCCTCACATTAAAGTCACTTACCTGGGACATAATCGACCTTTATATCTGCCTCACATTAAGGTGACTTACCTGGGACATAATCGACCTTTTTATCTGCCTCTCATTAAAGTGACTTACCTGGGACATAATCGACCTTTATATCTGCCTCACAATAAAGTGACTTACCTGGGACATAACCGACCTTTATATCTGCCTCTCATTAAAGTGACTTACCTGGGACATAACCGACCTTTATATCTGCCTCACATTAAAGTGACCTACCTGGGACATAACCGACCTTTATATCTGCCTCACATTAAAGTGACTTACCTGGGACATAACCGACCTTTATATCTGCCTCACATTAAAGTGACTTACCTGGGACATAACCGACCTTTATATCTGCCTCACATTAAAGTGACCTACCTGGGACATAACCGACCTTTATATCTGCCTCACATTAAAGTGACCTACCTGGGACATAATCGACCTTTTTATCTGCCTCTCATTAAAGTGACTTACCTGGGACATAACCGACCTTTATATCTGCCTCACATTTCCCCAAAAAAACAACACCAGAGAAGTCATCAATTTCCAGCTTTCTGCAGGCTTTTAACCCCTTGTACACTTTAATCACATCGATGCTGGTAATTATTCCGGCGTTGTCAATTACACAGTTTCCTTTACATTTTTTCGTAGTATATTCGACATCTTTCTCTATTTAATTAGAAATGATCTTGCTAAATTCATTTCTTAAATTACTGTCAAATACTTCATGCAATTTGAGTGTGGATCGAACCATTTGTCGTGAATTTCGCCACTTTTACCAAGCACTCCACGATAAGAAACAAACTATTATGATGTACTGATATTTATGGTAATATCACCAATAAACAACATAATTTCATACTCGAGTAACATGAAGAGTGTCACTAGCGGAACAGGAACTATCAACCCTTCCGGAGCACATGAGTTCACCACGGCTTTTAGTGGTGTTCGTGTTGCTCGATCTTTAGTTTTCTGTCACGGTAATAATTTGTAGATCGTTGACTTGTTTGCCCTTTTTCTTTTTGTCATTGTGATGTCTGTCCTTCTATTTACAGATTCATGTGGTATCCTCAAACTCTATTTATATGTATAGTATTGCTAATCCAGATTTTGGATTTTCGTAAATATTTCAAGGCTCACCGCAACGGAAAAGCTCACGAATGTGCTTCACGCATGCGTGAGTTATATAGCGTTTTCCGTCACGAGTGGAATATTTTTGATAATAAAAAAAATCAGGATTAGTTGTACTGTATTATATAGAATTGAACCGAGCTGTTTGTGTCTCTATAATAGCAAAATAATACTATATTTGCAAGGCGCAGAGGTTCAGTCGCATTGTAACGACATTGACTCGCGGAAATTACCGTTTTTCTGTATTTCCCAGTGTGTGTTTTTGAAGTATGATATTTTGTTTCAAGAAATTACTTGAACATAGTTTTTACGAGAACGTTCGATTGTTTAACTGTCTAACTCGTAATATATATAGAATATTACTTAATATAAAACTTAATAAAGTTTATCACATAAACTGATTTAATAAAAGGGAATTTTGAGGATATGCTTTTGTCAAATTCCCGAAATTTAAATCCGATGGATGCTTTTTTTTTTCGTTTTGCCCTTTGAACTGTGACGTCACTACATGCATTATCAAGTTTATTGATGCCGGCATTCTTTCACAAAAAACCCACCCACAGTCCCACCTTCCCCCACTCCTAAACTAACAAAACGAGAAGATTCTGCTGCTGTTTTGTTAATTTTTTCAGATCCGTTTGTTGCACCAGAACACAAATGCCTGCAGACAAGAAGATATGACCAATATTGCCTGCAGTCAGTACATGTATGTGTGAAGCCTGATGATACGGAAAACCATCAATTAGGAGATAGTGAGGCAATGACTGGTTCTTCGTTATTTCAATTTGTTTCCTATTATGATAGGTCAGTTATCTTCAAAACATTCAGATTTTGAATATCGATATTACAGGAGTATAATATATATTATTCTTGAATTGGTACCAATTCGGAACTTCCTTTTGACTCTTTGAAAAAAAACGGTGTTAAATATTTGCGAGCGTATTGGGGTTCACGTTCCTGTTGATCTCTCTATTTTGGTTACATGGAGGATTGTAGCTGTCGCCGTTGTCGGTGAAGCACGGGCTTGCCAAAACTGTGAAATTGGCGGTCTGCCTTTTCATCTTGCCTTATCCATTTTACGCAATTTTCCACTCTATAATAGTTGTGTTTATAATGCCAAAATGAATCTTTGGTTAATCGGTAGCATAGAACAATTACAGCAATTTTCAATTTTAATGTTTTAATTTTTGAAATATGTGTGGAATATTTTGGTGAGTTTGATATTGGCGAAACCGCTGCTTCTATCCGTGAGATGAAGCCTGGGAACAAAAAAAACCCCATCAGAGTTGTGGCGAGTGAAGATAGAGGATGCTGCTTAATGTTAATGAATCACAATAATAACAAATATCTAATTGTAATTATAAATTTATTATGGTCAGTGCCAATGGCTTGCGGCAGGTCGGTGGTTTTATACGGGTATTGTGGTTTGCATCACAAATAAAACTGACTGCCACGATATGACTGAAATATTGTTAGAAAGTGGCGTTAAACACCATAAGCCTATATTACCTACCGTTTGCGAAACACACCGTAAAGACTCCATTGCATTCTTTATCTACAAATATAGAGTTGCCATTTCTTCTGACAGTGTTCGGATTGCACCTAGAGGTGTCCGGTTGTTCTCGGACAGCAACCTTTGTGACAAATGTTTTCTTTCTTGGACCAACGCTGCATCTCTTTTTTACTGCACCATTGCAGTGAAACGGCGTGAAACATTTTCCAAGACCATAATTATACACTATAAAAACACCATACAATTAATTATTGTACCTCAGTATATGAACATCACTACAAAATTTATAATGCAAAATACTGGCAAAAGATGCGTAATTTTATTGGTCTTTATCATTTTGAGGTGATCATTCAACTATGAATCTAATGTTTTTCGGTATAATCATACCCAGTCAATAAGTATATATTATTGTACCTCAGTATATGAACATCACTACAAAATTTTCTACATTAAAATTGCTTTTTTTCTCCTTTTCCAGTTGTTTGACTATTGAGCGGTCCATGGTTTTTAAGACTATGGACCGGCAATGTGAATCGTTTTCGCGGATTTTTAGTTCCGCGACCGGATTGGATAAAAGTTTTATATTTATTCGGAATACTCGGACTTCATCGTCTATTAACGAAAACTCTGAAATTTTTTAAAAATTTCAAAATTTCAAAAATATCAAAAAATTTCAAAATTTCACAAATTTCAAAAAAAATCTAAATTTTCATAAGATTTAAAAATTTTCATAAGATCTCAAAATTTTCAACAAATTTCAAAAATTTCAGTATTCATAAAATTTCATAATTCTAAAATTGAAAAAACAAATATTTAAAGTTCAAAATTTCAAAATTTTCACAAAATTTTAAAATTTCAAAAATTGAAAAAATTTTCAAAATTTCAAAAATTTTAAACAAATTCTAAATTTTCATAAGACTTGTAGTCACCATGTAAATTTGTGTTGAAGTCTACTCTCTCAAAACAATCAAACTCTTATGAATGACTGGGGAAATAGCATAAAAATGTCCATGAGACAATATTCAGATTTATAATGGAAAATACTGGCAAAAGATGCGTGATTTTATTGGTCTTTATCATTTTGAGGTGATCATTCAACTATGAGCCTAATGTTTTTCGGTATAATAAAATACTTATAGACTGTGTATTCGGGAATAGCAAGTTTGTTGTCCCCTCGACCCTGACTCTCCGGGACAACAAACTTGCTATTCCCTCATACCCAATCAATAAGTATATAATATTTGATATACGAATAAAAACGAAGATATCTATTTTGGTGCACACGGCGCGTTTCTAGAATAACCTCCATCAGACACGATCAAACCCAAACAAATTGGAAAGCCAAATAATTCTAAAATCTTTGAGAGCAATAACACCAAAGGACCTCAACAGGATAGCCAAAATCAGCAAAGACCATCACTTCTAATACGCTAGATATTTCGATCCACGAATGCATATTGGGTTTTATTTTATTTTATCTATTTATTATTATAATTTTTTTTCAATATTTTGTCTTTTAAAATCTAATAATCAGTAATAATAATGTTATTACGTATGATCTGTTAACCGCATCAGTAATGTAATGGTTAGCGTGCTCGCCTCGGGTGCGGTAGATCGTGATTTCGAACCCCGATCCGGTCAAACCAAAGACTATGAAATTGGTATTTGTTGCTTCTCCGCTAAACACGCAGCATTAAAGAGAAAGAGCAAAGACTGGTTGGCTCGGAATCAGAATAATGTGTCCCCGTGGGGTTACATGTCTATCCACGGACTGCTGTTTCAGTGAGCTAGCACTATAAAAATTCAACTAAGTATGTTGGTCTAGTACAAAGTGGACCTCATCATTATGAAACTTCAAACAAATCTGTATGCAAAGCTATATACACATTCTGTGCACCGTCGTGGACGCGATCGCACGGTAGTTGGTTCTACATTTACATATGCAATACACGCCTATCACAACTTATGTTGTGAGTTCGCGTGCCGGTGTTACATGCTCAATTTTCCCCCATACTCATTTTTCTCCCAGGAAAAATGAGTATATACTCAGTTTTCCCCCCGAAAAAATGAGTACATACTGAGATTCCCCCCCCCCCCGGAAAAATGAGTATATACTGAATTTTCCCCCCGGAAATCCAAGTATGTGTTAACACATACTCATTTTTCCCCACATACTAGTTTTTCCCTTCTCCTATTTTAATAGGGTTTTTCTTGTGTACACTTATATTCATGTATATGGTGGAAGACATAATAGTTAAATGTGGACGAAAGAGGGTATCAACAATGATAATAGTAATAACTAAGGCAAGCATGAACATGGAGTGAGAACGGATAAGGAGATAGGAGGAAAGGATGGGAAAAACACTTGAGTGATAAAGCGAGCTTCCTTAGTGCAAGTGAGAAAAACTCAAGTTTGCTAAGTGATGGAAGGCACAACTGACAGGTATGAGGAAGAGGGCAGGAAGGAAGGAATATAAAGAGAAGGATAGAGAGGGCGGAGGGAGAATGGTATAAAGATGGAGAGGAAGGAGAGATAGAGGTATAGAATAAGGAGGATGACGGGGAGGAATTAGGGAGGGAGTCAATATGGAACAGGATGGAGATAGTGAGGAGGAAGTAGTGAAACAGGTATTGAAGAGGAGATTTGACGGAAGAGGATAGAAAGGACGAAGTGACAAAGGTAAACGAGGAGGAGAGAAGTAGTGAGGGGGAGGTAATAAGGAGGAGGATGATGACGACGGAGGAGAAAAGTATACGTAGAAGGTAATTAGGAAGAGCTAATAAGGAGGATAGTGACGGAAGAAAGACAGAGGTAATGAGGTGGATGATAATATTACAGGAAAGAGAAGAGAGGTAATGAGGTGGCGGATTGAAAGGAATGAAGGATGGAGAGGTGGTGAGGATGACTGGGAGGAAGGAGGGAGAGAGGTAGTGAGGATGACTGAGAGGAAGGAGGGAGAGAGGTGGTGAGGAGGATGGATAGGAATGAGGGAGAGAAGTAGTGAGGAGGATTGAGAGGAAGGAAGGAGAGCGGTAGTGAGGAGGATGCCAGAGGAAGGAGGGAGAGAGGTAGTGAGAAGGATGGAGAAGAAGGAGAGAGAGAGGTAGTGAGGAGGAAGGAAGGGAGAGGATGACTCAGAGGAAGGAGGGAGAGAGGTAGTGAGGAAGTGGATGGAGAGGAATGAGGGAGGAGAAGTAGTGAGGAGGAGGATTGAGAGAAAGGAGGGAGAGAGGCAGTGAGTAGGAAGGAGAGGAAGAAGGGAGAGAGGTAGTAAGAAGAGGAGAGCAAGGGGGGAGATAAGTAGAGAAGAGGAAGAAGGAGGGAGAGAGGCAGTGAGGATGACTGAGAGGAAGAGGGAGATAGGTAGTGAGGAAGTGGATGGAGAGGAATGAGGGAGGAGAAGTAGTGATGAGGAGGATTGAGAGGAAGGAGGGAGAGAGGCAGTGAGTAGGAGGGAGAGGAAGAAGGGAGAGAGGTAGTAAGAAGAGGAGAGCAAGGAGGGAGAGAAGTAGAGAAGAGGAAGGAGGGAGAGAGGTAGTGAGGAGGAGGATGGGAAGGAAGGAGGGAGAGAGGTAGTGAGGAGGAGGATGGAGAAGAAGGAGAGAGAGAGAGGCAGTGAGGAAGAGGATGGAGAGGAAGGGTGAGAAAGGTAGTGAGGAGGACGACTACTTTAATAAATTCCCCCCGACAATGCCTTCAGTGGTTCTTGAAAATCGATTAATCAGAATGTTCAAAGTCTCCTATCGATCTGCACCAAAGAAACAACACTTGTGTAGTACCTCATAGTGAACACCCTCAAAGTTAAATTGGTTAAATTATGTTCAGTGGTTCTCAATGAGATTACGAAAATGTAATTCATAGGTTTTCAAAGCAATTTTGACCTTCGCTGTCGACCATTTTGAATTTCCGATCGGCATAAAAACCATTATCACCTGTAAAGGACTCTGAAATTTCAAGACAATGTTTACAACCATAATATGCAGGTCAAGTTCAATTGCAGCCAGATCCCATATACGGCTTGGAAGTTAGGCCCACTTAGCTGAAAGCGGAGAACTCCGGTGTCCTCAGACACATTCTTCTTTTATTCATTTTTTAACGAATCGGCATGAAAAGTAACAACACTTGCGTAGGACATAATAGTGAACACCTCTGCCAAGTGTGGTTAAATTCTGTTCAGTGTTTTTCAAATAGACCATGAAAATGTTGCTTTACATATGGTTTCAAAGCAAACTTTGACCTCCGCTGGCAACGATTTTGAATTTCCGATGGGCTCAAAAAGTAACAAGACCTGTCAAGGACATTAAAATGAACATACAAATCACGTTTCCATACCATCGCTTCAGTGTTTCTTGAAAAAAGATTATTGAAAAACTAACAATGTTTCCAATGTCTCCTGATGACCATTTGTTGACGAATCGGAAAAAATCCCTCATCCGATCTAAACAAACACCAGATCCCTCAGTACAATTTCTAGTCAATATGCAAACCACAGATAAATTCAATGCAGCCGAACAATTACGCATTGGTTGACCATATGCGAACGCTAACTGATTTCAAATCCGATACGACAATTATAACGGATTTAAATTCGATTTAATGATTCAGTTTCAATCCGGAATACGTGTGAATATGGTATTATAGTGCTACCACTTTCGGTAGATCAATCAAAAAAGATGGAGACAAACGCATTTATCAAGATGGCTCAATTTTATAATAATTTGATCATGAAACGAAGCAAAAAATAGTTGTGCTGATATAGTAGAGGGGGTTAGGAGGGGTCTGACCCCGAAACCCCGAACTAAAAAACTTGAAATCCCCTTAGTCCCGAACTAAAAAACTTGAAATCCAGAAGTCCCGAATATAATAAAATTTCAATCCCAAATCCCGAAATGGTCAATCCCGAATTCTCGAGCTTAAAAAAACACCATCCCGGAGTCCTGAAAAGGGTCCTTCCCCCCTCATAGTAGTAGTTTAATTTAGAGAATACTGTTACCGTTTAGTTCATCATTTGAAATGAACATAATATGATAAATTGGTATAATTATGTTCGGTAAAACAAATCCACACTCTGACAGTAGAACTAATAATTGTATCATTCATAGTTATGCGTCATTGATGGACACTGCCATTCTATAGTTACTGATCTTTATTTAAAATGATCGATTACAAACAAACAAGCTACCACAAAATAGTTTGTTTAGTTTAAAGCTAATTATGTTGTGTCTCGGTGTACTGTAAACAGTTGAAATTCTTAAGAATGAATTAACAGATAACCATTGGCGAATCCAAGGGGGTTCCGGCTCTCCAATTTAATGATTTTCAGCGTACATGACGAAGGTAATTCCAGAAACGTGTCGTGTGTACTAAATTATATAGATATCTACGTTTTTATTGAAATTAAAGATGAATTTTGAAAAATAATGCTAAATTCTGAAAACAAAAAATTACAGTCTGAAAACTAGAGCTAAAGATACTGAAAAAAGGAAGAAACTTTGAAATCAAACTAAATTCTGAAAATAAAACTCAATTTTAAAGAGTTCATTATGGTGCTAGCTAAGTGTTTTATGGGATCGTTTTACATCATTTTACACCATAACAAGCGTTTATTAAATTATCCATTACGGTATTTACAAAACTACGTATATTTATTAACTTAGCAAGGTCATCGCTAAAAAATACTTTAGAAGGTCAAAGATACGACTCATTGCTGGATAAAGCAAGGTCATCGCTAAAACACCTTAGAAGGTCAAAGACAAGAATCATCACAGGATAAAGCAAGGTCATCGCTAAGAACACTTTAGAAGGTCAAAGACAAAAATCATTGCAGGATAAAGCAAGGTTATCGCAAAAAACACTTTAGAAGGTCAAAGACACGAATCATTGCTGGATAAAGCAAGGTCATCGCTAAATAATACTTTAGAAGGTCAAAGACACGAATCATTGCTGGATAAAGCAACGTCATCGCTAAAACACCTTAGAATGTCAAAGACAAGAATCATTGCAGGATAAACAAGTGATAGTCCAATTACAGGCATTACTAGTTTAAAAAAAAAATACTAAAATACTTTAGAAGGTCAAAGACACGAATCATTGCTGGACAAAGCAAGGTCATCGCTAAAACACTTTAGAAGGTCAAAGACAAGAATCATTGCAGGATAAACAAGTGATAGTCCAATTACAGGTATTACTAGTTTAAAAAAAACTACTAAAAATACTTTAGAAGGTCAAAGACACGAATCATTGCAGAATACAGCAAGGTCATCACTAAAACACCTTAGAAGGTCAAAGACAAGAATCATTGCAGGATAAACAAGTGATGGTCCAATTACAGGCATTACTAGTTTAAAAGAACGACTAAAAATACTTTAGAAGGTCAAAGACACGAATCATTGCTGGATAAAGCAAGGTCATCGCTAAAACACTTTAGAAGGTCAAAGACAAGAATCATCACAGCATAAAGCAAGGTCATCGCTAAGAATTATTTAGAAGGTCAAAGACAAAAACCATTGCAGGATAAAGCAAGGTTATCGCAAAAAACACATTAGAAGGTCAAAGACACGAATCATTGCTGGATAGAGCAAGGTCATCGCTAAATAATACTTTAGAAGGTCAAAGACACGAATCATTGCTGGATAAAGCAATGTCATCGCTAAAACACTTTAGAAGGTCAAAGACAAGGATCATTGCAGGATAAAGCAAGGTCATCGCTAAAACACCTTAGAAGGTCAAAGACAAGAATCATTGCAGGATAAACAAGTGATAGTCCAATTACAGACATTACTAGTTTAAAAAAAACTACTAAAAATACTTTAGAAGGTCAAAGACACGAATCATTGCTGGATAAAGCAAGGTCATCGCTGAAACACTTTAGAAGGTCAAAGACAAGAATCATTGCAGGATAAAGCAAGGTCATCGCTGAAACACTTTAGAAGGTCAAAGACAAGAATCATTGCAGGATAAAGCAAGGTCATCGCTAAAAACACTTTAGACGGTCAAAGACAAGAATCATTGCAGGATAAATGAAGGTTATCACTAAAAACACTTTAGAATTGAATCACTGAAGGACAAGCAAGTGATAGTCCAATTACAGGCATTACTAGTTTAATCTTTCATGTTCCCCCACTCATTGCAATTTTTAACCTTTACTGTATTTACAAAACTACGTATATTTATTAACCTCGCAAGGTCATCGATATGAATACGTTAGAAAGTCAAAGACACGAATCATTGAAGGACACACAAATGATTGTCCAATTACAGAAATTACTTGTTTAATCTTTCATTTTCCCCCGCTCATTGCAATTTTTACTGTGCATACATTAACATACAAACTGTATATTAACCTTTTATTTCCACTATATACAGGCCATCGTGATCGTATGGTAGTTGGATTTATAACTAACTATGCAATCAGTGCCTATCACCACTAACGTTGTGAGTTCGAACCCCGATCAGGCGTGGTATACTCGATATCACATTATGTGATCAACTTTGTCAGTAACTTGCGATAGGTCGGTGGTTTTCTCCGAGTACTCCGATGTCCTCCACTAACAAAACTGACCGCCATGATATAACTGAAATATTGTTGAAAGTGGCGTTAAACACCATAAACCTAAGCCTAATCTAAACCTATTTCCACTATATTTTAATGTGTCTCTAATAAAAATGGACTAAATTTTGAAATTGTTAGCATACTGGTATAATATCGAAACCGTAGAAATGTAATTTTCCAAGTATATAGCCTACAAGGAAAAATTGCCATTTTTGTGATGAAAATAAAACGCTGTATGCGGATAAACCTGAATTTAGACACTCCTCTAGGTTATCACGAAATAGTACATTATCGTTATTCGATCCAACACAAACATAAGGATGATTCATTGTTGACTAATATTTAGGTGAGTGTTATATATTCTTCAGTCTGCAACCACGTCTGTGGTGTAATGGTTAGCGTGCTCACCTCTAGTGCGGTAGATCGCGGGTTCGAGTCAAGATCGGATCAAACCAAAGACTTTTAAATTGGTATTTGTTGCTTCTCTGCTAAGCACGCAGCATTAAGGAGAAAGAACAAAGACTGTTTGGCTTGGAATCAGGATAATGTGTCCGAGTGGTGCGACATGTCTATCCGCGGACTGTTGTTTCAGTAATCTAGCAATATAAAAATCAAGCTAAGCGTGTTGGTCTAGTACAAAGTGGACCTCATCATCATCTCATTGAAAATCAATTTGCTCTCGTCATACTATAGCTGGGAAAAAACCTTTGAGTTGGCGTTACACAACATTCACTCACTCTTCAGTGTGCATCGGGTGTTTTAATTGGATCCGATCCTTCTTAATGTATTTCAATCATGCATTCCTTCAAATTTAATTATCTCAAGCTAGTAAATAATTAGAACAGAAAATAGCACAATTTTGCACTTCGTAAGTAATGATAGAATTACGCTTAAGAAATGACAGAATTACACTTAAGAAATAACAGAATTACACTAAGAAATGACAGAATTACACTTAAGAAATGACAGAATTGCACTTAGTGAGCAACGACAGAATTACACTTAGTAATGACAGAATTACACTTAGTAATGACAGGATTACACTTAGTGAGCAATGACAGAATTACACTTAGGAAGAAATGACAGAATTACACTTGGTAAGTCATGGCATAATTACCCTAAATAAGCAATAGCAGAATTACACTTAGGAAGAAATGACAGAATTACACTTAGTAATGATAGAATTACACTTATTACACTTATAAAGTAATGACATAATTCCACTTAGTAAGTAAAAACAGAATTGCATTTAGTAAGTAATGACAGAATTACACTTAGGAAGAAATGGCGGGATTACACTTAGTAAGTAACGACAGAATTACATTCAGTAATTAGTGGAAGCATTCAGAATGTGTTTCACTTAGATTTTTAAAAACAATATTGCTCCATTTCAAGAAAACATACAATATACTTACTTCCAGTAGTACATATATTAAATGCACCATGGCAATCTTTTGTCACCCAAATTTTTCCACCAACTCGTCCAAATGTTGTTCCCTCTACGCATTCCTGGTTAGCTGTACCTCCAACGGGGTTTATTTCTGAAATCCATGCTCCTTCCCAGTCGCTGATGTGGCATATTTTGAAAGCATTATTCTCTTCAATTGAACAACTGATCGGTGACCGGCACAATGTTGAGACTTGACACCTGACATACCCACCTAAGGTGTGAACAAATTGGATGGATGATAGTAAAAAATCATATTACCCGATTTGGTTTTGTCGATTACCCTTAAAACAACAAACAGAATAAAAATGATACTATTTGATTTTGACTCCTCCATAGGTTTGTCCTTTTATCAACCTGTGCAATCAGTGCCTATCACCACTAACGTTGTGGGTTCGAACCTCGTTCATGGCAAGGTGTACTCGATACAACATTATGTGATAAAGTTTGTCAGTGATGTGCGACATGTTGATGGTTTTCTCCTGGTACTCCGGTTTTCTCCACCAATAAAACTTACTGCCACGATATAACTGAAATATTGTTGAAAGTGGCGTTAAGCACCATAAAAATCTCTGTCCCTTTATCATATAATTGTTTTAAACATTGTTAATCCGTTGGATTTAAATCTGTTTCTATTAATAACACAATTAAACCTGTCGAAAATTAAAATTCGGGCTACTATTTCGTTCTAAAAACGAAATAAACTAATAAATTACTTACTATAAAGAAGGAAAATTCCAAAAACAAGCAACATCTTCGAACTATGCAACATTATAATCTAATTGTCACTCGACTCTGCTGGTGTTAAATATATAAATGGCATTATGATGAGTAAATGAAAGAAAATGACTTAATTCCAACACTTTAAGTAATTTTGAATTTGTTTTTCTAAAGGTTATAAATGTAATGAAAATAATTGTCAGTCATTTATCATTTATTAAACCACTGTGCTTTACTCTCCCGCGGAAACGCCAATGGTATAAAAATATGAGCTAGTGTATTCACTGAGGTCTACAGCACAGGGGGACAAATACCACCCCCAATAAGAAACGACGTAAAATAGTGCCTCGTGTATTGAGACTGCCACAATATACGCACGTGTACAATCAACCCACTGCCCCTTAAGAGATATACTTTTGTTGATATATTCTTAGATAACAAGATTATATAAATTTGATTGATGCACCCTCCAATTATAGAGGTAACCAGATGTCATATGCTAAAATGATAAATGTCTCTGATTTATTGATTGTTTTTATTATTATTACTGGTTATACATTTACATTTATGTTGAAAAACTGTTACTAATATTTTTCACATATATATTATTAACTATTATTGTTGATGTACATACTGAAATTCGTAAAATACGGACAGGTCTCTTGTGTAAAATAGAAGATTTCTGGTGAAGTGTTTTGAAATAGGCATATTTTTTCTTCTTCTCCTTTAATACCATATGATGGCCTCAATAAATATCAAGGACATCATACTTAGCCAATAGAAATTGT
Source organism: Bathymodiolus brooksi (assembly GCA_963680875.1). NCBI lineage: Eukaryota > Metazoa > Mollusca > Bivalvia > Mytilida > Modiolidae > Bathymodiolus > Bathymodiolus brooksi. Next base: position 23,902,792 of record OY804590.1, on the reverse strand, counting down.
TACATTTAGGGAAGTTCTCAAAATCGTACTTTAAATCTAGCTACTCCTAAAGGGAAACGCAATCGTTGATACATTCTATAAAAAAAAAAACGAAACTATATAAATCTCTTTATAATTTTTTTTCCCTTAATTGATGAATTTATAAAAGATATACTTTTCCATTATGAAGATAGCTGTAGTTACATATGCCAGAATTGATCGGATTTCTTTTTTCTATATATATTGTTACGGTAGAACAATTTACCTGTCAGCTTGTTTCATTATTTTTTATAAATATGTTTCATTTGAAATTAGTTTATTATTGCTTGTGTATTTACTGGTTAATTATTTTGTTCCAAAAATGTTAATTTGTGTAATTATGAGTTTCTGTTGATGTTAGGACTGATGTCTTATCACTCCAAGGTTTATATGTAAAATTGTCAAGTCATTTTCATAGAATGAGGTTTTTATACTATAACAACAATATGATAATTGTATTATAATTATAACTCAAACTGACGATAAGACAATTCTCAATTTTAACCAAGACTTGAGTTTCCTGCGAAAATTCCATTTTTTTTGTATTATTATTGATTTGATTTTTTTTTTTCTGATATAAATTGTAGCAGTCTACCCGAATGACATTCTCTTCCCATTTTAAACTGTAATTATGGAATAAATCCCCATTTCTGTATAAATTTCATTTATACCTCACTTTTGAAAATGGCTTTTTGTTTAATGTTTATTATTTTTGTAAATCTGTTTATTTGTTTTCCTTCTCTATCTTTTTCTTTCAAATTATGTATCCAATTATGTGATGATGTGTGTGCACGTGGTGTTCAAGTTGTAAATTACTCGGTGATCTGTTCCTGTAAAATGAATTGTATAATATTAAACCCTAATGGGTAATAGTATAGAAGACTACAGGGCAGCCATCGGACTATTTCATATACGCATAAAAGGAAACCGTCGACCTTTTAAGTTTAATTTTCCTGTTTATTCTTATCAAGAAATACTACTTACTAATTTTCGATGTACATTTCTCGTCGTCTCGCTCTCTCTACTTCAAAGCCTAAATCCTAATATAGACATTATTTTTCTGTTGTTTGTATTACAATATATCCTGATCATTGGTAACGTTGAAGTTAATCCAGGTCCAGAATTAATAAATCATTCAAGTGTTAATGATAATTCCATTTCAATATGTAACATAAATATTCGTAGTGCGCGGAACAAATTAGATTTTCTTAATAATTTCACTGACGAATTTGATATCATTGCTGTAACAGAAACACATTTACATCCAAACATCAGTAATAATGATATTGAGATTGATTCCTTTTCAAAACATATAATCCGTAAAGATCGAAACAATGCAGGCGGGGGTCTTCTGATTTACTTCAAAGATTATATTTCAGTTATCGTAAAAATGAACTCGAAAATCACATTGATGAATCCATCTGGGTAGAAATACAAGGTAAGGGTACGACGTTTTTATTATGTAGTACATATAGACCTGAATGGACAGACGCCGACTACTGGACACTACTTAATCATGCTATATGGATGGGTTATCAGATTAATCAAAACATAATACTAACAGGTGACCTGAATTCAGATTTATTTACTTCTCATAACAATAAATTGATTGACACAATGAATTTGTTTAATTTGACGAATGTTATTGAAAAGCCCACGAGAGTTACGGAACACAGCAGTACGCTGCTTGACCCTATTATAATAAGCGATTCTATACATTATTCTTTTTCGGATGTTTTGAAAGTCCCATCTGATATAAGTGATCATGATGCATCAATAATTTTTATAGAATGTCCTAAATTTCAAACCAGATCATTTCAAAGGGAGGTATGGTTATATGAACGAACTGACAATGAAAAAATTGCAAGCAAACTAGATACCGTCGATTGGAATGCATTACTTTCTGACTCTCAGGATGTTGATGAAATGTGTAATACTTTCACCGAGACATTCCTCAGAGTCGCAAGGGAGTGCATTCCAACCAAAATTGTCACAATACGTAATAACGATCGACCATGGTTTAATAGTGAACTCAGAAGAGAAATTAGAAAACGAGACCGTATTCGTAAGACAGTAAAAAAATATAGCAAACAATCAGATATCGACAAATACAAGAAACAGAGAAATAGAGTTAATAACTTAAAAAAGATTGCTAAAGAACATTTTGAACCAAATTTAGACAATATAATCTTAGAAAATATATCAAATCCAAAAACTTACTGGAAAATAATGAAGATGTTAATTAAATCTAATAAAGGATGTAGTAATATACCCCCTCTCCAAAATATAATTCAGGATGAAGGACTAGAGGAGATAGTTTACGGAGACGACGAGAAGTGCGAATTACTAAATAAATATTTTAGTTTTATTTCTTCATTGGAAGATGCGAACGTTCCTCTTCCAGATATTGAACTTAAGACCGATAATTTTCTACGAGATATAGTCATTACCACAGAGGAGATTGTTGATATTATTAAAATAATAAATCCTAATAAGGCATCGGGGCCAGATATAATAAGTCACAAAATGTTAAAAATCTGTCCTGAAAAAATAGCAGCCCCTCTCCAAATAATTTTTAATAAATCTCTTCTACAATGTAAATATCCAACCAGCTGGAAGATTGCACATGTGATTGCTATTTTTAGAAAAGGTGACAAGTCATCACCGTCTAATTATAGACCTATATCTCTCATAAGTTGTGTTGGAAAAATAATGGAACGAGTTATCTACAAATATGTATTTAACCATCTACAAAGAAACAAGTTAATTTATGAATATCAATCTGGTTTTCTCCCAAAATATTCAACAGTACACCAACTATTAGAAATGTATAACTGCATTTTAAATTCACTAGAAAAAAAGGAAATTAGCTGTTTTGTATTCTGTGACTTTTCTAAAGCATTTGATAAAGCTTGGCATAAAGGGTTGATACATAAAATTAAATCATACGGTGTGGATAGTAATTTATTAAATTGGTTCTCTAGTTACCTGCAAGATCGACAACAGAGAGTATTAATAAACAAGTCGTCTTCTTCACTTTGCAATGTTTCAGCTGGTGTACCCCAAGGATCAGTACTAGGACCTCTATTATTTATCATGTATATCAACGATATTGCTGAGAAGTTAATCTCTCTTACCCGACTTTTCGCAGATGACACTTCCTTCAGCTATTCCAACCGTGATGAATTACAGATAAAAACTGTGATTGCTCACGATTTGAAAGAGCTGGATGAATGGTCAAAGAAATGGTTGATGACTTTTAACTCAGATAAAACAGAAATTATGCTATTTTCAAATACGGATATTCCAGAATTCAATTTTACATTTAATGAAAGAACTATTCCTATTACAAATTCTCACAAACGTTTGGGAGTCACATTTAGCAGCGATGCTAAATGGAATATACATGTCGAAAATATATTGTTAAGTATTTACAAACACCTGAATGTTCTTCGAAAGTTAAAATATAAACTTTCTCGGAAAAATCTAGAGAAATTATATTTAGTTTATATCAGACCAATTTTTGAATATGCTTGTGAAGTATGGGATAATTGTGGGGTAGGGAATTCTAATAAGCTTGACCATTTGCAACTTGAGGCTGCTAGAATCGTTACTGGTCTTCCAATATTTGCTAGTTCAATTTTAATTTATAAAGAATTAGGCTGGGAATCATTGGCAGAAAGAAGAAAAAGGAGAAAATTACAAATGTTTTATAACATACAAAATAATAATGCACCCATGTATCTTTGTGACTTAATTCCACCATCAATTCAAAGTACAACCGTTTATCCATTGCGTAATGGAAGTGATATTATAATGCCATTTTGTAGACTATCGAATACTTATGATTCATTTATTCCTTCAACTATACGTCAATGGAATAGCTTAGATCCATCTCTTCGAAATGTAGATTCTATTGCAAAATTTAAAGCTGAATTAAGAAAGCGGAAAGATATTAGCCAAGTTCCTAAACATTACGAAATTGGACCTCGAAAACTGAATATTATTTTAACCCAGCTTCGATGTTTTGCTTCTTTTTTTAATTACGATTTGTTCCAAGTAAATATAGTCTCAGATCCGTCTTGTCTTGTGGTGCCAATCGCGAAGACTACTATCATTTCTTCTTCGATTGTTCCCATTATTCAAATATAAGACATACATTGTTTCAAAATCTCAACTGGCTACCTAATTATTGTGCTTTAGACCTTACACTTTTGACCTGTGGTAATCCTACACTCCCGTATGAACAGAACGAAATTATTTTTAAGCATGTGTTTGAATATATAAAGAGGTCTGAAAGGTTTCTTGTTGTCTAGTTGTTCACCAAAACAACAATCGCACACATCACCACCACTAACCCTCTCTCTCATTCCTTTCTTCATTCTCTGTTTTAGTTCAATCTACACATATTAATGTAAGAAATATTTATATACATGCATGCTCTATCAAATAATGTTGTAACTTATTGTATATAGGAGAAGACTTCATAAGTTTGTTTAACTTGTGTCTTATCCTTTTTGCACATTTGAGCAAATAAAATATGTTTAAACTAAAATACGCACGTAAAAGACAACTTCCAGCATATGTCAATGTATAACAGTTTGCTTGGAATGGTTCTCGGCGAACCTTTGAAATGCAAATTGTTTCGAACATATTCTATAATATATCGGGAATTTTATCACGACATTGTTTAAATCAGCCAATGAAGGAAACCATATTAGAATACAATTTGTCTAGATCCAACACGACACTCCCTAACCAAGAATAACACAGCCATTTAATGACAATCTTGTTAACCAACCCTAATAAAAGTTATATGAAAAAAAATCATCATAATCAAAATTATAAGGGTGGCTCAATGAGTTGAATAGTTGGATTACCTGACAACTCATACAAGCCTACCACCCAATCGGCAAACCTCGGGTGAGTCCGCTTCTCTCCCTCAATACCTCGGCTGTAATACGGTATTTGATATGCGTCTACGCGTCACATTTCTTCGCCGGAAGACCGTATCACTTCAATCAAACATTGCACACCGCGAATAAGTTCTAAAATGGCGACAATAGATGATTTTGCTTTGAAAAATATTGGTCTTTGATGAAGGTACAGAATCAGCCGACATTGCGACGAATGAAAATATACTATTATTGGACGAATATTCGAAAGTGAAATTATTTTAATACCTCCTTCATCGAAGATTTCCGAAAGTAGTTCCAATGGGAGCTATCGTGATACGGACGAGGTATGATGAAGATACGGAATCAGCCGAAGTTGCGACGAGTGGCTTATCACCAATACGGCGCGCCCGGCTTTGTAAATTACAAAAAAGGGTGCACTCGACTCGCAGTCGCAAGTGATAAAGTTTATCAGTTGCTTGCCCATGGTCGGTGGTTCTCTCTGGGTACTCTGGCTTCTTCCAGACGTTACGCGAGCTATTGGTGATACTTTGACTAAATAGAACATGAAATAAGTAAAACGAATGTAGATTTTTTTTTAGATTGATGGACTTTTATTTCCGATACATGCTTGAATAGGGAATTATACGAATATTTGTTTTATTGTATTAGATTAGGTTTATTTTTGCTTTTGAAAACGAATTCATTGGAAGCAAACGTCGTTAACACACAATTTTCTCATGTAACGCGTTACAAGATATCCGTATGTCTTTTACATTTTTCTCAGTAAAAACCTAAAAATATGTTTTTCGGACCATTTTTTTTGTGAGACCGGAAGCAGAGTCAGCGTGTTCTATGACCCCATTAATGATTTCTGATTAAAGCAATGTTTGAAGGAAAAAATCGGTAAGTTTATGGAAAGGAAAGAACGTAACGCTGAAGGAAAAATATCTGCATGCCAAATACCAAGCTTTATTTCAGCTATGTTTTACAAAATTTTCACAAAAAAGTATACATATCAAATGTTATTATCTTCAAAAACGAAAAAGTCTTTTCAAAAATTATTTTTTTAAAGCAAGTTAAAAAATATTCCTAAAGGAGTAAGGGTCAACAAAATGTCCAGTTTCAACTTGACGTAAAAAAAACACGAAATATAAAACTTTACACATTCGAAACTATATCTTTCGCTCATATTTCGTGCTAAATCCAAATAACGAAAAATATTCATTTTCAGTGGCAGAGAATGAACTTAACAAACTTGATTTCGGATAAAAATTACGATTTCTACGTAAAATTGTAGAAGGTTACCCAATTTGTCCAGTAAACGTTTTTTCTTATCGACGGCAAAATAACGTTGCGCTACTTCTATATTTTTCTATAATTTTCTATTAATATTAAAACAAATATACAACAACTTAGAAAAGCGAAGCTAAAAACAAACAAACGATATCAAAACTTGAAAAACAACAAACAAAAGAGCGAAAACAAAATACAAAAATATACCAAACCTGAAAAAATAACGATGTGTTTCCGCTTACTCAAGCGACCCTAATTAAAAATGAATTCATGACCGTAATTTTTGTGTGTGTCATTTTTGAACAAGCATTGCAAAAAAGAATATGTGCATTGTAGAAACTATAATTATATAATAGTTAAAAAAAATCGCGAAATATATAAATATGAAAATTAAAAATGTGAACTGAATTGTTTTAATTATAATTTCACTAGATTATACATAAGATATTACGAGAAATTTTCAGGAATACAACGTATACAATCAATCAATAAACAAACAGAATATGATAATCTCGTTTTAGAGTAAGATATACTTTCAAAGAAAAAATGATAAACAATAAATAAATACAAAAAGAGAATACAAACGAAATAAATAAGCAAACAAACAAACATTGAAATAAACACCTAAAGAAAAACACCAACAACACAAATATATACAAGCAAGCCAAAATAAAATAAAAATCAATAAAAACAAAAAGTGAAATTCCGAAATATAGAACAATACATCAAAACACACCCACACCACCTCCGTCCTAACCAAACCCACGGTATGCAAACACAAATAAGGAAGAAGAAAAATGAAAAAGAAGACGCGAAACGTTCTTTTCAATGTTAATTATGTGTAACGTCAAGTGTCACCAACATCGCGCGTAACGTCTCCACCACTAAAACTGGTTGTCATGATATAGCTGAAATATTGCTGAAAGTGGCGTTAAAACATCAAAAATCAAATCAAATCAAAATTATAACTTTATAACAACTTTAATACGACTTTGACATGTAGAAAATGTTAACATCTATATAAATACACGTTAGAGAAAACCGAAGAGATAACTTTGACATGTAGAAAATGTTAACATCTATATAAATACACGTTAGAGAAAACCGAAGAGATAACTTTGACATGTAGAAAATGTTAACATCTATATAAATACACGTTAGAGAAAACCGAAGAGATAACTTTGACATGTAGAAAATGTTAACATCTATATAAATACACGTTAGAGAAAACCGAAGAGATAACTTTGACATGTAGAAAATGTTAACATCTATATAAATACACGTTAGAGAAAACCGAAGAGATAACTTTGACATGTAGAAAATGTTAACATCTATATAAATACACGTTAGAGAAAACCGAAGAGATAACTTTGACATGTAGAAAATGTTAACATCTATATAAATACACGTTAGAGAAAACCGAAGAGATAACTTTGACATGTAGAAAATGTTAACATCTATATAAATACACGTTAGAGAAAACCGAAGAGATAACTTTGACATGTAGAAAATGTTAACATCTATATAAATACACGTTAGAGAAAACCGAAGAGATAACTTTGACATGTAGAAAATGTTAACATCTATATAAATACACGTTAGAGAAAACCGAAGAGATAACTTTGACATGTAGAAAATGTTAACATCTATATAAATACACGTTAGAGAAAACCGAAGAGATAATCAAGAATGGACAATTAAGGGACATTGGCAACATTGCACACACAAGACACATGGAGAAGATAAACAAAAAACAAAAAAAACACACAAGACAATACAGAAAACTGAAAAGTGAGCAAAATGGGACCCACTAAGAAGCCGGGGGTGAACACATGTGCTCGCAAAGGGCTTGCAGTTCCTGCTTTTTATAAGACACCCGCTATTCATGATTATTTTTCAAATTTCAAATGTTTGCTAAACAAAATATGTCATATACAGCAGCAACATTGATGTCGAAATATTTTATGTCGATTGACTCGAGTAATCGAATAAATCAAAGTAAACACAGATAATTACTGCTGTAAATGGACCATTATTTCACTTCGACTGATCGAGAAAAGTTCGAGAAATTAGGTTCAACTCTACATGTTTTGAAAATGTTTAAATATGTTGAAAATTAGATTGCCGGCTAAATAATTGCTGATGAACTAGCAAACGGACGAACGGACACAGTTAAGCATATATTTTTCCTCGCTATTGTTAGCTTGGGATAAACAAATAGTCCATAATATCTTGACTATATCTTTATATTAGTTACACATTTCACAGAGTTGAACGCTTGGAAGGACAGACGGACACAATGCTATATACATAATTATATATATTCCTCTCCCCATTGTTAGCTTGTGGTAAAATGCTCCATGATATGTTTGACTATATATTTTATATTATCATATACTTACTCAAGATATGTTTAATTTGCATATGTTAGAGAAAATCGAATGGACAATCAGCAATGGTAATTCCAGAGATACTGGCAACACTGGGCACACAAGACACAGGACGAAATCAAGCAAAGCATCATCAACAACAACAACAGCAAAACAAAACAAAATAAACAAACAAACTAACAAACAAAAAAACAAAAACAAAAACAAAAAAAACAAAACAAAAATCGTTCGCGTTCGCGCGAAGGGTAAGCAGTTTCTGCTTCCTATAAGACACCCCATGTTACTCATAAATATAGCCAAGTCCGATAAAAATATTGTCAGTGATAAAGGAAAGAAAACAAAATTTACTTAAAAGAAAAAGATCCAATGTTATTTGAGATATAGATAGTTTGTAGTAGTAAAAAAAATCGTGATCACGACCGTATAATTTTACAAAGATATTTATACCCTAGCTATAGAAATTCTACCAACCGTGCCAATATCATGTGTACAAAATGTGACAATATAACTAATCTCCGGAGATGAATACCATTACATATTGGTATGTCAACATTTCTCAAACTTTAGAAATAGATTCATTATTACTATTTATGAGTGCTATTCAAAATTGCAAAACCAAATTTAGACAAATTATGTAAATTCGTACGAAATATAAATAAATCTTTTGTTCTCTAGACTCTATATCGTATATAATGTATACATGTATATCTATATTGTATTTGTTACGGTATATGTATGACTTCTCGGGACCTTTCTATCTATATATAAATTAATTTTAGGGTCACATGTCATTTTATATGTCCTTTGATTGGCTTAAAAAGTTGAGGTTATTTGTCAATGTACGGAATCGAAAAATAGACGTCGTTCTCAAGGCGTCGCGTGCCGTTGTCATCAGGTGATTTTCTTTAAATGAATCACCTTTGGGGTTATTTAAATTTATTTCCGATTATTTGCCTTATTTTGAAAAAATAAATATATTTTTCAATATCATAACAAGAAAAGTTTGAATTAATTTATAAAGATTGATCGAAAATATTTGTTCGGTTCATTCGAAATAACCTCAATCAGGTTGTACACACCCTTGCGTAATCCGTTACGTTGATTTCTAGTTATTTTTAATTAATAGACATTCACTTCACTCGTGGCAAAGAGTACATTTATATCCCTAATAACTTCCTTTAATAAAAACACCACTAATTACATTCTAACAGCCGCAATTTGTTTTCACGAATTTCTGATAATTCCTTCTTAGAAGAAAATAATGGAAAATGTAGAATCTAGTTAAAATTGTCTATATATAGATTGTACCGCCAATATTTATCCCGAACAATCCTACATTCAACACGTTTATTATTATTCCTTATATATAGTTGTTAATGATTATAAAATCATTGTTTGATTTCAATTTCAGACCGTTTTTCACAGTATAGCTGTTCATCCAGCTATATACGAGGGTTGACATCTTGCACGTACATGACCTGGTTATTTCACTACTAGGGAATACTTGGGTCCAAAAAACTAGTTTAATCCCACCACGTTCTATTTATGTTCGTCCGCCATGCCAGGAACGTTGGCAAGTCACATACACATAAATATATTTGTTTGTGCTGCATCGTCATTGTCTCGACGATCCGTTACTCATTAAGTTCTCTGGTATATATATATATACACGGATAGGACCTATAGTCCTATGGATATGTAACCTAAGCCGATTTTGGCTATCCTGTTTAGGCCCTTTGGTTATACTGCTCCCAAAGATTTATTTAAATTATTTGGTTTTCCAACCTTTCGACCTTGAGCGTAGACGATGAAGGTCATTCCAGAAACGCGTCTTGTGCACCAAATTAGATATCTACGTTTTTATTAAAGAAACATTTTATCGCCATATCTATCTATCATTTTGTTTTTATTTATTTATTTATTTTATTTTTTGCTTTATGTTTATTTATCTTGTTTTGGGTTTTTTTTAATACCAATTGAAACTTCTTTTGCCAAAGCATCCTTCAAAAACGCTGCCAAAGTTTACAAAGAAATGTTTATAATGGCTTGAATCAAAATCCATGGACACCGAATCGATTTCGCTGATCGAAATGACTACATTTTCTTTACCGCTGAACCAAATGAATTCCTCAGACTGTCCATTTCAATTTAGTAAAGAGGTGGAGACATTGAGCAATTATCGTGATTTTCAAGTGGCACGCTATTTCATTAAAACTGCATTGTGTTTACGCTGGACGGAATATAATCATGTATATATATATATAGTCTAACAGCTTTTAACATCTTCACGTTAAAGCTAATTCATGTCGTTAATGTTAATGTACACACTATTTCACATTTATAAACGGTATAAATGTTCTGTGTTAATAACACTATGTGATTGGATTAAATTCTTTATAGTTGCTTTTTCAAATTAAGCTTCAATGATATATATATATGTTTATTATACCTCAGTATATACTTTCTTAAAGCTTTTTTAAAGAAATAAAAATGCTATTGTTTCACATTTTTAACACTGAGACTATTGACCGGTCCATAGTTTTCAAGACTATTGACTGCCGCTGAACTATTTACTGGCAATTTAAACAACTTTCGCGGAATTTTTAATTGGACGTCGCTTATTGGACAAACTACGGTAATTGTTATGCGTGATCCTCTGGCGTTATCGTCGCTATCGTGAAACCCGGATTTTTTTGTCAAAATTTCAAAAATTTCATGATTTCAAAATTTTCAAAATATTTTTATAAAATTTCAGTTTTCATAAAATTTCAAAATTAAAAAAAAAAATTCAAAAATTTAAAATAAATAAAATAAAAATTTTAAAGTTCAAAATTTTAAAATTTCAAAATAATTCAAAATTTTCATAAAACTTGTAGTCACCATGTACATTTATGTTGAAGTCTACTTTCTCAAAAGAATCAAACTCTTATGAATAACTGGGGAAACAGCATAACAATGTCCATGAGACAATATTCAGATTTATAATGCAAAATACTGGCAAAAGATGCGTGATTTTATTATTCTTTATCATTTTGAGGTGATCATTCCACTATGAGTCTAATGTTTTTCGGTATAATAAAATACTTATAGACTGTGTATTCGGGAATAGAAAGTTTCTTGTCCCCTCGACCGTGACTATTAATCTCGGCTTCGCCTCGGTAAATAGTCAGTGTCTCAGGGACAATAAACTTGCTATTCCCTCATACCCAGTCAATAAGTATATAATATATACGTGTAAAAATTTAACCCAAACTCATTCATGTCTCGTCACCGTGTTTGTAACTGCACGATGGGTGTCACTAGTGGAGAAGGAACTGCTTACCCTTCCGGAGCACCCGAGTTCACCCCCAGTTTTAGTGGGACTCGCTTTACTCGATCTTATGTTTTATGTGTATGTTTTGTAGATCATTATTTGTCATTTTGTCCTCTTTCTTTTGGACATTGTGTTGTCTGTCCTGCTTCGATTTACAGATTCTTCTTACCTCTTTGGTATCTTCAAACTCTTCTTAGAATTAGATTTTTGAGCTGACAAGTTTTTTTTTTTTTTTTATTTGGTTCTCCCTCGACAGGATTTGAACTCACACCATTGATACACTACAGCAACAATCGCATAGCCTTATGTCCAGCGTCCTATGCCACTTGGCCACATCCGCTATGCAAAACATTATAGCTGCAGTATTCGAAGTGTTGCCTTGTATAGTAATACGAATCTAGGGATAGACATAATATATTTTTAGATGAGTCCAATGACTTGAATTGATTTTATCAAATTATCATATACAGTGTACATTCATACGTAAAAACCTTCACTGACCTTGAAGCCACAATGGTTAGAAGTACACTTCAACATTGTATTCGTTAGATGGAATAAAGAACAAGGACCCCCAGTTTGCACTTTCCAGCCAAACAAATATGTATCTAGATATAAGAGAGAGCCTGAGAGCGCTATACGAGAACTGAAACCGAAAGATAATCTACTTCAATAAATTTAAAAAATATATACATATGTATACGGCGAAAGCAATGACCTTAGCCGGCTGCCCTTCAACAAGGCTACAAGAAAATTCAAACTGATGAAAAGATAAATAATGATAATCGGAAATTTCTTGAAAAACAAATTACAAAAAAAAAATGTACTAGTAGACAAAATTAACGTTTTTATTAATTCTTGAAAAACAATAGATTTTGCAATAAAGTTTTATAAATGACCATTATATACGAGCTTAAGCGAGCTCTTTATGGTATAAAATGTGTACTTAGGATTTTTTAACAAACATGGTTGAACAAATTGTCGAAGAAAAAAATTTCTACGTTTTGTAAACACCGGTTTCCGGGTAACACACTAACACACTCAACTAATGAAGATCTTCTTAACATAAAGCGCAAAGGTGATCCTGAAGTCTCGTACCCTCTCTCGTACGTCTGATACCACTGAAACTCGGAACCCGTGTGTAATAAAAGTAATTTTGTTAGCTTGTTCTACTTATATTTTTTTTATCATTATTTTCTGTCATATCCTCGCAACAAAAGTAGTCTTTTTCTGTACAATTAGATTCTAAAACTACGAGATTTTTCAATAACATCGTAACCTTTGACCCCAAAAAGTCGTCTGCATCTGACAATCGTCTGAGCATTCTTGCGATCGCAAAATCAACAAAAAGGTACTGAGGTAGCAATATCAAGATTGACATAAGTGATCATGAAAATATATATGAAATCCATACAACAAATCATGTTGACCATAGCTACTCATATTCTTCACCAACTGAAAATCCTGACGTCAAGGAACCTGAAAAAATTCAATCAACTCCATATTTCAAAACTGATTTTCAACACGAACATGATTATTATCAAAACAAAATTGAGTCTGTAGAAAATTCAAAATCTCCCAATACAAATCCTTTTTATCATAAAGAGACACACCAAAATTCATTTAAAAGTACTGGTTCATGTTCCAGTCCAATTTCATATGCTGATGTTGTTAAAAAATTTAATGTTGAGGAACCTACACATGGATTTCCTGCAGCTTCAAGTACTTCATTCAACAATATGAAAAATTTGAATTCTGCTGTTCATACAACTTCCAATTCCATGAAAGAAAATCACAAATCAGTTGCTATTCTAGCACCAACTTTGCCATCTTCCATCATTTCAATAAATGAAACTAAGTTCAATGTTTTCCCAGTCCCTGGTGATGGAAACTGTTTTTTTTCATTCACTCAGTTTTATTTTAAATAAAGATTTTTCAATGTCGAATAACTATAAACAATTAATATGTACTTTTATTTTACAAAATTGGGCTTCTTGGGAAGACAGAATTCTCATTTCTCATGAACATAACATGACAAAATCTGTGTATACAAATGTAATGTTAAACGTAAATGGATGGGCAACATCTTCGGAAATTGCAGCTGCTTCATTGTTATTAGACTTGCAAATAGATGTCTGGTTACACCAAAGAAATGTTTACTCTAAAAATACATTTATTCCATGTAATTTGAATTTTTACACAGTTCATCTCCTGCTTTCCGGTTCCCATTTTCAGCCAATGAGAAAAATTCATCATGTCAATAATCCATCTAATGTTCTCAAAAGTCAACCTACAAATAGTAGTGGTAGTAAGAAAAGGAAAGGGTCTAAAATCTCACTTCTAAATAAAAATAGAAAACTTGGTTTAAATTATGAAGTTCCTTCTGACCTTGAATCTGTTGAAGAGAGAAAGAAAAGAGAATCGCGCTTAAGAAGTAAAATTAGTTATCAGTTAAAGACTCTAAACATTCCTGAAAATGAAATTCCAAATCCTCCTCCTTTGTCTAATGATAGTCATTTTAACAAAGTAATGGACTGTATTCGCAAATTTGAATTAGAACAAATTTCTCTGTCTATAAATTTTTGTTCAATTTGCAAGGAACGGCGGATTGGAATGAAAATACCAAACGAGGTATGCAAACGCTGTTCTATTGATAAAAACATAATAAAATTATATTCAGAAGACAATAAAATGGACCCCAAACCATCCCCTCCTGAAATGTCTGATTTAACAGTAATTGAGCAACAACTTATTTCCAGAATCTCACCATGCATCAATGTCCATTTGCTAAATCATGGTGGTATTGGCTCAAGTGGTCATTGTGTTACATTTCCCCAAGAGGTAAATGAACCAGCAAAAATTTTTCCTAGACCCCCAAAAGAAATTGAAGTTCTTAAAGTAAAAAAACAAGGACAGAATGACACATCAAAAGATTTTGTAGTTAGAAGATATAAGGTCCAGAACGCACTTAATTTTCTTAAAACTAACAATCCTGCATTTGCAGACATAATAATAGATATAGATAAAATAAATTCTTTACCTATTGAAGGAGAACTCTCCGATATAGAAACTATTGATTATAACCCCCACAATGACTTAAGTTCTGATAAAGACCCAGCTCAAGATCAAACTGACCCAGGCGAAATTTCTGGAATGACTAATTCAAGTGTCCTTTTGCCTGATCCCAATGTTGATATTAAGAAAAAGGTTGAAAATGTTGTTAATGCAGTTATTGGAGAAGATCATGGTGGTGTTACTGTTAACAAGAAAGGAACAGTAACAATACCATGGCCAACAAGACAAAATATTCCCATTTCTGAATTCACCACTCAATATTTTTTTACATTGGCCTTTCCAGCTCTTTTTCCTTTCGGGACAGGTGATTTTCACATTAATAGGCCTAGAACATTTGATTCTGTGAGTGATTGGGCCGAACATCTTTTATGGTATGATGATGGAAGGTTTGCACATCATCAATATTTTAAATTTGTTGTCCACAATATGATAAGGAGGAAAAAAACACTTGAAAATTGCAATTTTGTTGTAAACCAAAAGCTAGGAGACAAACATTTATCAGTTTCTGAATTGAAAAATAAAATTAATGATGGAGACAATTCAATTGCTAAAAAAGTTTTATATTTCGGATAATCACTAAGGGGAACTACTCAATATTGGTCCCAAAGAGGAAAAGAACTCAGGGCTTTGATTCAGTATCAAATAAATGAAAAACAAGGTTTACCTTCTTTTTTCACCACTGGCAGCTGTGCAGAATACCATTTCAAACCTCTTAGAAAATTACTTTCAAAATATATTTATGAAACTAGCGGAAAAGAAATTGATTTCTCTAATCGCTCAGACCTGTTTGATGCTCTTCAAAAAAATACTCATATTGTAGCACAATACTTTGATTTAAGAACACAAAGTTATTTTAAAAATGTCATGTCTCCAGCTTTTGGTGTATCAGCATATTGGTATAGGCAAGAATTTGCTAAGTCCAGGGGTATGGTACATTGGCATGGCCTTTGCTGGAGATCTGATAGGGAACCTCATAATTTATTACATAATGCCATAGAAGATGGTCTATCAGATCCAGATTGTGCCAATGTATTGTCCCAATGGGCTACTGAGCAATTTGGTCTCAGTGCTTCCCATCCAGCTGGAAAGGATGAAACTGGGAAACCTAGAAAAAATCTTTGGCCACCACCAGAGGGCTCTGCAGCCTTACCCCCAGAAGAAAAAAATCCACTCATAAAACTTTTAATGGATGTCAGTATGTCACAAGAGACTTTGTTAGAAGATTATGTTCTTTTAACTTACCGTTTTAATATTCACCGTTGTTCAGATTATTGTTTAAAAAAATCAAAAACTGGTAAAGAGAAAGCTTGTAGAATGGAATTTGGCACTGAATCATCACCGGGAAAAGAAATAAGAGAGACACCTGCATTGGTAAAGGACAAGAATGGCTCTTTGCGACTAGAAATGTCAAGAGACCATCCTTCACTTGTCCAACATTCCAGATTTCACACACAGGGTTGGCGTGTCAATGGAGATGTCTCTCTTATTATATCAAAAAGTGATCCAGAGAACCCCTCTGTTGAAGAAATTCTTTCCGTAGAAAAGTATGTGTCTGGTTATGCATGCAAAGGGAATCAGCCAACTGGTGCAGTGGTTGATTTATTTAATGATTTAGTAAACTGTGCTGATGAGTCTACTGGTACAACAGCAAAATCAATATGTACTAAACTATTAATGCAAACTGTTAAAAGGGATATTTCAGCTGTTGAGGCATCATTTGAATTATCGCGCATACCCTTATACAGATGTAGTCATACATTTCAAAATGTCTGTTTGTCAGGGTGTAGACTGCTAACCTGTAATAATGAAGACAAATTTGTCACAAAAAATACTGCTTTGGATAGATATTTACAAAGAGATGAAAAAGATATGTCATCCTTTTATGGTTTTGTTTGTAAAAATGGAAAGGTTCCTGTTATAACAGGAAATATTCAAGCAACCTGGCCTTTAGATGAAAATTATTGTCGTACCATGTTAATTCTTCATTTTCCAAATTGGAGGACAATTTCTGAAATAAAAAATGATAATATTTCTTGGATTGATCGTATGAATTCTTTTTTAATTTCTGATAACTGTCCAAATTTTTTAAAGGCAGATGTCGAAAAGGCAAAACAAAATTTTAATGTAGATAACTTAGATGATCCAGTTGAAAATCAGTTTGAGAATGAAATGCCTCAACAGCCTGATTGGATGGAATTAATAAAACCTAATCCAAATTATGAAGAAATTGACGAGTCCAATTTCAAATATGATGACGGTGGTCCAGAATATGACTGGGGTCTGACGAGTCATCATTACCCCTCAGATCTTGTAATTAATTGGCTTAACGATTTAGATTCTTACATTAATACTGATGATACAGATTTGGACATTCCAAATGTTGATATTACTAAAATGAACAGGGATAAAAAATTTGCTTTTCAAATAGCTTTAAAAACAATTCAAAGCTTTATTGAAAACCCAACAAATTATGAACCTTTAAAGATGATTGTGTCTGGAACAGCTGGTTCTGGTAAATCTTACCTTATAAAATGTTTAGTTAAGGCCGTAAGAACAATTTTTTCATCAAATAGAGCTGTTCAAGTACTTTGTCCAACTGGTAACAGTGCAAATATTATTTCTGGAGTAACTTTACATAGCTTTCTAAAAATTCCTATATATAAAAAGGGGCAAGAAATGAAACCACCTTAGGTGAAAAACTTCAACAAAATTGTGAAGGTTTAAAAGTCCTGCTAGTTGATGAGAGATCAATGATTGGTGCCACAACTTTAGGTTGGATGGAGTTCATGTGTCGCTATGGGGTTAAAAATGGAGAGAATTTTGATCAGTCTTGGGGTGGTTTGCCTGTAGTTATTTTTCTAGGGGATGATGTTCAGTTATCCCCAGTACTTGATTCACCTGTTTATAACTCTTCTTGCAAGTTGCCAGCGGCTCTCCACAGTGTTCTTGTTTGGAAAGATTTCAAATATTCTGTCAATCTAAAGACCATTGTCCGTCAGGGAATCAAAGAACAAGAACTAAAAGATGTGTTACTAGCAATTAGAGAATATAAGATAACACCTGTTCAGGCAAAATGGCTGCAAAAATTTCAACGGCAAAATTTAAAATCATCATATGGCCAAGGATTACTAAATGACATGTCTGAAAAAGGTCTGTTTGTATTTCCAACACATCAACAGTTCTGGGATCACAATAAAATAAAGCTTTTGGAAGTTAACCAAAGTTATCCTATTGCAAAATTATCTGCTATAAGTAAGGGTGTTCAAGCTAATTCTATGGAAAGTGATAGAGCTGATGGTTTACAAAAAATTATTTTTCTATGCAAAACTGCAAAAATCATGTTGACAACAAATCTCTGTGTTCGTTTTGGTTTGTTTAATGGAGCTACTGGCACAATCATTGATCTTATCTACAAAAATGAAATTCGACCTGAAAATTCCATACCTGATGTAGTCATGGTACAGTTTGATAATTATAGTGGTCCCCCTTTCATAGAGGAAAATCCAAAAATTGTCCCTATTGTCCCAGTAGAAAGAAAGATTGATTGCAATTGCTGTGGTTGTCGAAGAAAACAAATTCCTTTACGCCTTGGATGGGCTTCCACTATTCATAAATGTCAGGGAATGACAATTGGCAAAGGGGAACCATATTCCTATATCATTATCATCATTAATCCAGGAATCAGGTCATTTGAATCCAGGAATCCAGGTGCTCTCTTTGTAGCCCTTTCAAGAGCAAAATCTGCAGGTAATAATATATCACCTCCAGATTTTGCATGGCATTCATCTGTTTTAGTGAACGAGGACAGACTTTGTCATAAAGTGAACACTCCTACAGTTTTAGCAAGAACACAGGAAATTAATAGATTACTTCAACTTTCCATTCAGACCAATGAAAAATTTCCATGTCTAGAAACAGATGAAAGTCTAACTAATTTTCTCAATTTAAACTTGCCTAATGATCACATTGAGGAATAAATAATGAAAGTTCCTCAATAATGAAAGAAGTATTTGCACTGTCAATTCAGTCTCTTAATCTTCCTTTGAAATACAAACATGTGATAGGTGGGTGATGTGAAAATCGCTAACCTTCATATTTGTTAATCACTTTTAAAACTGATAATTCATCACTTTTCTTTCACACCTATAAACCAGGCTTGTTATTTATCAAATGATATTTTTCAAGGAACTGAAATTGATAAATGTAATTCTTATTAAACACATTAAATCAAATATACTTCCTATTAAACACATTTAACAACATGTATGCTAGTTGGGTGATGTGAAAATCGCTAACCTTCAAAAATATATTTTTTATAAAATCAAAATCATCATTTTCATTAATAATATGTTTCATTATTAAATTTATGTAAAGTTACTCCATAAAGGTTATCAAAAAAACTTTTGGTTTCTTGTACATTTGGTACTGATATTTTCATTCACTTATATGAGTAGTTCACATATTTGTTTCATTCCGATTCACTTAACTGTATAATAGTGGAGGAAAAATCAAGTAAAAATCGAAAATTTAATGGACCGGAATACCTCACGGCTAATTTTGGTCTTATTTAAAAGATATTACCGAGGTGCTTCGATGAAGCCCTGTCGTAGAGTTCCACTATGGTGCAGTTTTTGCAATATTGGGGTTAAAGGTCATTTGTGGAAAATGTCGAAAATCGCAATTTTTTTATATAATGGTTATTTTCCTTGAAAACAGTTTACTATTACAATTAAAAAATGCTGGCATTATGTAGAGTGCTATGTTTTTGATCAAATAATTTCTTTTTTGTTTGGAAATATCGGGTAAAGGCTACTGATATATGCCCCTGACGTCGGGAAGTACAAAAAATGTATTTTTGAAATTTGTGCATCAAAATTGAAAAAGAAAATACAAAAATTACAAATGGAGCTTAATCATAGAAAAATATAGTATATGAAGATATTTTCTGGAAAGTTTCATAAAAATCTTACGAGAAATAACGGGGTGTATGAAGTCTAAACTTTACCACACCAACCTAAAAGTAGGACAACAATTGATTTACTTTTAATAAAAGAGCATAACTACAATGGTAAAAAGTATACTATGCCTTTTACAGAGGTCTCATGTTAGTTGAAAGCCCACCAACCACGTCAAGGTCTGAGACCAATGGCAGATTTCTTATTTTTTTCTTTTTTCTTTTTTTCTTTTTTTTATTTCAGTCAGGTATCTGCTTTAGATGTCGCTTGGACAATCCTCGTCGTTTCCCAAATTTTCAGCTACCGACAATTGGTGTGACAGCTGATTTCTACATTCTTCATTTCCTTGACAACCGCAGATGCTCGTACACGATAAATTTTGTTCAACGCAAACACAATTTTTGCTGCAGAAGGACTTGCCTTTACACATACATACAAGGTCTTGCAAGAAGTCAGACGTCATGGGTCCTTCAAAGTACTTTGGCATTAAGTATTTGTTCTCATTTCTCCATCCATACTCTAAAGGCGACCTAGACGGTGGCTTAGCTTCATTAGCATGTGTCCATACATACACTTGGAATGCAACACGAAGTATGTGTTGTCTAAATGCTGCTTCAGATGGAGGAAGTTTGACAAGAGAGGAATCTTTTGACAAAGCTAATTGAGTTTATTTAGATCTATGTGAACAGACTTAGGACTACCTTTTGGGTCATACAGATCTGACAGATTTCGACTGAGTGTTTTCAAAACTTGTCTCCAACTCTGTAAATTTCAGTTCGGCTTTTAGATTGTTTGCAGGGTGAATAGCCTCAGACACAGTGATTGAACTACTGAATACTGTATTAGATTTACCCTGTCCACATTGCTTTTCAACAATAATGGCGTTTCCAAAATAGTTGAGTAACTTTTGCTGCAATTTTGAAGTTGTATATTTGCTAGCAATGTTTGGTGGGAGAAAGGAACAGAACTTATCAAGCAAGAAAGACATAGAAAATGCATTTTTGTTAACAAAGAGATCATCTCGTAGGCTATCTATGAATTGCTGAAAAGCACCTGCATGCTCAGACTCTTTTTCGACTGGTACAGTGTCTGATTTCATGTTTAAAAGGTAGTTCGCTATGCATGACGAGTGATACAATGCATTTTCCAAGAAATTGTCAACTGACTGAATTGAACTAACCATATCGAAATCGGACTTGTTATTCACAGCATGGAGTATGTTTTTGATTCAATCTTTAGATTCGACGCGCTTTAAATTCCTATCTTTTTTGTAACTTTTCTGTTTACAAAATATGCATTGAGACCAATCAAATGGAGCAGTCATTGAGCGGGTCTTTACACAAATATATTCTGATGTTCTCACCAAGCCACAGGCAGAGGCATTCATTTGTGCTTCAACTGGTTCAATTTTTTCTAAATTTATTTTGCTTGTGTAGCTTTCATAGCAGGATCTATGATACTGTATCCTATCAGTTGGAATCAAATCAAGTGAATCAAATTCGTCATGAAGACGGCGATGGACATCATCTTTCCTCAAGCCAACAGCTTTAAATAAGGTACATTTCCCCTTTTCGCTTGCCTTAGATAGAGTATCATCGCAAGAGATCTGACAAATTATGCATAATTCCCAACTGCTGACCGTTCGAATCTTTTTCGATAGTGAGTGAGCAAACTTTACGGGACTACACATTTCCAAGAACGAATCAGATATAGTCTGATTGGCAATAAGTGACAAATTAAAATGACCACATCGGTATAAAAACTGGTATAAAACAATCTTAAATTCAACACAAAACAAAAATAAGGTATATCATAAAACAAATTTAAACAACAATATACAACTTCAAGTGTTCAGGACTATATATACAGGACGAAACTTTTTCCGGAACATTTCATGTCTATTCCGATCGGTACTAAAATGCTAACTAAACCACCAAACCAGAAAAGTAAAACCCACTTAAAAAACCATACATTTAAAAAAAAAATGCACAAAACACTTTTAAACTCAACAATGATTTATGTATTTCACAAATGTATTCCAACGATAATGTCAAAACTTCAAGACTTCAAGACACGCATATTGTCATGAATAAGGGTGAAATTAATACAGGGGAAAGTAACGAGAACGAAAACGTTCATAAATTTAATGAGTCAGTGGTTTCGAAAAATTGCTGTTTTAAGGTTAAATTTGTACCTTTTTGTGTGATTTGTAATTATAGAGTGTGAAAGAACTGATAAATATACAAATTTATTCACCAAAAAACTATTTACGCGTAATTCATTAAATTATATTCACAATGACAGGTACTGCAATCGGAAAAAGCTTTCACATTCTTCCGAGAAATGCTCAATACTTATTTAACTATCCGTCAGATGCTAAATCTTCTATGTTGAAATGTTTGCTTGTTCGTTGAAAATTCTGACAATACCTTTTTTTGTGTCAACAATTTACTTTGTTTAATGTTCTTACAGCCTTTTTGTAATTGAAGTTGTATTTTGTAAAATCTACGAAATTTCACTTTCAAGAGCTCTAACAAAAAAATGCACCATCGGAAAATTCTACGACAGGGTTTAAATGATAATATAATGTATACCTAATCATCTTGCAAAATATCAGCCGTGAGGTATGTCGGTCCATTAAACTCGGAAAGTACGCTTATTTTTTAGAATCGTTCCCGTACTATAAACCGATATCATTTGCATATACAAAATTTTGCTGTTGCATCAGTGACATTTATTTTCCGAGAGAATTTAAATTTAAAATCTCGTAAAAAACTTATACTTGTTAATGAATTATCGCAATTTTTGTTCGGTTCATTCGAAATAACCTCAATCAGGTTGTACATACCCTTGCGTAACCCGGGTTACACGGTGTGTACAACCTGACTGAGGTTATTACGAATGAACCGAACAAAAATTGCGATCAATCCTTAATGAGCTTTCCGACTACCTAGCAGACTGATCCTATCCTATACAGATGATTTTAACCGATGATATCAAATGTTTCTTATCTCAATTTACCAATAGAAAGGACCAAAGAAGGTGGGTGATGTGAAAATTGCTAACCTTCATCAATTTGTGTTTTGTTGCTATAGTAAATAAAGACATTTTTTTCCCAGGAGATATACATTGACATCCATTAAAAGTATTCAAAAGTCATATGGCTATGCAGAAAGTTATTTTACACTTAGTAATATATAATTAGAAGGCAACTCCAAAAAGCTGTATACCGGTATTTACAATATCATTATCGTTATTTGTCAATGCCTTCAGGTCTTCACTGTTTTCTGTATTTTTAATCAACCTCACAGTTCCTCAATTCTTTGTTCTTACAAGAAGCACAAACATTGTCACTGAGACATTGACCCACAACACATGACAAATATAAACTTAAAAACATGTATAGAAACCTTGTCAACAATTTACTCATATTCCACTACTTTTCTTTTTTAAAGGTGGGTGATGTGAAAATCGCTAACCTTTATCTTCTTTCTACTGACTTTATTAACCTAATTATAGAAGCTATAATATGTACTTATTCTCTTATCTTACACTATATAAACACATACAGATTTTTTGCACAAAATATAAAAATATCCACTGTTCTTTCATTTATTCAAGATTCAATCTTGACTCCTGACAAATTTACATATTTTCTATAGATCCAATATTCTTATGAATTGACGGGTGATGTTAAAAATTATAACCTTAACACTTAAAACATTTCCTTTACTGTGTTTGAATTTATGGATGTGGTGTTATGCATTGGTGAGATTCTGCTGTTTAAGATGGAAATTTAACTAAATATTACATTATTTTCCTAAATCTACAGAAAAGTTATCTTGACCTGATACTTATCCTAAATTATGTGTCCTTTTCTTATAATTCTAAAATATAAATATATTTTCAATTTGAAATATCTGGAGTATTTTCTTACTATTCTAAAATATAAGGTGGGTGATGTGAAAATCGCTAACCTTACAAATGTATTAAAAATACTAATCATTCCTTGAGCCTGGGTTTGAATATTGTACACTTAGAAAACTATGCCATACAAAAAAGTTAAGGTAATATCTTATAAACCAGACATATTTCATGTTTCCTGTGCATTTGAAAAAAAATGTTTTTTTTATTGACTTTCATGTTCTAAACACATATATTGAAGAAGAATAGACAACACAATGGCCAAAAGAAAAAGTACAAAAGGACAAACAACGATCGACAAAACATACATATAAAACTAAAGATCGAGTAACACGAACCTCACTAAAAACTGGGGGTGAACTCAGGTGCTCCGAAAGGGTAAGCAGTTCCTGCTGCACTAGTGGCACCCGTCGTTTTAATCTAGTTACAAACCTGGTAATAAGTTGTGAATGAGGAAAGGACTAGGAAGTGTTTACGACAAGTGGAACATATCCGTGGTCAGTTGTGACACAGATATTCCATAGCGGTCAACCAAGTCATGGTGGCGACCGTAAAATTTTCAACTTTACCAAAAGGAACAAAAGTTGTCACATTCACGATATGACTACTTTTGATTTTTTCAATTTTTTTTTAATCCCATAGAAAATGGGTCATCATATTTTGATGGGAACAGATTCAAGAGGAAGAACTCTAGAGTCCTTCATTAGCAATGTAAATCCTTTCCCTATTGGTTGGCAATCTGAGGTCCATTTTTTGCCTGGTGCACCCATTTCAAAAATATCAAATGAACTTTTGGAGAAATTAAAATTATTAAATGTTGAATCTAATAGTAAAATTGTAGTTATGATAGCTGCTGGAATTTGCAATTTGACCCAAAAAACAGACATAGAGGGGGGTGGCTATTTTTTAAATTATGAAGTTAAAACCTCCTCTGAAAGAGTAGAATCAGTCAAGAATGATATAATTAACAGCTTGGGAACATTTCAGGAGTATAATGTTTTGCAAAAATTTGCCATGATACCACCAGTATCTTTATTAAAAATTTCTCAAAATTTTAATAAAAATTTCACTGACAAGGAACTTATAAAATTAGCCGAAGAACAAAAGCAGTTAGAGCAAGATATTGAAATTTTAAATGAATTTATTTATAAATTAAATACTGATAATTCAGTAAGAACTGTTATGTGGGATAGAGATGTAAGAAAATCACGAATTAGGACAAGAGGTGTAAAAAAACCTCATATCAGACGAGTGAATATCAAAACTGTATATGTTTATAGGGACTTGTATGATGGTGTTCACCCATCTCAATTTTTAAGTAGCATATGGTACTGTGCTCTCTGCCAGTCCATAGTGAATGATATAAATGATAAATTTTCAGATGAGTTGGCTATGGAGGAGAATGAAGAGAATCAGGATGATATTGATGATAGCTGGGATTTTAAAAGGCGATGAATGTTTACTTCGAAACACATCTGGGAATGTGAAAATTGCTAATCTTCTGAAAACAATACCAGAAATTATTTTCAAAGTTTTTTTTTAAATAGAATAATCAATATCCAACTATGTAGTTCTAAAATGAGCTATATTTTTTTTTATTATCTTATAACTATTTAATATAAGTGATCCATTTTAAATGAGTTTGCTATCGAGGGAATGAAGACAATAATGGTCCTAATTAAGGATTTTATTAAATAATGCAACACTTGTTGAAAGTGAATAGAAGGTGGGTGATGTGAAAATCACTAACCTTCTGAAAACAATACAAGAATTATCTTCATTAAGTTCAAAGTTTTTTTTAAATAGAATATTGAACTGTGTTGTTAAAAAATGAACTATATTCATTTTTATAATCTTATAACTATTAAATATAAGACATACATTTTCAAATGAGTTGGTTATGGATGGAGTGAAGACAATAATGGTCCTAATTCGGGATTTTCTAAAATAATGCAACACTTGAATAGAAGGTGGGTGATGTGAAAATCGCTAACCTACTGAAAACAATACCAGAATTATCTTCATTAAGTTCAAAGTTTTTTTTAAATAGAATATTGAACTACGTAGTTCAAAAATTAGCTATATTTATTTTCATAATCTTATAACTATTAAATATAAGAGATAGATTTTCAAATGAGTTGGTTATGGAGGAAATGAAGACAATAATGGTCCTAATTCGGGATTTTCTAAAATAATGCAACACTTGTTGAATAGAAGGTGAGTGATGTGAAAATCGCTAACCGTCTAAGTTTTTTGAACATGTTGAAATAGAATATCAGACTATGCTTTTAAAAATTACCTATATTTATTTTTAAACTGTTATAACTTTTTAATTAATTGTTGATAATGAAGTATTCATAATGTTACAGTTCTTTATTAAATTATTTATTCATTCTTTAATATTCAAAAATCAAATATTGTTATTGTAAATTATTTGTTAAACAATCAAAAGTTAAGTTTTAAAAAGAATTATAATAATATTTTCATCAATTTTCAAAAGTTAACATTGTTTTCGTCTTTTACAAAATGTATATTGTTAAATATAAATGTATATTTTTATTAGTTTAAATATAAAATATAATATTAAATACATAATATTCTATTCTGGACTACTCTATGCTTTTTGCTAGATAAAATTAAGCTGCAAGGCTTATCACCAGAAATGAATTTATTTTTTAAGTCACAAAATATAAAAATTGTTAAGTAAAGACAATCTTCAAATATTAAATAATAAATAGAGAGAAACAAAGAACAGTAATACTGTCATTTATTTTATTATCTTTTTTTGGTTCATGACTTAATGAAAGTGGTGGTGACATAGATATCTTCTGGCATTCATTTTTTTAAAATTGAAACATTAAAAATTGAAGCTCAAATTAATAATTAAAGCATTGTCATATGAGCTCTGGAGTCTTGCCTTTGCTGACATAGATACCTATATACTGTACATGTAAGTTAAGAGTTGTATGGAATAATCCCCATATTTGTGTTCATAGATTTGGAACACTGTGTTTGAACTCATCTTCTTGGTTCTGTTTAATTATTCTTATAACAATCCTATTTTCATATTTTATAAATAAGTTTTTAAGGCTGTCCCATGTGTACATCAATATACAGGAGATGAGCGATAACAGGTGAAAAGGGTCAAAATGATTGATGAATGATAGACAGCCTTGTTACAATGCAAAAAGTCAGACTGAAAAAGATATGAATAAATTATTTATATTTGTCTTGAAAGTTAACTTTTTCATTTGATTTTAATTCAAAAAAGTAATATGGAATATGTGAAAATTTGTGTCAGTTATTTACAATCATTCTGAACCTTATTTTAAAGTTGTGTGCATGCATGTATTATGTATTAATTAATGTGATGTGTTCTCTTTATTCTTTATTTCTAATTGTTTCATCTTGCTGCATTCATACCAGTCATTGTGCATGTGTTTATTCATTTGTGTTTTACCAAAATTAAGACAAAGGGTTTATATTCTAAATGAAACAGTATGAAAATGCATATAAAAGTGTTGATACTTTCCTCAATGTTTAATTGGAGTTATTAATCAACATTCAAAAGCCCCTATAACTTACATTGAAATTTAAGTGTAATAATGTGTTTTAACTTTAAGCTGTTAAGTCCTACTACAAAAAAAATCCCTATTTTAAGTTTCCCAATACTTGAATCAGACTTCAGGAAGTCATACAGTCTACAATGAATGTAATATGTCAAATTTGCATTTCTTATACAACTAATATTTCTGATTTTTACAGGTTACAGGCTTACTGAAATAAACACCACTCCAGCATGGGTGCACAAAGGAAAAGTTGTCAACACCACCTCCAATGTGTATGTAAGTACTTTTTGTTCTTTTTATCAAGCATTGATCTATAATAAGAGGAAATCCTGGATAGAAGGTTAATGGGGTATACAATAATGGCTTTTAAAATGTTAACTCTAGCAAGAGAAAGAAATCCTGGATAGAAGATTAATGGGGCATACAATAATGGATTTTAAAATGTTAACTCTAGCAAGAGAAAGAAATCCTGGATAGAAGGTTAATGGGGTATACAATAATGGCTTTTAAAATGTTAGCTCTAGCAAGAGAAAGACAAAAATTAACTTCTGGACTTTTGTGTAAAATGTCAACACCAATATTTTCTTACTATTACTGAACACGAATGCTAATGCTATGCTCATTAATCTGTTTTCCTGGATCTGCTCCTTCTCTAGGATCTTTGTTCAGTTATTTATCTTATTGCAGTACATATATTTAAAATACCCTATGAGGCTATGATATATATATATTGGTCTAGAAACCCGGCAACCTGTCACCAAACTGTGGAAAAGGCAAACCAGATTATAATTGTATATTAATGTGTATTTATTTGAAAACTGACTGCTTTGCCTATGAATCATGGTATGGTGTATCAATGATATTTAAGCCTTTCTGATCTTGCTTACGTTCGCATTTACAGGTAGTGCCTGTCTCATATTATATTAAATGTCATTGGAGAAAACAATATAAGAATTTAATATACCTCGGTATATATTACGAATATAGATTATTACTCTTCATGTAAGAAACTTTCATTATAATTGACATGATATTATCGAAACATAATTTGACAAAGAATAAATAGCGTCGTTGTACTATGCACTCGCATAGTACTATTGTTGGAGTCATTACTATGCTGATGGGCGGAGCTTAGAACAATGTTACGTCATTTAAATAGGCGGGGTCTAAACCGGATCACCTGAACGCTTTTAACAGTGTACAATTTACAATGTATTTTCTTTAACGTTGATGCTGTCGTCTGTCAAAACAATGGCCAGTTCCAGGTTTGGGAATTAAATATTTGACAGTTCATTGTTATTGTTGAAATTAAATATTTCTTGAATTTAAATGAATATGATTTTCCAATCTTTATACTATCAATACATTTTAGACAAATTTCATTTTTTTATATCACCAAAGACATTCAGAGTATAAAATCACCAAAGACATTCAGGTGTGAAACCTATAATTAATTTCTTTAAGGTTTTCTACTAAATTTGTGTTTTTTCGAGCCTACTTGGCCATTTTATCTTAAGTTTAACCTTTCGAAGACCATACATTTTCTGAAACGTCCATGATTCCTCTACGTTCTGTCAAAATATCAGGCCATGTTTAAAGTCTTGCAGTGAAATGCCAGGCTATGGAAAATACCTACTCTAAAAATAGCTCTGTCATCCCCCAGAAATTCCCTATTTATAGGTCATGCATCAAATCCTCCATATCCATATTAAAATACAACTAAATCAATCAAATTTGGGCTCAAAATAATCCTTATACATTTAACTGCAATTATCAATTTAATTATTCCA
The DNA here is from genome assembly GCA_963680875.1 of Bathymodiolus brooksi. Taxonomy (NCBI): domain Eukaryota; kingdom Metazoa; phylum Mollusca; class Bivalvia; order Mytilida; family Modiolidae; genus Bathymodiolus; species Bathymodiolus brooksi. Next base: position 23,873,570 of record OY804590.1, on the reverse strand, counting down.
TTCCATTCAGTATTTGTCACAATACAACAAAGTGAAAGGAACTTTTTTCTTTAAAAGGGACTACTGTTCTTAGCTCTGATTGGTTGAATTACTGATTTGACACCTTCAGAGTAATAATAACAATAATATTGTGTTGTCCATGTTATATGCCGAAATATGTCCCAAGGTTAGAACTCCCCTTCTGGGTCGTGCATTATGCCTTCTAACCTTGGGACATATTTCGGCATATAACATGGACAACACAATATTATTGTATAAATTGAATACTTTTAAAATGACTATTTTACCACATAAAAATCAAATTGTGAATCTTGGTTAAAAGTTCCAAGAATTCAAGAATTTTTGCTGACTGCGCCCAGAAACCTACAGTGTAACATGAGGTACACATATAAAACAAGGAAACAAGTATGAAAAGACGAAATAAAATAGTAACACAATGATGATTGGTTTGGTTAGTTTATGCTCTTTAACGCCACTTTCAACAATATTTCAGTTATATAGTGGCTGTCAGTGGGGGGAATCGAAGTACCATGAGAAAACCACCCACCTGTCGCAAGTCACTGACAAACTTTATCACATAATGTTGTATTTTAAAAAGTATACCTCGCCATGAACGGGGTTCGAACGTTAGGGGTGATAGGCTCTGATTGCATAGGTAGTTGTAAATCCAACTACCATACAATCATGGCCACGATGGTCCCGTTTTCTACTTGATGTGGACAATCTAATTATGGATGATAAAATTACCAAATTACATTTGGACGATATTACTAACAAGATATGAGAGGTACAGAAAAAAATATGTATAGCAAAGTGAAAAATATCCTGAATTCAATAATAAAAAAACCAGAATCCAAACCCTGATTTAATCATAATTGTGCCGCCAGTCAAGAAAATGATATAATTCTTTATAGAAAATTCTGGAAATAGAAATTTCATAATATCATCATCATCTCATCAAATGCAATTTGGTGTCGCCATGATAGCTGGAAAATTGTTCATTTGGCGTGCAAAAATTAACACTCACCAAAAAAATAAATCAAGAAGCTAATGTTGACTTTGAAAACATACCAGATAATGTGGAAAATATTTTGAACGGGAAAATTACTCAGGGTGAAATTCGTTTGACTGTAAAAATAATAATGAATCAATATATCAATAGTTGGCCATGCGAACAGACAGCTCAAGGTATATATTTTATTATTTTCTATACTGTATGACTGTACAGCAGTTTCCAGATAATCACCTAGGTAGATTTCAAATGTATATCAGTAACTTTACTAAAGAGAACTGGAAAACAAGATGTCAGTTTTTTAAATTATTATTTTTTTATATTTTCAATGACGTCTTGATGTTTCTTTAATTTAAAAGGAAATCATCTACAAACTGCTGTATGTCCACAAATCATACATATTTGCCTTTACAAACTACTATTTGAGAAATATACAATCTTAAATAATTATTATGAACTTTCTTGTATTTATTTTAATATTGTTTGAAGTTGCAAAAACACCAAGAAAGTAGAGGTAAATTGAACGAAGATATGTTACTTGACATTTGTATGAAATATGTAACCAAATCCGTTTCTTAGAAAGATCTCCCGTGACTTAAAACTAATAAGCTGAATCGTTATTAGGCCTATTTTCCTCTTGGCATTTGTGTTGTTAAACATCAGATTACATTATTCTTAGAATCAGTTAACAATAACAAATTATTATTGCCCCGTGGGTGTGGCTATCTACTAAAATCCTATTTCAATATATTGAAGATAAGAACGTCTGGGAGATATTAAAAATTAATGGTCGATAATGCAAGTCAACAACACATCGTATTGAATTTTCATAATCAGAAGAAAAAAAAAATTGTACCGCGCGACTAAATCTCGATTATTATTTTTTTTGTATATAATTTAAAAGCTAGCAATCATCTGACGTCTTCCGAAACACGCAAGGACAATTAATATAATGGAATATTTTCTTCTGAGAAACCATTCTCGAGGGAACACCACAATTTAGAAATAGGACGTAATTTCCTGCTGTAGGGAGTCGACAAGTTGTGTGGGACGAATCAGGTACACATTCGGTCTCAGGACGGGATATACATGAGGTCTCGAGCATGGAGAATTCCACACTCAGTGCACGTAAACTGCAACTTGAAACAGTCCCTACATACAATGAGCAACGGTTAGTTAGGAGTGGTCTGTTGCAAAGCAAAACAAATATCCAACACAAGCCCTTTTATTCTGTTTTTCTTGTGTCATCTTTTTACTTTCTTACTGTATTGCTTACAAAATTGTTCTCGTCATAAACATAGCTAGACAGGTCGGTGGTTTTCTCCTTGTACTCCAGTTTCCTCTTCCAATAAAACTGACCGTCACGATATAAATGAAATATTGTTAAGCACCATAATCCTAACCGTAACCTCTAATCATGAACATAGCTGAAATACTACTCATTTGAAGTTGAACGGCAATCAATCAATCAATCAATCAATCAATCAATCAATCAATCAATCAATCAATCAATCAATCAATCAATCAATCAATCAATCAATCAATCAATCAATCAATCAATCAATCAATCAATCAATCAATCAATCAATCCTTCGAATCAGTGAAATATTTATCTAGGTTGGAGATTTACAGAGATGCAATGTAACATATTTATTCTTGTATCTAGTATACTTATATCAGTTTCTTTAATAATGGGATACCAATATGTCCGTGCCGTCGTGATGGTGAAACAACTACGGTATGCAATCAATGCCTATCGCCACTGAAGTTGTGAGACCGAATCTCGCTCAGGCGAAGTGTACTCGATAAAACATTATGTGATAAAAATTTTCAGTGATTTGCGACAGGTCGATGGTTTTCTCCGGTTACTTCTCCACCAATAAATCTGACCACCACGATATAACTGAAATACCTCCCTTTGACTGACCGCCACGATATAACTGAAATACCTCCCTTTGACTGACCGCCACGATATAACTGAAATACATCCCTTTGACTGACCGCCACGATATAACTGAAATACCTCCCTTTGACTGACCACCACGATATAACTGAAATACCTCACTTTGACTGACCGCCACGATATAACTGAAATACCTCCCTTTGACTGACCGCCACGATATAACTGAAATACCCCCCTTTGACTGACCGCCACGATATAACTGAAATACCTCCCTTTGACTGACCGCCACGATATAACTGAAATACCTCCCTTTGACTGACCGCCACGATATAACTGAAATACCTCCCTTTGACTGACCGCCACTATATAACTGAAATACCTCCCTTTGACTGACCGCCACGATATAACTGAAATACCTCCCTTTGACTGACCGCCACGATATAACTGAAATACATCCCTTTGACTGACCGCCATGATATAACTGAAATACATCCCTTTGACAAAATTCGTAGAAACGTAGTTTCGGAAAATAACAGTTTTATTACCTTATAAAATTATTAACACAAATTATTTTTTTTTGCTACAAACCATGTATCTTGCATGATAAATTAGCCAACCTTGGTAAAAAAAAATACCTTGATTTTACATTTAAACACATGAAATACTTGTAACATGTTTATTGTCAAATACATAAGCAGTTTTCAGAATTCTATAAATTTTGAAATTTAGCGGGCAATAGTTTTTTGACAAATTTCCCCGGGCAATAGTTCATTTGATTTCTGTTCGGGATTGATTTATATTGAAACTCCGGGCATTTCGTTCGAAATAGCAAAAAATAATTAATTGAATTTATAATGGAAAAGTAATTTTATAAGGTAATACAAATTAATGGTCGATAATGCAAGTCAACAACACGTCATATTGAATTTTCATAATCAGAAAAAGAAAAAAAAAATGTACCGCACGACTAAATCTCGATTATTATTTTTTTGTGTAACGTACTTTTTTGGAAACCAACAGAAATTAATAATATATGAAAATATATTAATAAATTCTATTAACAAACAAATTAAATATGGTTATGTATTATTGTTATACTATATACAACCACATTATTATATCTATTAGAAAAAGAGAATATGTGAGAACTGTCACGTCCAATAGGTTGGTGGTTTATGGTGTTTAACACCACTTCCAACAATATTTCAGTTATATCTTGGCGGTCAGTTTTACTGGTTGAGGAAACCAGAGTATCTGGAGAAAACCACAGACCTGTGGCAAGTCACTGGCAAACTTCATCACACAATGTTGTATGGAGTACACGTCACATCCAATAGCTTGATGAAATATTGAAATAATTTAAAAGCTAACAATCATCTAGCTTCCGAAACACGCAAGGACAATTAATATAATGGAATATTTTCTTCTGAGAAACCATTCTCGAGGGAACACCACAGTTTAGAAATAGGACGTACTTTCCTGCTGTAGGGAGTCGACAAGTTGTGTGGGACGAATCAGGTACACATTCGGTCTTAGGACGGGATATAAATGAGTTTCTTTAATAATGGGATACCAATATGTCTGTGCCGTCATGATGGTGATACAACTACGGTATGCAATCAATGTCTATCGCCACTGAAGTTGTGAGTTCGAATCCCGCTCAGGCGAAGTGTACTCGATAAAATATTATGTGATAAAGTTTTTCAGTGATTTGCGACAGGTCGATGGCTTTCTCCGGCTACTTCTCCACCAATAAATCCGACCACCACGATATAACTGAAATACATCCCTTTGACAAAATTCGTAGAAACGTAGTTCCGGAAAATGCGAAATGCGAGTCAAATGAATTTCATTAAATAGGTATTAATCGATGTTGTAGTAGCATTTAAGGATATGGTCAATATATTTTATTATGAAATACATTTACAATACTGCAATTTCATTAAAACTACATATATCTAAGGAATCACTTGAAATTGGTTTTTATGACAAGGCATAATATGAACAAATTACAGAACAATGTCAACAATCGGACATTGTCGTGTTTTTATCTTACTTATAATAGATTAAACAGATATTAATTTACTAAAACAAATCCTCGTCTACCATAAATAATGCTAATAGTTTTGTTCAGCTCTAGAACAATAAATTTCTACATAGAAGACATTGTATTTATTAAGGATATTGATAACAAAGCGTAATTTGAAATTACATATCCACCAGAGGGAGCCGAATACTGAATTTAATGAAAACAAATTTATACAGAAAGTGGACAAAATCATTCTTAGAATCATATTTTTGAAATCTTCGTATAATATTTTCTGAAATTGAATTTCTTGAACTCTTTATAGACTTTGTCTTCAAAGGTACTATCAATGCATTACGCTTTGGCGAAATTAATTATGTTTTGTGTTTAACTTTTATTCTAACATGATGTCTGTCCTTCATTGGTTATATAAATAATACTGTCTATAAACGCCTGATATATTTTAATTGGCACATGCGCAAATTATAAACATCATTCCTAAGTGATTTCATGTATTCATACATGACCATGGTGCAAACAAACATAAGAAAAGCATCTATCGCCTGTGACTTTTGTAATTTGTCGTCTTCAAGTGACGTAGTTGAAAAGGTGGACAAAAGCTGGTTGCTGATTTATTATACGACTTTGTGAGCCTTTTCCTTGTCTAAGTTACTAAATTCAAAATGCCATCAAATTGGAAAGTATGAGTAACTTAATTGCATCACCGACTAGTTATCTATGTAAGAAAAACAACTGTAAACATAAAAGTTCGTGAATTTTGACTTTTTTTTATGACATGCATTTCCATTACGGACTTCCACTTCAAAAAATAATTTAAATTTTTCAACTAGAATCGAAAAATTTCATGGAAGCCATAATTTGTATAACGTTTTAATATGGGTAACAAACTATGGTTTCCGTGAATTATTCTTAATTTTCTCAACATTTTTAGTTCATAAAATTATTTAAGAATTACAGAGAAAACGTTCATTTAATACTGCTTCTCTTGATAAAAAAAAAGTATCATTATCGGAAATGAATAGACTAGGATAATTGGAAAAAAATGTAGTGTTATGTGAAATAAATTGGATGGGCGGATTCGAATCGTGCGAATACTTTATTCCATTGTCTAGGTGTACAATCAATGTATACATACGACAAAATAGACACGTCAGGTTTAGTCTAGATTTAAAAAAAACGAAAAGCCGGAAGTCCGATATCGTCTATTGAATAAATATCCAAAGCTATTAAACAAATGTAATATACTAGTACATATGATTATCCTTTCATTAAACATAACGTGCCTATAGTTTTGTAGATGATTGTGTACCTTTTGTTCTTTTTCTTTCGGCCATTGTGTTGTCTGTCCTTCTTCGATTTACGGATTCTGATTACCCCTTTGGATATCTTCAAGCTATTCAATAGCCGTTATGAACAACGATCTCGCATGATATAGCTCGAAAAAGCTGTAAATCGCCAATTCTGGCAAATAACTAGAAGAAATTAATTTCTGTCTAATTCAGTACCTCCAACTATTGGAATTGCATTTCTTCCATCATAAATAATGTCCATTAGTTTCATCCTGCTATACAATATTCCTGGGGGCCGTTGTGGTCGTGATCGCATGGTAGTTGGATTTATAACTACCTATGCAATCAGTGCCTATCACCACTGATGTTGCGAGTACGGATCCCGATCAGGGTGAGGTGTACAGCATTATGTGATAAAGTTTGTCAGTGACTTACGACAGATCGATTGTTTTCTTCGGGACATGTATTAGCAATCTTATTATCAAAGATAGTTAGATATATTAATGATATTAAATATCAAACATGGGTAAATAATATGATATGCTTTCTCAGATTCCTTATAGTCTCCAAATGTATAAAGGAAATTAGAAAAATACCAGACTTCTAATCAGGTAAAAGTATCCTTGTAAGACAAGAATCGTTTTTACCTCGTGTGATATCTGGAACTGGCTCCCACAGCACACAGTTTTGAGTTACTCGGTTGAAACATTCAAGGTTGCTGTCTCCTCTATCAAGTAGTAATTTAAATAGTTTGGACTTTTTTTCAATTGCCATGAAGTACAAACCAGTTCAATAAATTAGCTGTCTCCTTCTTACATCCAGATCTGATTAATCTTTATTATAAAATGTTAACTGCTAACTATCTATTCCTTACTTCTAACTTATTAATCTTTACTATAAAATGTTAACTGCTAACTATCTATTCCTTACTTCTAACTTATTAATCTTTACTATAAAATGTTAACTGCTAACTATCTATTCCTTACTTCTAACTTATTAATGTTTACTATAAAATGTTAACTACTAACTATCTATTCCTTACTTCTAACTTATTAATCTTTACTATAAAATGTTAACGGCTAACTATCTATTCCTTACTTCTAACTTATTAATCTTTACTATAAAATGTTAACTACTAACTATCTATTCCTTACTTCTAACTTATTAATCTTTACTATAAAATGTTAACTGCTAACTATCTATTCCTTACTTCTAACTTATTAATCTTTACTATAAAATGTTAACTGCTAACTATCTATTCCTTACTTCTAACTTATTAATCTTTACTATAAAATGTTAACTGCTAACTATCTATTCCTTACTTCTAACTTATTAATCTTTACCATAAAATGTTAACTGCTAACTATCTATTCCTTACTTCTAACTTATTAATCTTTACTATAAAATGTTAACTGCTAACTATCTATTCCTTACTTCTAACTTATTAATCTTTACTATAAAATGTTAACTGCTAACTATCTATTCCTTACTTCTAACTTATTAATGTTTACTATAAAATGTTAACTACTAACTATCTATTCCTTACTTCTAACTTATTAATGTTTACTATAAAATGTTAACTACTAACTATCTATTCCTTACTTCTAACTTATTAATGTTTATTATAAAATGATAACTGCTAACTATCTGTTCCTTACTTCTAACTTATTAATGTTTACTATAAAATGTTAACTACTAACTATCTATTCCTTACTTCTAACTTATTAATGTTTATTATAAAATGTTAACTACTAACTATCTATTCCTTACTTCTAACTTATTAATCTTTACTATAAAATGTTAACTGCTAACTATCTATTCCTTACTTCTAACTTATTAATCTTTACTATAAAATGTTAACTGCTAACTATATATTCCTTACTTCTAACTTATTAATCTTTACTATAAAATGTTAACTGCTAACTATCTATTCCTTAGTTCTAACTTATTAATGTTTACTGTTACATGTTAACTGCTAACTATCTATTCCTTTCTTCTAACTTATTAATGTTTACTATAAAATGTTAGCTGCTAACTATCTATTCCTTACTTCTAACTTATTAATCTTTACTATAACATGTTAACTGCTAACTATCTATTCCTTACTTCTAACTTATTAATGTTTACTATAACATGTTTACTGCTAACTATCTATTCCTTACTTCTAACTTATTAATCTTTACTATAAAATGTTAACTGTTAACTATCTGTTCCTTACTTCTAACTTATTAATCTTTACTGTTATTTGTTTACTACTAACTATCAAACTCCTAATTTCTTACTGCAACTTCTGATATAATCTTCAACTGGTTGACAGTTGTCAGTATTTGGTAGAAGTAGTGCAACCTCTGATATAATCTTTAACTTCTAGAAAGGTGGTAAGTATTTGGTAGAAGTAGTACAACCTCTGATATAATGCTCAACTTGTTATTCCACTGTCTGATGGTCGATGGAAGGTATGAGTCGTTTGTAATGGAAAGTCTGCAGAACGGAATGATTATGTCTTCCCCGTTTCTGAGTTGGTATACAGTTGTACTTTGGATGGTTGGTGGTATCAGATTAGATAGATAACCCGGTGCATTGTTGTTCTGAATATTATAAAATAACTGAAGTTTTCTTCTAGTCCGTCTTTCTTGCAAAGTCTCCCACCCAAGTTCGCGAAATATAAAATTGGAATTTGCAAAGACCGTAACTATTCTCGCTGCTTCTAGTTGCAGTCTTTCTAATTTACTTGCATTTACAGATCCGCAATTATCCCAAACTTCGGAAGCGTATTCGAATATTGGCCTTATGTAGACTAAATAAAGTTTTTCTAAATTGGACCTATTAATTTTAAATTTTAATTTCCGTAAGATATTTATATGTTTAGAAACACTAGACACAATATTTTCTATATGGGCATTCCATTTAGCATCAGTACTAAATGTTACACCAAGGTGTCTATGCGATTCTATCGTTGAAATTATATTATCTTCAAACGTAAAATTGATTTCTGGGTGTTCTAAATTTGTAAATAATATTATTTCTGTTTTGTCTGGATTGAACGTCATAAGCCAACGCTTAGACCATTCATCTAGCTCTTTTAAATCGTGGTTAATAATGGATTGAATTTCAGTTCCGTCAGAATGTGAACAGTTAAAAGACCAGATGCCTTATTTACAGCTAAATTCGTAATAACATCAACCATTTCTTCCTCTGTACAAAGGATGTCGCTTATAGAACTACCTGTTCTTGATTCAAAGTCGGCCAATAAAACATTTGCATCATCTATTCCAGAAATACAACTGAAATATTTATTAAAAAGATCACATTTCCCATTGTCATCATATACTATATCAGCTTCTATATCATCTACAATATCTTTTAGCGGAGGTAAATTGTAAGAGGGTTTGTTTGACTTAATAAGCATTTTCATTAATTTCCAGTATTCTTTTGAATTTGATACATTTTCTAATATAATATTATCCAGATTTTTCTCAAAATTTTCCTTTGCGTTCCTTTTTAGGTTATTAACTTTGTTTCTCTGCTGTTTGTACCTCAATATGCTAGATTCTGTTTTTGATTTTAATACAGTATTTGGTAGAAGTAGTACAACCTCTGATATAATGCTCAACTTGTAGAAGGTGGTCAGTATTAGGTAGAAGTAGTACAACCTCTGATATAATGCTCAACTTGTAGAAGGTGGTCAGTATTAGGTAGAAGTAGTACAACCTCTGATATAATGCTCAACTTGTAGAAGGTGGTCAGTATTAGGTAGAAGTAGTACAACCTCTGATATAATGCTCAACTTGTAGAAGGTGGTCAGTATTAGGTAGAAGTAGTACAACCTCTGATATAATGCTCAACTTGTAGAAGGTGGTCAGTATTAGGTAGAAGTAGTACAACCTCTGATATAATGCTCAACTTGTAGAAGGTGGTCAGTATTAGGTAGAAGTAGTACAACCTCTGATATAATGCTCAACTTGTAGAAGGTGGTCAGTATTAGGTAGAAGTAGTACAACCTCTGATATAATGCTCAACTTGTAGAAGGTGGTCAGTATTAGGTAGAAGTAGTACAACCTCTGATATAATGCTCAACTTGTAGAAGGTGGTCAGTATTAGGTAGAAGTAGTACAACCTCTGATATAATGCTCAACTTGTAGAAGGTGGTCAGTATTAGGTAGAAGTAGTACAACCTCTGATATAATGCTCAACTTGTAGAAGGTGGTCAGTATTAGGTAGAAGTAGTACAACCTCTGATATAATGCTCAACTTGTAGAAGGTGGTCAGTATTAGGTAGAAGTAGTACAACCTCTGATATAATGCTCAACTTGTAGAAGGTGGTCAGTATTAGGTAGAAGTAGTACAACCTCTGATATAATGCTCAACTTGTAGAAGGTGGTCAGTATTAGGTAGAAGTAGTACAACCTCTGATATAATGCTCAACTTGTAGAAGGTGGTCAGTATTAGGTAGAAGTAGTACAACCTCTGATATAATGCTCAACTTGTAGAAGGTGGTCAGTATTAGGTAGAAGTAGTACAACCTCTGATATAATGCTCAACTTGTAGAAGGTGGTCAGTATTAGGTAGAAGTAGTACAACCTCTGATATAATGCTCAACTTGTAGAAGGTGGTCAGTATTAGGTAGAAGTAGTACAACCTCTGATATAATGCTCAACTTGTAGAAGGTGGTCAGTATTAGGTAGAAGTAGTACAACCTCTGATATAATGCTCAACTTGTAGAAGGTGGTCAGTATTAGGTAGAAGTAGTACAACCTCTGATATAATGCTCAACTTGTAGAAGGTGGTCAGTATTAGGTAGAAGTAGTACAACCTCTGATATAATGCTCAACTTGTAGAAGGTGGTCAGTATTAGGTAGAAGTAGTACAACCTCTGATATAATGCTCAACTTGTAGAAGGTGGTCAGTATTAGGTAGAAGTAGTACAACCTCTGATATAATGCTCAACTTGTAGAAGGTGGTCAGTATTAGGTAGAAGTAGTACAACCTCTGATATAATCTTCAACTTGTAGAAGGTGGTCAGTATTAGGTAGAAGTAGTACAACCTCTGATATAATGCTCAACTTGTAGAAGGCTGTCAGTATTAGGTAGAAGTAGTACAACTTCTGATATAATGCTCAACTTGTAGAAGGTGGTCAGTATTAGGTAGAAGTAGTACAACCTCTGATATAATGCTCAACTTGTAGAAGGCTGTCAGTATTAGGTAGAAGTAGTACAACCTCTGATATAATCTTCAACTTGTAGAAGGTGGTCAGTATTAGGTAGAAGTAGTACAACCTCTGATATAATGCTCAACTTGTAGAAGGTGGTCAGTATTAGGTAGAAGTAGTACAACCTCTGATATAATGCTCAACTTGTAGAAGGTGGTCAGTATTAGGTAGAAGTAGTACAACCTCTGATATAATGCTCAACTTGTAGAAGGTGGTCAGTATTAGGTAGAAGTAGTACAACCTCTGATATAATGCTCAACTTGTAGAAGGTGGTCAGTATTAGGTAGAAGTAGTACAACCTCTGATATAATGCTCAACTTGTAGAAGGTGGTCAGTATTAGGTAGAAGTAGTACAACCTCTGATATAATGCTCAACTTGTAGAAGGTGGTCAGTATTAGGTAGAAGTAGTACAACCTCTGATATAATCATCAACTTCTAGAAGGTGGTCAGTATTTCAGTGGTAGAGGTAGTACAACTTCTGACATAATCTTCAACTTCTAGAAGGCTGTCAGTATTAGGTAGAAGTAGTACAACCTCTGATATAATCATCAACTTCTAGAAGGTGGTCAGTATTTCAGTGGTAGAGGTAGTACAACTTCTGACATAATCTTCAACTTCTAGAAGGCTGTCAGTATTTGGTAGAAGTAGTACAACCTCTGATATAATGCTCAACTTGTAGAAGGTGGTCAGTATTAGGTAGAAGTAGTACAACCTCTGATATAATGCTCAACTTGTAGAAGGTGGTCAGTATTAGGTAGAAGTAGTACAACCTCTGATATAATGCTCAACTTGTAGAAGGTGGTCAGTATTAGGTAGAAGTAGTACAACCTCTGATATAATGCTCAACTTGTAGAAGGTGGTCAGTATTAGGTAGAAGTAGTACAACCTCTGATATAATGCTCAACTTGTAGAAGGTGGTCAGTATTAGGTAGAAGTAGTACAACCTCTGATATAATCATCAACTTCTAGAAGGTGGTCAGTATTTCAGTGGTAGAGGTAGTACAACTTCTGACATAATCTTCAACTTCTAGAAGGCTGTCAGTATTTGGTAGAAGTAGTACAACCTCTGATATAATGCTCAACTTGTAGAAGGTGGTCAGTATTAGGTAGAAGTAGTACAACCTCTGATATAATGCTCAACTTGTAGAAGGTGGTCAGTATTAGGTAGAAGTAGTACAACCTCTGATATAATCATCAACTTCTAGAAGGTGGTCAGTATTTCAGTGGTAGAGGTAGTACAACTTCTGACATAATCTTCAACTTCTAGAAGGCTGTCAGTATTTGGTAGAAGTAGTACAACCTCTGATATAATGCTCAACTTGTAGAAGGTGGTCAGTATTAGGTAGAAGTAGTACAACCTCTGATATAATGCTCAACTTGTAGAAGGTGGTCAGTATTAGGTAGAAGTAGTACAACCTCTGATATAATCATCAACTTCTAGAAGGTGGTCAGTATTTCAGTGGTAGAGGTAGTACAACTTCTGACATAATCTTCAACTTCTAGAAGGCTGTCAGTATTTGGTAGAAGTAGTACAACCTCTGATATAATGCTCAACTTGTAGAAGGTGGTCAGTATTAGGTAGAAGTAGTACAACCTCTGATATAATGCTCAACTTGTAGAAGGTGGTCAGTATTAGGTAGAAGTAGTACAACCTCTGATATAATGCTCAACTTCTAGAAGGTGGTCAGTATTTCAGTGGTAGAGGTAGTACAACTTCTGACATAATCTTCAACTTCTAGAAGGCTGTCAGTATTTGGTAGAAGTAGTACAACCTCTGATATAATCTTCAACTGGTTGAAGGTGGTTAGTATTAGGTAGAAGTAGTACAATCTCTGATATAATCTTCAACTTCTAGAAGGCTGTCAGTATTTGGTAGAAGTAGTACAACCTCTGATATAATCTTCAACTGGTTGAAGGTGGCCAGTATTAGGTAGAAGTAGTACAACCTCTGATATAATCATCAACTTCTAGAAGGTGGTCAGTATTTCAGTGGTAGAGGTAGTACAACTTCTGACATAATCTTCAACTTCTAGAAGGCTGTCAGTATTTGGTAGAAGTAGTACAACCTCTGATATAATCTTCAACTGGTTGAAGGTGGTTAGTATTAGGTAGAAGTAGCACAATCTCTGATATAATCTTCAACTTCTAGAAGGCTGTCAGTATTTGGTAGAAGTAGTACAACCTCTGATATAATCTTCAACTGGTTGAAGGTGGTCAGTATTAGGTAGAAGTAGTACAAACTCTGATATAATCATCAACTTCTAGAAGGTGGTCAGTATTTCAGTGGTAGAAGTAGTACAACTTCTGACATAATCTTCAACTTCTAGAAGGCTGTCAGTATTTGGTAGAAGTAGTACAACCTCTGATATAATCTTCAACTTCTAGAAGGCTGTCAGTATTAGGTAGAAGTAGTACAATCTCTGATATAATCTTCAACTTCTAGAAGGCTGTCAGTATTTGGTAGAAGTAGTACAACCTCTGATATAATCTTCAACTGGTTGAAGGTGGCCAGTATTAGGTAGCAGTAGTACAACTTCTGATATAATCTTCAACTGGTTGAAGGTGGTCAGTATTAGGTAGAAGTAGTACAACCTCTGATATAATCATCAACTTCTAGAAGGTGGTCAGTATTTCAGTGGTAGAGGTAGTACAATTTCTGACATAATCTTCAACTTCTAGAAGGCTGTCAGTATTTGGTAGAAGTAGTACAACCTCTGATATAATCTTCAACTTCTAGAAGGCTGTCAGTATTTGGTAGAAGTAGTACAACCTCTGATATAATCCTCAACTGGTTGAAGCTGGTCAGTATTAGGTAGAAGTAGTACAACTTCTGATATAATCTTCAACTTCTAGAAGGCTGTCAGTATTTGGTAGAAGTAGTACAACCTCTGATATAATCTTCAACTGGTTGAAGGTGGTCAGTATTAGGTAGAAGTAGTACAACCTCTGATATAATCATCAACTTCTAGAAGGTGGTCAGTATTTCAGTGGTAGAGGTAGTACAACTTCTGACATAATCTTCAACTTCGAGAAGGCTGTCAGTATTTGGTAGAAGTAGTACAACTTCTGATATAATCTTCAACTGGTTGAAGGTGGTCAGTATTAGGTAGAAGTAGTACAACCTCTGATATAATCATCAACTTCTAGAAGGTGGTCAGTATTTCAGTGGTAGAGGTAGTACAACTTCTGACATAATCTTCAACTTGTAGAAGTCTGTCAGTATTTGGTAGAAGTAGTACAACCTCTGATATAATCTTCAACTGGTTGAAGGTGGTCAGTATTAGGTAGAAGTAGTACAACCTCTGATATAATCATCAACTTCTAGAAGGTGGTCAGTATTTCAGTGGTAGAGGTAGTACAACTTCTGACATAATCTTCAACTTGTAGAAGGCTGTCAGTATTTGGTAGAAGTAGTACAACCTCTGATATAATCTTCAACTGGTTGAAGGTGGTCAGTATTAGGTAGAAGTAGTACAACCTCTGATATAATCATCAACTTCTAGAAGGTGGTCAGTATTTCAGTGGTAGAGGTAGTACAACTTCTGACATAATCTTCAACTTCTAGAAGTCTGTCAGTATTTGGTAGAAGTAGTACAACCTCTGATATAATCTTCAACTTCTAGAAGGCTGTCAGTATTAGGTAGAAGTAGTACAATCTCTGATATAATCTTCAACTTCTAGAAGGCTGTCAGTATTTGGTAGAAGTAGTACAACCTCTGATATAATCTTCAACTTCTAGAAGGCTGTCAGTATTAGGTAGAAGTAATACAATCTCAGATATAATCTTCAACTTCTAGAAGGCTGTCAGTATTAGGTAGAAGTAGTACAATCTCTGATATAATCTTCAACTTCTAGAAGGCTGTCAGTATTAGGTAGAAGTAATACAATCTCTGATATAATCTTCAACTTCTAGAAGGCTGTCAGTATTAGGTAGAAGTAGTACAACCTCTGATATAATCTTCAACTGGTTGAAGGTGGTCAGTATTAGGTAGCAGTAGTACAACTTCTGATATAATCTTCAACTTGTAGAAGGCTGTCAGTATTTGGTAGAAGTAGTACAACCTCTGATATATTCTTCAACTGGTTGAAGGTGGTCAGTATTAGGTAGAAGTAGTACAAACTCTGATATAATCATCAACTTCTAGAAGGTGGTCAGTATTTCAGTGGTAGAGGTAGTACAACTTTTGACATAATCTTCAACTTCGAGAAGGCTGTCAGTATTTGGTAGAAATAGTACAACCTCTGATATAATCTTCAACTTCTAGAAGGCTGTCAGTATTAGGTAGAAGTAGTACAATCTCTGATATAATCTTCAACTTCTAGAAGGCTGTCAGTATTTGGTAGAAGTAGTACAACTTCTGATATAATCTTCAACTTGTAGAAGGCTGTCAGTATTTGGTAGAAGTAGTACAACCTCTGATATAATCTTCAACTGGTTGAAGGTGGTCAGTATTAGGTAGAAGTAGTACAACCTCTGATATAATCATCAACTTCTAGAAGGTGGTCAGTATTTCAGTGGTAGAGGTAGTACAACTTCTGACATAATCTTCAACTTCTAGAAGTCTGTCAGTATTTGGTAGAAGTAGTACAACCTCTGATATAATCTTCAACTTCTAGAAGGCTGTCAGTATTAGGTAGAAGTAGTACAATCTCTGATATAATCTTCAACTTCTAGAAGGCTGTCAGTATTTGGTAGAAGTAGTACAGCCTCTGATATAATCTTCAACTTCTAGAAGGCTGTCAGTATTTGGTAGAAGTAGTACAACTTCTGATATAATCTTCAACTTCTAGAAGGCTGTCAGTATTTGGTAGAAGTAGTACAACCTCTGATATAATCTTCAACTTCTAGAAGGCTGTCAGTATTTGGTAGAAGTAGTACAACCTCTGATATAATCTTCAACTTCTAGAAGGCTGTCAGTATTTGGTAGAAGTAGTACAACCTCTAATATAATCTTCAACTGGTTGAAGGCTGTCAGTATTTGGTAGAAGTAGAATAAGTGTAAATTAGTTCACTCAGTTTAATTATTTCTAGTTTTCTGTGTAGTGTTTTGTAGATTGTTGGTGCTTTATTCCTTGTTTCTTTATATCATTGTATTTTCTAGTTTTCTGTGTAGTGTTTTGTAGATTGTTGGTGCTTTATTCCTTGTTTCGTTATGTCATTGTATTTTCTGTCCTTCTTTGACTTGCGACTTTTTATTACCTTTTTAGTATCTTCAAACTTTTCTTTTAAACAGTGATGGTCCACACCATCATCAATATTAACAACATGAGCATTCTTCTTTCACATTAACTCATAAAATTGAACATAAAACACATACCACGACATATGACGTTGGAAATCCAGCTCCTGGCTTGGCATTTAATATATCCACAAAAAAAAAAAAAAAAAAAAAAAAATAATCATTTACATTTTGTAAGATAATCTCCAGTTCTACATATATATGTAACTGTTGCTTCTACAGATTTAATAATTACTTTTTGTTTTTATTATATTAAATTTCGTGCAGCATTTGTTCATACCAAAGGGAACTGATGTTGTGAGTTCGAATCCCGCTCAGGGCGGTGTGTACAACATTATGTGATAATGTTTGTCAGTAACTTGCGTCAGGTCTGTGGTTTTCTCCGGGTACTCCAGTTTCCTCCACCATTAAAACTGACCGCCACGATATAACTGAAATATTGTTGAAAGTGGCGTCATTACCATTAATGTAATTACAGAACGTATCAAATTGCATAACAATAAAGTGCATAGATGTTACGAAAAAATAATGTTACGAGTAGTGTTGGTTCTGTCGTACTTAATGAAATGCTACAAACAAACAAAAACTAACGTGACCAATCGAGTAGGCCCTGTTTAATGACATTCTCGCATGCATATTTTATTGATCGGTAAACTTCCAATTATGGGCACATTACTAGTAAAACATTTTTGTCAATCTTATTTCAATACATTCAAACGATTAATATTACATAAAAATTACACTCGTGAACACGAGCCAATGAGTTAGGGAGCGGTTGTTGTCTTACGTCAAATGAGAAATGTTACAGCTATATCATGGAGAAAAAATGTTACTTTTCATGAGGTAATGGTGATTATGTCAGCTTTGTCCTACACCCGCGTGCTTAGCCGGATTTAGACCGTGCTAAAACGTAGCTCACTGAGACAACAGTCTGTCAGTATAGGTGGACGTGTCGCTCAACTCGGACACAATATACTGACTAACACAACTAGTATTTTTGCGTTTACTCTTTTATACGGCGTGCCTAGGGAAGAAACACATTGTAAATATACGAATTAATCCACGATCTAATGAACGCACTAGATTAGAGGCAAGCGCGTTAACCATTATATCACCGAGATGGTCTAAGACTAATTGCAACGATTGAAATCAAGCTATTATTAAATGAAAGTTAATATTCAATTGATATATTTGATAGATTATAACTTGTGTTGGAATGATTAAAGATAAAATCACTTTATATTAATACACTCCCATGTGTTATCTTTGATCGCTGAACCAGAAGGCCAACAGTAGTAATTTCATTAAGAAATAAATTTGAAATGAAATTAGGGATTATCAGTCAGGAGTGGCGGCATAGCGTTGAGCGTGTCTGACGGTTTATATAGTGTTTATAAAGGACGAAGTCCTTATAACGGTAGGCTGTCCGATTTTTCCTTCTATATTGATAGCCAAATATCTGTTCACCGGAAGTTTAAAAAATAGATCAATTGATAATTTAGAAACGCAAAAGAAATATATTTCAATGAAAAATTCCCAATTCTTTAATTATTTACTCTATGCAAAATCGAAATAAACTTGAAATAAAATTCTAATAAGAAAATATCTTTCCACGAAACTCCCGACGGAAGAGCGGCGAACAGTAGGTAAAATGAACGGAACAGCCATATCAAATCGGCTACAAAATTCATTCCAAATAAAAGATAATAACTTGTACGGATCATCGTATTATTGAAATTTTAGGACTTCGTTCTTCAAACAGGTTGCCTGTCTCATATTATTAAGTTAGTAAGACCTGTCGTGATGGTAATGTTCCTAGCTGTTATGGAAGCTAATTGTGATAATTTGTTCCTTATTTCAGATGGATAATAATATAATATATCACATGTTACCTAAAATAACCAATTGATTTAGTATTTTAGCGTAATTAAATGCCAACAGTCATAGACATAATTGTTACGCCTAAAGTATCGAATCTTGACATCAGAAATACGAACAGAAACGATACAGCAACAGTATGCAGGTGGTTTTAAAATAAGATCGATTGTTACGCCCCGACATCTTGCTCTATATATGGACATCCAATATTAGAAAAATCAAAGAAGCGCTTTGTTATTCTATGATTAACAATATATAAGTATTCAAATATATTTTATTTTTATACAGTTCTACTGGATGTATTGAAATGGGGAGAACATCACAAATGATTGTATTAATATTATGAATTAATTTGGAAATCGATAAATATAATTCTCAAATAATTGATTTGAAATTTATTTAGCAGGAAAATAACAAGTGTGAAAAAAAATCAAGTCTAGCGATACTTTCAAATTACTTTTGAGGTGATTATGTCAGTTGCACGCGTGCGTGTACTCGAATATTTACGAAATTAGATTTCAAGACTTTTTTTTTATTACAACATGTGCAATGTAATGTTATCTATTTTGGATAAGTCACTGTTGATGTGATTATGTCAGTTGCACGTGTGATCGAAAATGAACAAACATTTTGCACGTGTGATCGAAAATGAACAGACGTAGATTTCAGGACACTAAATGTATATTCTCTATTTGGATAGTTAATACCATACAAAGGTTGTCATAGTTATTAGTTATCAGAACACACGTTTCTCAATTTCGTAAATAGATGTTTAATTTGGTTAATTTGACAGTTTCAACCAATGAAACGAGGATGGTTACGCTTAATACCAACGACACTGGGATGGAAGCACTGTACAGTCGTGCCACAAGGATCACCACGTTGGTCTTCTGTATAATTATGTACATAGTTGGTACAACTGGAAATATACTAATAATTTGGACATTTGTCAGAATAAAACAACAAAGAATCCGACAAAATATATTTGTTGTACTCTTGGCGGTGGTAGATTTTTTAATAATTGGATATCTCCTGCCTTTTAACATGCATGTAATGATTTCAAATGAGAGAATAGATAAACCGATCCTGTGTAAAGTTAATGCATTGACAGGACACGTGTTGTTTACTTGTAGTGTGCAGTTCATTATGTATATTGCCTTATGTAGGTATACAAAGATTTGTCATGCAGGTAAATTTGATCAAATATTCCCTTTGAAAAGAATACTGTTATTATCAGCGTCATCATTCATATCTGGACTAATTTTTGGCCTGCCTTTATTAGTGAATGACAATTTCCTTATATTTGACAGAACACTTCATCTTTGTTTATTCAACCGATATGGTAATTTAATATACTCGTATATTTATATGGGAATATGTCTTTTTGTACCTGTAAGTGTGACGGCATTGTGTTACCTCAAGATATATTTTTACGTCAGAAAGTCAAAATTAAAATTATTTCAGCATTGTACCAACCCTCTTGCTCGAAGAAGACTCTCTCATGAGTTAAATGTAACACGTTCCCAATTTTCAGTTTTCATTGCCTATCTTGTTTTCTATATGCCGTTTGGAATAACCGCCACCATTAGAACAGCAGCTAAAAATTTCCCCGACGAGTTTCACACGCTTGCGATGTATTTGTGTTTCACTAACAGCTGTATAAACAGCATATTATACGGTATTTTGAACACAAAAATGAGGAAGGCCTACAAAGAATCACTTTCGTGTAACCAACAAAGCAGCCAATCAACAACATCTGATAACCGCTCGGCCATCCATACAGCCAACAATAGTAGTATAAATACAACGAACTCCATTATTAACAACGCTGGCGAAATGAGTATAGAAACTATCGGACACACATCAGTTGTTTAGAAAGAAAAAGATACGACGAAGCTGAATTTCGTCATGCCTGGAACATTTTTAAAGATTTGTATATCACAATCACAAGATTATGAGACATTTTTCATATACTATAAACCCGGAAGTGAAAGATCCATATCCGGTTATTGGCCACTTTTAGCAATTTGTCACCTATATTGTGATTTACAGGCTTATTATGGAACAGATATAACGAACTAATCACAGGTAGGTGTCCAGAACATTTTATCACGAAGTGGGTAACGGGTCTCGAATCCATGACCTTAACCACTCGGCCATCCATACATCCAATGACCCATATCAATCCGATCCATGTATGTATATTAATAAATTGTAAGTTTTACTTAATGGATTAAAAATGACAGTTTCCATATCGCCCTACAGTCATGGATAAAATCCCTTACCTCGAAACTTCCCCTTTGTTCGATGTGTGGAGGGGTGTCCTCTCAATGTTAACTAGGTCGATATGGATTCTGACTGGTATTGATCTGTTTGTTTGGAAATTTTTTGTGTAACAGCAAAATATGACATCGATGAAGAATTTCATTTCTTATTCCATTGAATTAAAAACAGCCCCATCCCCCCCCCCCCCCCCCCCCCCCCCAAATCACCAGCAAAAATAGTTTTTCTCAATATAAATCGAAAAACATAAGTTCAAATCCCCTAAATCCGACAAATTTTCGACAAGTACAAAACAAGTCTCTAACATTGAGACAAGGGACTCATAGATTTTGAGCCACATGTTAAATGTGAATGTATGTATGTTATATGTTCTTTATTTTATGTTACAAGTTGTTTACAATACATTGTATGCTCAAATGACTATACAACTATTAAATTATATATATATCTAACCTCGATATTATGCATACCTTGAGACAGCCAAGTCTTTGGTCTTAGTCCTTACTATTGTATACTCAGTGGAGAAGCAAGAAATGCCAATTTTCTAGTCTTTGGTTTGACCCGACCGGGACCCGAAAGCACGATCCAACACACGATAACCATTACACCAATCTGATTCAGTGGCATCTTGTGTTTCAAGTTCAATGGGATATGTGGGATCAACAAAATATGACTATTAATTACCATGGGCGGATCCAGGGCGCACCCGGCGCGCCCCCCCCCCCCCCCCCCCCCCCCTAAAATTGGAAAAAATATGATTTTTTGGCGTAACATCGTGATTTTTCACACGAAATACCCAAAACAATTTCGCGCCTCGCTCCGCTGAGCGCAATTTTTATAAGTGCGCCCCCCCCCCCCCCCCCCCCCCCCCAACTTGAGATCTTGGATCCGCATCTGATTACCATCGTCGCATGTCACTGACTAATATGTGTTAGATAATGTACCTACGTGGTAATCAAAATTACCTTATAGATGAAACTAAACACACCTTTTCCCGATCTGAAAACGTATATTTTGTTTGGCATTTGTATTTCTATTTAGTAGTTGAAAAACACAAATAATCAATGCAAAAAATACATGTGAATAATTCGTTAGGAATTACATAAATGAATGGATACTTTTTCAGTGCAAAGATTTCACAATTATGAAGATATCATTAGTTTCAAAATAATACCACAAAAAAGGACTGTGTCCAACTATATTGGACAGGCTGCCAACCGCTGCCTATTCACAGGCGCGATCCCACTACTGTTCGACACGGGGACTTTTGTCTGCTGTGTTTCCACCCTGGACCATTACGTCCCTCCTTAGACAACCTGGGCACAATGAGCTCCCCCATTGTGACCATATTGATGCCGAACTTAGTGCGGACGCCCGATCGACATAGATCAACGGAGAACAGGACCCCTGCCCTCAAACTGTCCACAATCCAGGCCTCCAAGTAGCTAGATTACAGGAGCTCGCCGCAACTCCCAGCCGTTAAATAAGTGGAAATTTTATATATTTAAACAATACAGATCTATAATTTATGTATTTTTGAATTGGCAATTTTAGTTTGTGATAAAATATGGTTCACGTTTAAAATATATAATTAAATAATGTAAGTTTAATCGCCATTGGTAATTGTTTTCTGTGTATATCCTACGTGGCAACATATTTAAAGCGCCATCTAGACATTGATTGAATCTATTTATAAACGTCGCATACGTACATAACAAATAACCTTAGGGATATTTATAGAATAAAAACGAAATCGGGGAGGTAATCTTGACACAAAACAAAAATGATTAATTAAAGGAAAAAAATAGTGTCTTGTTACATAAGATTGTTTGTTAATTGGCTAAGAAAAAAAAGGGGGGTGTTATCGACATCTTTTGATGTTCGGCCGAGTAATGTATGCCATCACCTCCATAGAGTTTTCCGACCGATACCGCCGTGGAAGAGATTGCGAGTAATGACTGAATGAGAAATAATTGAGTCATGACAAGCTTGTTTGTTTTTCATCCATTTTATTATCTCATACACAGTAAATGAAGAATGCCAAAATTAACGGATTCTGATTACCCTTTTGGTATCTTCAAAATCTGCTTAAAGCACCAATACATTGAATTTTCAAAGGGAAAAGGACAAAATGACCAGCAGCTAGTATCGGATAGCACTACACAGAAATCTAAAGATCGAAAAACACAAACCCACTAAAAACCAATGGTAAACTCGAATGCCTCCGAGGGTCAAGTAGTTCCTATTCCACTTGACGGCACCCGTTGTGCTACTTAATCAACGTGACGAACATCATGTGATAACAGTGGAAATTGCGCCGTTGGACCCCCAGCTGAGTATAGGTAAATAAATACAAATAACATAAACATGAACACCCTACACATCAAATGTTCACCTTCAATTTTAGACTTTACTTGACATCAAGATATTCCTCTTCCTATCATAGCGGGTCTGCACTTATAAATGCGAATCTGATGCTCGATCACCTTATCAACGTTTACTCATATATACACTCTGGAAAAAGATCGCCCTGCATATTGTTGAAATACTGCTCGCTGGACTATAGCAATATCAATTAAAGGAAAAACGAAAAATGGAATAACCTTTATCATAAACAACAGAGTGGAAAGTCAACTACTTTAAAAGTCTTCTTTAAAAGCGTCAACGAGATTAAGCGTTCCCACAACCACCTAATAAGGAGCAACAGCGACGTCTGTCGAAAGAAATTTTGAGAATGACCCGACCCCCATTGTAATAATTTGCATTTATCAACAGCAAAAAATTGATAGCTAAAACAACAAGCTTAATAAATTGTCTTAACATGTGATATATTAATTATTAAAATCTATTATTTACGGTTTCTTAATAACATAATTTATTAAAACAAAAGTCAATCAATATCCCTCAGGCATAGGTAACCTGCATGGTCGTCTTAACAGCATAATACGCCACCGGGCAAAGCAGTGCACTGGCGCTCATACCTACACAACCATTCACAGAAATAAAACTGTAAATGTCGATGAAATTAAACATATATTTATTGTATTGGTACTTCCAACAAATCAGAGTTTAAACATTAAAAACACGCTGTACACAACATACATAGCCTCGATTAACATGTGCTCTATGCTCGTGGGGATCCCGAGCAACTGCCCAGTGTGCACATGAGTTAAGGCGGCACTGGGTAACCATTGCCGATTTTGGTTATCCTATTTTCGGAGTTCGGTAATTTTGGTTATCCTATATTAACGATTTAGTTTACTTGCTTCCAGATACTATTAAATAATATGGCTTCTCATTTTTTTTACCACGAGCATACCACGGATGAAAGGTTACTTCAGAAACGCGTCGTACGCATTAAATTAGATATCTACGTTTTTATTTGATGTACAATTGAACTATCGAATATCTGCTATAGATAAAATAAACGTTAGAGAAAATCGAAGGGACAATCAAGCATGAAAATTCCAAAGACTGGCAACATTGGGCACACAAGACAAACAAAACAAAACATGTCACTTCTTTCGGACACAATATCCTTATAGGGTCGACACATGCAATTTGATGTTAACATAAGATTGTATGAATTTTGACACGGGCAAGTTAAAATAAGGAATAAAGAAATAAAGAAGTCCGTGCCACGAGCACCTGTGGTGTCAAGCAGTAATTATCCCGCAATCGTTGTATCCTGTGCAATAGAAATGGTGCGTTCGGGTATGATCTTAGACTTGCTTTTTGTAAGTACATGGCATGCAATATATAGTTCAGGAAACAGAATAACAAAAGCTGTTACACGGAATAATTTGATCTCTACATATTTGAGTTTTAAATATTTAAATTTAATCATAAATATCCTGAAAGATTCTCAGACATGTTGTTCTTTTTAACATAGACAGTACATAGAAACCATACATTTATGGAACCAAAAATCGATTGCTGAGACATTGAAAATTGGGTTGATAAATATTTGAATTCTAACATTGGTAATTACCCTGGAAGACTCTCAGATCTATTATTTCTTAAAAGAATACATAGCAACCGTACCATTAATGAACCAGAACAATAGCTGTGGCATGAAACAATTGCGTTTCAAACTATTTGAATTCCAACATTGGTAAATTTCCTTAGTGATGACACAGTGGAATTTTATTAAGATTGTTTCTGCAATTGATTATGGTCAATCAATTGAAATTTATAGCATCTTCTTCACATTTGAGTGAGTGAGTGAGTGATTGTTGCTTAGCGCCAATTCAGCAATTTTTCAGCTATATCATGGCGAAAACAAGTTAATTTTCAATGAGATGATGATGAGGTCCGCTTTGTTCTAGACCAACAGGCCGAGTTGGATTTTTATAGTGCTCGCTAACTGAAACAACACTCTGCGGGTAGACATGTTGCTCCATTCGGACACATTATTCTGATTCCGAGCCAACTAGTCTTTGCTCTTTCTCCTAGATGCTGTGCTTAGATGAGAAGCAACAAATACCAATTTTACAGTCTTTGGTTTGACCCGATCGGGGCTCGAACCCATGATCTACCACACTCGAGGTGAGCACGCTAACCATTACACCACCGATGCGGTTCGTCACATTTGATGATACAGTAACGTACAAGATAAGATATATGCGGTGAATATTCTCCTCTTTATCATTTTTTTGCTTTACAACTGGCAAACCACCTCCAAATTTTACATATGGACTCGGGAAAAAATTTTCGATTCCCAGAACAAAACTCGAAGTTCAGTAGCTTTTCCTTGTACATAAGATATATTTACAAAAAGGATAAATGTAGTTTTTCAATAATTGATTTATCAATGAATGATAGAACATCAATGGCCGTTTCTGAACTTTTGACCCTTGCTGTGCTTTACATCCATATAAGGAAATATATTTAAGTGTGACATAAAAGTGACTATGAATTTATAACAAGGTCTGTCAAAAGCTCACTAGAGCTTGTGTTGTAGTTGTTGTTTTGACCTGTCGACTTTAAATAAAACTTATCTTATCTTAAAGTATTTACTGAGGTTCGTGTTGAGTTTTCTGTGTAGTGTTTAAACGACTATTGTTTTCCTTTTTTTTTCCTTTTAAACAAAATTCATATCGATCATTCCTTTTTCCCCATTTTTTTTGGGACAGAGAAGAGAACAGGATACAGCAGACTAAACAAATACCGGAATAACATAGGTCAGTCCCTCACGCCACTATGCGATTGTGAAGAAGAAGAAGCCACTGAACACTACATATTGCACTGCCACATTTATGATCATGAGAGAGCCAAACTCGCAGTGCAATTAAAGACCATAGATGAAAGTTGTGACCTACTTCATCTCCTGACTAGAGACTCCAATAAAGAGAAACATCAAAAGAAATTAACATTCTTGGAGGAATTCATTAAAAGTACAGGGCGCTTCCCAGAACTAGCAAGCCCTGTACCCCGATCCTGAGCCTAAGCAACTCAATACTCCAGTACAAGGAGATATTACAGTGAGACAATAAAGCTCCAGAGAGAAAGAGTTCAGTACTCGGGGACCAGTAGCGTCAATTGCGACCTTTATGATCAGGACCATTGTATTGTCTATCCTGCAATTTAATACCACTTCTGTTTAACACTTTGGTATCTTCAAACTTTTCTTGACCATTAAGTCAAAAGATTGCATGCAACACTGATTGGTATGTTATTCAAGGAGGTAGTATAGTGGGTGAGTATAGTAGTGATTGCTGTTGTTTAATGCCACCTCAGCCTGTTGTTTAATGCCACCTCAGCCTGTTGTTAATGCCACCTCAACCTGTTGTTAATGCCACCTCAGCCTGTTGTTAATGCCACCTCAGTCTGTTGTTAATGCCACCTCAACCTGTTGTTTAATGCCACCTCAGCCTGTTGTTAATGCCACCTCAGCCTGTTGTTTAATGCCACCTCAACCTGTTGTTTAATGCCACCTCAGCCTGTTGTTAATGCCACCTCAGCCTGTTGTTAATGCCACCTCAGCCTGTTGTTAATGCCACCTCAGCCTGTTGTTAATGCCACCTCAGTCTGTTGTTAATGCCACCTCAACCTGTTGTTAATGCCACCTCAGCCTGTTGTTAATGCCACCTCAGCCTGTTGTTAATGCCACCTCAGCCTGTTGTTTAATGCCACCTCAACCTGTTGTTTAATGCCACCTCAGCCTGTTGTTAATGCCACCTCAGCCTGTTGTTAATGTCACCTCAGTCTGTTGTTAATGCCACCTCAGTCTGTTGTTTAATGCCACCTCAGCCTGTTGTTAATGCCACCTCAGCCTGTTGTTAATGCCACCTCAACCTGCTGTTTAATGCCACCTCAGCCTGTTGTTAATGCCACCTCAGCCTATTGTTAATGCCACCTCAGCCTGTTGTTTAATGCCACCTCAGCCTGTTGTTAATACCACCTCAGCCTGTTGTTAATGCCACCTCAGCCTATTGTTAATGCCACCTCAGCCTCAGCTATATCATGATGAGATGATGATGTTTATTGGGTGATGAAAAAAACCCAAATATTTATTGTCCTGCCTAGCCACTTGTAAAATTATAAGGAGTGATTGAATGATTGTTACTTAAAGTCAACTCAGCAATTTTTCAGCTATATCATGGCGAGAACAAGTTAATTTTCAATGAGATGAGTCCGGCTTTGTAATAGACCAACACCCTTAGTTGGATTTTAATAGTGCTAACAGTCAACAGGCAGTCATGTCGCTCCACTTGGACACATTATTCTGATTCTGTGCCAACCAGTCTTTGCTCTTACTATACTTAATACTGTCTGCTTAGCAGAGAAGCAACACATATCAAATATGTAGTCTTTAGTTTGACCCGACTGGGACTAGAACACACTTGAGGCGACCACACTAAGGCATGCCACACACTAACCATTACACCACCAATGTGGTTCTATTAGAGTATGAAAGACATGACAAAAAATACAAACTAACCAGTGAAACTCCAATCAATGTGTAGGGGGGGGGGGGGGGGGGGGTTGGGGGGTTGGAGTACATGTAAGTGAGTGATTGTTGCTTACGGCCAAATGAGCAATTTTTCAGTTATATCGTGCCAAGAACAAGTTCAGAGAAATTATGATAATGTCCGCTGTGTTCTAGGCCAAGTCCCTCAGCCAATCAAGTCTTTGCTTTTTCTCTTTAATGATGTGTGCTTAGCAGAGAAGAAACAAACTACCACATGATCTACCACACTGGCGTCGAGCACCTTAACCAATGCTGTTTTAAACATTTGCTTTAGCTAGTAGTGAGTTAACTAATAGCATTGATTGACTCTGTTATTATAATGTCCATGTTTATGTCGTCATTCATTTTGTGATAGTGTGTGGTCTTTTTGAGTGAAGGGCCTGGGTGGCTCAATGACAATGAGCTAGGTAGTTGGATTACCTAACAACTCATACAAGCCTATC
Organism: Bathymodiolus brooksi; assembly: GCA_963680875.1. NCBI lineage: Eukaryota > Metazoa > Mollusca > Bivalvia > Mytilida > Modiolidae > Bathymodiolus > Bathymodiolus brooksi. The sequence goes on along the minus strand of OY804590.1, from coordinate 23,845,291 downwards.
AGTAATATGGCATGGGTTCGTAAATTACAAACTAGAGGCTCAGTGGGCTGAGCCTGTATCGCTCACCTTTCATTCTGCTTTGAGGAAGCTTAATACAGAACCTTCCATACATGTAGATGCTTCCTACCAAGTTTTGGTTCATATGGCTAAGCAGTTTCAAAGGAGATTTTTTAAAAATCGACCAATCAGAAACAAGAATTGCATGTGGTGGCCATGTTTGCTAACCGATCGGGACGAAATGAGCAATCTTCATAGAGGACATTCCATAGATGATTCCTACCAAGTTTCGGTGGTAGCCATGTTTGTTAACCGATCGGGATGAAATGAGCAATCTTCATAGAGGACATCCCATAGATACTTCCTTCTAAGTTTCGGTTCATTTGGCCAAGCAGTTTCAGAGGAGAAGATTTAAAAAAATCGGCCAATCAGAAACAAGAATTGCCTGTGGTGGCCATGTTTGGTAATGGATCATAACAAAATATGCACTCTTTAGAGAGGACCTTCCATAGATGCTTCCTACCAAGTTTCAGTTCATTTGACTGAGGGTTTTCAGAGGAGAAGATTAAAATGTGAAAAGTAAACAGATGACAGACACCAAGTGATGGCAAAAGCTCATATTGCCTTTGGCAAGGTTTGCTAAAAAGAATATTAAAATGTGAATACCTATTTGTAATGTATAGAATAAACATGTTATACTATATCAGCACGAGTTAATTTCTAAGGGAAATAATATCAAGAGTTATCTTTCTTTTAACAGAGGAGAAGATTTTTTAGAAATCAACCAATCAGAAACAAGAATTGCCTGTGGCGGCCACGTTTCTTAACAGATCTGGACGAAATTAGAAATCTTTATAGAGGACCTTCCATAGATGCTTCCTACCAAGTTTCGGTTCATTTGGCCTAGCGGTTTCAGTTGAGAAGATGTTTAAAAATCGGCCAATCAGAAACTAGAATTGCCTGTGGTGGCCATGTTTGTTAATGGATGGGACGAAATGAGCAATCTTTATTGAGGACCTTCCATAGATGCTTCCTACCAAATTTCAGATCAATTGGCTTTGTGGTTTCAGAGGAGAAGATTAAAATGTGAAAAGTTAACAGACGACGAACGCCAAGTGATGGCAAAAGCTCACATTGCCTTTGGCAAGGTGAGCTAAAAAGGGTGCACTCGACTCTCATCCGCAAGTGAAAAGTTTACCAGTTGCTTGCCCATGGTCGGTGGTTCTCTCCGGGTACTCCAGCTTCTTCCACCACTAAAACTGGTCGCCATGATATAGCTGAGTGGCATTAAGCACAATAAATCAAGTAAAAACATATGTTTTTGAGTGGAAACAAATCTACATTTTGTGTATGTAGGTTTTTATTATTGTTTGTTTATATCTGTTGTTGGATGTCTAATTATCAGAGGAAGAGCATTGAGATTCCATTAATCAGTTTAACTACCACCACCTTTTTGTGCCTGTCACAAGCCAGTACCTGAATATCCAACATCATATATTGTGGTATTTTTTGTTTTCCATGGTTTTAGGTGATAGGTGGTTGTTTAGTTTGATGATATTGGTGGAATTGTTGACCATCACTGTTTAAACTTACTTTATATAATAACACACTTTTAATCCTAAGTGACTTCAGAAATTATACATACATCTGTATAAAATACAAAAGTAAACAAGATGTTGCACGCTATGTCGTGCTAAGAATACCCCCACTCGTTCATTTGTATGTCGCACGGTAAACAGGAAGTAGATGTGCGGTAAACCTGGAAAGGGGAGACACGATACAAGTCATCATGCCAAAGCCATATATCAAATATAAAATCATTTCTTCCAGTAGAAGCTGAGATATCTGTTACGAAAGTGTGATCGGACGGATGGACAAATGGACAAGGTGATTGCAATATAGCCCCCACTCTATGAGTGGGGGTATAATAATAAAACTGATTATTTTCTGACATATTTTTATTTATCAACAGTGTGAGAACATGTGTGTAGTATTTATATATTGCTAATACTCCATTGCTAACCATCTAATGAACAAAAAACACATCCACAAAAAAATGGTTTTCTCAAAAAAATTAAGAGCATAATTTTCTACTTTATAAAGATTACTTTGCCTCTTAATTTAAAGTGTATTCATTATCATTATTCGAATCCAAAATTAGTATTTCAATAATAAAACATAAAATTGTTAGAGTACAACAATGTGGTTATCATTTATTATTCCCACCATTAAAAAAAAATGATATCAGGTGAATATTCATTAGCAAATTACATTTGCTCATTTGCATATAAACCTTGTTGTTTAAAAAACTTTGTAAAAACCAAATTTTTGGAAGTATTGTAAGGAAGCACTAAATTTAGCAGCAGAACAGTAGCACTGGTATAAAGTTAAAATGATATTACTGTGATTCTGAGTGGACAAAAACAACAACTATTGTATCCCACATAACTCTGAAATAACTATTGTTTTCTACAGAATAAAATATAAAATAGGGAACGGGTAGGTATGTACTATACATTGGCCTTAGTCACAAAATCTTATCTATAATTGAATTTAACAAAAGAATTGAAAGAATACAAAAAATTTATATAGCAATTTTTTCAAAACCATATCGTGCACAATGGAAAACTTTAGAAAGCCGAAAAAAGGCATGGAATTTCCCCAATTATTTTTCTACCATATATATTTCAGAAATTATACTGAATAATTGTCTTTGTTTGACATTTTAGCTACAAAGTGAATGATCACAACATTAACAAATATTTTTTTTAATAATTTCTATTAAAAAAAAATAGATTTCTATAGTGTGTGGGACACACATTAACTTGTTTTATACAATATACATGAAATTATGGTTTATTATCATCAGCAATTTGATAATTGCAGAATTTATGTTTTATATATTATAATTTCTTAAGTGTATAAAAAATATGAAAACAGTTGTTTTACAACTTATTTTTGTGTGAAGACTTCATTGGAATGGGAAATTTGAACGTGAACCTTTCGTTTTACAAAACAGCTTTTAGATTTCTAATTGTTTATGAATGAGCAATTAATTAGCATACCCTGGATTTCTCTATGAACAAGCGCAGGATAATTTTTCATCATTGATAAAAAAAAATGTAATTGACCATGAAAATTTTAAGATTTAGAACATTATCTAGCTGACAATACAAAATAACAAGTAAAAATTAATAGCATAAAGCTGACACTCAATACATGGCTCCAGAAAGTTACTATTGAAAAAGGGGGGGGGGGGGGGTCTTTAATAAAAGTCTGATTATAGAAACACTGAACAAGATATTAGGTACAGTATGTGGCAGTTTTATTTATATCTTTATTTAGAAATTTATCCACTGAAAACAAAGTTGCAAATGTTTTTTTCTTCTAAATACAGAATTTTCTTTGAGAAAAAAATACTTTTTTAGCAGAAAAATTAAATTGGTAATATTTCTTTTCTTTTAGGCATAATCATGATTCCCCAAAGCCACTGAAGTTGATAATTGACATAACAAAACACTTATTATTAGTCAGTGTCACGTTAAACTTTATATGACGCAACCGATTAAAGCAATTCCAGTTTTTGAAGGTCTCAACATACATTTTCATTAGTATCACAGCTTTTCCTTTCCGACTCCCTGTGATACTAGTGATAATGTCTGTCTCGACCTTCAAAATGTCATTATTCTATATGTATCGATTATTCAAGTTGAAAAAAGCCAGCAAGTTAAGTGGTACTAATACTGCATAAATATAACCTATTTATTACGACCATCTTCTTTTTTACGTTTGTTTGGTGACGTAAATGCCCTCTATTGTACCCCTCTGGAGCCAAAATATAGTAATCGCTGAATCCCAACAAGCTTTTTATTATCATTATTTAAAGCATTTAGCATTGATATCAGGTTCATTTTCAAAGCTACAAGATAAAGACTTTCGGAGAAGAAGAATATAAAATTTTGTCATTTAATTAAAACAGAATCAATGAAAAATATTACATACATACATATAAAAATCTTTTTTTCTTAGGATAAAAACAAAAAACAAAAAAACAACGCAATAGATCTTCAGACGTAATACATGTATTTATAAAAACGTTTTCACTCTTCATAACCATATATATATCTTTTAATTAGTATCAAAATTTGTAATTTGTGATTTGCGTACAGATATATATACATGTATATATATATACATCACTATACTATGTACACTATTTGACAAAATCTTTTATACACTATATACACAACATGGTGATGATAATGAACTTCTTAATGACATCTAAACATTTCTACAAAACATATTTAACCTTTAGGTATTTAAAACTTGTTATTTAATGGATTTTGTTCCAATTTCTTCGAAAATTGTTAAAATGGCAATATATATCAAGGTTGAATAACACTTTGTTATTTCCATGAATTGTGTTCCCTTTCCTTCAAAATAGTTAAAAAAAGGAAATATACTGATATTGAATTTTGACACAGAGAAATATTTGTAAGGGGTAAAAATGAATGGATTTTGTCCCGATTCCTTCAAAATCGTAAAAACAAAAATATATTTATATTGACAGACGTTTGACTCATGGCTGTAGTACACAAGCAGGAGTCAAAATCAGAATATTTCTGGTGATAAGAACTTATTACATAGTTAGACGTAATCCAACTACCACACGATCGTGACCAAAGAGCCCCTTTACGATTTTCTAAAATTGAGCCGACATTGGTATTCTGCCAAGTAGTAACAGAACATTTAGTTTCTAAAACCAACAGAAATTGACAGCATGAAGCAAAAATGTACCATTTGCATAGAGTAAGGAAGGCATTTCACAATCATACTCTGAAGCTTATTTTCTACATCAACCTTTTATACATTGTTTCTAAAGGAGACATCAATAATTTATATGATCAAGAGTTATGTCCCTTTGACTTTCAAATTCTTGTTGTAGCACTCATATGAGGGACAAAAATAACAAAAGTTATGTCCCTTTAATTTTCAAATTCTTGTTGTAGCATTCATATGATGGGGGGGGGGGGGGGGAATAACAAACTATTAATTTACATTAAAATATAAAAATTTGGCTTTTATACAGCTTTCAGCCTTATAACTTGTGTAACTTATGTAATTACGGTTCATATACAAATTATACTCTGATACAGAATTCAGTATAGTGATTTCTGACTTATGAATGCTTGATTGATTGATTGGTGTTTAATGCCAACTTTAGCAGTTTTTCAGCTATATCATGGCATGTGTGACTTATAAAAGTATTAATATTAAAAGTTTAACATTTTTTTCTATTGAATTTTCAATTAATATACAATGAAAAAAGGGGTATTTTTTTTTATTGTAAAATGTCTGTAATATTTTTTATATTGAATATTTAAATAATATACAATGAAAACAAAGTAAAATTTTCATAAAATGTCTTGCTAGGAAAACAATTCTAAATAAATGAAACAGAGGCCTGTTTTATGTTTGAAGAATCAATCTATGCAATAGTAGTGCTGCATCTGCAGTTTTAAAGAGGTACAGGACTAGCTAGGTGTTTTTGTAGAAACCACTGTGTGGTCTGACATCAGTGAATCAAGCTTGATCACAGATTGCTGGTGTTTTTCAGACATGACATCTATATCTATGTATTTCTATATATTATACACCATCTACCTTGCTGGTGTTTCACCCAAACTCACATTGGAACACTGTGACAATACTTTGAAAAATCACCAGCCAGAGTGATTTTCTACAGAAACACTTTGCAAGTACTGTAATGTTTATAAAGTGAAAGTTACATAAATTTCCACCAACATTTCAATAAATATATATTTCAAATGTTTAAAAATTTTCACTTGAAAATATGATAATGGTATAAAAGACATAATAAGCCATAAGAGCAGAACACAACCAACTCAGGACGTGAGTCTCTGCTACAAAATAATACAACAAAGTGTGCAAACAACCTTTAAATGAGGATATGCAGATTTTCTGCCATAAAGTAGCACCTAAATTTGTAGACAAGTACAAAAAACACATTAAATATCTAAAAAAAAAGAAGCAAAAACTCATTATAATCCTGCAAAATGATATGTTAATTTAAGTTTTACTCAACTGGTTTTCACCAACGAGTAGAATTTATGCCATTAAAAACAAGTTGTAAAATCTGAAAATTTTATTTATAAAAAGCTATCCATATATATTTTTTTGTTTGGTTTGCTGTGACCTGACTGATTGAAATAATTTTTCAGAAATTTTGCACAAAAAAATATTCCGCAACCGATCCAAATAATTTATAAGAAAAATCGCAAACAAAAATTTATTTCTAATATTTTTAGACTCACCCATAGATGCCAACCCCTTTTTGGTGCAATCAGTAAGAAAAATTTGAGATGTCAGTAATTTGTGATTTTTTTCAGTAATCATAATTTTTCATAAAATTTTACCATAATCGAACTACATTTTGGCACCGACATTGTGCTAAATGGAAAAGTCTTGTTTGCAATATTTGTAATAGGCCATAATGTTCCCGTGTCGATTTCATAAGGCAAGGGAACTCAATACAATATTCGTTGTCCCAGTTTCCTTTTCTTCGCTGCAGAAGCTTCACTTGTTCCCTCAGACATCGTGAAATTGACAAAAATGTGCTGTGTTCATTAACTACTCGGGATCGAACAAGAAATGGATAGATCATTTTCTACTATAGATAGTCCCGAGAAACCCAAAAGTATTTAATAATCGGAATCCCTCGAGCGCTTATCTTTACGCGATTTTAACAGACAATGAAGCGTCTAAATGATCACAATGATATTTAAATGTGGAACGGTTCCGGGCCGGCAATAATCGGAAATCCGTAACAAGTAGACTGTTGACCGTAACACCGTAATTTTGGACCGAAATTCGTAAAAATTACGGAAAAATCGTAATGGTTGGCATCTATGCTCACCTGATCCAAATAATTTTATCCAGAATCCCCTACCAAAGATTATCTTTAATATTTTTTTATGTAACCGATCCTAAAAATTTTGTTAAAACATTTTCAGTCAGTTTTTTTTTTCATATTTACATATCTATCTACTTCACCAATTACAAGTCTGTTTTACAGCAAATCAGTTTTTTTCTCGTAAGGATTGCATCGTTTTCTATTCTATCTTATAGTTTTAATATGTTCTCATTATTTCCAGCATAATTATGCATTTTGTTTGTTGGTTTGAGAACATTTTTATCTATTATCATTTTTTATAAAATTGAAAATATTGATTAAAACACAACCTGAACATATCTTTAAAAAAGCACAATAGAAAGCATAATTATATTAATCAATGCTTTTCAATATACAACCTAAGAAAAGGTTTTTTTTCATAAAGCCAATATTAAAAAAAAGATTATATAAAAGCCATTTTCCACCAAAAAAAAAAAGAAAGTTAAAAGTAAAAACATTTGAAAGCCTCTATCACAATAAATATTCTGCTATTTACAAGTCATAAATATACAAACATGTGACCTTATAGTGTTGTATATACTCCCCATCAACAGGGAGATAACTCTAAAATACTGATGAAACAGTCACACATGTAACCCAGTTTGACTGGTGAGAAAATATGATTAAATAATCACATGATTCGTTTTACGATCATTATAACATTCACAACTGTGTACTGCCACACAGGAGATTTGGATATTGGTTTTTTTTCAGTTTCCCCGATAAACAATCGGGTAATCTCTTCCTTTTTCCCCCGCTATCCTTGGGATATTTACAAATTTGAGAAATGATTTCTGTGTCGTGTCGGGGGTCTGTAGCCTTCACCTTTCACCTCTCAAGGTCATCACATAGCAGACATCAGAACATATTAATAAATCAATAATTATCACATCTATATTTAGTAACACAATTACTGCTATACGAGGAATCCCTCCGACATATTTTGAAAATGTGGTCCATACAACTGTGTACGTAGTGTTTGTATTGAATTCATAATTTTCTTTTGATGTCCTATTAAAGATACACCCAGAGTTTCTAAGTCTCGTGATGTTATTGTAGACACTTGTTCTATTGTCCTAAATCCTGCATTCAGGAAGTTTTGTATATACCTGTCCATTTTGATAGAAATTAACCATCCCTCTACACTACTGAATCGTGATACTTCATTAACTGGGTTCAAGTCCATCAGTAAATCAGCTCTGTAATCAGAAATTTGTAATAACATACAGTTTTCATTGTCCTAAGTGGTCTTTGACCACCAGATTCTGCCTTCCTTGGCTATTGTAGTTGGATTTACAACTACCTATACAATCAGTCAGTGCCTATCACCACTAATGTTGTGAGTTTGAACCCCGGTCAGGTGAGGTGTACTCGATACAACGTCATTTGATAAAGTTTGTCAGTGGTTTTTCCAGTTTCCTCCACCAAAAAACTGACCGCAATGATATAATTGAAATATTGGCGTTAAACACCATAAACGAAACCAAACCTATGAACATTCATTGACCCTGTAATTGTATTGTCTATGTTAATGTTGTTATTCTTTTTTGTGATGGTGTGTGGTCTTTTTGTGTGGAAGCGTTTCTGTGCATCTCTGTGTTTTATTGTTCGTATTGACATTGGAGATCCAATTATCAAGAGGTTGAGATTCACATTAACCTGTATAACTCCACCACATCCAAAGCCATGACCTGGATTTCCAATGTCATGGCCCTTTTATTATTGTTCAATGCTTAGAGGAGGTTGTTCATTTTGTTGATATTGGCGGAATCGTTGACCATCATCTATTTAAATTTCATTTCATAATTTTAAGGATTTTTATACGCTTGTCTACAAATAGACTTCAATTCAACCAAGTATTCATAAATGATAAACAAAGTGAGTACCATATGATATCAAGTAAGTAAAATAAACAACATAGAAAAAAATTGATTTATTTTCAATACAGATCAAATTAACTTTTATTTGTACCTTAATTTTTAACAACTTTTCACTTTAGACCTTGTATATACAGTAAAACCTCCCAAATGTGGTCACCTTTATTAAGCAGTCGCCTGTATAAAAAAGAGATCCTTTTCTTGTCCTGTCATAGACAATTTCATATCAATTGAACCTCTTTTAAGAGGTCACCTGTCTTAAAGAACCACTTTTTCCTTGTCCCAAAGATGACCTCTTAATACAGGTTTGATTGTATTTCTATTATTAGATCAATGTACGTTACCTTGGTTTTGCTATTTTCTTTAGTAACTCCGGTGCTCTGATGAATTTGTCATGTGACCTTACAGTTTGATTAAACTTAGGTCTATTTCCACGTTCCTTCTGCCAGCAGTCCAACATCAACTGGTGAATGGCCTCCGGACAATCCTGCAAAGGTCACAGTTTTATTATGTCAAAATTATCATCATCAAATTTGTTGCTTCAACATAAAAAAAATTTCCCTGTGGTATTCTTTATAATAACTAAATCAAGAGGGTTTTTTCAATGGGAATATGGATGTTTAATAATGACACTTCAGTTATATGGTAGCGACTAGTTTTATCTTGGAAACAAAAACATTAGGTAAAATCAGTTTGAAAAATACAAACAGGAATATAAAGAAAATATTCCATCCAAAATTAGAATTAAAAAATTTAAAATGTGAGGGTATGTCCCAGTTTGACATCCTTATATCTTGAAAATGGTAAAAAATACATACAAAACCTGCTGGCATAATGCAAAAAGAGAATTTTATAAGGAACATGAAGAAAAGAAATCATCAAAATTGGTTGAAAAGTCGTTTGTCAACCATTATACTTACCATAGGTGGAGGGAGTCTGAATCCTCTCTCAACAGCTTGTATCACATACTGATTAGACCAATTCCAATATGGCCTCTCACCATAGGATATTATCTCCCACATGACTACCCCATAACTCCACACGTCTGAGGCCGACGTGAACTTACGGAATGCTATAGCCTCAGGAGCTGTCCATCGTACAGGAATTTTACCTCCCTTAAAAAAACGAAAATTTACATGTAAGTAAAAAAATAAAACTGTAGCTATGTTTAACATCATAAATATAAAAAACTTACAAACTAGAGGCTCACCTGGTTATCACTGTTACAAATTGTTTCTTACTGAATGAATTATTGATATTTTCCTGGAGTTTATTTTTGTGCATGTTTTTTTATCATTTATTTTTATAAACATGATGATATATGCATCTTTGTGGACAAAATTTCAGGAAAATCAATCAGTAAAAGTTTCTCAAATATATGGTATATAAATCTGATACAAGTCGAGTTTTAAGATTCCGTGTATCTTGTAGTATATAAATGACCATTCATACTTATTTATTATCAAATTGTGTTGTAAACAGGTCACATTCCATTTTCCACAAATTGTTTTTTTTAATAAATTTCACAAATTATTCATTAATCACAGAAATAGTAACTATATCTCATGAATAATAATCTTGTCAATATTAATGAGATACAGTTCTTAGGGATTATCCTGGTTAGAAAACAAAATAACTGAAAGCAATGAAAAATAGCTGAAACCATCTACACCCCCTTTCAAAATGGTCATTTTTGACATGTTCTCACCATGTCCAGCAACTTTCGGAAAACAATTTTCAGAGGAAATTAGTTAAATGACTGAAAAGAATCATAGAATTCTAGAGACAAATTGAAGATACAAGTTATCTCCCTTTGTACAGAAATTTTCCAACTGTAATTCTTTTTTGATTTCCAACTTTTATCAACATATTAAAATAATATATTTATAACATGGTTTTGAGGTGTATTTACTTGGGTATTTCTAACAGAAATAAATAATATCCTGTAAATGAGAACAAATGTATACATAACAGAAATTGATCACACAATCTGTACATAGTGATGAATTTGTACAGAACAAGTTCTATTTTTGTAATATAAGAAGAACTGTTTAACTACCTCTATTTAAGATCTACTTGAAGAGAATTGTTTTCATTTGTCTATTACTTTGTTGTCAGAAAACTAAAACGGCCACAAATATTTCTTGGTATACATTTAATATACAGTCTTGGCCTAACTTGAGTACAAGTAACATGTCACATTCCATAAGTTTCATAAAATTGTATTTTAAGGTATGTTAAGTAGAAGTGAATCTGTACAGGTGTTTTATAGTTTTATTGTATATTGCAGCTGGAGATCAAATAATCAAGAGGGAGGGTTGGAATCCCTTTAACCCTCTTAATCCTGCCACATTGTGTCACAAGCCACTTAATCCTGCCACATTGTGTCACAAGCCACTTAATCCTGCCACATTGTGTCACAAGCCACTTAATCCTGCCACACTGTGTCACGAACCACTTAATCCTGCCACATTGTGTCACAAGCCACTTAATCCTGCCACATTGTGTCACAAGCCACTTAATCCTGCCACATTGTGTCACAAGCCACTTAATCCTGCCACATTGTGTCACAAGCCACTTAATCCTGCCACATTGTGTCACAAGCCACTTAATCCTGCCACATTGTGTCACAAGCCACTTAATCCTGCCACATTGTGTCACAAGCCACTTAATCCTGCCACATTGTGTCACAAGCCAGAACCTTGTTTTCCAACATCGTGTGTTGTGATCTTTTTCTTATGTTGAAGGATTTTTTGTTTTGTTGATATTGGTAGCATTGTTGTCACATCACTGTTTAAACTTTCTTTTATTTTGTTGATATTGGTAGCATTGTTGTCACATCACTGTTTAAACTTTCTTTTGTTTTGTTGATATTGGTAGCATTGTTGTCACATCACTGTTTAAACTTTCTTTTATTTTGTTGATATTGGTAGCATTGTTGTCACATCACTGTTTAAACTTTCTTTTGTTTTGTTGATATTGGTAGCATTGTTGTCACATCACTGTTTAAACTTTCTTTTGTTTTGTTGATATTGGTAGCATTGTTGACACATCACTGTTTAAACTTTCTTTTATTTTGTTGATATTGGTAGCATTGTTGACACATCACTGTTTTAACTTTCTTTTGTTTTGTTGATATTGGTAGCATTGTTGACACATCACTGTTTAAACTTTCTTTTATTTTGTTGATATTGGTAGCATTGTTGACACATCACTGTTTTAACCTTCTTTTATTTTGTTGATATTGGTAGCATTGTTGACACATCATTGTTTAAACTTTCTTTTATTTTGTTGATATTGGTAGCATTGTTGACACATCACTGTTTTAACTTTCTTTTATTTTGTTGATATTGGTAGCATTGTTGACACATCACTGTTTTAACTTCCTTTTGTTTTGTTGATATTGGTAGCATTGCTGACACATCACTGTTTTAACTTTCTTTTGTTTTGCTGATATTGGTAGCATTGTTGACCATCACTGTTTAAACTTTCTTTTCATTATACTTACTTTAGTTGTGTAAGCACCATCTGTTGTGTCTAAATCTATTTCTCTTGAAAGACCAAAATCTGCTACTTTACAGACAAGATTTTCTCCAATCAAAATATTTCTGGCTGCCAAATCCTGTAAAAATAAATCATGCACTTTATAAAGATGAACCAACTGAAAGGGCTTGTTCTTTATCTAAATAAATATCTATTAAATGTTTTGGTTTTTCTTATGTTCAGTGAGTTGTGAGAGGTGGTTGTTTGTTTTGTTGATATCGGTGGAATTGTTGACCATCACTGTTTAGAGTTGGTTGTTTGTTTTGTTGATATCGATGGAATTGTTGACCATCACTGTTTAGAGTTGGTTGTTTGCTTTGTTGATATCGGTGGAATTGTTGACCATCACTGTTTCAAACTTTCTTTTCATAACAATATGTGAACTGCCACATCAAGAGTTATATCTCAGAAGATCCCTCATATGAGATGATATCTAAATGTAAACAATGTACCTTGTTCTACACCCTATCCTTAAAAATAATTTTTTCTTCCTAGCTTGTATCGCAATAAACTCCTCATCCCATTCGTATCTCAAAAGATCAATCATCCAACATGATACATTAATATATGCAATGTGCCTTGTTACAAGCTATCCATATTAATATTTCTTCCCAGATTGTATCCCAATAAACCCCTCATCCTAACCATACCTCGAGATATATCTCATTCAAGACCATATACCTCTTGTTACTTACCCTATGAACATATCCCATCTCTGACAGATACCTCATCCCAGATGATATACCTCTCATCATTCCTACCAACTGTATGACTGTAAATTTACCATCATTATTCTGTAAGAAACAAAAAAGTCACTCTAAGCTAAAGGTAGTTTGCTTAAGGTATGTAAGTAGACCATTACTTTTTTCTGTTTGATTAATAAAATGTCAACAAATTTTCAGTTGTTTTAAACGAACAAGTTTAGTGATAACGAATCAGTAAGTAGCTGTTTAACTGTCTCACGTAGATAAAATGCCTTGGTGGTGTAAATGTGACTGTCTCAGTGGTGTAAATGTGACTACCTCGGTGGTGTAAATATGACTGTCTCTGTGGTGTAAATGTGACTGTCTCGGTGGTGTAAATGTGACTGTCTCGGTGGTGTAAATGTGACTGTCTCAGTGGTGTAAATGTGACTGTCTCAGTGGTGTAAATGTGACTGCCTCGGTGGTGTAAATGTGACTGCCTCGGTAGTGTAAATGTCCCTGTCTCGGTGGTGTAAATGTGACTGTCTCGGTGGTGTAAATGTGACTGTCTCATTGGTGTAAATGTGACTGTCTCGGTGGTGTAAATGTGACTGTCTCGGTGGTGTAAATGTGACTGTCTCATTGGTGTAAATGTGACTGTCTCGGTGGTGTAAATGTGACTGTCTCGGTGGTGTAAATGTGACTGTCTCTGTGGTGTAAATGTGACTGTCTCAGTGGTGTAAATGTGACTGTCTCATTGGTGTAAATGTGACTGTCTCCGTGGTGTAAATGAGATTGTCTCAGTGGTGTAAATGTGACTGTCTCGGTGGTGTAAATGTGACTGTCTCATTGGTGTAAATGTGACTGTCTCGGTGGTGTAAATGTGACTGTTTCTGTGGTGTAAATGTGACTGTCTCATTGGTGTAAATGTGACTGTCTCAATGGTGTAAATGTGACTGTCTCAATGGTGTAAATGTGACTGTCTCATTGGTGTAAATGTGACTGTCTCAGTGGTGTAAATGTGACTGTCTCATTGGTGTAAATGTGACTGTCTCAATGGTGTAAATGTGACTGTCTCATTGGTGTAAATATGACTGTCTCAGTGGTGTAAATGTGACTGTCTCATTGGTGTAAATGTGACTGTCTCAGTGGTGTAAATGTGACTGCCTCAGTAGTGTAAATGTGACTGTCTCAGTGGTGTAAATGTGACTGTCTCAGTGCTGTAAATGTGACTGTCTCAGTGGTGTAAATGTGACTGTCTCTGTGGTGTAAATGTTACTGTCTCGGTGGTGTAAATGTGACTGTCTCGGTGGTGTAAATGTGACTGCCTCGGTGGTGTAAATGTGACTGTCTCGGTGGTGTAAATGTGACTGTCTCGGTGGTGTAAATGTGACTGTCTCAGTGGTGTAAATGTGACTGTCTCAGTGGTGTAAATGTGACTGTCTCTGTGGTGTAAATGTGACTGTCTCGGTTGTGTAAATGTGACTGTCTCGGTGGTGTAAATGTGACTGTCTCGGTGGTGTAAATGTGACTGCCTCAGTGGTGTAAATGTGACTGTCTCGGTGGTGTAAATGTGACTGTCTTGGTGGTGTAAATGTGACTGTCTCTGTGGTGTAAATGTGACTGTCTCGGTGGTGTAAATGTGACTGTCTCGGTGGTGTAAATGTGACTGTCTCAGTGGTGTAAATGTGACTGCCTTCGTGGTGTAATGGTTAGCGTGCTCATCATAAGTGTGGTTCCATTCCTGATCAGTTAAAACAAGAGACTATAAAATGGTTCATGTATTTGATGTTTCTCCACTAAGCATACAACGTTCAGGACCAAGAGCAAAGACTTGAGTGTGGCAGATCGTGGATTTCATCCCTGATTGGGTCAAACAAGAGATTATTAAAAGAATAAACAAAGAATAATATCATGCATTTAACCCTTAAAACTGATACTGTTTAGTGAGATCACCCCTTCCCCCCAATGAACCTGTCAGAGACCACATTAATAATCCAAGCAATAAATGAAAGACAATTTTCCTGACAATAAATACACTTGCATAAGGATAGATTGGCAATAGTTTAAGACTTGGGAGACATTATTATTCTTATTTAAACGATAATGATCCTGGCAATTAAAAAAAACCACACATTATTCAGGATTACCTTCCCCTTAATTGTGATGAATGATGGAAAGACAGCTTAATGGACAATTATCGTTGATTTTCAAAATCTTTTCTTACAAATCAAAGTTCATCTCATCCTATACAATATTCCAGAGTCTCGCCAAATGAGCAATATAATTAACGACTGATGTTGATAAGTTGTGTAATACCAGAGTTATATGAGAATTAATGTATTACGTCCAATTTGCTCCGGTCATTATCCTCCTGCAAGTAAAATAGTGGCCAATTTCGAGAAATCACAATGACGAGAGTTGTTTTTTCCAAATGAAAAAAACCCAGACAACACAATACAATTTAGGAAACTCATTTTGAATTAAGATTTTCGTTGATTTATCGTCCAATAATCTGCTGTCTAACAATTACTTCCCCTTTCTCGCTCCCGATCGTACAATAGAAACATTTCACTGCTATCGGTTTAAATTAAATTGGTCCATTTATCATTTAAAATTAATCACATTTTTCACAGAAAGGGTCATCAAACGTTTGTCGGAATAATTATGTATCCCATAATACCCTGTAATAAATGATAAAATGACAATTATATCTACTTAATGGGCTTTGCACCAGTCTTAAATCGCTGTTTCCCCTATAAAATAAAACAAATCAAAATTCTTTTGTTTTCAATGTCTTTCTTTCTTCTTCTTTTAATTTTTAATTTCTAATTTTTTTCTGGAATATGTTAACATTCAGTTTTTGTTTGTTTTTTTTTTTTTATCTTTTATTTTTTTTACAATTTTTTTACAATTTTTTACAATTTTGGAATATGCTAACATTCAGTATATGTGCATACATTTTTCAAAGTTTCAAAGACCTGAATTAAAAAAAAAAAAACGTAACAGGGATCAATTGCTATTGTTGTTAATAATCTTTGAACTTTGTCATTTTTCAATAAACATGCAAAAGTGAGTAGCTTTATGTCAGGAAAAATAAATTTGAACAAATTTAAATTAATATTCAATGAATTTAATTATTTTAAATTATATCTACATCATTAATACATTTATATTTAAAGAAATGTATATTGTTTTGCCAGTTCTAAGCATACAATATTAATATTGTAATTATAATTATATTTTAAAATATTACACTTTAAACTCACAATTTTATTATCGTAATGATAATTATATATTTTTAAATAATTCACCTGAAACAACAATTTTAATATCGTAATAATATTTGTTTTATATTACACTTTAGCCAATCAAAATGAATATTTCTCTGTTTCTAATTAAGCATACAAATTTAATTAATCAACTATGTATATATTAATCACAAACACCCGAAGACAATTATTATAAAAACATTTTTATTCATATTTTTATTTATTAATTCGCATCCAAAGGAACATTAAAGTGACAAAATCCGACAAATTATTGTCAAGAGCTCCATAAGGTTAATAATTAATTAAAAATGGGGAGAAAATAAATGTTCTTAGTCACCAAGAAAAATGAGTTTTTGAGGACATTAAATAATGAAGCGGAAGATCATAGTAGGGATAAGGGTGGCGGCAGGGTTTAATTTAGGAGTTGATTCATGCAATCTTTGTTGTCATGATGTATGGACGGAACGATAATCCTCTACGTTTTATGCTGGGTCACTCAAATCAATTTCTAATTTGGACATGATCAGATCAATATCGTGCTGCATTTCAATAATTTATTAGCTGTAATATTTCATGGAGTTTGACATCCATGGATTCTTTAATGTGTTTACTTTTGCATGAAGACTGTAATTTCTATATTATGAGAATGCATTTGTCTGGGGAACATAAAACATTAGTGTCTCCATCACTGACGGCTCCCTGCTTTTAACGATAATTCTAATAATAATTCTTATGAAGAAAACTAATAAAAAATTGCCAATTAAAGAGGTCAGATGTACTTTCGAAATAGCAATAAATTTTGAATTTCGAATGTGTTGTGCAAAATTACATCAATTTCGTTCAGTTTCTTTTGTCCAATCCATTCTTATTGTGGTAAAATATGGTTCGTGTTGGTTTTTATCTCAGAAATATTTTAGTGCACTGCAGATCAACAGAAAAAAACTAGACTCTTATTAAACCATTAGGAGGTATTTAAATTTTGTTCATTATATATGCTTTTTGCAATTGCAATTTCCAGATATTTTCAATGTATTGTTTCCATAATGTACATATAAACAATTTTGTTCTATATTCATTCTGATAAATATAGACATTTTACTCTAACCAAATACTGAATTCTGAAGAATGGATTTTATTTGGAGGACTGAACAAATACAGCAAAAACTGTCTAAATCAAACCCTGAATAAGCCGGACTATTGTACAAACTGAGTTACAAATAAAGTCCAAATGTACGAAATCTTGGATTTAACCTGTATAACCTGAACACCTGTCTATTCCAAATGCAAAACTAGGTCCTAAGGAGGTTCGCTTTATGCCGATTTCACTGTACTAACTTCAGTCAAGTGTATATTAATAATCTGTTAAGAGGGCAGAAGAAGACAGAAAAATGCTATGTCAGAGGACTGACATGTAATTCATGGTAAAACTTACTCTAAGGAATGCATCTAGAGAACCATTGGACATATACTCTGTCACTATCATTATAGGATGACCTACAAAATAAAATAGAATAAAACGGTGAAATCTAGTTGTCTAAAAATATACATTTTGTATATCATACGTCTTTTCAAGACTTAGATATTCAGTGCATACATTATTCTAAATATGTAATAAAGATATTATATTTTGAAATTGGCTTCACTCCAATCTTTCTATTTTGAGCGTACATGATGAAGGCTAATCCAGAAACGTGTTGTGTGCACTAAATTTGATATCTACGTTTTTAATACATGATAATTAAGAATTTCTGATATAAAGTTTGAAGTTTCTCAGTAAAGTAACTTGTTTCTTCAAATGGTGTGTGTGAGGTTTTTTATTTTGTGTGTTCTCTTTCTTACAATTCATGTACAATCTAATGATAAAATTGTAAATACTTCAGAGATGCACAAACAGAGTTGCCTTTTGGTTTTTGAACTCGACTTGATATCAAGTTAGCATATAAATTTGGTTTGAATCTGTTGAGGAACTATTTTACTAGTCAGTTAACAAGAACATTTTCAAACATTTAGACATATTCAAGGTGGATAACTCTTAAAATTCTTTGCCAAAAAATTGTTTTCGAACTCTAATCAAATTAAAATAACAGGCAACAGATAATCCTACTCTAAATACTGAAAAAGTTTTCATGGATTCGTGATCACATGCATGACATGTGACATCTGATATGACTCTATGCCAAATGTCATTAGATCTTAACAGAATCACCAGAGAATAGAACGATGATATACTATGACGAGTTTATAACGAGCACTTACTTTTAGTAACGACACCTTCCAGATAAATAACATTAGGATCATCAAACTGTCCCATGATGCTCGCTTCTGTCAGGAACTCCAGTCTATTTTTGTCTGTGGCACCTTGTTTTAAAGTCTTTATAGCGACGGACATCTCCATTCTTCTTGGGATTCTAAGTTTACCTTTACACACATCGCCAAATTCTCCTAAAAAAACAAAAATTGTAAGGTATTATTACTATAGACTGACTAAATTCTTCAAATAAAAAAATAAAATAAAAATATATCGAGTGTATATTGCAGGGATGATTCTAGTTACTAAAAATAACTGAAACTTAATGAAAAATAGCTGAAACTTAATGAAAAATAACTGAAACTTAATGAAAAATAACTGAAACTTAATGAAAAATAGCTGAAACTTAATGAAAAATAGCTGAAACTTAATGAAAAATAACTGAAACTTAATGAAAAATAGCTGAAACTTAATGAAAAATAGCTGAAACTTAATGAAAAATAGCTGAAACCATCTACACCCCTTTTAAAATTGTCATTTTTGACCATTTCTGACTGTGTCCTGCAACTTTTGGCAATTTCTCTGTCCAGAGTAAACTAGCTGAAATCAGTTAAATAACTGACAAAAATCATACCTTATATTGTTAATTATTAACCCTATGAATGAATGAAGGCTGTTGTTTGTACTAATGTTTTTAAATAATGAAAGAATTTAAACTTGTAAAGTCATGAAAGCATATTTTTGTAATATATTGCAACTAGATTCTTGATTGATGAAAATGACAATTGGAGAGAACTATTGAAGTCTTTCTTTTTCCCTTCAAATTCTCTTGAAAAAATCATAAAAAAATCTCAAAAAAACCACCCCAAAAACCTACAGTTACAGGTTAAATAAACAATAATCAGTACACCAATAACAGATTCTATTGGATAAACAATCTGACCCAAAAACCACTACCTCTAAGCCCCTAGTAAATATTGCATAAAATTTGCTTAACCACATAGAAAAAATTCTTTTAAAATGCTGTTCAGGTTAGTTTGTCAAAATGTTTTTGGTTATGGTTATGGTGTGTAACGCCACTTTCAACAATATTTCAATTATATCGTGGCAGTCAGTTTTATTGCTTCAGGAAACCAGAGTACCTGGAGAAAACCGTAAAATGTTTTTGGCACAGACCAGATAAACACATGATAACAAATTACATACCTCCACCGATTACAGATTCTATAACAATATGTGAGTTGTCAATTTCTTTAGTGAACTCCCTCACAGCTTGGTTAGGGTCCTCGTAAGTATGAGGGTCTACGTAGGTCTTCACTGAGCCAGGAGGAGTAAACAGAGGCATGGTTACTGAAAATAAAATATCAGTTTAGTATACATGTAACTACATAGGCTAAATAAAATTTGATATATAGGTTAACAGTCTTTGTCTTAATTTTTTTTCACCTACTTGCCCAAATGCCAAATTTAGAAAAAATATTTATTTATTCAAACAAATTCTTTCATAATTGTCACTTGTCCCAGGCTGCGGGCAAGTGGGTTAGTGCAAAAACTGGGTAAATGTCCATAATCTATTCCAAAATCGTCCCCCCCCCCCCCCCTTGTTTTATTTCTCAAGAAATGTATTTCCCCATTTGTTTGGAAACAACTTTGTATATTAAATGATCACTGATGATTTTAGTAAAATAGCATTTTCTCCATTGTATGTGATCATAAGCCAGTACAAGATACAAATGTTTGTTATGAAACATAGTTCACCAATTAAGATTAGCAATATTTACTATTTACTGACAGAAATCACTTGCGAAAAACAAAAGCCAATGAAAATTGACAGAAATTAAAAATGGACACTGCCAACATGAAATCTAATCACTTAAAATGTTTTATACTGATAGATGAAGCTCCCACTCGTTCCCTTTTGCAGTGATTCAGCTAGGCACTGGTCTCAGGACATTTCCCCACCTATTTCTCAAATTGTCCTGAAGAACTTTATAAAAATTAGTTTAATTATTAAAGAATGTCCTGAAGAAATTTTCATTAAACTGGTAGTTGTCCTGAAGATTTCAAATTCTAGCTGAAACACTGCTTCTGTTTCAAGAAGGGCTAGTATCAATCTGCACATTAAGATTTAATTGGAATCAAGAAATGAAACACATCAAAATTAGACTTTATAAGAAAATTATACAATTCTTTTACCTACGTAAGTAGGTACAATAACATGTAAATATATTGAACAAGATGGAGAAAATTACAGTATCCCTTAATGGTACCCCTGACCCACAAATTGTGTGTGAGAAAGTTGTTATTTTGTATAAACAGAGACTTTTTCATAACTGTATCATTAATTTAAATATCAAATACAAAAATAATTGTTTTCAAAATTCTACATGAATGATGCATTTTTCTCCAGTTTGAAAACCTATCCTAAAACAGGAAAAGGTGGTATTTTCGTTAACATTGCATATTAGCTTGTTTATCTGAAGGGAAATGTTGGAAAAACTTGTCAGTAGAAATTTTATTACAGAATACCTCCTCATCCATGCACTACAAAGCGTTTTATTATAGTCCTAGCAAAGCTTGTGATTAATGGAAATTTTATAGCCTTGCATGGCGATTTCCAAATAATTCCTTCTTTTTATATTACCATAATGCTTTTTTCACATTGTGTTTCAGCATCAGTATTCAACTTAATATCAAGATCGGCTACTGTTTTTATAACCCAATCAATAATCGTCAACAACGTGTCTTTTGTTTTCAATGTTTTTGATTGCGCAGACTTCAAAGACTGAGAGAAAATGTAAATATCTCAACAGTGAAAATGTATTACATGCAAACTAAATTGTGTAATGAACCACTATAAAGATTAATATTATTCACCGTCCATATTAAACTTTCGACCGGGGGAAAATAGGCTTTGATGGTTAGAAATCGTCATTCATTCACAAATAAAATCATTTTTATGTCATTAAATTTTGATTCCTTACGCCGTGTATTGAATTCACAAACGTGAATTTACCATATTTTTTAAATGAATCGTCATTAGCTATCAATATAATGTGTAATAAAACAGGGGGAGACAACCCTATTTGGTATTGAAATAAAAAGAACCGTAATACGATACTCCCCGGGGCTTCTCTCTGAAAATAGATTTTAATTTCTTAAATCTTGCACACCATTAACAAGAGACTTATGGGGGGATCTAGCCAGCGTCAAATGCATTTAAAAAATCATGCAGCTTTCAAGAAGCATTTTTCTACTGTGAAATACTCTTTAATCATCCAGTATTTTGCAGAACATAATTAGGTCAATGCCCAAATCAGTATGTTGTCATTAAACTTTTAAGCAAGGGTAATTAGATTTTTATTACAAGAATTGATTGGTTAAATTACCTATCAATATTTTATTACATGGGAGGGAACAATTAAAAGAAAAAGTTAGAAGCCATTGCTAAGTGATTTTGATCTTCAATTTTTGTTAAAAAAAAATAAAGAAAAAAAAATGTTCTACATCTTTCTAAGCTTGTAGATATCAAATTTAGTGTGCATGACACGTTTCTGGAATAACCTTCAATTTCATCAAGTACGCTCAAAGTCGAAAGATTGGAAAGCCAAATAATTTTAAAACTTTTGGGAGAATGTAAACCAAAGGATCTAAAATAGATTGAATTCCCCGTGTAAAAATTTTCCCTAAATGGCAGAAATTATATCAATATCATAAAATCTAAAATAGAAAAGATTACAAACGCTGTTATAATAATTCTCATCTTGTGAAACTTTTACAGTCTAATTAAAGAATAACACTGGACATGAGTTTTTGGAACCATATTTAATTAGATCAACAGTGGAAACTGAACAAGGGAATACACAGACTTTAGGAAGACAAAAATGTCAGGGCAAACAATTATATATATAAAGTTATGGACAGTCAGTTACAGGTATAAATACACAGAAATGTTTCCTCCTTACTTAAAACAAGCTTTCCCCGATCTGTAAGTCATGATTTATAGACACCAGCATAAACAGGTATAAATACACAGAAATGTCTCCTCCCTACTTAAAACAAGCTTTCCCCGATCTGTAAGTCATGATTTATAGACACCAGCATTAATATCAGACCCCATTCTAGACCCTCGTAAGTCTAAATAAGCTGTTTATTATATAAGAATGATTAATTGTCTTTATCCTACTACATCAGTATTATATTTATATTATTTTGTTGTCAACTCTGTAAATTTTTAGAGATAAATATCTCAACCAGTGGAAAGAGGTGAAACTTCAAAATAGGTACATTAAAAATGGTTTGGTTTATAGTGCTTAACACCACTTTCAACAATATTTCAGTTATATCATGGGGGTAAGCTATATTGGTGGAGGAAACCAGAGAAAACCACTTACCTGTCGTAAGTCACTGACAAACTTTATCACATACTGTTGTATCGAGTACACCTCGCCATGAGCGAGATTCGAACTCACAATGCTAGTGGTGATAGGCACTGATTGCACAGATAGTTATAAATTCAACTACCATAAGATCATAATCACGACGGCACCGGTACATTAAAAGAAATGTTTATTTCACTTATTTATTACTGCACTATTTTTGTGGTGGTAATTCCAACTAGATTAATCTTAGTAAAACCTTGAGACCGAAATTAATTTTTTTTTATGTTAAAAATAGAAGAATGTGCCCAAAGGACACAGATGCCCCTGCCTCCAGTTAATGAAGACTTGGGCATAACTTCAACACGGAAACAGACGTAAAGTCTGAAATTTAACTTGGCCTTCCTTATATGGTCTCTGAGCTTGTGTGTTAAATTGCAAATGATTTGCTTAAGGGGAACTTAAGTTCTTGAAAGGACACAAATTCAGGATGTAAGTATGGACATGGACAAATTTAGTCTGCAAAATATATAATATTCTAATGTTTGTATTGTATATGGCATAAACAAAATAATAGTTTGTTTGCCCTAGAACAACATACCAATATATTTTTTCTCCATAGACCCTTTCACGATAACTGAGATCTTGCATTTATCCGGGACATTTGTGAGTGGTAATAATACCCCTTCCCGTAAAATGACGTCATAGAACAATTAAATGAGTTTATGACGTCACGATAATCACACGAAATCGTCATTTTTCCATTCCCAAATGTCCCTGATGAATGTAGGACTGCAGTAATGAATGGGTCAATTCTCTAACGATTCTTCGCTTAAATTACTTTACATTAGGAAAAATCATGCCTTACTAACATAAAAATGTATCTCTTTCTTAATGAAGCAGTCTAGGACAAACAATAATATTTAAAGCATTGCCTTAGGCCACACCAATCTAAATTCTAGTTCTTTAAATTTTTGAAAAATGAAAAATAAAAATGGAAAATGAACAACTATTTAATTTATTTTATTTTTTAGGAGTGGATGCCAAATTATCATGCAGGATTCATATCATAAAGGGAATGTCACCACTGTTAAGTTGAAATATCAAAATTTTTACAAAATCAGAGTATCAGAGACCCATTTTCTTTTATATTTAAATTTTCATAAGTAAAATATACAAGGCAGATTTAAGCATATTTTTTTTTCACTAGATGCAGGAATAACTTGGTTTTTTTTGGTCCAAAATATAAATTTCCCACCGAAAGTGGTGCGAAAATCTAAAGAATTACAGATAAAATTGGTGTGGCTTTTAAAGCTACAAAGTAAATAAAAGCTATTTTACATCTAAAAAGCTAAGAATATACAAAGCAAAAAAGCCAGTATCTAGCATAGTAAAATATTACTCCAAATACCTTGACAAAACTTTTCATTGTGTATATTATATACATAAACTGCTCACAAGGACAAAACTTTTTTTTCTCACGACAAGCAGCCAATAGAAATAACCATCTTTTACCACCTTTACAATTAAATATTTTAAATGCTATGATCTTATGATCTTTGCCTACAATTAGGAATAAAATATTCTACAGTTTTTTTGTGCTTTGTTTTTGGTCCGATATGGCTAACTAAGGTAAACTACTGATGTTCTCACATTTATGAATAATATCCCCCCCCCCTCTTTGTGAGTGATAACATTGATATTGTATTGTGAAATTGGTTCATTTGCACATTCTGCAATCATCTTGTCACAATGTTGTAGCTATTTCTTCATCATTTTTTTTATGGAAAAATGATTAGTTTTACCTGCCAAATTTTTACTAAACTGACCAATGGTACTTTTATTTCACATTGGTCTGTCTTTTAATTTCTTTTTGGTTTAATATATCCCAATCAACACAAGGGCCGTGTGACCATACTCGAACTGCAAAATTTTCCAATCTGAACACTTGTATGCATTGGATACAGTGTTGATTGGTCAATTTTTTAGTATAAGCAGAAAACGCATAATGTGAAGTCTTATGACACTATGGTCAATTGCATTACAGCATAGGTTTTTATATTCAGGATTTTTTCTGTGTAAAACAGGCCTTACAGTCATAACATTGTTTACCCTGATTTTTGAACTCGAACTAAAAAATCGACCAATCATAACCCTTTTCTAATATAAAAAGTGATTTGATTGGATAATTGTAGTTAGAATGGAATCAAGAGTTGATTGGTGTATTCTTTGATGTACATAGATTTATGCAAATTAACGTCGGACACTTGAAAGATCATTCTTGATGATTATCGGATTTGTGAATTGCAGAAGTATAAATGAACCTTGCATAAAATAACATTCATTTCTATAAATTCTAAAACATCTTTTCACACAAACATAAAAAGAAGAGACAATTTCTAAATAAAGAATATTAGTAATGTGATATATGTCATGTGACTATCATGTGACATTAGTAGCCTATGATCTACCATACAGAATTACTTACAACCACCGTTCATGTGGGGCTCCAATGGGGGACAGTGAACAACTACAAAACAGAACCATCAAGTGTTACTTGTGTTAATATGGTCACAGGCAAAAAAAAACAAATCGCTAATCTACTCCCAAATATTTGTGTATTTTGAGAAATCTGAGCATTCTATTTTTTACATAAAAAGACATATTTGTTAATGAAATTTTTTGTATATTAATTTGTTTCAAAAATCTTGTAGTTTTTATTAATGAACCTTAAAATAAAGTTACAGTATCCCCCCTCTTAAAAGTCCCACTCCTTCTGCAATGAAAAAAAAATTGACTTATTAAGATGGGTGGCATATCTTGAAAGAAACAATCTGGTAGCATTTAAATCTCAGTGCATCTGAGAGGGTGGGTGGTCTTTGGTGGGTGGGGGCCTAGTAAAAGGGGAATTACTGTATTTGCAATTTATGTCAAATGTCTAAATAACAATGAAATGGATGTTTTTTTTCTGTACAAATATGATTTTTGTCATTCTCAATTTTTTTTCTCAAATACAACATAATTTGCATGCTTTTGTTTTATCAGAATTATTGAACAGGAAACTATTGGGGATGATTCATTGTGTTATTCAACCAAAATACATACATACAGACCATACCACAAATCTTGTGACAACAAATGAGACATGTCATGCTTGGTTAAACAGAAGCTGATACAGAATGGATGGCAAGATGTTTCATCATATATATTTAAATAAAGGGGGATAAAGGGGCAAGGGGTTAGGCTTTTGGTGTTTAATGCCACTTTCAACAATATTTCAGTTATATCGTAGGGGATAAAGGTTTCCTTATCTCAGCGATGAAAAGTTCAATGATATATTATGTATGAATATTTTTAAATGGAAGAATATGTACATAGAAAACGAATGCCCATGCTTCCATCTAAAATAAACAGGCGGCATAACTCCAGAACAGAAAAAGTACCGAAATCAAACTTGGGCTTCTTTTTATGGTTCCTGATCTTGTGTATAAATTCCAAATTATTTGTTTAAAGGGAACTTATGTTATTGTTCCGGAAACCAAATGCAGGACATATGTATAGACACAGGAAAAGCTTAATGCTGCCAATGCCTAGCAGAGGGGGCATACAATAAAAGGAACCCCCTATTTAGTGCCCTTATACCTTCGTTTTCTTGCTGTTTTGACAATGTTTAACATATCTTATTTCCAAATATTTTGCTTTAAAAAAAGGAGGTAATCTGCTGATCAAAGAAAAACTTCAATCTTTTTTGCATTCAGTTTTTCCCAGAAAAGTTTTGTCTTGCAACAGGTATGACTATAATACATGCACAGCTAGCATAACCGTAAGTTCATAGGTCAGGAGGTCAGCTTTGAAAAGTATTGTGGTGCTATTAAATGGTATATGATCTAACTCTATTACAAGCCATCAATCTGTATGTATATTATATATTATATATACCCTTAACCGTTCGTCATGCTTCAATTATCATTCATGCATCCAATAGTATCAAATCTTGCATACTCTGCATAATAGCATATTGAGGGAACAAAATAAGGGAATAAATAGAATGTCATTCTGTTAATGTGTGTTACATATTACAAATCTTGTCAAAAAGCATAAATCTACCATACAATACAAGCAGGCAAAAGCCAAACAAAGCAAAATTATAAAACTTTAGCTTGGTATAAAAAAAATATATGCATATAAACGATTAATAAACTCATTGTTAAAAAAGCCAAAAACACCTGTACCAAATTTGTAATACCGACTAAATTAAATAACTAAAATTTCATTGGCTAAAACTACTTAATACAAAATTTACATATTCATATCAATGTATCAATGTCAGCTAAACAAGGTGTATTACATCTATTTTGTAGACGTCACGTTGAGAAAAATCTCTTGTAAAAAAAAGAGAAGGTTAAAATCATGTCTGAACCAAAACACCAAAAGAAAAAGAAGAAAAATGCATCATTCAAATAAATCTGTTTCCTGTAGACATGCTAAATATATAAAATAAAAATAAAACAAAAATAATACATATAATGTCTACAGTTAATGTAAAATGTCATGTGAAAGTTACTTCAATATCAATGGCAATTTTTTTATACCGTTTGTTCTTAAATTAAACATATAGTTATAGATCAAAATCTTGGGAAAAGCAATATTTTTTATTACATGTTAAATTTGAATAAATTTTTAATTCAAATCTTTTGAAACCAATATTGTTGGGGTTTTTTTTTTATGACCTTGAACAATTGTGATAATTTCAAACAACAAAGAAGGAATTTGCTTTATATTTACTTCAGGATTACCTATTCACTGAAATATTGATAATTTCTTTCCCAAAATATCTCTGTTTCAAAGATCAATGTATCATAATCATGTACAAGAGATTAAAAAAAAAAAAAAAAAAATTCTGGAAATGTCTTGTATTTAGTCATTAAGAAGAATGAAATCTTAAAAATAAAGAGGTGAAGGCTACTGGCAAATTCAGGTTTTTGATTTAGACAAGAAGTGTTTGTGTACAAGTGAGCAAAATAACTATTTCACATCTCTGATTGATAAAAAGAATTTGAAGTAAATTTCCCATGATGCTTTATACAACAGGGGCATACAAAATACAGAATTCAGTAAACTTCTTAGAAAAATTCCAAACCATACATTTTGAATAAAATTCACAGAATTTTAGAAAGCAGAGAAGATTCTGGTTCTAAAATAAAATAACTGAAAAATAGCTAAAGCCATATACATCCCCTTGCAAAAAGGTTCATTTCGACCTATTCAGACTGACGTAATGTAACTTTCGATGACAAAAATTCTGAGGAAAATAGTTGAAATCGGTTAAATAACTGAAAAAATATAATCTCAAGATAAACCTAGGAATTAAGTCTGTTCACGAATAAAATGGTGATTATCAACAATTTTTTTTATAAATTGCAAATAATATTCCTGATAATTTTCATTCATATTTATTTTGTTATACCATTTTAACTAAAGATTATAATAAATATATTGCTTGGCATGGGGAAAAAAAAATCTACAATATATAATATGTGCCTACCCTCACCGTGGCCATAATGTAGAGTATCACAGTCGCCTCCCTTTGTCTCACTACACTGAGGACGATTTCTGAAAAATAACAACAAAAAACAACTTTAAGTATAAGATACAATACTATTGAAATAAAAGAAGAGGCCTGTATTGGATATAACTGGTATCTTTTCCCACATAAGTACTTATAGGAAGGCATTTATTATGACTAGGTTAAAGATATTAACCTTGTCACAAAAATGGGTCAAATTACTATAAAACTCTCTTATTAGTACAGCGCCTGTATCATTGGCCTCTATTAGCAGCTTGTAACTGATATTAGAGACTGCGTTTACAATAGCATTGCTGGAGTATTATTGTACAAGTAATTATGCCAACAACACAACAGGGAGATGAGATTTTGTTTTCTTTAATAATTAGTAAATGGTGTAATGGTTAATATGCTCTCCTGTCTCACCAGAGTATGGCACGTCTTGTGGTTGACCATATAAAAATGTAACTTGCTGCTTCTTTACTAAATACATGATATAAAAGAAAACAAAGCAAGAGTTCGTCAAGGCTGGGAGTCACAATAATATTTCATCTTGTAACCATAGCAATCACTGGCCAGGACTTAGAATCACAATAATGTGTCATGATTCAACCAAGCACGAACTGGAAAAGGCCAGAAGTCACAATAAAATCATCATTATGGGATGACATTGGTGAACTACAATTTTGTATTAACAAAATTAAAAATAACTGCCACGACATAACTGAAATATTGTTGTAAGTGGCATTAAACACCATACCCTTCACCCCCTATTAACAAAATCCAGTTCAGTGTGGTGGTAAGGCATACTAAACAAATCATAATGCAATTCATACTTTCCGAAAGCTGAAAATATTAAATGTTCACCAATTCATTCAATAATCAAATTATCCTGGACTGTGGCAAGATTTCACCCTATTCATCCATTAATTAAACAAGTACTGTAGTTCTTCAAGGTTGTGATAAAAAGAAAAAGAGTTATCTTTCTTTGATCTTTGTTTCTTATATATGAATACAATTATATCCAATTTCCTTTTAAATATGCCAAATATGTATGTAAAGAGAAATTCAATTTAAAATACATATTTAAAGTATCAAATTTACAATCAAGATCATCCATTATATAAACATGGATTGTTATCTTTTAATCTAAATTAAATTCAAGCATGTAGAAAAATGTATTTGACTAAAAACATTTCATTTTGGTTCAGGTGAAACCCTACATAAGTATGGGTCATAGCAAGGTAACTAGACTAAAAAACGTACAAGAAAAATATTATCTAAATAAATATTGTCAAATTCCATTGATTGATTTAAATAAAATCTGGTAAATAAGTTTTTTGTTGTGGAAATGAAACATATTTTTGTGGTTGTATGAAGGAACTCTATATAGAGTACAAATAAATGGCACAAACAAAATGTTGCAAGAAAAGTCTACAGAAATCCACCATACTTTGGCATATAACTGGTAAAAAATCAAGAGTGGAAGCCCCAGTAAGGATTATGGTGCTTAACGCCACTTTCAACAATATTTCAGTTATATTGTGGCGGTCAGTTTTATTGGTGGAGGAAACCGACCTGCTGAAAGTCACTGACAGACTTTATCATACAATGTTGTATTGAGTACACCTCGCCATGAGTGGGATTCAAACTCACAATGTTAGTGGTGATAGGCACTGAGTACACAGGTAGTTGTAAACTATCATATGATCACAACCACGACGGCCCCTTCTTTTTTTACCTCTCTGCACCCCTTTTTTCTAAATCATGGGTACAGTCTTGAGAAATACATAGAAGAATCATATAAATACATTGATTCACTTAACAACATTTGTGTCTTACCTTTTATAAATACATTGATTCACTTAACAACATTTGTGTCTTACCTTTTATAAATACATTGATTCACTTAACAACATTTGTGTCTTACCTTTTGAGTAAAATAATAATCATAATAGTAGCTATACTCATACAGAGGAAGACAGCTATGATTGATCCTATAATAATACCAACAGATGGCATGGGTTGTGGTAGTTCTTCTTTTACTGAAAAATATAGTATTAAACAGTTGTGTGAACTCTTTGTACAAAATGTAGGCCAGCTAGGATTCAGGCAGGGGTGCATCCAGCTTGTGCCCCCCCCCCCTCCCCCAAAGAGAAAATATTTATATATTATTTTTTTACAAAAAAAAATTTTGTTTTTGTTTTTGTTTAACAAATTATATATATAATTTTTTTTAACTAAAATGTATGTTTAATGGCAAAAAAAACCCAAACAAACAAACATGAACAAAAGACAACCACCAAGAAAAAAAAGTCCATCAAATTTTGTCTATTCTCACTCTACCATTTCAAGCACTACCATTTCAAGCACAGAGATGTCAATCCCTTTTCATGCTATCGGTAGTAATCTAAAAATGATAGAAATTAAAATTAAACGATAACTAGAGGCTCCCAGGAGCCTGTAATCGCTCACCTGGTTTTCAATTTGACATCGAAAGTTGATAGAAAATGGGGGTGTTACACATAATTTTGAAAGTGGGCCACCCAAAGATCATTTCAACTCAAAATTTCTGAGCAAAAGATTTTGATGTGATTTTTATCTTATAATATTCCTAAACGGAATAAACTGGCTGAAAAAATCTCACAGAAAAACTCAGAATATATGTTAAACTACTCATTGCCATGTAGCTGCAGTTAAAATTTGAGCTCATTTTGATTTATAATAAAGCAGCAATGGACAATTGAAGAAATTTCTATTTTTAGTAACAGCAGCCATCTTGAATGGAGGGCGGGGCTGTCAGACACAATTTTGAAAGGGACCCACCCATGGATCATCCCTGCCAGGTTTGGTTTAATTTGGTTCAGCGGTTTCAGAGGAGAAGATTCAAATGTGAAAGTTTACGACGTACAACGGACGCCAAGTGATGACAAATGCTCACCTGGCCTTTGGCCAGGTGACCTAAAAAAGGATGGGAAGTTTTAATAGAAGACAGTGGATTTACTTTAATATCTGATAGATGTTTCTAAATGTTACGTTTGGGAAGGATTTTGACCCGAATCTAAACTTTTTATTTTTCTGCTATTTGAACATGACCATATTTTTTACCAAGAAACTGCAGTGAATTCGTCATGGTCTGCATCTCAGTAAGCATCACCATAAAATAAACTGCAGATCATCGCAGATCATCGAAATAAGTCACTGTTAAGTTTGATTATATATGAAAATGAAACAGATGATGATTTATATGTCTGGAAAAACAATCACCCTTACAAAGGCTTACATGACAACATGAAATTAGTAACAAAATTCCACAAACATAAATTATATGGCAACACGCATACATATATATTTATTTATTTAATATTTCCATCCAATAAGCTTAATATTGGTGCTTTGAAATAGATTATCAAAACTCGAATCACATTTTAATGCAATGCATGAATGATGAAAGTGATATCGATAAATAAAATGACAATATTAAAATTAAAATAGGAAGTTTGTTTGATGTTTAAAAAAAAAAAAAAGATTTCTGGTGCATGATCCACTTAAAAATCTGATGAATTTCAATATTAGGTCACAGTTCTAATGACAGGCCAATCAGTGAACGGCTTACAAATTCTCAGGGCAGACTGAACAGAATAGCAGTTTGTGAAAAGTTTAGAGATCCTCTAAATGGGGAGAACTGTTTTTTCTTGTAGATAGTATAGAGCTGTCAACAATTCATGTTTAACATTTACACCCATTTAAGCCACAAAAAAAAGTGTGTGTGTGGGGGGGGTCCAATTTGGTGAAATTGTCAATAGAATACTTACCTAAATTGTTGTCGCCAAAATTAATCTGTAGCGGATCACTGTAGTCACCCCAACCTCTAGTAGTAGTTTTACCTTTAACCTATACAAAATTAAAAACAAACATAAATATACTTTATCACCGTGGTGATTCTTACTACTAGGTCAAACAAAATCATCAGCCCTGTGTTCCAAGGGAACATCAGTTGGACATTTCTGTCAAAGGTCAATTACCGTAAATGACCTCTAAGATACAAATGTAATCCATGTCATGTGATGTACTACAAATATGGCAATATGACCATAGAATTACACATCTTTCTCTGAAAGTTGGTCATTTGAGAACCAGAAGACAAGCTGGCAAAAAAATGTGTTAATACCGTGATGACAGCTTTTGTCTAGTTATAGATACTGACAAAAGGACCAAGGTGATCTGACAGCTTGTGTCTGGAAGATGCTGTCATTAGTCTGAAATATATGATAGCATAATGTCTGTCTAAAATGTTCTCAATTGAGAACAATAAGACAAGCTATGAAAAAATATGTTAATACTGTGATGAAGGACCACAGTGATCTGTTTGCCTGTGTACCAGACCAGACTAAATGTAGTTGCTGTCATTAGCCTTACAAAATATGATATCATAATGTGGCTTTGTCTGAAATATAGTCAATTAAGAACAAGAAGCTCTGAAAAAATGTGTTTGTACTGTGATGAAGGACCACAGTGATCGGATTGCCTTTGTACCAAACTATATGTAGATGTTAGCCTTACAAAATGTGATATTTATCATCCAGCGAATTTTTGTCATTTGTTTGCTTTTCTTTAGCAATAAATACAGTCAAACCTGTCTTATGTGACCTTCCACATGACCTTCCAAGGGGACATTTAAATAGGGTCACATAATAATAGTAATTTGTTGATCACTTAATACAGGTTTAATTAATATAAAATGTACTGTGAAGGGAAATTATAATACAGGTCACACAATACAAGTTATTGCTTAATAGAGGTGGTTGACTGTACTGACGAAAAGAACCAAATAATATGATACCAGACTACATGTACTGTAGATGTTGTCATTAGCATTAATATTATGATATTTCTTATTCTGCGAAGGTTACACAACCAGAGTCCACTGTGTACTATAATATAATTGTCTCTCCACACCTACAAAGCTAGACATCGTCATTAAAGTCTGTTACAGTTTTACAATCTGAGCATGAACCAATATGTACTGTCGAAAATAACTCAATAAGGCATAATTTTGATGCCGTTAGATTAAATTAACCTTCAATAAATTGGTACCCACAGAGAATGATAATATAATATTATTTTCTCTCATGTACGATCTGTATGCTGTAAATATCTACTTATGCTACATTGTACGTATGATAGAAGAACAGAGGAATCTTTGTCTAGAAGTGCAGGGCAATAATTGAGATTATTATATAGCAGCATCTACTGTAAATAACATAACCCAAAGCTAGAGGACAATATATACAGTCAAACCTGTATCAAGAGGTCATCTTTTAGACAAAGAAAATGTGGCTTTATAAGACAGGTGGCCTCTTAAAAGAGGTTTAATTCATATGAAATTTTCTATGACGGGACAAGAAAAATATGACCTTTTCTTACAGGTGACTGCTTAATAGAGGTGATCTCATCGGCAGGTTTGACTAGTTCCAATACTGCATGCATGCAATACGAATTTTAAAATCGTCTTATGTCATTGAAAAAGAAAAAAAATTATGTTTACAGTATTTTTTTTTTAAAGTATTGCTATGTAATGAAATATTGATTTCACATCTCGTCTATCAACAGAATATTAATTGTACTGCAAGGTCATGTAATATTATATGCGACTCTGGACAATATTGAATATTTCGTGCAAAAACCCTATAATATTTACTGGTATAAAATTTTTATATTGCTTTGTGTACTCATTGGGGATTTTTTTTTTTTATTTCTCCAGTAGAAATATCAATTTATTTGGTTATATAAAAATTTACATTGTTGTTTTATGTTTCCCTGTTGGACAATCCCTTTAACAGAAATTTTGCCAGTACATTTACTTCAAAATATTTTTATTATATGGTGCACAGAACTGACTTTTCCACTGCTGGGTACATTTCAAATTCTGACTAGTCCGATAATTGTGCAGGAACATATTGTATGTTACATGTACCAGTATATCACACTAGTCCAATAAGGTTTTTTTCCCGTAACTTTTATTAATAAAAATGTAAATATCTAATTTTGCAGTCTACACATTTCTGGAATAACCTTCATCAGGTACGCTCAAATTCGAAAGATTGGAAAGTTAAATTTTTTGGGGGAGCAGGCAAACCAAAGGGCCTAAACAAGATAGCTAAAATCAGCTTATGTTACCTCTGCCATAGAGATAAGAACCTTAGTTTTAATGATAATCACATATATGTTTTAAAAGCCCAATACCTCGCCAAAAAAAAAAATGTCTCAATAAAAAGTGGATGGTACCAGGTACATTTGTACTTTTACTGAATGGTATTTGGCACCTCTTGATTTTCAATAGTGTTGTACAAGATATTAATGAAAAATGTTCTAATTTTAATAAAAAGTACCACCTGTAAATAGTGTAGAACTGGTACACTTGAAAAATATTGAAAGCCCTGTTTCTACTGATATTGACAACTGATAGACACCAAGACTCACATCACGTATCCAGTCATTTCATCTCCATGTGTTAAACAGCCAATCGTGTTGTGAAATGCATTAGGACACTTAAAACATTGACTTTTTTTTAATTTAGCTTGAAATTCATTTAATTAATGTGCAATTTTTTCTTAGCACATTGTTTTTCAATCTTGGCTTGCTTCCTTGTATTGGCAATCTTTATACTTCTGATGCACTTAAACTATTCTTTAAAGCCCCTCAAGTTGTCAATCTTAGACAATTTCCCTTGGAAATGAGAAACAAACAGAAACAAAGTGAAATTCACTAATTCAATTTACAGATCCATTTTATTACGATGTGATCAAGTTTTGCCTTGACGAATTGCAGCTTATGAAATGAAAAAAGTCCTTTGTATCATAAAATCTATATTAATAATAAGATTTTCTAAGGCAATTTTAGCATAGGTTTTTATTCAATCAACCCCCCATACAAATTTTTTCCAGTAAGTAATTCTGGATTACAATCACGCTTTTGTACACCATTCTGATAATTCTACAAATTTATCAGAGAGCGAATTATTGCTTTTTTAATTTTCAATTACAAAGTCGCTTGAGGTATCTATCAATAACGACCACGGTTTCTAAACGATAACACGATGTAAGGCTACAATACCGCTGCAGCCAAGTTTTCCCCGACTGTTCATATAATTTGCTTGGTTAATATAGAAGGAAATTCAATTTAAGACAAACTTGGTTAAGATGGATGGTCCGGCAGTTTTAGTTAACAACGTACAAACAGGTCGTGTAATCGAAAACAGTTTGGTCTTAATTAAACGATACTGCCTGTATATTTTTCCTATTAAACAAAGGATCAATGATGTCGTTGTTCTCTCATGGAGATGTAGTCTTGTACAAATTACTTTTTTCTTCCCATCTTATGTCTTACATATACGCTATAATAGAAAGGGTTAAGCCCTTATAGTACTAAGATGACCAAAACAATTTATAAACAAAATCCCTGATTCTATATAAGTATTCTTTGGTGAATATAATATTCAACAAAATGAAGAGTAAAGACGAAAACAATAAAAAACAAAACACACTGTCGGAAAACTTCCAAATTCCAATAGAAAAAATCGTAGAAAGAGGCAAAATCGATATCACTAACTTTTGTCTTTTAAAATTATATATCAAGAAAAACAAAACATAAAAAATCACCATTCCAATAATTCCTCTTATAATTCTTGTGTAACCATGACAACATGAAGTTCAATTGATCATCTGGTACTAAAATTTTCATCTCATAACTTGGTTTTAATAGCTTAAAAAAAAATTGGACAAAAATAAAACATTTTATTCATTATTTCCCAGTTATAATCTCCTGGGGTGGTTATGTTATACAATGACAGCAATTAATTCTTGAAAGCCTACGATTTTCTTTTTTAATTTCTCTTGTAAAATGGAAATATAACACAATTACTGACAAAGAACACATGTTTAAAAGTGCTCAAAGCATGTCATGAGAGGGAATGGAGTGATCATGAGTTATGCAAGATGAGTAAAATAAGACAGGACTGACATAAAGGACAGTACCGCAAAAGCATGCCATGATAGGGAACGAGCATGGGTTACGCAAGATGAGAAAAACAAGACAGGACAGTACTGCAAAAATCATGCCATGATAGGGAATGGATCAATCATGGGCTATGCAAGATGAGAAAAATAAAACGGGACAGACCTCAAAAATACCAGCAGTCATATTTGCCGTGTTTTAATTTTCCTTATCGTCACTGAAACCAATGACCTTGATCGTACGGTAGTTTAATTACATCTACCTAACACCAATATATATATTTGGAGCTTGACTCAGTGGCGAGGTGTAACTCGTTTAGCTTTATGTAATGCAGTCAATTACTTGCTTTCCCAATGGTGAGTTGTGTATTTGTTTTATTCCTCCACAACTAGCGGAGGCTAAATTCAGAGGGGAGGAACATCACAGCGACGGAACTAGGTCTTATTTCCCCGGGGTATTTCTTGTGGTTGGTAAATACTGTTGGGAGAGAGGTTAAACAGCCATAAACCAAATAAAAAAATTATGTTAAAATTTAAAAATTATGATAGTTCTGTGAAATGATAGATACTAATTGAATATAAATTATTGTAGCAACCTCTAAAACCAAGTAATTCAGCATACAGCAAGATGAAAATCAAGTTTTTAAAAAAATCTCAATCTCCATCAAATCTAAACAAAACAAAAACACAAAAATTACATAAAAAACAACACACACATTGGAATTATTTCAATTTCTCAAAAACAATATCTTAAAGAACTGATGAAAGATTTATAATAATGTGTGCAAGTTTTCAATATTGAAAAATAAAATGTGATAAAAATTGAATCTATCTAGTATTCCTATTGTCTATGACATTCATATCTTCCAAAACAGACAATATTGAAACCTCTCTTATTACACATTGCCATGGAATTACGAAAAAATGCTTAATTACACTACTGACATGTTTCTAGTCAGCTATTGATAGGATAGCGGAATTCTTCCCGGTGGAATTCGTTCCATTGAAATGACACCTATCAATATGAATGTACGAAGAGTTAACACAATTATGATTTGGTCATTTACATGTTGAAATGATCCAGTGTTATAATGGGGAGATCTTATTTACATCAGAATATTTAAGAGTTGGTTCAACTTTTGCAATGTCTATTCTTGGTTTGACATTTTAGTACATATGATGTGCATTTTTTCTTCCTTAGTTTAAATACTGATGGTCAACAATATTTCATCGATATCAAGAAAAGGAACAATCAACATTCTCGACTATCCAAAACAATTTTTTGTTTTACTATTTCCCGATTGACCCATCAAATTCTGCCCTACTCAAAATATTTTATTAGTGTTATTGAAAAACAATTTCTTTTGGTTATTTCTAGCATATGTTTACTACAAAAATGTGCTTTTTAGCATTTTTAAAGAAAAAATTTAATAAATTGTCTATTTGCCTATCCTCTTTTCTAATTGTGGGTCATGAACCAACTGGGACAAAGATTCCCCCATTTTTACCTAATATCAAAGCAAAAAGTATATCTGCATGGTGAAGCAGACCATAGCATTAAGCTGGTCAAGGGAAATTCAAGTTAGACCATGAAAACAATGAAAATCATAAAATGTTTCAATTAAGGGGCATAACTCTAGGATTGTTACAAAACATGTGGTCTTCATCTGTTTATTGCTTTCAAAACATTGTGTGAAAATTTGAACACATTTGGCTATTAAGGGAAACTATAATTAGATCACAGAAACCACAAATTTCCATTTTTCCATTTATGATTAATTAAGGGGCATATATATAATATAACTCTAGAACCATGTATTATGTTCAAAAACATTGTGTTAAAATTTCAGACCATTAAGTCAAAGGAATCTAAAGTTAGAGCTCAGGAAATCAATATGAAATGGATGAAATGTATATTCTATTTTCATGTATGTCGACAATAATTGCATACTATATAAATACAGGCTTTTAAAAATATTTAATAAAATTCACATATAAATTTAAATGATCGACATCAATCTGTCTATTTCATAAAACTTGATACACTACATATGATATGATGTATCTACCTTCGTTTCTTTCTTTGTGATCAGTCATACGAAAACAATCGTAAAATGAAAATAATTCACTTTAAGAAGCAAAAATTAACATAATATTGTAGCAATTATCTTAATCTCTCATAGGAATAATAGGTGTTCACAAAGGTGTGTAATAAAAACTCCTGTAGTTTGTAGCTTTCTCTGGGACGATGATCACATGTAAAAAACAACATTACACTTAAATTTGAAAGTTTAATTGAGACAGGTATACAAACTTAAAGAGATGGATATTTTTATACAAATATTTCAATATTTTAATAATGTGTCGTAAGTTTAACATCTCTGTTTAATGTTTTATTCGTTATAATGAAAAAAAAAAAAATTATTGCAGAAATCTGACGTCAAAAGAAGATAAAATTTAGCTAATTCTTGTAAATAACTGCAACTTATGACTTCACAAGGTCATGAAATGCATTATTTTAACTGCTTTCCAAATTAAAATCAAATAAGGAAAATAAAATGAGGGTGGTCTCAAACTTCATACTTATATTAATGAAACAAGAGGCTCACCTGAGACTGTATTCGGTCATCAGGTTCAAATTCATCTGTGTCTTATTATTATTTATATATAGTTTCTCGTCAATCAAATTTGTAGCTACTGAAAAAACTTTATTTTTTATTTTTCAACTTTATTACAACAGGAACCTGGCTTATAAGATCAATATGGCTTTCATACGAAATTGTTTATTGTTGATGTAGCCTCTGAATTTACAAGACACATCACAAGTGGCTATCCTAATTAAAGGGGACGTTATAGCTATATCGTGGCAGTCAGTCTTATTATTGGTGGAAGAAACTGGAGTACCCGTAAAAAACAATCGACCTATTGCAAGTCTCTGTCAAACTTTATCACATAATCTTGTATCAGGTACACCTCGCCTGAGCGGGATCCGAACTCACTGCGTTAGTGGTCATAGGCACTGATTGTATAGGTAGTTATTAATCCAACTATCATACTTTCACGAATACGACGGCCTCTTAAAGGACAGGTCTTCAGATGTTTAACGAAATGTGTTAAGTAGGAATAAAAACAAAACTTGTATTAATGATGTCTGATCATATGTAAAGAACTCAGAATCACACAATGGAATAAATTGCAACATTATACGAAATAAATCATTAAATAAATCATTAAATAATTATCGTCAACTATCTATCATTTATGAAGAATGACTTATTAAGATGATGGAAGGACAAAGACAATCATTAATATCTTATAAATATTTAATGTTGATATTGTAGATGAAAGAACACAATTTACCTTCAACCAAAATATCTTTTTATTGTGATCTGGTACTATTTTAAACAATTAGATCAATTTAAATGATGTGTCAATCAGAAATAGGATGTTAACTAAAAATGGATATCTCACAGTGGATTAAACACAATTGTTGTTATCAATACTTTGATAATGTCGTGTGGTGGTCAATTGTTTTTCCGTGGAGAAAAATGCACCACCCAGAGAAAACTGCTGACATGACGAAAGCAATCAAAAAACTAAACTCTATCACATATATGTCAACTTTAAATTTCCTAAAACTTGCCAGTTCTGTTAAAAAATCGTATTTCTTTGTTGAAAGAAATTTTGAGCAAAATCTGGAACTCTCTTCAAGGTCTTACAATTGACGATGATGTGTATTAACACAAATTTGTATTTATTTGTATCTATGACAAACATAATTTTGTCATCAGTTAAAAAAATACCTCTTTACTGAAGTCATTCTCATCAAACCTAATTGTAAATTCCTGTTTCTCTTGTAACACAATTTTAAAACCACCTAGAGAATATTTATTTATAAATTTCAAATGATATTGATTCGTGAGAGAGAAAAAATATGTAAATTCTTTTTTTATGACAAAAACTCATTGTTTTTTACAGTCGTTTTATGGTGAAAATTGTTCACTGTATTGGTTTTACTTATAATAGTCTCTGAAACAATTTTACCGTGAGAAATCAATACAAACTACGTTAGATAGAAATTATAGTTTACGCTGGAAATCGACATCCTGTGATTTTCCTTTAGTATTGTTACAACTTGCCGTCGCAGTCACCTTTTTCATCAGCTGTATGTTTCACTAGATTCCGGTGAAAAAGTGACAATGCCGTATCGTGACAGGTGGAACCTTCTACGACAACAGAGTAAGACGATTAGTAGAGAATATTACATCTTATTTAGTCAAAAAAAAAATACGAAGTTGATCATGATCAATAGTAGTTTGCATGCGTTGTATCATTATTAACAAGCTAAAATGTTCACGAAATGATTCCGTCAATGAATTATGTCCTCTGTTAGAATAAAAACAACAAGACCATCGTAACAAAAACATAAATCAATTGAAAAACCTCGGAAATCAGTTAAAACTATAGCAGCTATTTACCCATTAGATTTTTAACGTTAAATGTCTCTAGTCATACCATTTGTTGCAATTTAAACAATTGTTGCCCACATTAAAAGATTTCTTAATCAGTTTCTTCAAGCTACGACTCCTAACTATGTAGTTTCGCTCAAAAATAGAAAATTAGCAGAAGGTTATCCAAGGTTAAATTTATTGCAGCTTAAGTACTTGTAAAATACAGTCAAACCTGTCTTATGTGACCTTCCAAGGTAACAGTCAAATATGGTCACATAATACAGGTGGTTGCTTAATACAGGTTTAATTGATATGAAATGTACTGTGAAGGGAAATAAAAATTAAGGTCACATAATACAAGTTATTGCTTAATAGAGGTGGTCACTAAAACAGGTTTGACTGTAACTTAATAGAGGTGGTCACTAAAACAGGTTTGACTGTAACTTAATAGAGGTGGCCACTAAAGCAGGTTTGACTGTAACTTAATAGAGGTGGTCACTAAAGCAGGTTTGACTGTAACTTAATAGAGGTGGTCACTAAAACAGGTTTGACTGTAACTTAATAGAGGGGGTCACTAAAACAGGTTTGACTGTAACTTAATAGAGGTGGTCACTAAAACAGGTTTGACTGTAACTTAATAGAGGTGGTCACTAAAACAGGTTTGACTGTAACTTAATAGAGGTGGTCACTAAAACAGGTTTGACTGTAACTTAATAGAGGTGGTCACTAAAACAGGTTTGACTGTAACTTAATAGAGGTGGTCACTAAAACAGGTTTGACTGTAACTTAATAGAGGGGGTCACTAAAACAGGTTTGACTGTAACTTAATAGAGGGGGTCACTAAAACAGGTTTGACTGTAACTTAATAGAGGGGGTCACTAAAACAGGTTTGACTGTAACTTAATAGAGGTGGTCACTAAAACAGGTTTGACTGTAACTTAATAGAGGTGGTCACTAAAACAGGTTTGACTGTAACTTAATAGAGGGGGTCACTAAAACAGGTTTGACTGTAACTTAATAGAGGTGGTCACTAAAACAGGTTTGACTGTAACTTAATAGAGGTGGTCACTAAAACAGGTTTGACTGTAACTTAATAGAGGTGGTCACTAAAACAGGTTTGACTGTAACTTAATAGAGGTGGTCACTAAAACAGGTTTGACTGTAACTTAATAGAGGTGGTCACTAAAACAGGTTTGACTGTAACTTAATAGAGGTGGTCACTAAAACAGGTTTGACTGTAACTTAATAGAGGTGGTCACTAAAACAGGTTTGACTGTAACTTAATAGAGGGGGTCACTAAAACAGGTTTGACTGTAACTTAATAGAGGTGGTCACTAAAACAGGTTTGACTGTAACTTAATAGAGGTGGTCACTAAAACAGGTTTGACTGTAACTTAATAGAGGTGGCCACTAAAGCAGGTTTGACTGTAACTTAATAGAGGTGGCCACTAAAGCAGGTTTGACTGTAACTTAATAGAGGTGGTCACTAAAACAGGTTTGACTGTAACTTAATAGAGGTGGTCACTAAAGCAGGTTTGACTGTAACTTAATAGAGGGGGTCACTAAAACAGGTTTGACTGTAACTTAATAGAGGTGGTCACTAAAACAGGTTTGACTGTAACTTAATAGAGGTGGTCACTAAAGCAGGTTTGACTGTAACTTAATAGAGGTGGTCACTAAAACAGGTTTGACTGTATTGTAAGGTCAGTAGAATTTGAATAACTCTAGGATAACTATGAAAAGAACTGTAAATTCCCTTGGTGAATATGCAGTCATTTTAACTTGTAATTAGTGACCATCTCTATTAAGCAATAACTTGTCTTATGTGACCTTAATTTAATTTCCCTTCAGTCCATTTCATATTAATCTAACCTGTAT
The DNA here is from genome assembly GCA_963680875.1 of Bathymodiolus brooksi. Lineage (NCBI taxonomy): Eukaryota > Metazoa > Mollusca > Bivalvia > Mytilida > Modiolidae > Bathymodiolus > Bathymodiolus brooksi. The sequence goes on along the minus strand of OY804590.1, from coordinate 23,802,409 downwards.
TTAGTGACCACTTGTCAGTCTTCGAAATTAGACTTTAGAATTTACAGGCCAGAAAACTTCAAAATTAGAATATTTATATAGATTATATTGAAAAAATTTGTCAAAAGTCACTGGTTCGAATCAATTTTCACTGGCCGTGGGCCACCGGACCACTGCTAAAGTCGATGACTGTTGTCATATGTGACTCTATTTCAATGTTCCGTAGGAAGGTCAAATAAATGACAGAGTTGACTGTATTGATGTAACATGAATAATGTAAAAACTAATTTCATGTTTATATTTAATAAATGAAATAAACTGATTTGAAAAATCATTTAAAAAAACAACAACAGTACATTGAAGTGAAATTTAATGATTAAGCAGTTTTTAAATTAACAGTATCTTGAAAATTCTTTATTTAATATTTTCTGATATGCACTTGAACAAAGTTATTTTTGTCTGAATTTGAAAAAAAAAAAGTAATAATCTTTTTCAAAATAGAGCCAAATTAAATCTCCACAGAATACATACCTATTTGTTTCACAAATCTTTCAAAGTTTTGATTTTATTACAAATTTAAGGTTTTTTGGTTTTCTTGGTTTTTTTCAAAAGTGAATCACTGCACATTCATTGCATGTAGAAAGTTCTTGAATCAAAATCTGATAATTTAAATTCTAATATTTTTTTATGTTTTATGTTTCCTGGGAGACAAGAAACCAAGTACTTGACAATGATAACATGAGTCACAAAGCAATGGACAACTGATATCCGTGTTAAATTTCGTCAACAAATGCAACTTTCATTACATTTTCAGATCGGATGACATAAAAATACATCACTATCCTCGCTAAATCTATTCTAATCAATAGATTTCAACAAGATATTCGCTTTCTTCTTTGCCATCTTAAAACTATATCTTTGGTTTTAAAATATCTTAAAATAAGATTAAATCCAAATTGTCGAGTTTCAATTTCCCAGACATGACACGACCATTGATCACGACATGGCTCTCTTTCCCATGTGCAATGAACAATTTTCCTCCTAATAGCTGCAGCAGAAACAAATGCATAATTACAATTCCGTACTAATTAACAACATGCAAGTGTTCGTTTTCTATATTGAAAATGTCCCCATGGACATAAAACATGTACAACAAAATTGTCTTGCCTAATGTACTTTCTTTTCTTTTTTTCTCCAGAATAAGTTAAATATAGTGACATAACCTCTTTCTCTTTAAATGCACTATGCACATTTCATCACACTCATCAGTTATCCTACCCCCTCCCCTTATGGCCCCACCACTAGGTGTCAGGGACATCAAGTTTTACCAATGTTTGTCTGTACGTCACACTTGTTTTTCACTCAATAACTTAAGTTCCCTTAAAGAAAATCATTTTGAAATTTAAACAAGAGATCATAAAAGGAAGACCATGTTCGAATTTGGACAATACCACTTCTTCCATTCAGCAGTTATGTCCCTTGTTAACTTTAGTTGGTAGCCATGGACAACCCCGTTCCTATGGACACATTCTACCATTTTTTCCCTCTGCCTCATTCTGACGGAAAATAAAGTACAATATACCTCTGAAGCTGATATTGAGGACCTTTGCTTTATCGTGTTTAAATCAATACTAGAGAAGTAACACGTTTCTGATCACTTAGTGGAGATGAATAATTGTAAAATGTCAATCTACGAAAATCTCTTTGAAGAAGCTTTTAGCTGAATTTTATAACAATTCTCAGAAGTTTTAACATTTTCTGTAAGTGCTGTCAGTATTGTACTTTTATAAAAAAGATACTGTTAACAATTTCGTAATATTCTTGTACTAAAGAGTATCTTGTAAAACATAATTTCAGTTCATCAACTTCTGGAGTGTTGCAATTGAATTGAAATACAGAAAAGAACAAATAAACACTCTATGTTGTTATGAAAGAGCTTTTCTGTGCATTGTAAATTCTTGTCAGTTTCTTTAGTTTCAGGCAATGATAAAATTAATTAAATTCAACTTTTCTTGCACAACATACTGAATATGAACCACATATATTATAAAGTCCAAAACACACCTCAAAACAAAATCAGAGAATATTCTCAAGAATAGACAGAACGAATAGAGCACTGGTTTTTCTAACACTCCTTAATTGATGATACACAGGGACAAAACTAAGTATTTCTGATGCAGTTGCAAGCTGGTCTCCCTAAAATAACAATTTTAGCTGCCCAGTAAAAATTCTTTGTGTCCAACAACTGACTGCACATAAAATATTTAAAATTCCAGTAGCCAGCTGAGAGAATGTCCGAAAATTTTCATGGGATCAGCAGGCCTAATTTTCGTGGTCTTGATCTACTAGGCCCCTGTTAAAGTTTCATCACTGATACATGGGGCCCAGCAATTGACTTTGCACATGAAATATTTAAAATTCCAGTAGCCAGCTGAGTGAATGTCAGAAAATTTTCATGGGATCAGCAGGCATAATTTTCGTGGTCTTGATCTACTAGGCCCCTGTTAAAGTTTCATCGCTGATACATGGGGCCCAGCAATTGACTTTGCACATGAACTATTTAAAATTCCAGTAGCCAGCTGAGAGAATGTTAAAAATTTTCATGGGCCCAGCAGGCCTAATTTTAGTGGTCTTTGTCTACTAGGTCCCTGTTAATTTTTATATCTGATACACAACACATACTGACCTGTACATTGTAAATCTTGGACATATCTAGAGCATGAAATGTGTAGTTCTGGAAAGACGTGTCATTGTGTGCCATCTGGTCCGGGAACTTGGACTCGTACCATTTTACTCGGTACATTTCTACATCTTCTTTGACGTGTGGAGCTAAGTCCCAGGCCAAGACAACCATGCCAGTCGATGTCTTCTGTATGATGCGAAGGTTATCAATGATGGCCAGACTACTCTCAGTTCTCACTGTAGTACTATCAGACTGAGGTGGTTTCTTACTAGTCAGTGTTACACCATTGTGTGCAAATACTGTTATTGTGTATTCTGTACTGGAGGTCAGACCAAATATTGTCACACTGTCAACAAATAATCAAAAATAGTTTGAAAAAAAAAAAAAAAAAAAAAAAAGATTAAACATGCCACTTTCAACTATATTTCAATTATATCATGGGCAGTCAGTTTTATTGGTGGAGGAAACAGGAGTACCCGGAGAAAACCACTGACATGTCGCAAGTCACTGACAAATTTTATCACATAATGTTGTATCGAATACACCTCGCCATGAACAGGGTTCCAACTCACAACTTTAGTAAATCAAAAATAAATTATTAAGCTTTCATACATTGTCTATTAAGTAAAAGGTAGCTTAATTTTCTACTAGTATGAACAACGCCTACAAGTATTACATGTATCTGTCTTAATGTATTTGATCCATGGTCGGATAAAACCAAAGACAAGTTGGAATTATAACAAAACAGACAAGTTCTTTTTCTGACACATTCATCATTTTCTTATTCTTTTTACTTCAAAATATGATACAATGCCTCCTTTTCTTGTGCCCATTATTCATTTTTTATTCTTTTTACTTCAAAATATGATACAATGCCTCCTTTTCTTGTGCCCATTATTCATTTTTTATTCTTTTTACTTCAAAATATGATACAATGCCTCCTTTTCTTGTGCCCATTATTCATTTTTTATTCTTTTTACTTCAAAATATGATACAATGCCTCCTTTTCTTGTGCCCATTATTCATTTTTTATTCTTTTCTTTTTTCTTGATGAATCAAAATTTTTATTCAAATTTCATTAAATTTCCTCACCCTCCCGTCTAAAGGATTGATTTTTCTAAGGGGTTTTACACCAAGATGATTTATAACGTGTCTTTATGCGGTCTTTTATATCTTTTTACGAAGCTCAACTTGTGACAAAAGTCTAATTCCCTTAAGAGAATTCCAATCCACACTCTAAAAATAATTGCCTTCAACTCGTTATTTTTCAAAACTGAAGCCCTGTTTGAATTTTTTTTAACTAGATCCAGAGATTAATATGTTATGAGCTTATCGATGATCTGGTGTATTGTCTGATCTTGTTAAATGAAAATCTAGGTCAAATCATGTCATACAGATGTACATCCATTATTGTTTCTTGCAGAATGATTGTACAACAACGCATCCATTTTTACAGGTGCTGTAATTGTGCTATGTTTGAACAGATATTGTCTATGAAAACAAATTCTCACTAAATGGAGATTTTATTCTACAAAAAAACAAGGAAAAAACTTCTGTAACTAGAGGCTCAGTGGGCTGAGCCTGTGTCACTGACCTTTCATTCTGCTTTGAGGAAACTTAATACAGAGCCTTCCATGGGTGCTTCCCACCAAGTTTCGGTTCATTTGGCCAAGCAGTTTCAGAGAAGAAGATTTTTAGAAATCAACCAACCAGAAACAAGAATTGCCTATGGCAGCCATGTTTGTTAACAGATTGGGATGAAATTAGCAATCTTTATAGAGGACCTTCCACAGATGCTTCCTACCAAGTTTCGGTTCAATTGGCAGGGAAAAAGATTTGTAGAAATCGACCAATCTGAAACAAGAATTGCCTGTGGCAGCCATGCTTGCAAACGAATCGGGACGAAATGAGCAATCTTTATAGAGGACCTTCCATAGATGCTTCCTACCAAGTTTCGGTTCATTTGGGAAAGCGGTTTCAGAGGAGAAGATTTTTTTAGAAATCAACCAATCAAAAACAAGAATGGCCTGTGGCAGCCATGTTTGTTAACGGATCGGAACTAAATGAGCAACCTATATAGAGGACCTTCCAAGGATAATTCCTACCAAGTTTTGATTCATTTGGCCAGGCGGTTTCAGAGGAGAAGATGTTTTAGAAATCAACCAATCAAAAACAAGAATGGCCAGTGGCAGCCATGTTTGTTAACGGATCGGAACTAAATGAGCAACCTGTATAGAGGACATTCCAAGGATAATTCCTACCAAGTTTTGATTCATTTGGCCAGGCGGTTTCAGAGGAGAAGATTTTTTAGAAATCAACCAATCAGAAATAAGAATGGCCTGTGGCGGCCATGTTTGTTAACGGATCGGGACGAAATGAGCAATCGTCATGGAGGACCTTCCATAGATGCTTCCTACCAAGTTTCGGTTCATTTGGCCTAGCGGTTTCAGAGGAGAAGATGTTTTAAATCGGCCAATCAGAAACTAGAATTGCCTGTGGCGGCCATGTTTGTTAATGGATCGGGACAAAATGAGCAATCTTTATAAAGGACCTTCCATAGATACTTCCTACCAAGTTTCAGTTCATTTGGCCGAGGGTTTTCAGAGGAGAAGAATTAAAATGTGAAAAGTTAACGGACGACGAACGCCAAGTGATGGCAAAAGCTCACATTGCCTTTGGTAAGGTGAGCTAAAAATGAAAAACATGGCAATATAAAGCAGGCGTAAAAGCCAGATTTTTTAGCTAGAGTGTGCACATTTTGTAGACAGGGAATCTAAATAAAACAATACAAACCTTGTAACACTGATATTATCCTTCCCAGGACTATACTGTACACTAGAATCACACTTGTCACATTCTATACGGTAATACACGTCTTTACGACCACCATTATACCGTGGTGGCAGCCATCTTAGTTCAATTCTATTGTTTGTCTTCCCTACTTCTCTCACATTTTGTGGAGCCGATGGAGGTTCTAAAAATAGAAGAAATCAAGATTCTAAAAATAGAAATCATCAATATTCTAAAAATTGAAGAAATCAAGATTCTAAAAATAGAAGTATCAGTAATCAACGTTCTAAAAAAAGAAGTAATCAAGCAAACTGATTAGAAATTACAATATACATTGTGCTATTTTACCCATATAACATGTATAATGTATGGTCTGTAAACTTGTTCCAGTCATGAATATAGCTGAAATACTGCTCAGTTGCATTGACGTTCAACAACAATCAATCAATCGAAATGTAGCAGTGTCTAGTATTGTGTCAATATATTATTTTCATTTCTAACTGATTGAGAATCCTCCTCATTCATTTTCCATTATTCTATTTTTAGAATGGAATGTACCTTGCATACATCTTGATTAATGTGTCTCTCTGAACACAGATGTTGAACAGAAATGTTTTGATGTCAAAAATATTCTGAGGTCAAAAACAGGACTACTTAAAAATTCTATTAACATATAATATTAATAATGCACTATAACCCTGTTGATGTTTGAAGACATAGATTGTCAACAGAAATGGCTATTAAAACAATGATTCAAGATATATAATAAATTTATACTGCTCAGGCTCAAAAAAAAATATGTGTTTTTACGGTCACCCGACCGACCCTAATTTTTGCTAGCAACCCTATGAATTTTTACACAGAATTCGGATAACCATTTTTGTTGTTTAACCAGCAGCAATGCTTTATTTATTCAACTGCTAGCTTTTTGTCGAAATTGAGAGCAAAGAAGGTAGAAAAACTGCATAATTCGTCATAAAACAGCTTCAATAAATGATGGCTTACCGGAAATTTCGAAAATGAAATATTAGAATCGGATTCCGGAACCGGGAACGACTATTTCCGGTTTCGTCGATCATAAAAAAAAAATTAAAAAAAAATTTAATCCCGACCGACCGACCCTAGATTTTTTTGACATGTGACAGTAAACACACATTTTATTTTTTTTGGCCTTATCACCTTGGAAGTTAGTAATCAAAATTGTGTATTGCAGTGGGCATAGTTTGCCCTGCCAGTGTTAAACATACACCAATCTATTTCACATAGCCGAACCTTAAATTTAGGGTTAGGGTGTTTAACGCCACTTTCAACAATATTTCATGGCGAATACTCGGAGAAAACCACTGACTTGTCGTAAGTCACTGACAAACTTCATCACATAATGTTGTATTGAGTACACCTAGCATGAACTTGATTCAAATTCACAACTTTAGTGGTGATAGGCACTGATTGCATAGATAGTTATAAATCCAACTACCTTATGATCACGACCACAACGGTCCCTTAACTTAAACTTATCATTGGAATTTAAAATAAAGTGAGCAGCTTCAAGTTATGTGCTTTTTAAATTTTCTACAAATTATGAAATATGGTTTTTAAAATGGAAGCTGTCAATTTTGTTTGTTTGTATTTTAACTTAAAATATACAACCAAGTACATTTCTACCGGTTTATGTCTAATTAACTGTTAGAGAAATTCCTGTCATTTTAAAAATATAGAGAAATTTAAACATTAAAATTAAATATTAACATAAACAGCTTCAATTATTGTTATTTTCTCGACATCTTTTTGAAATCAAAATTGGAATAATTATTTAATTTTAGAGGTTTCAAATTTGTTAAGCTAGCAATGCCATACAACGATCAAACAATACATCTTGCATTTAAGCTGTTCAGCTCTTTACATTGGGAATAAAAGGCTTTCTCTGTGACAAGAAAATCTTAGTAAGAAGCAAAATTATCGATTTTTGGCGAGATATAATATCAATTCAAAATTTAATAGGATTTAATTAGAATATTGATGCACAGTGACATTTGCGAATAAGGCAAGAAGCCGTTATTTTTCTAATTTTCATTCGCACGTCTCGGAGAAAAAAAAATGAACAAAAAACCATAAATTTTTTATATAAAGGAAATTTCTTTAACAACTTAATTGTACATGATTCATGCTAGAGAGCGTTTTTTCTTCTTCTTTTAAATTACCCTGGTATGTCTAAAGAACGAACGACTTCTTTAAGTACATCAAACAACAATGTACAAAAGTAAATAGAAATAAATGGAAATTCACCTCCGACCCTCTGCCATTCACGTAATTAAACATAAAATATTTATGATTACACATTGCGATAGAAATACGAGATTGTACAATGGCGGGTTGTCACAAAATTGAAAACAACAATTATGATGATTTGATCTAACGATTATTTTCTATTCATTACTGCAAAAGGTAGGATCCGTTCTTTATGACCTGGTCCCCTGTTCTTGATTGTATTATTCCTACAGGTGGTCAATATATATATCATGGTTGGCTCATCAAAGCAGCCTGTTTTCATGCCATTAAATCAAGTTGATATTCAAATTAAATAATTCAAAGATCACCCATTTAATAACCTGTCAATGAATTGAAAGACAGGTAGGGACAATTTAAACTCAGGAGCAACATATGATCGGATAAATGTTAGATCTACAATGATGATTCCTATTCAATTTTTTCTACCTGTTGAAGGCTCACACTCAAATTATTCTACCGATAAAAAAAAATGGGAAACCAATTTAGAATTTAATAAATGCCATGTTATTACTCTGCAAGATAAAAATCTAGAAAATGTCTTTGATGAGAATATATATGGGATATGTAATCCAACGATTTTTATGTACCTGTCCAAGTATCAGCATATACCCGGTATAACATACATAATGTACACGTTTCCTTACAATTACAGTAATTGTCAAAAGAACAATAATTTCTATAGCATGCATATTATTTCTTGTTCATATGACAATTAAATCGTGGACATTTTATTTTTTATTCTAATAAACCAAACCACCCTCAAGTTTTTATTTTCTAAATATAGAGAAATCAGATATTGCATTGTGCACTGTGATAATAAGAATTACAATAGGTTATTTTACAATATACAATTTCTTGCAAAGATTATCAAAAAAATTTTGTTGGATAGATCACTTAACTCGTCATATCATATTTTTTTAAGCACTGTGACTGGATAAAATTTACCAGGGTGCAGGCGTACTAATAGTAACAAAAAGGGCTTTGTCACTTTCTTTTACATTCCAATAAAATATAGTGAATGTTTTTTTACAATGCATTAAATTCTGAAAAATTTCCTCCACCATTAAAACTGACTGCCACAATATAACTGAAATATTTTTAAAAGTTGTGTTAAACACCATAACCCTAACCCTGAAAAAATAGCTGTTTACAAAAATAGACGAACAAACATTTAAATCATACATACGTGTACATGCTGTAGTTTTAGCATCAGTAGAACTTCGGTAAAACCCCTCGTCACACGTGCACTCTATAGAATGAGGTACGTTGGAGTAACTGTGTTCTGGACACAAGTAACAGTTTGAGTTCCCACCAGCTGGCTTATAATACCCAACGTTACATGCTGCAAAATACAAACAAATATCATTATTAAAGTATATGATTCACTGTTTTTGTGTAAAAGTACATTTGTAGTCTGTAAGATTCTTCGTCCTACATCTAAAGGAGAGAAAACTTTATCAAATAAACTGTACATACATGTAGCAAAAATTCTCTCAGCTCTTCTGGGCGAGTTCAGGCATTATGACAATAAAACTTTATAGAGTTAAGTGTTTTGTACTCATAATTCAAAATTGTGCTCTCACACAGTGGTGTTTTATCAGATATGACGATATGATGGGATATTTTTCGAGTAATACGAGTACAAATTTTTGAGAGTTTTATGATCACAAGACCTGGACTCATTACTTGTGTTTGCGACTCACCATGTTTTACAATAAATAACAAAGAATGCGCTACCGGTACTAGATTGATGTTTGGTGTGGAACTTGTCAAAATTTTATCGTACAAGGATCTCTGTGTGTCTGATAAATTCAAACTACTCATACACATGTATGATTTTATTTCAATGAGAGATGAACCAATAATATTACAGATTTTGATACATGTATACAATGTAACAGCTCTATGTCCATCTCATTTTTTAAATGAAAGTCAAAGAACAATGTGGATCTCATTTTGATTGATTATTCAAAAATAGCCCCCCCCCTCTCTCCCCCCCAAAAAAAAAAATTAAACAAAACAAAACAAAAAACAAAATTTCTGTTTTTTTTCAGTTGAAAATAGAAACAAGGGAAATTGGGCTGGTTCTACAACATTTCTTTACAATAAAATTCCATATGAATCACAGTAAACAGTGACAGACAAGGCCAACAAAAAAAAACCAATATTTTTCACAGCATGTATACACTTCTAAGGCAGTCACAATGAAGAACAGCACTTGATTGAAACATATCGCTGAGTGCATGGCATGTCGTTGAACTGCTGCACAAACAACTCAAGAAAAGAATAAACAAACAGAAAACAAATACAGATAGAAGTCTATAGTAAGTAGTTGTACCGCAATTGTCCATGCATAGTAGCATTACAATCTGTCTAATCCGACGCACCAATGGACCAGGGAAATGTGTGGGATTGTACAGGATGTCGGAATACTCAGGTTTTATTTTAGTTAACTGAAGTACTTTGGGACCATAAAGTTTTGTTCGGATGTCACAGGATGTCGGAAAACTCCAGGTGTCAGATTACAAAAGTTCCACTGTATATATAATATGGACCATTTCTATGGGTTGTTTTAATAACTGATTCTAATTGAGGTACAGTGAGGGTAAATATTTCATGTAAAACCTATTTTTTATATCTCCTATGTTACTTTTTGGTCAATTGTCATAAAATTTCTTTGACAAAACAATTTTTGAGTTGTTTTTTTTGTGAGTGAAAATTTTAGCAATATTGTTTATGAAATGACTTCTGTAGAATTTTTTGAAAATTTTTCGTTTTTGTATAAATATACAAGGCAAAAATTGGAAATGACGAACAATTACATCATATATCACTCTCTGTACAGCATGCCCACAGGTTTTTTCATCTGGGGGTACATGTACCCTTTTACCTTCATTTTTGGGGGTACATCCAAATTTTTGGGGGTACAAAGAAAATGAACTGCATTTTCTCCATGCAAGGTCGTGCACCATGCTGTTTTTGTAAATATTACGCAGAGTTCTGTCTGACCCATGGCCTTTGTGTCTGTCCCACCATTTTTTTGTAATATTGTATATAACCTGTCAAATTTTGTTTTTTATACAGAACTGAATGCAAGATTACCTATATATAGTCATGATCATTAAACAACTCAATTAAATGTTTTTCTGTATGCATATTTTTATCTAAAAAGATAAGGCAGATATGGCCAACAATCTGTATCTAATGGTCCGATCACGTTCCGAATATTATACATCAATGTCAGTTTCCGGTTTACCTACATTTTTAATTTCAGTTAAGAATATGAATCTGTTGTCATCTTCAATATATAAGCATCTCAAAACATATTTAATTAAACACAAACAATCTTTGATACTTGGGGAGTGTGGAAGTCAACTTATTTCTGTGCTCAGTAATATATTTCAGTTTTAATGTTCCACGTTTTGCAGGTGCTCGTTCCTACTAAAAGGATGTTTACATTTACGTATAGGAGTTTCGATTACAAATAGGAACGTGTGTGTCGGTCTGACAGAATAAATAAACACATTTCAAGTCTCTGACATTTTAATAAAACTGAAAACGGAAATTAATACAATTGGCAGTGGAAACTGGGAGTGAATAAATTTCAATCGTCAACTGGACGACCACAAAGTAATATTTTCGTGACGGACATTGGGACAGACACGGTTCATTAATTAATCGGACCGACCGTTATTCTGCCGGTCCGACGATTTTCGCCAACTCTGAATACAGGTTTTAACAGTAGCACTGAGTTCTTATGATTGGACAATTAAAAAATAAGGAGCCAATAGAATTGGGCGATCTATAAATCATATCATCTCACTTAAAATATGCAAGGAACGCTCCGATTGGATAATATTACCGAAATTAACTAATCAGAACAACTCTATTATATGTACTTTGAAGTGAATTGTAAACAAAAGGTAATTTTTATACAGTGCTCGCAACGGGTTCTCTACGTGCACGCACGTAGGGTTCTTTCAATTATACGTGCATGATTTTTATTCTACGTGAAACACGTACTACAGTACGTGAATGGGCATGCTGTCTGTATATAACCTCTTTAGATTTCCCATGTTCACATGATAATAATACAGTCAAACCTGTCTAAACAGAATTATTTGAATACTGTATAAACTTATTATTATTTAACTAAAAATAAGTCACAATGTAGAAATGTTTGTTAATTTAACCTGGATAAACTGAACACCTGTCTATTCTGAACATAAAATTGGTCCCATGGAGGTTTGGTTTAGACAGGTTTCACAGTACATGTAAGAAAAAGTGAGTGCTATACATTACTCATTATGGTAAAAGTTGTGGAATTACAATTACAAACCATATAGTGGTTCAGTTTAGACATGTGTCACTGTACATATGAAAAAAGTGACTGCTATACAATGCTGATTATGGTAAATATTTTGGAAAGAGACCAAACAAGTCACAATTACAAAGCAATATTTTAGGACTTACACACGACAGTCAATCATTCACTGATTGTCAAATAATAGATTCGCCCCTTCAGACATAAGAATAACGATCTTGCATGGGATTTACTTCAAAATAGTTTAAATCTCTAAATAAACAAGTGAAAACTAAAGAATATCTTACTTGTCTTGGTAACGTCATGATTTATAATATTTGTGTAAAATTAAATCTTAATTTCTACTTTATTTTTAAAGGACTCTAGGAATTTCGGTCTGGTAAAAAAATTATTATTAAGGATATCTACAAACACATTATTAGGTTTTCCATACATTGAATCTCAGACTGATTCAATTTCTTTTTCAAACAGAAACAAAGAGATGACATTTTTTTTTCGTTGCAATTAATAATAATTCTTATAATATTAATATTTAAGAATACATTATTATAAATAAAATTAAAAATACAGTGAAACATGTTTAATCTGAACACTGCATAAAATGGAATCAAGTATAAACCTAGTCTTCGAAATTAGACTTTTGAATTTACTGGCCCGAAAACTTCAAAATTAGAATATTTATATAGATTCTATTGAAAAAATTTGGCAAAAGTCACTGGTCCGAATCAATTTTTAATGGCCGTGGGCCACCGGACTACTGCTAAAGTCAATGACTGAACCTAACTTCATTTAAAGCCCCTATGTCTGAAATCTATGTTAATTTAACCTGCATAAACCAAACATCTGCCTGTTCCGAGCAGAAAAACTGGTCCCAACGACTTAGGCCTCGGTTTAGACAGGATTCACTGTAATATGGATATGACCAATTCATAGAGGGGTTTTGGTGTTTAACGCCACTTACAACAATATCTCAGTTATATCGTGGCGGTCAGTTTTATTGGTGGAGGAAACCAGAGTACCCGGGGAAAACCACCGACCTGTCACAATCCACTGAAAAACTTTATCACATAATGTTGCATCTAGTATACCTCACCATGAGTGGGATTAGAACTGACGTTAGTGGTAATATGCACTGATTGCATAGGTAGTTATAAATCCAACCACCACACCAAATTTATAGGACCTTTGGTAAGTTGTTTTATAACATACAGAAAATGGTAAACCACACAGGCTAGTAGGGTCATTACGGTTTTCACAGTTTTCCGGTTGTTGACTGATTTTGTCTGTTTATATACTTATGAGTTTTGACTTTCCTTTTGTAAGATTGTTCTGAGTTCGGTAATTTTGTTATTACCCTTATCTAAACTAACATTCATTCTATTTTTTCAGTACATCTTTTTAATAGTAAGATCATAAATTGATCTTTAGGAAATAATAAGTCATTTAGTCATTCAATACAAACTAATGACTTAAATATATGTACAACCAATAAATTACATCTGAACACATTTCTTCTAATGTACATATTGTCAAAATGGTTTCCTACCCTTTTATGGAAAATAAATGATCTATCACAATATTCCCCATTAAAAAGTGCATAATTTTAAATCAAACATAAAACGAAACCATAAATTCCAGCCTCTTTTAGTTAATACATACCTCAGTGCATTTTTTGCACAATTTTACAAGATGTATTGGTTTAATATGACAGTGTTATAATTTTAATGAGTGTTGATACAATAATTGCTTAAGGACTTGGATGTCTGGAAATAGAGTTAGAATGTGTGATAAAGTAATAAATCTTTTATTTTTAACTAAACGATGACACATCTTTCAGGAATTGTGCACATTTTTTGCATTGTTTATTTCTAATATATACTACAAGGTATGTTAAAATACAAATTAGACTATATCCACATTCTAAATTTATTTTTTCCCTTTATCATGCTCAAAAGCCACCCACCAGGTACATACAATGCTAAAAACTTCAGCTCAAATTTGATTGAAATTTCTGATAGGTGACTTTCATTTGAGCCTTTTTGCCATGTTCATGTACTTTTTTGTCTTTGGCAGGCAATAGGCTGCTTCATAATAAGTTGAAAATCAGGCAGAATGCTTTGATATTTTTTTAACATATTCAGTAATAACAAAAATTCCAAGTGTCACAACTTTATATTATGTACAGTTTTTATTAAATCAATCAAGAAGCCCGTGAGAGCACAGAATTACAGACATTTACATTTGTACAAATAGTCAGTGACTTGCGTCAGTTCGGTGGTTTTCTCCGTGTACACCGGTTTCCTCCATCAATAAAACTGACCGCCCTGATAAAACTGAAATATTGTTGAGAGTGGCATTAAAAACCATACATCAACCAAACCAAAATTGTAAGATTTTTCTAAATATGTATCAAAATACCCATCTTAAACAAAAAATCTCTTTACAGAAATTTAGACCCTAGTTTTTGCTTTCAAACCTACTGACATGGAAAAGTAAAAGATCTATAAGAAAATTTTGTTAAATAAAGCGATTTACATTAATCTCCTTTGCGGTTCAAATTATTTGGTCAATTACACCATTCCATCTCTCGTTATTTTAATAATCCCATTATTACCGTAAACCCCCCCCCCCCCCATTTTTGCGGCCATCATTTGATCACTTAGAGTTATATAAAAATATTACATTAATCACCTTTTTCCAACCTTCTTTTTATCCACCTTTGATCTTTTACCTACTCATTAACACCTGTCCACTCAGGTGAGTCAAAATGTGATTCTCTTTGATGAGTTAAGCTTATATTAGAATTGTATTTAATGTTGACACAATGTTAATTCAACTGCAGAAAAATCGTAAAAAAAGGAACATTTTATGTTAATTCACATTTGAATTTTTCGCATGACGGGAAAGATTTGAGTGATAAAGGAGATAAAACAAGGTAGCACGGTACAGATAATGTGATTCCGTCATTATTCATACAGTACTGTTCAATTATTAGCTCATTTCTGTGCACTTTCTATTGGTCTATCCTTCACAACTGCTACACAAAAAGGGGGGAGGATTTTAATCCTATTATTTATAGAGCAATAGTATATTATGTTGTTCGCCTACGTTTGATGCTCTCGTTTTAATTAAATGATCAAAACCTTTTAACTTCTTCAATAACAACAAAATCGAAGAAACACTGCAATATCTTCACTACAACAATTAAGTTTTCATTATTTTAACATCATCTTCAGATTAAATATTCTATTTGAATCTTTCATCCATTAACGCACATAGCATGTGCGATGGTTGCCAGTCCCGTTTTATGGTCCAAGATCAAGGCTTCGTATATTACCAAGAAATGAAACTCAATAAATTTCACAACTCCGTGGAGTATTAAAAAGTCGAAATAGTAATCAAATATGATTTTAAGAGTCGACTTACGTCAATTAAACTATTTCGCTCAAAATGATCATGTAATGCTAATGAAATCACGAAAGTCAGAGACAATGTTCACAAGAAATTGTGAGTTAGATAATATTTTAAGAGAAAACTTAGTTAAATAAAAGGATTCTCTGACTACTATATATAGGAAATGCTATCACATAATAGGAATATCTAATTTAATTATACACGAAGCAATGAAAATGT
The DNA here is from genome assembly GCA_963680875.1 of Bathymodiolus brooksi. Classification (NCBI taxonomy): domain Eukaryota; kingdom Metazoa; phylum Mollusca; class Bivalvia; order Mytilida; family Modiolidae; genus Bathymodiolus; species Bathymodiolus brooksi. The sequence continues at coordinate 23,786,711 of OY804590.1, read as the reverse complement.
TCTTTTTTGTTTTAATTATTACTGAAAGTGCAGGAGAAAGGAAAACTTATCACTAGTACTGTAGCTTTAATCACCCGTTGCTGGATATAATTCAATGTATGGGGGGGGGGGAGAGTTAGAGGCACCGACAAAGTTATTCAAATAACATTGTATCGAGTGCATCCCTCCTGAGCAGGATTCGAACTCACAATGTTAGTGGTGATAGGCACCGATTGCATAGGTAGTTGTAAATCCAACTAACATACGATCACGGCCATGATTGCCCCCTCTTTGTCTTGGTGGTCCAAGGTAAGCAATCTCAACAAGAGAGTGTGATTAGTGTCTGTATCCCATTTCCATTCTCCGTCCCCAACCAAGTGTATTAGAACAAACATGACAACATGATTATTACCCCTTTATAGTCCCTACAAAGAGCATTAGCACCAAACAGACTTCTTAGGGGCTATTCTCCTAAATAGACCTCATTAAGAGAATTAAAACAAACTTAATTTCAAGTGATATTAATATCTCCCTTTATAGTCCCACTAAAGAACATTAGAACCAAGCAGACTTATTGGGGGGAGGGGGTATTTCCCTTAATAGTCCCCATTAAGAGAATTAGAACAAACTTGACATCATGTGACATCATTTCCCTTTACAGTCCCCCACAAAGAGCATTATAACCAAGCAGACTTATTGGGGAGTATTTCCCTTAATAGTTTTCATTAGAGAATGAGAACAAACTTGACTTCATGTGACATCCTTTCCCTTTATAGTCCCCACAAAGAGCATTAGAAACAAGCACACTTATTGGGGGGTATTTCCCTTACTGGTCCTCATACAGAGAATTAGAACAAAACTTGACTTCAAGTGATATTATCTCCCTTTATAGTCCCACTAAAGAACATTAGAACCAAGCAGACTTATTGGGGGGAGGGGGTATTTACCTTAATAGTTCCCATTAAGAGAATTAGAACAAACTTGACATCATGTGACATCATTTCCCTTTATAGTCCCCCACAAAGAGCATTATAACCAAGCAGACTTATTGGGGAGTATTTCCCTTAATAGTTTTCATTAAGAGAATTAGAACAAACTTGACTTCATGTGACATCATTTCCCTTTATAGTCCCCACAAAGAGCATTAGAAACAAGCAGACTTATTGGGGGGTATTTCCCTTACTGGTCCTCATACAGAGAATTAGAACAAAACTTGACTTCAAGTGATATTATCTCCCTTTATAGTCCCACTAAAGAACATTAGAACCAAGCAGACTTATCAGGGGTATTTCTCTTAATAGTCCTCAAAAAGAGAATTAGAACAAAATTGACTTCAAGTGTTATTATGTCCCTTTATAGCCCCCACAAAGAACATTAGAACCAAGCAGGCTTATTTGGGGGGGGGGGGGGGTATTTCCCTTAATAGCCCTCATTAATAGAATTAGAACAAACTTTAACTTCAAGTGATATTATCTATCTTTATAGTTCCCACAAAGAACATTAAAACAAAGCAGACTTATTGGGGGTATTTCCCTTAATATATATAGTCCCCATAAAGAGAATTAGAACAAACCTACATGTAACTTCAAGTGATATTATCTTCCATTATAATAGTCCCCACAAAGAGAGTCAGAATGTACAGGGCTTATCTATGTGTATATAAACACAATAGCATGTGCTACCAACATTAAAATGCATTATTACAACAGCTTACTGACTTCTTAAATGAAATATTTTACTTTTAATATCAAGAGAAACCTGCTTAAAAGCACTTAACATTTGACTCTTGAGAGTTTGCTGATCAAACGAGTTAAGTAAGGAAATTCCAAGTTACAATAAAACTTCTATCACCAAACAAAATCAAAAGGTAAAAATTTGAACAGCCTTATAGATGTTAATTTAATCTGATGTTGCTGGCCCATTATGTTTGTTTTATCAGCTGAAATTTCACAATAGGGAAAAAAATAATAAACCATCCCCGATATTTAAATTAAACATCGCCTCTGTTAACAAAAAATATTCTACACAATGACAAAGAAATTGAAAAAGTTGAGATTTTAATTGTTTAAAATGTCAGTAAAAAATGATGTCATTTTAACGAGGAGTATAATAGAGTATTATGTCAAACTTTCAAGCATAAAATCCTAATCCAATTTTAATTATTTTAACCAATGGTTGATCTATGCTTTTCACTGTTTACAAATTCAATTGTTTATTCAATTTACATCGTTTACAACCATAGGGTCACATTTCCTCCATTTGTTTTATTTATCCAAATCTTTTTTTTCCTAACAATGGATCAATCGAGGCAAGAAAATTTGATGTAAAAGATGAACTTTTCACTTTCTTAAATGGATTTCTCTCTACCACAAAACATCAATACAGCACAGTATTGTATTGTTACCAACAGAAAATTGTTTGTATGGAGGAACATGAATATTTTATTTCACGACATATTGGAATGGTGGAAATGCATGTTTTGGACACCTCTTATATAAAACAGCTGTTTTAAGTAGGGGGTTTTAAGTACGGTACATAGGTTTAAGACATTATTCAGTAAAATACATTCTATATATACACATACAGTAAGCTAAGTACAGTACATAGGTATAAGACATTACTGAGTAAAAGATATTCCTCATATATACAGTAAGTCCCAGGTCTTAGAAGGTCACATATACTCATTATTTTTGTGAAGACATAATTTCACTACATGTCTGTTTCATCAGCTAATATAATAACTTCATCTTCTTTATGACATAAAAGACGCATATTTCAAACCTTGTTTCCACGTTGGAGTGTCCATACATTTGCACATTTATTAAAAGATAGCATGTTGTCCTTAAAAAATCTTTCATTCCTCGCTTTCAATTTGCTTGATAAGAACGAGGTTATGACCTACAATGTCGTTGGGTTTATCCGATCTCCGGCAAATACTTCGTAAATTCTTCTGTTGAAAAAATCAAAATTTCATACACTTCAATTGGAATAGAACTGGTTAATTTCTCGTCCATCAAAAAATATCGTGAAAAATCTATATAGTAAAATATTTTAGATCCATTTCTACATAATCCTCTTAAAGACGAAATTGAGAAAAGGATATAAAAACTAATTCAAGAGTACCATGTATTCAACAATAAGAATTAGAATTGAAAAATATCGGCAAAATTCACATCAATTGCCTTCAACAATAACCTAAAATTCTACAAAATATCGACAAAAAAAGTAAATAGGATTTTATTTATGTTGTTCGTTTGGTATAACGATTGCCTCTTTTAATACGGTTGGTATTAGACTGCCAGGAATCTGTTTCATAAATCAAATCAAATTTCTTTGGAGAACGATCAAAATCTGTTAAATTTTCCAGTTAACTAACAGTATATCACATCTAAATCAGAAAATATAATTATCTTATTCCATCGCGTGATTTATCATTTGCAAGAATCTGTAGGAAAATGCAGAAGCAGAAATCCATCAACTTCCAATTGATTTCGTTGGATTGTGAATGTTGTGAACGTCCCCGGTATAAAAATAGGAGAAAATAATAAATTGAATGTTTCTTATTTATTTTCCAAATGAAGTTCTTTAATTTGATATGTACAAATTGAGTTATTTACAGATTGAGTAAAGAAATGTCAACTTTAAACAGGATCACACCGGAAAAGAAATGGATCACTCAAAATTTTCACATTAAAGACGGAATTAAAATGGTGTCGTGTATGGTTAATAAATATTTTCTGGAAAATAATTAATAGGCTATATTGCTCAAGTTTAATATGTCCAATAGATAGTTTGAGAACATGTGACCTTATACCTGTATGAGAAGCACTAACAATTTAATTGAAGGGCAACCCGATCACAAACCAATTTGTGGACAAATTAGGTCTAGATGACCTAATTCCAGCTTACTTCAATTTTAGTTTCCAATTCTGCAACAAATTATATTTCTGATTTCTTGAGAAGTATATGCATAGCTAATGACACTCAGGTCAGAATTAGGTGAATAGGTTAAAGTAAAACTAATTAAATGAGGATCATAAGCAAACTTCACAGCCCCTATGTGTGTTACTGTTAAGTTTTTTTATAGGGAAAAGTGGGCAGGTGGGGGTGGAAAGAGTCTTAATGTTTTTTCGTGTTTAGATCCAATCAACAAATTTCAACAAGATGCATTTATTTTCTGGAATAAGATTCAAATAAAATTTGTCCCAACTTAATATTGAGAGAATGATTCAGTATGCTTTTTGTTTTTCACTCATACAACACATTTTCTGCACATAATAAATATATGCTGTACAATTTGTTGAAACATAAAACAACAATATATTTATGCCGTATTATATAATTTTGCTAAAGAATTTATGATTCCCTTTTAAAATATGATCTTCGGTGTATAAAATTTTACCACTCTTATAATACCAAGTAATAGTCGGAATTTCTATGAAATGATTTTTCGCAGTCATTTCCGCATACAAATTCCAACGCAACCAAACACATCTGTAATCGTAGGGTTTCAATACACTTGAAAGTTAGTGCATCATTATGTTTTTTATGGTAAAATTTAAGCTTCAAGCTGACAAAACATGAAAGATGATCACAACATAGTGGGTTTATTGCTTGTTTATGGAACATTCAAAAGAATGGGTTCTTTGAAAGAAAGTACTAGCTGAGAAGTTTATCTAAATGTTTTTGACTCTCCAATCTCCATAAAATTTGTACCAAAAGTGTTCAGTTCATATAGCAGTATGGTAGTAAAACACTGGAAAAAAGTTGAAAATTAAATTGATGAAACTTTTTTCCAGTGTTACAAAAAATAATAAAGCAATTGTAGCCTTTTAATATCGGTCAATACATACAGATTAATACATGGGCATTTCCATATTGGCCTGGTTATCATCCCGAGACCCCCATATTGGCCCGAGACGGAGCCGAGGGCCAATATGGGTCGAGGGATGATAACCAGGCCAATATGGAAACGCCCATGTATTAAACTATTTATTACATACTTCCGACATCTAGAAGAGACACCCATATTGGCCCGGGCCAATATGGGCCTCGATAACCGGTTATTTTCCCGGGGTGTGAAAATATGGACAGTTTACTTCCGGTCATATTGGTCATACAAAAATGCCTTTATTTGAACTAAGTATGTAATAAATGGATTTATCGACCTGTTAAAAGTATATTGACCGAGGACAATTATTATTTTTTGATATTATTTTAACATCCTTATTGGTCAAGAAATAGTCACATGGTCTACCTTAAAAACATGTATTGACTTGAAAAATCACGTATTGACTTGGAAAAACATGTATTGACTTCGGGAAATTGATGGAATTAATCAAGTGCTGCCCGATTGCTGCTCAATATAAATCAGTTACAAAAACGTAACTTGATTGGTTTATATTCTCATCAACCATCCAATCAAAACATAGCCTTTTGATATCGGTCAATACATGGATTTATCGACCCATTAAAAGTATATTGACCTCTGACTTCGTCCTCAGTCAATATACATGATTTCTAAGTCAATACATGATTTTTCACGTCAATACATGTTTTTAAGGAAGACCATGTGACTATTTCTTGAACAATAAGGATGCTTAAATAATATCAAATAATAATAATATACAATTATAGCCTTTTGATGAGGTCAATACATGGATTTATGGACCTGTTAAAAGTACATGTATATTGACCGAGGACGAAGTCAGAGGTCAATATACTTTTAAAGGGTCGATAAATCCATGTATTGACCGATATCAAAAGACTACAATTGCTTTATTATTTTTTGTAACACTGGAAAAAAGTTGAAAATTTTGAAATTTTGAAATTTTATGCAATTTTTTAAAATTTTGAAATTTTTTAATTTTGTGGTAAATTTCAAAATATTTTGAAATTTTATGAATTTTTTTTAATTTGTCTTGAAATTTTTCAAGTCAATAAGTGTTTTTAAGGAAGACCATGTGACTATTTCTTGGCCAATAAGAATGTTTAAATAATATCAAATAATAATAATATACAATTATAGCCTTTTGATGAGGTCAATACATAGATTTATCGACCCGTTAAAACTATATTGACCTCTGACAATATACATGTACTTTTAACGGGTCGATAAATCCATGTAAAAGGCTATAATTGTATATTATTATACAGATAGGTGTGAATTATGGGGATTTATCCGTGAAATAAATTCCGGTATTTTCACATGTGAAAATATAAGTTTTTTCCCACTGGAACTACTTTTACATAACTATAAGTGTAGTGGTTACATCCCTTGTTGTGTTACAGTGAATACACATACGATTGTAAACTGAAAAAATTCCACGAAATGTCATTGATGACTATGGCACATAACCAACATGAAGTCATTCACGTCATATGAATGACATCATTGACGTCATATGAAGACTTCCAGCTTGAAACGTAAAGATTATACGTTATTTGGCTTTGATCAAATTTAACTAAAATAAGTTTTCAAGGTAAGCATTTTAATTATTTTTGACATGTAGAATTTCACATTTTCAAGATGGCAGACCCTTCCAGCTGAACCCCCTTAGTATCATTGCTCGTAGATTCACATGCGTGGAATGAAATATACAAATAACAAAAATAATATATTAGAAATTTTGAAAGTCTATATAATAAACAGTATAACTAAATCATACATTTTGAATATCAAAATCTACGATTAGTTATACTATATTTATTAATTAAATCATTGATATCAATATCAATAGTACATTTCACCTCTTTATACTTAATTGAAATAGATAATAAGATTTCATGCTCTGCACTTTTGATTCATTGTCCAAATCAGCATGTTTTTTTTAATTATTTTGTTTATATATAAATATTTTTTTTGCATTCGAAAATGCACTTTTACATGGCTGATGAAAAAGTTAATGAATTTTGCTTCTACAATGTACATGTATGTGAAATCACAATATTTCTGCCCCTTTGCCAAAATTTTAGTCTTATTCACACCCATGAAGCACCCACATTACTAAATTTTATCTATATGGTTCGATATTCAATATATTTTAATTCGAGCTCATTGGTTGCTTGCATCTTTTTTGAATATCAAAATTTAAGATTGTAAAGCAGCACATTTACTTTGCGAAAGCTAAGAACCATGCGGTAGAATAGCAGGGAAAGTCCTCCTGTTTTTACCAACTGTTGCGAGTTCTGAGAAATGTCGCTCCTCTAAGATACTTAGCAGACAAAAGGATCTAGATATTCTCACAAAAAATATCAAAGAATAAACTCATCCAAGCAGGGGAAATTAACGCTATTTTGGGGAAATTAATGCTATTTTTACAGATGTCGGTTTAATTCCGTTTCTAGGTAAATATTTACTTACTTATCTTTTCTTTGACATAATGTCTTTGTATTTTTGTAATAATGAGATTAACATCTTTAAAAATGTGATATAACTGTAATGAAGCAGAAAAATAAAAAACTGTTTCTATAGTTACGCTTTCATTTCATTTTCATCTTAAATCTTTTGAAATCCCCCTGGAGAAATTATTAACATACAAATATAAACATTCAAGATTAAAAAGACCTCAAGAGTTGATTTATAACTCATTACGATTCCAGATATACAGGTACATGTACAAGTATGCATACATGTAACCATCCTGTTTACAAAATTTTCCAAGTACATTGTACAATTATGAATACCTTCACTAGTCAATCAAAGGTTAAATTTCCCCAAACCCACTGTTCACATACCCTTGGGAGTGTTAGCCTCATTTTCATGGTTACACTATTTTAACTGGATGCAGCCAGTAATAATGACAACCAATCAAAATTTGTGTTATAAAAACAAGTCTAGTAGGGAAAATGTAAACATAAAATGGAACCATATACATGTAGGTTTTGTCATGAAGAACTGTCATGATAATGCGCTGTATTGTTTTGGTGGCCATACTGCATTCAATTGGGGGAAAAACAATTTTGGTACAATATTCGAATAATTTCTCACAATATAGTTTCTTTTCAAGTGAAGTTTTCTAGGTTGTTGTAAGTGCTTTATCATATTGTTTTTTCAATGTTAACATTGATTATATATAAATAGCAGGAAGCCCCTGTTATTTTACCTCTAAAATTAATTATAGACATCACATGTAATAAAATCAGTGATCACATATATCTATTATCTCCCCTTGATAGATTACCACCAGTGAAAGTTTGATCAGTTCCCCATTAATAAAATCTCCCCCTTAATTTGTAATTCTGACTTATCTGATTTAACTGTAGGACTTGCCTATTTACAAATGAAACACTCATTTTTTATGCCTCCATTCTTCATTTTATGATCCGAATTGGCACAAAATCCAATTACAAGCAACCTTTGACATGGAGATGATTTGGATTTGGTAACCCACATAGCGAAAAAAAAGTATGATTTATGAGCAGAAATAAAACTATAGTTTACTAAGTGTGCTTTGATGGAACACAGGAATATATATATATAAGGAGGGCTTGATGAGGGATTCTTGTTATATAGAATATGGCAGTATGGGAAAATCATGAAAATTAGTAATACATGTCTTATTCCAGGTAGAATTAAGGTAGTTTTTTCATAAAACTTAATAAAAGTTGAGGTTCACCATATTTTTAAAAGGGGAGGCGTGCGATTAACCAGACACATATTTGAAAGTGTACAAATCGTGCGAGAAAATTTTCCTGGTTTTGGAGATTTTTACGACTTGCAGGAAAAGCAATCTACCTAATGGAATAGCTGTGTCTGTCAGGAATTTAATTTATTGTTTTCCACTAGGAATGGTCCAATGAGTGATGTAACACAACAATTCTAGTATATATTGAAGATGATGTTGATGTCATTTCAAGGTCAAGATCAAGATCAAGATTAACATGTACACATGTAGGTTTTCTCACATTAAAACAGGATTTTTAAAAAGATTTTTTTTTAATAATTCCAAATTTAACTTTTATTTGAAAATATGAAAAGGTGGTATGCAGATTTAAGTAAGGCAGAGTTCACAAAATTTGCCAGTCTTGTCAGACATGACCAGCAAAATTTGGGACATGATTGGCATTGCGTAATAGAAAATTAATGAAGACTGACATTTTTTTCACTAGGACCTCCAAACCCATTTGCAATTTCGTGAACCTTGGTCAATACTACATGTACTACATTTTGGACAAGCAAAGGGGGGAGTGTTGGTTTTGTTTTACCAGATAATTAAAGACAAACGATGCAGGGCTGTTTGTACATGTATGGGCTATCACCATGGAGGCTGTCCTCCCGACCATATCCTTTCATGTAAAAAATGCAATCATTTTTTAATTCCTTATCTAAATTTAACTGGGATTTTAATCTACATGTACATGTATAATCAATTGGATAAATCCATACACTTGATGTAAAAATACAAACAAAATTGTAGATATGAAAACTGGAGTTTTAAAAATCCAATATTTATCTGTGAAACAAAAAAACTTCAATCCAATCATGGGTATATGTAGTTTAAAACAACCACCAAATATTGACTCTAGGATAAAAAATATCAGTCTAAACAACTGTTCAAATTGTAATACACTTCACATGCAACCATGGTATAAAATTTCTACTATTTGAATTCTTAATTCAAGATTTTATTGGAAAGAGCACAACAGAGGCGTGATCCAAACTACAAACATACAGTTTTTGGTCTTTAGACAGATCTTCATGATAGGAAGATCAAAGAATGGGTCGTAAAACTGCCATGACTGCACATTCTGATAACAACCCCCCTGGGATATAAAACATATGAACATTTAAATCCATATCTTTAAAAAAAAATAACATAACAAGATTTACCTGCTTTGTTTCAGATTTTAAGATAAATCCACAAAATTTGTACTTTCTGTTCAACAAAATAAAAAAACTAACCCTACCGACCCTGATATTTAGTGCCTTCTCAAAAGTTTATATTGCCATGTTTGGATAAGCACTGTTAAAGTCATATCCTTGTCTGTATTACCATGTTAAAGTCATATCCTTGTCTGTATTACCATGGTAAAGTCATATTCTTGTCTGTATTACCATGGTAAAGTCATATCCTTGTCTGTATTACCATGGTAAAGTCATATCCTTGTCTGTATTACCATGTTAAAGTCATATCCTTGTCTGTATTACCATGTTAAAGTCATATCCTTGTCTGTATTACCATGTTAAAGTCATTTCCTTGTCTGTATTACCATGTTAAAGTCATATCCTTGTCTGTATTACCATGTTAAAGTCATATCCTTGTCTGTATTACCATGGTAAAGTCATATCATTGTCTGTATTACCATGTTAAAGTCATATCCTTGTCTGTATTACCATGGTAAAGTCATATCCTTGTCTGTATTACCATGTTAAAGTCATATCCTTGTCTGTATTACCATGTTAAAGTCATATCCTTGTCTGTATTACCATGTTAAAGTCATATCCTTGTCTGTATTACCATGGTAAAGTCATATCCTTGTCTGTATTACCATGGTAAAGTCATATCCTTGTCTGTATTACCATGTTAAAGTCATATCCTTGTCTGTATTACCATGGTAAAGTCATATCCTTGTCTGTATTACCATGTTAAAGTCATATCCTTGTCTGTATTACCATGGTAAAACATGTTGTATATATACATTTGTATATTTATTTCTTTCCTTTACCTAGGTACATGTATGTCCTATCATCTTCAAGAACTAAGTAACACTATCAGGGACTATGCTTTACTTTTTTTTGCTAGGTGCCAGTTGGGCTATTGGTATAAAGAGGGTTAGGGGCCCACGATAAAAGTTAGGCACCCAACTATATTTTTAGAATAAATTATTAAACTGTTTGATAGAATGAATGGTGACTGTGCAAATAATAGAATGCAGCACTTACAAGATTAAAAATTCCATTAGTAAGGAATTTTGCTATTAGGCCTAAATTAAAAAATTGTTTGTTTGCCATTCTCCGACCTGGGTAGGTAGGTAGGTATATTATTTTATTTTTCTGAACCAGACATACATTTTTTGTATGTTTAAAATATTAAGCATACAGTATGAATATACATGTACTGAGCATGCATGAAGCTAAATAGACATCCGTGCATGTTTCTGTTTTAGATTTAGATACATGAACCTTGCACTTTTTTGGGCTATATTGCATGTGTTATCGATACGAACTATGGAAAGACTACGAGAATTCCGAATATACCGGAAACTGGAACTTTACTAAAACACGGAATGGACTGGAACGAAAATTTCGGAAATAAAAAAAATTAATTAATTAAAAACGGCAATAAAATCTTTTGAGTCGCGCGTCTTTTTTTGGGTCGGTCGGCTGACGGCAAACAATCAATATTTTAATCTAGGCCTTACAGTGGAATCTGTCTAATCTGACACACCAAGGGACCAAAGAAATGTGTCGGATTGTCCAGAATGTCGGAAAACTCAGGTTTTCTTTTTAGTTAACAGAAATTTGCACAAATTTAACAAGAGAAGAAATGTTTGATTATGTAGGATGGCTTAGAATATTGGAAAGTTATGTAAAGGGATTTTATACAATGTAGATGAAAATACATTTAATATTTAATCTATACACAATTAATATATTTAGAATAATTTCATAATCTGATAAGATAATTTTGTCATTTACAAAGAAATTTTGCAAGCATAGAATCCCTATATTTTGAAACTGGGTGGGAACCCCTCCATTCTCAACATTACCGGAGACTGCAAATTCTGTGAAGCATTGCTTTAAAGTTGCAGATAGGTAAAGATGATGACAAAAAGGAATTGAAATATCCAAAATATATTAATTATGCTTCAAATGGGTACCAATATTATGGTGAATCAGGTCAAGACACCAATACAACACTCTTTTGAAAAAGTGTTGTATGAAAATTTGACATTTGAGATTCCTGCCTTGTGGTTTTTTAGAGTAGTCGAGGGATAAACAAAAATCGTAACAAGCCCCTGTGGTTGGATGTCATTTGAAGCTGTGCTAGGTAATAAAGAATTTGAATTTGTTGTTTCTGAAATGACACTGACAGTGGTAACAAGGCGTTAAACTTCTGTGGGACATGGTGTATTAGTACTAGTGTCAGTGACCGGTAGTGGGTCGGACTCACTTGTGAAGCACAAACAGTTTCACTAGTTTTAATAACGTCATTAACCTCATTGCTCTCAGGCAGTAAAAACTTTTTTAATCCAAAGGATGCAAGTTAGCTGTACTTGCTTCCATCATTATTTAGAATTATGCAACATCGTGACATTTTTATTTTTAACTTTAAAACTCAATTAGCAATAATTTGCGTATTCCGCTTCCCCAACTGTTTACCATTTTTAATTCCCAATGAATTAACAAAATATCAACCAATGTAAATCACAGGATATATTTACTATTTCTATATTAAATTTATTTCAATAAACATCTTTAATATAAAATTTATTCCAAATACTACAATTTCCGCTTTTGTTTTTCTTAATTTTTATCGCAGTCCGGTACATGCCACTTTCAACAAATCAAGCGACCCAATATACTGCACTGGTTCCCGGTATTTTGTGCATAATCAAAACAAACAGTAACCAGGTCATAAATTAGAAAATGTTCGACTTTTAATTTCATTTGAAAAAGCTTTCATTAACGATTTTAACGAACAATTTCATCACCAAAAAGAAGCTTTTTCACAAAACGCAATCGGGAAAATCACTAGTACCAAATAAATATTTTAGGTCGCCAGCTGGGCGATTGCTACTCGTAAAATAGGTTGCCCAATGGAAATTTTGGTCACATTGGCGACTGTTAATCTTTTTCCCTGCACTATATATACATACCAACACATTCAGTTCCATTCTTGCCAAAGTATCCAGCTATACATTGACATTTACCACTGCTGATGTACCATTCTCCGTTACTTTGACACAATAAAGTAGCTTTACTTTCTAACTGTGAGTGTGCCACACACACACCCTCTCTTTCCTCTAAAGCTTGTGGGCTACTCCCTGTTGGTGTTTCCAGGAAAAATGCATAATTCATCGTAATGTTGGGACACTTTATATAATAAACTTTGACGGAAATTATTGAAACACAAGCACCGGTGTCCTGAAAAGCCAGATAAATTCCTCGCAAGTTTTTTTCTAACGACACTTCACGATTTTCTAAATTTAATTTGATAGTCTCGCCATGCGTACCCTCGTATAAATAGTCTGCTGCAATTTTATCCACTGTTGCGTACGAGGTGTCATCCCAAGAAGGCATCATTTCATTAGCGATGTCTGAGTCGGCTTGGTAATAATATAAATGAAACGTCTCCTTACATTGTTGTAATGAACTAGGGTCTGAATGTCTAACACACTTTCTCATAGAAAACTCTACTTCTATATTTATACTGTTAGCTTGATCTCTGTCAATGAAGGGTGTCCTTAACCAGTTATTTACCCCCTTACTACTGACAGAACACGAGGCGTACACTCGTATGGGGGATCCATCTCTGGTGTAGCTTCCTTCTCTCCACTACAAAATAAAAATAGAAATATTTGTCAATACTAGTAACAGTAGCAGTAAAAATTGTCATCAGTAAATTACATATACTTATATATATAATTTTAACTCCAATAACAGTCATGACAATCAGATATGGTGAACCTTAGTTGCAGAACCGTAGCCCTTATGATTTTTGGTGGGGTTTTTTTGTGATCATAAGAGCTATCGTAGCTCTTGGGGTTTTTTTTGGTGATCACTAGATACTGTTCCGCAGCTACAGTGGAGCTTTGCTCCTATAAAGCTTGAACTTTTTTTTAATTTTATTGTGTCGATTTTTTTTTGATTTTTTTTAGAAATCACTTTTCAAATCCATTTCTTTAGTGGTTTTTTTTAAAGAATTATAAGAAATGTGATATATTTGCAGTATCTTGTACTTGTACCTACTTCACAATGTCTAAATACATGTATTTTGGAATCTAATAAAAGAGGGAATATCTTCTCTTAAGGTCATAAAACTTTTGAGTACTCAAAAAAACAAACAGTCAATCAGAACACTGTATCCAATACATAAAGTAACTGATTGGACAATTTTGGAGTAAGAGTATAAGGCATTAAACTCGTTTGAAAGTTTTATGCTTGTGAGGGTTAGCTAGATGAGTGTTCTGTGTTGTAGGGAATAGGGTTAGGGTGCTTAATGCCATTTTCAACAATATTTCAGTTATGTCATGGTGGTCAGTTTTATTGGTGGAGAAAACCATCGACCTGTCGCAAGTCACTGACAAATTTTATCACATAATATGTGTTCTGTGTTGTAAAGTTGTAGCTTTAGTGAAATACTAGACCATTATTGTTGAACTTTTCATCTACATTTTTTATCATTGTCTACTGAATCTAGTTATCTTATTAGTATGTACAAACCAAATCAAATTCAAATATTTCATTGGAAATTTGGCAAAATTTCTACATTTTATATAATCGGTACATAAATTTGGTATCGGTTTTTTTAATATCATTCTCCCCCTAGGCTACTTGGGTGATTCAGTACTACATTAAACAAAACAAATAACAATATTTTATTTCCAAATAATCAGTTTTTCGTCAAATCTGAAAAATACACATCGCCATCTGCAGGTAAAATTGATCCAATTAAAATCTAACAAATTGGAATGGGGTCTGTTTATTGTACAAAGTAACAGAAAGACAAACAAGTATAGAAATCATAGGTAAACATGAAATGAATCTACCTGTCTATATGGCTAGAGGACACCTGCTTACCTCACAGGTAAAAATTAGATATCAATCAGCTATTGGTCATTACTGGTTTGTTTACCTTACAGATTTGAGACTGGTATGGACAAACACAGCCCACATGATGACCACTGGCTGGTGATTTGTACTAGATTTCACAGTGAAATGGACAAGTATATAAAAACTGCCTTAAGCTGCTGATGATACAAGGTTAAGATACTTCCACATTTAGATTGAAACTAGAGATTGAAAGTGGAAAAATAATACACCAGAAAGTCAGGGTGCCATATAGATAACACTTTGTCAATATTTATGTTTCAAGATCAATGATTTTACTAATGGCTGCTTTCATTTTGATGTATACAGGTTCTCTCTGATCTTCCTTACCTGATGCTTGTATACTTGTACATCTATATATTATGTACGCAGGGTCAGTAAAAAAAGAAGCTTTACAAGGAATGAAAACTTTTAAAATAGTGAACTGCTTTGTATTTCGTCAACTTGACGATATCAACCATAAGAAAGTCAACAAATAGGAAACAGATTTAAAAAAAGCATTTGTTTGTTTCTGAATCCTATTGTAGAATTGCTATTGTTTTGTTTATATATGTCAGTTATACCAATAAAATATGTTTATACCAACAAATAATTTTTGGGGCATTAGTTTGATCTTTACAAGTTCTCTGTGATCTTTCGACACTGATGTTTGTAGACTTATATACATATTAACTAGTGAGTGAGGGATTGTCGTATTTCAGCTATATCATATTCAATGAGATGATGATGAGGTCCGCATTGTACTAGACCAACATACTTAATTGGATTTTTAGGTGCTAGTTCATTGAAACAACAGTCTGATACTAATGAGTGGTCAGTAGAAAAAAAAAGAGAAGTACTATTAGAGGGCATGAAATCTAAATAGTAAAATACTTTGTATTATATCAATCTGAAGATATCTACCTACCACAAGAAAGTTGACAACTAAATTGTTTGCCATTTCAAAACTGTGAACTGAATATTTTATTGCAAATGAGAATTGATATTGAAATTTCTATTTAGAATTTAAAATTTTATTTTGATTGATTGATTGATTGATCATTTGTTTTTTTAATATTAAATGAATTGTGAACGGGTGCCACCAGTGGAACAGAAACTGTTTACCCTTTCGGGAGAACCCACGTTCAACCCTGGTTTTAAGTAGGTTTTGAGTTCTTCAATCTTTAGTTTTCTCCACAGTGTTAATGTGGACCATTGTTTTATGTTGATTCTTTAATCTTTTATCATTTGGCCATTGTATTGTCTGTCCCGTCTATTTATCGCTTTTGCCTACAGTACCCCTTTGGTATTTTGCAAGTTTTTTCCATTCATTGTGACTAACACAAAATTTACAAAGTGTATCATGTATGGTTATTATATATATAGGAATCTACGAAGTTCAACTTCAAATAAAAGTGCAACAAATAATAAGTCGGATGGCATGTCGATCCAAAACCTCCGGGTTTTCAGCCATATTAACGCTTGCATGCTACAGTGTAGATAATGAAACACGCTAGATACCATAGTTTATCAATGCCTAATCAAATTAACGTTTTTTTACCTGCTTGAGCACAGAACTACATGAGAGAATAATGAAATGTTTACGACGCTATATATTTTTTATTTTCTAATGAAATAACCGTGAATTAAACTCATCGGAGGCACATCTAAGTTGTTGGTTCCATTGAGTGTTGCAACAATATATTACATAGACGGTTTTATAGTTTACACTGCAGCTATCAATAAAATCAATGCCAGAATTTATTGAAATTAAATTAAATATTCATTTCTTATTAAAGAGAATAGCCAAATAAAATAAAACAATTAAATAAGATTGAAGGCTCTAAAAATAATGAAAGTGAATTATTAACTAACTTGGATATACTCATAGAAGTAAAGATTGCATGATGTTCCCAGAAATTGAATTACGCAATACAACAGAGACAAAATTTTATGCCTTGGCCGTTTTTTCAAATAGAAACTTTATGCCTTTTCTATAATTAAACTTTAAAGAACAATCTTCACAGAGCTAACACAGCTAATTGTTATAAAATTATTATTCTCTCATAAGTAAGTGTAATAAAACAGTGACCTGTTTCAAAAGTCCAACACATGAATCCCTGTTACAATCCTCTATAATAGTCCTTTAGGAGCCCAACAAAACAAAAACAAAAATATTTTGGGACCAACCAAATATCTAGGCCTAACACATTTTAAAAATTCAAGTACATCTGAGTTACAATTTCTGAATAAGGCTGAGCCACTGGGGACAAATTTATGCAAAATAAGTCTACAAATGTTGTTTGGATGCTTAGAAGACAAGATTAGCTGTTGTTTCGCATCCGAGTTCACAAAATTTTTCAGTCCTGTTAGACATGACTAGCAAAATTTGGGTAGATTTTACTAAGGACTGACACAAGATTGGTATTTTACAATAGAAAATTAATGAAGACTGACATTCTTCTTCTTCTTCTTTGGTTATGGAAAACCATCAACGTACTGATGTTTACTTTCCGGCGCATGCCTGGTAAAATGTTTTCAAATTTATAAAAATTTTCGGAACATAGAAAATTAGTTTGATATAATTGTTATTATTATTTTTTAGTTTTACATTATCAGTTTTTACAATTTTTCTTTTAATTTTGGATTTTTACAATTTTTTTTTTAATTTTTCATTTTTCATTTATTAAGATAAAAACATGATTTCTGTTTATTTTATTCTGTGTGGATAAGTATCAAGGAGCACATTGTGAGGGAGTGCACCCTTGAAGGATTCTGTAGTGGTGTTTCTGGTTATGTCGAGGGATAATTTGTTCCATTCTTTAATGGTTTGACAAAAGAAAGAAAATAACTGTCTTTATTGCATTGGATTTGTCTGTAGGAGTCTTTTCGGGAAGATCTTGTCGTAGACTGGCTCTGAAGTAATATATTTTGTGTAGGGATAGCGATATTTTCATTTATTACTTTGTGAAACATTATGAGCCTAGTTCTTAGTCGGCGTTCTTGTAGAGTTTGCCAATTCATGGTGTTTAACATCTCAGATACACTGCTGGTGTTATGATGTCTGTTGCATGTATACCTGGCTGCCCGTCGCTGTACCTTTTCTAGCGAGTTGATGTTTTCGTTTGTGTGAGGATCCCAAACAGTGCAGCAGTATTCTAATTTGGGTTTTATTAGGGTTTGATATGCTCATTCTTTTATTGTTTGTTTTCACTAGGGCCATCAAACCCATATGCAATTTCATGAACCCTGTCACATCTTTTTAACTTTCTTCAGAACTCTTAAATTCTTATTCTGTGTTAATATATCTAATCCTCTTTTACTCAGAGTGAAAAAAGACATTTTTTATTCAAATTTATTGCTAAATGATTATCCCTCATATTTTGTTTTATTATAACACAGGACTGTTTGATAAATGAGTTTTACCTGATGTTAGCCAGTGAGAGAAATATTGCCTGTCTATTCAAACAACTATCCTAATCCCCTGTCTTCATAAACAAAGGCAAATCACAACTTAAAGGATTTAGAAAAAGATCCGATTATAGTACAAACAAACACGCGGTGAAAATCTCGATCATATAAAATATTACTACTGAGCCTTTTTTTTTTATTTTTTATCGCAGAGTAAATGTAATTTCTCTTAATATGTATAATATACATCAATCATTTTTAAATATCTTTTTTAATCCTTGTGTTCCTTTTCATCAACAAGAAATTGGAATTGCTACTTAATATTATTTACTGTATGTGTATATATATTGAGCCATAGGCATAGAGTTGCCACTTTATTTATCCTTTGTTTTCATGGTTGCTTTTTTTTTCACTCTATTTATAAAACTGTTGAAAAATAAAAAAATTTAAAAGATCCAAGAACAAAAAACAATGAAAAAAACCCAATAATATCATCAAGACTATTTTGAAGGTTTCAAATGAGAAAATTAGAGTAAGTCAGTAGGAAAAAAATAATCTATTTCATTATTTTTTTTTTTCAGCTTGGTTATTTTTTATTTTTATTTTTTATTTTCTTTGGGGGGGGGGAGGGGGGGAGGTCACCTACGTGTACATCCTTGATTTTTTTTCATTGCAAACAACATTCAAATTGACCAAAAAAAAAAAATAATAATAATAATATTGAATTACAATTTATCAAAAACCAATTTTAAATTTCAAAACTTGTTATGATAAGGAATTGAAGAAGGTCTTTGTTAAATCGTCTCCTGCAGGGCACATTCACAATGCCTCAATGGTCTAGAATATATAAAAAATTGTGTCAAAATCTATACCTCCAAAACAAGATAAACAATCCAATTTTTACTTTCATTCTTCCCAATATTTACCCAGGGATAAGTAAATGTGTATATAGATTTTAATGCTACGGTAATTACATGGGCCTGAATGAAAAGAGAATGTTACGATTCTTTGTCAACAAAATTACCTACTGTATAAAAGTGTTTATATAGTAACTGGTAATAGATCTATTTCAGTGGTATTTGATTGGTAGTTATATTTGAATATATTAAGGACATTTTTTTTAATCAATATCAATCGAATAACAGTCAGTGTTTCATTTTATAAAAATTTACTAACAACAGTGATCAATTTTCTTAAAAAAACATTTTTAAACAAAAAAAATTGGAAAATTACATATATTACATTTTCTAATGTATTATATACATGCCATGTGATCAAATTTTTTTAAATATTAGTTTGTCACAAAATTATATTAGTTTAAGGACTAAATATTTGAGTAATATGGTACTGAATACTGATTGGTGCAGATTTGATATACAAAAAAATAACACTTACAAATTATGTGTAAAGACCAAAATACTTGTGGTATACAAAGAATTTTCAGATTAAAGTTATGGATATTTCAGTTCTTTAAAATCCACCTGTGATGTAAATCTATTGTCTAAACTCTCCATTATTTTCAAGGAATGGAGAGTTATGAACAATGTGGACAGGGGCAGAGTTATTGTTCTCTTTGTACTTTAAATACTATACACAGACTTTTTTTTGTTACAAGATTAATAATTAATAAAATTAATAAAGTGCAATGGGTGGATTTTAAGTTGGAGAATGTCCTTGTATCTCTCCATTCCTTAAAAACAAAATTTAGCAATAAAACGTCTTTATTCATTCAACCATTAATCTGGAAAAATTCATGTAAATTATAATTTGCCAATGAAAAATCGACACTGTCGAACGATTTCCACATAAAAACAATGTTTGGTTCATCTTTACCTCCAGTTAAGAGGGCTCATGTCTTATTTACGTTATTTGTGTTTGTTTACATATACATCTAGTGGTGTCCAACACACATTGTGTTGTGTTTTTGTTTTGTTTGTCTTCATCTTGTTTCTCTGAATTATCCATTCTTGATCTCCCCATCAGTATTCTCTAATGTTTATTTAAATTGGATATCTATGTTGTACTCCTTGACTATGAAAAAAAAATCTACATAAATCATTTATATAAACCAAGGAAACAGATATCTTGGTCTTTTTACCAACAATACATTCGCTGGTCTATAGTAAGTTAACTTGATGAAATCTAACAACTTTGATTCAACCCAAGAGGATCCTGGTATGGCTCAAACACTGTTACCAATCAAAACAATGCTCAGAGGGTAATATAAAGTGAACAAATAAACTACTAGATCTTATTATTGCACTAGGTTCTGATATGATATAGTAAGTCGATAAAGAGAATTATTAGCACAATAATTGATATTTGTTTACCCCTTTTTTTCCCTAATGTCTATAATGGCTTAAAATGTATCAGATAATGTTTATATTTCCATAAGATATATCTGTTTATACAGTAATTGATAAGTGTATACCCCCCCCCCCCCCCTTTATACAGTAATTGATAAGTGTATACCCCCCCTTTTTGTAATGTCCATCGATCATGGTTTGAAAAGTATCAGCTGTGTTTTCACTTCTATCAGATATATTTGTTTATTATGACAACCCAAAAATCTAATTTTGCTTTAAAATTTATTTCTTAATTAGTTTAGTCTTATGTTTAGATTTTTGGTGTTTAATGCCACTTTCAACAATATATCAGTTAATATATCGCGACGGTTAGTTTTATGGGTTAGGGTTATGGTGTTTAATGCCACTTTCAACAATATTTCAGTTTTATCGGGGTGGTCAGTTTTATTGGTGGAGGAAACCAGAGTTCCCAGAGAAAATTAGAGTTGAATATTGTATTGACAAGTACATTTTCGTTTCTTGTTATGTATATTGTCAAAACATTGTATTTCGTCTGTTTTTAATAACATTGTACTATTACTTCCTTTACAATTGCACACTTCCTGACCTGGCATGAAATCATACTTTTACAGAGCAATTAATTAACTAACCAACAATAAACATATGCACTTTCTATAAATAAATACGCAAATCTGCAAAACTTTCCGAAAATTAAGGAATCTCTTTTTCAAATTACCACGTTTGTCTATTAGCCAATGTAAACAACATTACTGAAAATACATAATATTATGTACAAAAGAACAACAACTGGCATTCAATTACTTTTTTCAAACCTTTTATCTTTAAGTAATTTTATTTGCATATGCTAATGACCAGTAGAAAACAATATGGTGGGAGCCCATCAGACATAACCTAAATGTAAAACCTAACCGGGAATTATAGCTTTCCTGTCAACACCTCACAAATGAAATTCCCTTAATTTGTTGCTTGATTAAACCTTCTTGTTTCACTTATTTCTAGGTCTTGGGATCAAATGAATCGATTCTTTCTGAGGATTAATTCATTAAAATGACTCAATTCAATTTTGCTGCTTGTCTTGTCAGAGTTCATTCATCTATGCTATGATAGCATCGCAAACAGAATCAAGCTGGAGAAAAATTCAATTTTATGACAAAAATTCCAGCAAAATAAAACAATATTATGCAATGATGGAAATTCATTCCCCAATCTATCTTATTTTCTGAAACATGTAGATAAAAATGGTCTAAATGACAAAAAAATAGCATTTGTTTTGTTCTTGAGGGAAAATGAATCTATATTGATTATCCTTGTAATTCAATCAATGTCAGTGGTACTATGTTACATAGCATAAAAACTTGCTGCCTACAGCTAACAGTAAGCAAATACAGCATTTCAAGCTCAACTATTCCCTCACCCCCACCCCAAGAGAGGCCAGTTGTCTTAAAAAGCCATTTATTTTCAAAGAAGAAAAAACATTCTATTTTTCTAGTACATGTAATTCACTAAAACAACAGTCCACAAGAAGACATGTCCTTCCACTCTGACAAATTTAAACCCAAACTCTAATCCACCCAGTCTTTAATAAAAATGTTGACATCAAATTTAGTACCCACGATGCGTTACTGTAATACCCTTCATCAGGTATGCTGAAAAGCAAAGACTGGAAAGCCAAATAATTAAAAATTTTAGGAGCAAAAAAAACAAAGGATCTAAACAGGATAGCCATAATTGTCTAATGTCACCTATCTTACTCTGTAATGCTACATTTTTAACAAAAAAGGAGTAAATCAGATCCGACTCATATCCTACTCATAATCTTGAACATGCTCACCATAACACCAGACAGGTGATTAATGTTTTTTTCTGAAGACAACAGGAATTCCCACATTAATTTACAGGATAAAAGACTTTTCTACATAACATCATGTGATATAAGACATAGAATCTTGTAAAACATCCTTTTTAAACTCTCATTTTCAACAAAGGTCACAATAACAATGAAACTGAGGTCAGAACAAATCATCTTTTCAAACTCTGGTAAAGACTACTGTTTCTATCCCACAGAATCATATTTCAAACTTGAGCGATTTCACCTTAAATTGTGCAAGACAGACCAAGATAAGACTATAAAATGAAAGTATATTTAATTAATACATATTATCTGGGTTGAAACACCTTTTTATCAGACTACCGAGGTTTGGATCAATTTCTCTTTTATTATTACTGAACAATGTCTGTGTTCTTCTTTAACACTATTAATCTTAATAGTATTTAAACTGTTTTTTATTTTTCAAACAAATTCTCAGTGATTTTAAATTCTCTCTTGGTGGTCTGGATATTTCTAAGAAACACTGCATATTTTCTTTTGTCCTCTCAAGATACTTGTATTCACTACAACTACAAGTCCTTCAATTGTTATTTCTTTTTCTTTCTTATTTGCATAAAAAGTTTAAAGATACCAAAGGAGTATTTAGAAGCAGTAAACTTCAGGAAGTACAGACAAAACAATAGGCAAAAAGGCAAACGATAGATAGTAAATGAAACACTACCTACAAAGAAAACACAAAAATGGAGCAACACAAATTTTATTAAAGCATACAACAATAGTTCATAATCATACATGTATTAAATTTGCATTAATTTCTGATGACTTTATAAATAAATATTATGAATATTAATGGGTAATTATATATGACAAAGTCATTAAATATGAGGGAGAAAATTATGTAACAAAAAAAACCCATAAATGTTTCAAAACAATCTGTTTCCATATTAATAATTACACCCCTAAATAATGTTAGAGATCGTTAAATAGTTACTTAATGTTAATATAAAGAAGCTAAATCCCCAAATATTTCCTTAAATTCCAAATAGCAATATAAAATGAGTTTTCATTTCTTTTGATGTTTATCAATCTCCATAAATGTACATGTTGTTAAGTCGTTGAGGGGGGGGTAGGGATTTATTATTGTCACTTTCATTGTTTTCAGGTCATTGGGTGGGGTTGGGGATGAGGATTAATTATCGTTACTTTCATAATGTTTTCAGGTCGCTGGGTGGGAGTGGGGTTGTAGTTGGGGTTAATTATCATTACTTTCATAATGTCTTCAGGTTGATGGGTGGGGGTGAGGTTGGGGTTAATCATCATCACTTTCATAATGTTTTCACATCGTTGGGTGGAGGTGGAGGGTTAATTATCATCACTTTCATAATGTTTTCACATCGTTGGGTGGAGGTGGAGGGTTAATTATCATCACTTTCATAATGTTTTCACATCGTTGGGTGGAGGTGGAGGGTTAATTATCATCACTTTCATAATGTTTTCACATCGTTGGGTGGAGGTGGAGGGTTAATTATCATCACTTTCATAATTTTTTCAGAAATATTATGACTACCAGACCTAATGGGAGAGGAATGCATAAAGTTTGAGTTATAATGAACCAACTGGTGAAACCCTGACCATATATATGCCTGGTAACCGTAGCACTATCTTTGAGGTGGGTACCAGTGGCCTTAGGCTTGTGGTAGGTTATAAGACCTCTTGATATTACCCAACATGGGTGTCTGAACATTCCCTATATACATTATTACGGGTAATAAGACTTTGTTCATGTTTCAGACAAAAACACGTAACGTGCATGATAATCCCACCACATCAAAATTTTTCAAACAAAATCTCATGTGATGGATTGGTACAAATTTATATTGTAGCTACTTCTCTTTGTACTGGTATGTGACTGTTGTACATAAATTCATACATGCTTGTCATCTAAAGTATCTGCTAGATAAATGGGTTTGTTACTACACGTATATCACTACATGTACAAGTACACAATCGTGTAGTTAAACCTTAGAGTAGTTCAACCTTCGTCAGATACATTTTATTTCCAACAGTTACGTAAATAAATCGTGAGCTAAGACAAACAACAAAAATACCAGCAATCCTTTTCATCATATTTTAAATAAGGTTTTATAGTGCAAAAGGACGGTCCATGCTGTATGATAATACAATTAGTCAAACAAACACATCTAAAATACAACACGATAACAAAAACACCTGCTGCGGTCGAGTCTCGGTCGAGTCTCATCATGGGTGTAAATCTACCAACAACAATCCAAATAGCTTACTATGTGGACACAGAAGATCAATAAGATTGTCAATTATAAACAAATATTGAGATAAGGGACGTATGACTGTCACCGTTACCTATGACTGTCACCCCGTTACTATGACCTTGGATGATCCCGTGTGATGGTACCTCAACCTAATTAATCATTTTCTACCTTGGACATCAGACAAATTTGTTAAAATTAAAGATATATTATCTTCCCGATTGACTTGACAAATATTTGTATTGGAGCAGAAGTAATGTGAACAGGGGAGGTTATCTGTAAATTATCTCCCCTGTCAATTCTAAAATTTTTGCTAAGCACTTGCTTTTAACCTTTGTGTAGTCCAATTTAGGACAGTTTCTATTAATAGCATTATATTTTAAAGTCCAATACAAAAGACAATCAATAACATATGATGGTTTACGGTAACAAAAATATAATTTTTGTTTTTGAAGAAAAAGAAAAAAAATGCCTGTCTAGTGTCTACCTACATTTTTGTACCTTCCCACCCATTTCTCAAATTTTGGGAGTCTGTAAAAATCAAACTCTTTTGAAGGATGGCCTAATACAGTGGAACCTGTCTCAACCGAACCCTAGACATCTTAGACATGTTTCACTACACTACAATGTATATAAAACTTCTCACGCTGAAACAGTTATTCAGTTGGAACATTTTTATCATTGCTCTACAAAAATCTATGTATCTGTGTTACAGTGATTAGCAAAATTTATTTGAGTGTAACTGACACAGACAGAAATTGTTATATTAAATCTACAGAAATATTTATGCAATAAAATAAATAAAGTTTATGGAGAGACCACATGATCAGACGAAACTAAGATTGACGGTTCCACTAATCATGATAACTTCGGTACAATAATAAACGTCAGCTAGGGAACCGCTGGCCGTCCACTATATGATCCAGCCTAGCTGTACACCACTTAACTCATTATTTTAAGTAATTTTCTGTCAATATATTTAGAGCTCTTGTTGATAACCAGTGATATAAGAGATGTGTTACTACATCCTAATGTCTACTGATACTAGTGATATATTACTTCCTTGTTTTCTACTTCAACATTTGTAGACAAGCCAAAAACTGTGAACAATGTTGAATCGTTCTTGTTATAATTAGTATAAGACATCTTATCAAGCATTGTTCTAATTAGCTGAAGACATGACAGTTTCTTTTACTCTAATCTTTTCACTTTGACCTTGTTTTAGTATGAAATTGTAACCACAGTAGCCCCCACCCCATATTACAAGGCCCATCTCAGTAATGGCCGGCCCTTATCAAGCCAGACTTCAGATGCCAAGAGATAGTATAACTGTCCCCCTTTCATATGGCCAACCCTACTGCAGTGAAAAAGTGGCATTATAAGAGGGGTGGCCTCTTTTGATGGGAACAATTTAGTAATATTTTACGATCTCAGTGCATCTGAAATCTGGCCTTATAAGAGGGAGACTACTGTTAACGTACAGTGTGCGAAATAAACGGTAGACCTATAAACAATGTCTATGTAAAATCAAGACTAGCAGTAGACCTATAAACAATGTCTATGTAAAATCAAGACTAGCGGTAGACCTATAAACAATGTTTATGTAAAATCAAGACTAGCAGTAGACCTATAAACAATGTTTATGTAAAATCAAGACTAGCAGTAGACCTATAAACAATGTCTATGTAAAATCAAGACTAGCAGTAGACCTATAAACAATGTTTATGTAAAATCAAGACTAGCAGTAGACCTATAAACAATGTCTATGTAAAATCAAGCTGGTCTATGTCAAATTTTCAAAAGTGAGGTCTATGTAAAATAGAGATTGTTCTGTGATACCACAAAAATAAGCTTCACACACTGTAAGTACTAGTAAACTGTTCCCCTCAAGAGAGGCCACCCCCCTTGTGAGGTTACTTTTTACTTGCAGAAGGGGTAGTATTTCAACAGTGTGACTACTGTATTTAATATTTATGTCATTTTAATGAAGATATTAAACCTGACTTTGTTTTATGCTATCATGAGCACAATCAATGGTAGCTAGTTAAACTTGGTTCACGCTAGGAGCTTCAGACTTTTTATCCATTATTACAAAAATATCCTGATTTATAATATCTATATAATGTATGAGATATGCATTCATCATTTTTAGATGTTCCCTGCTGCTGTATAGTCATTTGTCATTGTCAAGATAATGACTCCTAAGGGGAGACTACTCAAATAAAGTCCTAATATGATATATGGCCTCGTGAAGTCCAATTAAAGACAAATAAAATATTGATGCTGAAATGCAAGCAATTATTTTTTATATTTTTTTCACAAAATGAAAAATAAGCTGAAGTTTTCTTAAAGTCCTAAGAGAGTCTGCCAACAAATGATTGCTAAAATAAAAGGATTAATGGTACAAAAACCTATAATTTCTTGTCTGGTCTCCTCGGAATTGAAGGCAAGTTTGCTTTGGTATTTTTCTAAGACCTGGGGGATAAGACAGAATGGAGGCTTAATCAAAACGACAAATTTATGTCATCAAAAAATAAATCATATCTGATTTAAATTCTATTTACTGTTCAAATTTTTTTGGGGGGGAGGGGGGAAATAGACTACCAGAGGACTAAAAAGTCATATATCTTGAAATAATTATGTCATCAAAAATTAAATCATATCTGATTTAGATTCTTTTTACCGTCAAATTTTTTGGGGGGAGAGGGACTAAAAAGTCATCTTGAAATATTCATAATTTTTTTTTTAGCCTAGCTATATTCGACATCAAACTAATATAATGAGTCCTGATAGTCCTGACACTAATTTTTTCTTTTGAGATAAACCTGCAAATCCTAATTAGATGGTATGTGTCATCATATCCAGGCACAGACTTCTATAATCTATATTTCCCTCTGGGGTTAACAATTATCTTTCTATGGACAAATAATTACCATTTTAACATGGCCTAATGATATTCTAACTTGGTGTGAAAAGACTCCTTCCAATGTCACCTAAATCTTATTACAAAATATTATAACAAGGAAGTAAAATCTAATTTGTCTTCCATATCTTTGAAAATGAAAGATAACCTCATTCAAAGGTCATATCCCAACAGGGGCAATAATTCTGTTACATTTTGTATAATGGTAAGGTTCCTGATTCATGGTTATTAGACATATGGTCTGAGGTTTGTCTGAAGACCAGTGTTTAAGGTAATGGATTTAATGGTTTCTAGTAAGTCATTAAATCAATTATAATACCACAAAAGTCATGACACACTTGTCATGGTTACAGATCAACTTGCGCAGAGGCAGACTGGCCAAACAAGAATTTGACCAATGACCGGTGGGCCACCCAGATAAGCAACATATCAATGAACACCGAGTCAACCTGATTGCTGACAGACAGATGTCCCCGCCGGTTGTAAGACCCAGTCCGCATCTGAACTTGTGTTATAATTTACATACATTAACATTTTTGCTCCAGTTGTCAGCTAGGCTCCCTAAAATAACACTTTTAGTAGCCCAGGAAATTTAGAGGCACAACAAAAAAGTTGCTCATGAAATATTTAAAATTTCAGTAGCCACTTGGGCTACTGTCTGAAAATGTTCATATGGCCAAGCAAAATATTAGTGATTTTGAACTACTGGGCCCTGGTTAAGCTTTATCCCTATAGTATAATGTCTTGTCTCAGTCTTGCCTTTCTAATAAGAAGCTTGCATGTAATGAGGTCTTCAATAAGATTTTTCCACATAATAAAACATGTACCAGTACCTTGTTTCTTATGTGATTATTAGATTCTAGTGCCAATTCAATTCTTTATTTACCAACATTACATACAATACAACTAGGGATACCATGAAATCTTAAATTAATGACCAGAATTTGCTAACTACCCCACAATGCACCACACTCACAGAATTAAATATCATGTTGAATGTCAAACAATTGACAAAATGGCCATTACCTTTAAGGCAAATTAGGTTTTCATCAACAATTAAAATGAAATATCCCTTAATAATTAAGATAAATGTGCATACCGCGACAGGTGTGATTTACGAGACTGTACGGCTAATTATCTAAGCAGTGACACAAACTCAACTGAGGTAATTCCACTGACACAAGTTAATGTCATTATGATGTAATTAGTTAGCATTGACGGAGCAAGATTATGTGTCAACCTGAATTGAAAACAAACTACCAAGATAGATGAGATTGGAGAAACGCTGGGAAATTTATTTGGGTTGTCTGTTCTTAGGTGATTTTAACATCTTTCACCAAAGAAAAGATAACTCATTTGTTCCATTGCACTTTTAGAAAATTATATATAATTGAAGGGAGATATTCATGTCTAGAAATAAGAGTTACCTCCCCGTGTTTAAATTTCATGCCCTATTTATTTTTTCTAGTGATACATGTTTTATTAGCAGAAGTAATCAATTCCAATTACAAAGTAAGGACTAAGATTAAGAAATTGGAATTTATTCTTCACAGCATCCAGACTTTTGCATATAGTACATTTAAATCCTCCTTATCTTGAACTCTTCTTAGGCAAGCCAGGTAATAATACCCCTGAATCCATGCGATAAATGACCCATATTAACTTCCGAGTACAATAGAAAAATTTGTATTTCTATATATCATGAAACAAAAGTTTAAACAGTGATGGTCAACAATTCCACCAATATCAAAACAAACAATCATCTCTTACCTCAAATCATTGAACACAAAAAAAAATGCCGACATATGGAGTTGGAAATCCAAGTCCTAGTATTTAATCAAACAATACAATTTACTTTTAAATACCTGTATGTACACAAAGACAACTCTTGAAGATGATTAAATCCAACATTACAGGTGTACATATTTGCTTCTCAATGAGATTTCTATGCTTTTTCTATTAGTTTTTTTTATACTGGTGCAATTAATAAATGCCAATTTTTTTTTAAACAGACATAAAAGTATGGATTCTTTGGAAATTATCAATTGTCAAACATGGAAAATTTTCTCACAAAACATGTCAAGTTCTTTTACAAATATGACATTGTATTGCATATACTGTCTAATTATTCTATAAATTGCCCATTTTTGTACTCTTCCCATAAATAGTGTTCCCCGTGAACTAAACTTGATAACTTCAGTGGTCTTTCCTCTCATATGAACCCTGCTCATTGGCCCAAATCTATTAGTTTAGCGTGTTTCCTGCCCCCACAAACATAAATTCAGATCCCTGGCCAAAACCTGAGAACTCTCGTCCCCACAGACATGTAACTCTTACTAAACAAACCATAAGGTAACATAATACATGTAGTTACCTGGCAGGTATATATTGAACTACATGTACATGTATCTAAGTGTTATTTCACATGTCATTTCATACAAAAACATATACATTAATTTAACCAAATTAAAATCCTACATCCAAACTACTGAATAGAAAATAAAAGATATGATATCAAAAACTGTCATTAAATGATAATAAATTTGTCAGACATTGATATTTCTATTATGTTGTTACAAAGAAACACTACCCCATCTAACCACTAGTAATGTCAATATTTCTCTACAACAAAGCTCTGTTAGAGGACAATATTCTTGTCAAAATCTAAGATACCAAGCATGATAAAGTGTAATTTACTCTCTGATTTCTACTGAACTCCAAGATAAATGCATGAAAAGCGCTTTGTTGATATTTCTTTAAAAATAAATATTTTTTAAAAATCGAGATAAAAAGGTAGCCTTGCGGTAAAAAACATTGGACTTATCTTCGCAACAGCAAGTGGTATCTGTTTACATAAATCAGATTGGACTTATGTTCCGTTAGTCTAGTACAAAGCGGATCTCATCATCATCTCATTTAAAATTAACTTGTTCTCGCCATGACATAGCTGAAAAATTGCTGAGTTGGCATTCAACAACAATCAATCGCTCACTCCATAATTCTGAACCAATTAAAAGATTATAAATTTTCAGATTGCAATGATATTCTGAAATTATAAAGATTATCATCTATCCATTATAGACGTCTCCTAAACGACCATGACCATTAGACCTTGCAGGGATCATCTTTCAAATTCAATGAAATTTATAATATTTGGAGGAAAGCAAATTTTCAATTTTAAAAACTACCTATTGAAACAGCAGCCATATTTGAATAAAACGGAATTCTGTATAAACTAAAATGAGGCCCTATCTATGTAGGAAATCTTTGATAATTTTACCTGTATAAACAGAATACATACATGTGCATTCTGAACATGAAAATTGGTCCAAGGAGGTTTGGATTAGACAGGTTTCACAGTATATTAATGATTACAGTAAATTTGTAAGAAAACTACATTTTTATATATATCTGGTAAATAAAAGCATATAATATCCTACTAGCTTTCTGATTACTTTCTTAAAATTCAAATTTATTTTATCAAAATTTTGAATAGTTTAAATCCATCCAAGAGTGCAAGAAATTCATAACCACAGGACATTCTTTCAATAAATCATTTTAAAGGTACATTATGTGTACATGTTGACCTATAAATTTGGTCTTTTGTATAGAAGCATCCATTAATATTTCTATATATTTAATTCTCCTCCTGTGTAATTGCCTAGCCTGGGTTAGAAAAACTACAGATCATTATTATTTTTATGTGGTGATTTCAATGAAAACTTGCAATATTGTACACAATTTCTAAATTTATAGGAACATTTAAGTCAAACTTAAACAGCCTGCTGTCGAGTTGAAGAGTAATTTTAAGTGCATGAAAATAGTTCTGGTTTATATTGAATTTTGAAATTATTTTTATTCTAAAAATATAAAAAACATCATAAACGTAGCAAAATTTATTTAAGAAAAATAAATTGAATTCACTATAATTAAAAATCGGCAGAAATTGTATCTACGAAAAGGTAAAAATTGTCATAAATTGGTGAAATATTAACATTAGTGAATGATGGTTCATCCTCATACACTACACTTATATATAGAAGTAGAATCTGTTCCCCTCTATTGTTAGTACTATGGTTAGGTTTGACTAAAAACAGGCATCAATACCTGGCATTTTAATAAGGGGCTGTATAAGGTACTTTTACCAACCTAAAATGGTCTTTGGTACCTCCTGATTTTAAAGTGTTGTATAAGATATTCATGAAAAATGTTCAAATTTTAATAAAAAAAGTACTGCCTGTAAATAGTGAAGTATCAAATTTATTGCAGGCCTTTCAATAGGGGGTGGTACCAGGTACTTTTACCTGCCTAAAATGGTCTTTGGTATCTCTTGATTTTAAAGAGTGTTGTGTAAGATATTCATGACAATTGTTCAAATTTTAATAAAAAGTACCACCTGTAAAAAAAAGTGAAGTACTGGTAGACTTGAAAAATATTGTTACCCCTGCTATGGCTAGGTATGACAGATTAAACACATGCATCAATACTGATCATGATAAAAGCTTTTAAATATCTTTTTTTTAGCTACATCAGTGAAACGTATTCACATAAATACAGAGTAAATCTAATAGATATCGTCTCTGTGACTCCTTTGTCAATCTGCTGGTTCCTAACAGACCTTAACGCAAATCTTTTTATTTTTAACAATCAAATCTATCGATTTCCGTGAATCATATTTCGAGCAAACACAAAAAGGATCCATTCTGTCTTCTTGACCCTTTCATCTATCTTATCAAAATTATTTCATTTGAATGCCCAATCACTTAAAACTGTACTTTAAGAATAGTATTATACATTATCTTATTAGAAAAATAGAAATAAGAAAATTTACTCTCGCTGAAGGGCCCTTCAATTTGACGGGGGAAATATTTGCACATCCTTAAAGATATTGCTTGTATTCATTCCCTGTCAATTTCAAGTTCAGTACATTCTTCTTTACAAAACAGTTGTATTAAAGACATTTTCCACAAAAACTTTTAATTTATAACATGAATTTATTGAACAAATTTCACAACCAGCATAGTCATTCTGATTAACAAATAACCAGATAAGATAATCAACCAGTAAACGTGGTTACAGTTTTAACATTTTTCACGTCAATTGTGGAAATTACTTCCTGGTTTTCAAATTTAATTGAATTAAGAGTTTGCAGAGAGGAAAGTTCTCACTGATGAAAACAGTGGACTTCCTAGGTGTTTGGACCAAGTTTGACACATTTAAAAAAAAAAATTTGCTAAAAAAAAGATCAAATTTGCTGATCAGGGGATAATTTTCATTTCTGGATTATGTTTTTTGGTGCTTATTGTCACTTTCTGCAGTTTTGTGTTCAGACTAGACAGGTGTTTTCTTTATACAGGTTAAATTGACAAAGAATATGTACCAGTGGACTTTATATAATATAGAGTTCGGTAATTGAAGGATTTTGGTTTATTGTAAGTTAGGTTCATTGTTATTGAAAACGTTTAAAGGAATCAATATATGTATAATAGGACATTTTTATGTAAGTAGATTGTGCATGTATTCAAAGAATGCCGATAATTATCAGTTTTAGAGAGAACAAAATTGACAATGCAAAGATAACATAATGTCTCCAAGAATATTTACATATTAGTTTATAATTGATATTAAGCAATATTTCTTTTAAAACCTAATAAAATCTGACATCACCTAATGCAAAGACCAGGAAGAGGTTTTATTTTTTGACTTGTCACTGCTAACAAAAGTCTGCTCTGGGTTCCGAGAAATGTAAAAAACAACATGATTGTTGCCATGGTGCCATCCACTTCCTTAATGACAAAAATAATAAAGACTACACATTATATGTCCTCCCCAAGGATAAAAAATAACATCTTTGAATGTAATCAAGCTTAAAAAGGATGTGTGACCATGTCAGTCAAGATCCTTGTCTTAATTAGAATTTCATAATTTTCAAAAATAATTTCCTGCCTTCAAAAGCAGAAAAAATAATTATAACCAAGTCTGTTCTTTAGGGGAATTATTTTTCTATAGTCTTTTTCCTTTTTCCATTTGATTAAAATTTTCATCATCATTTTATTAAAAAAATCCTAGTTAACATGGCTGTTTTCTGTCAAATAAGTAGCACACATGCCTAACACTGGTTTGGGTGTCGACACAGTGACAAAATTAACCAGTCAATGAAATAGAAATGTGTCATGGCAGAGTTTTCAACAGATAAACTGATGATGACAGAAATTCCTGTGGGAAATATTAGTCATTCTGGGAAAAAAAAACATGATCTTTGAAAAATGCTTCTTATAATAGTGATGTCATTAAATGTTTGCTGTTTTAGTTGCAAAATATGTTTGAATTGTGATCAACTCTTTCTTCTGTAAATTGCATACGAGAAATAAAAGATGGCATTTTACAAATAATGAGCAATATTTCAGCTAAGCTCACCATGAGAAACATGAGTAAAATATATAATACAATACTTTATGCCAGTTCAATTTCACCAAAAAACTTACCCCATAGTTTTGAGAATCTGTTTGTCCATCTTTATATGTTGTCCAATTTAATCTTGGATGTTTGGTAGAATCCAAGAGTATCACTGAAAAAAAAAGAATAAAATCATAATATACTCTAGAAGTTAACACACTCTTATACTATAACATTGTACATCATTCAAAACTACACACATATTTGATTTAGGCATTTTATCACTTTTTTCCCCATCACATTTCTTTTCCTTTCATCAACTTTTTTGAGGTTATGTTTAGTTTTTTGGTGTATTAAACACCACTTTCAACAATATTTCAGAACTTCTTTGGTATATTGTAATGTTAATTGTAATATAATATAATCAATGCAATTACAAGACCAAAATGACTAGTCTACTGTCAAAAGTGAGAGCATACAGGGTTTCACATTACCATCAAGGGTAGCATGTAACCCATAGTCTACCCTTCAAGATCATACTTAAGTTGGAAACCAAACCAACTTTGGGGTCATCATATCCATTTAAAAACCAACCCGCATTAAAATGTTTAAAGACTAGACCAATTATACGACCATAGATCAAACCAGAACAATATGATGTCAGACTAACAAAATAAGATTGTAGACCAGACCAATTTCGGGACTACTTGTATAGCATATCTACACTGTATTAAAAGTCAAATCAGACCAAAGAGACTGGACAATATGATGTCAGACTAACAAACTAAGATTGTAGACCAGACCAATTTTGGGAATACTTGTATAGCATATCTACACTGTATTAAAAGTCAAATCAGACCAAAGAGACTGGACAATATGATGTCAGACTAACAAAATAAGATTGTAGACCAGACCAATTTTGGGAATACTTGTATAGCATATCTACACTGCATTAAAAGTCAAATCAGACCAAAGAGACTGGACAATATGATGTCAGACTAACAAAATAAGATTGGAGACCAGACCAATTTTGGGACTATATATTCCTATAGCATATTTACATGGCAATAAAGGTTAAACCAACCCAAAGAGACTGAACAAGAATACCAGATTAATAATATGTGATTGGAGACCAGACCAATATTCGAACCATATACCCAATTAAAGACAAAAGCAGATCTAGACAATAGATACCATTATGCCAACTGTTATATAAAGAACATGGAGATTTTAAGGCAACAAGCCATACATTTTTATTTTCATGATAAGGTAACAAACGATTAAACAAAGAAACCTCCAAGAGGCTAATCAGATAATTATACTACTGATATAAACAGTTTATCACCAAATTACTGATTTAAAAAGACTCCTGGCTAACAAAGAATCTCTATAGCAATAAAAATATATTTTCTACCTTTCTGCCTCATAAAATTTCAATAAAATCATGTAAGGTCTTTCACCTGGAGCTCATTAAAGCTTGTTGGCTTTTTTGTGTTATAGTATTTTATGAATCTTATTATATATTTTGGCATGTCCTGTCTAAAAGCCCATTTTGAAAATAATCTTTTTATATATTTTTTTATCTAAAATACATTCTACTAGATATAAGCTATAAAATTAGCAGTTTTTTGGACATTTTTCTACATCAACAAGAAATAAAATGACTAGTTAAGTGCATTTTTTGCATACTAATAAAGGTATATATTACAATCAATACAGTGCAAAACGTTGCAAAATCATACTTTTTGTAATTTTATTTTAACATTTAAATTTAAATTCACATCTTGAAACTTTTCCTGCACTACAAGACGTTGAAGACCCCTTTCCTTCATTTAATATTCATTATAAAATTCTTTTACGTGACAAAAAATACTATGTCGTATATATATACAGTTTTTTTCCAATTTCATTACAAACGATGAGAACTGCTTAAAAAAAGTCAATCACAAAATGCAATTGACACAAGGAAATGCCATTCCATAATTAAATTGTTCTAAGAATAAGAAAATCGTAGAGAGAAAAAAAAATGAAATATAAATATTCTCCTCGCCAACATGTCTTGGATGTCAATTTTATACAAATCCCGCTGTAGACAATATAACATGTACCTCAACAAATCGTAATTGCTTAAGAAAAATGTTCGTCTTTGATTTACCAATAAAACACTTTGCCGATATTTGCTCAAGTCAAGTTTGTCACAATAATACCTAATGTAGCACTTTTCCTGAGTAACACAATGTACTCAAATTTGCTCGTGGAATTAAATCCAATTTATCTGGGGTTTTCCGAGACAAATGTTCAATTTCTTCCAAGACGCGGAAATTATTAGTTTAATTTTATCGGAAATGATCATGTTTGTATTGGAATGGATATTTCCGTGCCTATGACAGTTCAATTTATCCCTTGTTTGACCAGATAAGTAACTTTATATCAGAAATACCCCAGAGAAAGACAACGTAATTGTCAGTTGTGTTTGTACAATACTATCAAAACAATCGGCACAAATTCTCAGAAAAAATATCAGTTTAAATCATATTAGATATTACATTTTTTTAATATATATGATATCATATGTACATAAAAGATACATTGATGTCTGCTAAAACTTTAAACTTACTTAACTGAATGAAAATGATAAACTTACTTAACCAAATTAAAAAGCTAAAATTACTTAACTAAATTAAAATGCTAAACTTACTTTAAACCAAATTAAAACGTAAACTTACTTAACCAAATTAAAACGTTAAACTTACTTTAACCAAAGTAAAATGTTAAACTTACTTAACCAAATTAAAATGTTAAACTTACTTAACCAAATTAAAATGTTAAACTTACTGAAACAAATTAAAATGTTAGACTTACTTAACTAAATCAAGATGTTAAACTTATTTAACAAAATTACTGTTTGTAGTTAAGAAATTGGCTTGAAATTACAACCACTCCTTTCATATCAATTTCTTGTAAATATTGATAATGTAACAGCTATATACTGTATAGAAATGACTACTAAAACAGAAACGCATTTAAATAAATTGATAAACGTTAAGAGAAAACCAAAGAGGCCTTCAAGAATGGGCAATCCAGAGATACAGGAAACATTGGCCACAAGACATGAAGACATAAAAAAGAGCAGAAACTAAAAAGACGAGCAACATGACTCAATCAAAAACAATGGAATTCATAGTTATTTCTGGGAAAATCCTGTCATTGATAGAGGAAAGTAATAAATCCAACATTTATAGGTACAAAACACAATTCTAATTAACCAAGATCTGTTAATAATAAATATATAAATATTAGGTCTTCACTACATAATAGTTTAGGACTAGGAACAATGGTGTATAATCCAGGCTGATGGACGAATCCGAATAATACTCAATAATTTTGATGTAACACAATTTTTGCCACAGTTGGAGATACTGCTTCTTCTAAGTCAATTTTAATACAATAATAATGAATATGTAAGAATATATTATTTATATGCCCATGTCAAGATATCAATTTTTTTCACTAAAAAACTCTTTAAACACAATTAAGAAACCACTGTATTACTTTATAACAGTATTTTCCATTATAAAGTACATACTAGCCTACTATAAAACACTTCTATTTTGCCATCTTTGGTGGATAATAAATTCCAATCTCTTTAACACTGTCTGATCCAGGCTTGTAAAATCTTTCTTGAGTATTAGGCTTCACACAAATCCCCCCATAAATACATCATTTCAACAGTACTTGTTTGACTATTTTGAGAAACATACATATGATAAAACTCAGGTGTAATAAAAAGTTGTCAAAGTAAGGTGTCCAATATACACATACTGTAAATCTCTCAACATTAAAAAGTATCAGATTACTCAATAAAACAATCATAAGAGTAGAGCCAATGACTGTGTTCCCTGGCCTTGGACCAGTGTAGAAAACAGTACTTTGGTTTCCTCAAATCAATGGACCAATAAAATTGAAAATGGGACGTGGCAATGGTTCTTTCACAGGTAAAAATATAAGAACCGGTGTAGAAAAAAGGGCTTTGGTTTCCTCAAATCATTGGACCAGTGTAGAAAAGGGCACTTTGATTTCTTCATATCTTAGAACCAGTATAGAAAACAAGATTTTGGTCCTCCCACATCTAAGGACCTGTATAAAAAAAACAGGACTTTGGTTCCCTCAAATCTAGGGACAAGTGTAGAAAACATGAGTTTAGTTACTTCAAATTTAAGAACCAGCATAACTTTGGTTCCTTCACATCAGTGAGTGTATATATACAGTGACTCCTTTATAGGACAGGAAGAATGATTCTCATTATTGTTAATCGGCCATACAGCCATGATATTACATGTACAATGTAATGTATATACTGAGTACTACTCGGTGAAGACTTGTGAATTGGAAAAAACTTTTTTTTCACATCTAAATTTAAAATAATTTGTATAGTACATACATGGACTTGTATATATCTGAACATAATTTGGCTTTGAATATAGCAAAAAAATAACTAATATTTATACAAACTTGCCACCATTCAACTGAAAATTAATTTTATGCATTTTTTCCCCCCTACCATTCAAATTAACTTGTACAACATTACATGATCACAAAAAAGGCCTTTCTCTTTTGTCACAAAATTTTAATAAAACTTTATTAATATTTCAAGGCTAAAATCATCCGCATGAATTAATTTTATTCAAGCCTCTGTGGATAAGTTCACAATTAATTGTGCACACATGTGTAATTCTACTTATATTTTTATAACCCAAAACTTCATATTGAATACAAATCGTCCATGTCTGGCTAAACTGATTTCAACGTTCGTCTTCCCTGCTGCTTTTTTGAATAATGGAATAAAATTTACTTAAAATTTAAATCTGTTAGAAATCGATAGCCTTGGAAAAAAAAAGAAGATATTATTGCTTAACACTGTATAAATAATTTGGTCTTATTTTTTCACAAAAACAACCATTATTATTGGATTACAATGGTATCTATGTTAATTGAGAGAAAAAAAAATTATGAGAAAATATAAAAAGCTTGGCTATGCATTATATTTTTGTTTCTGTGCCATGACAGGACCAGCCCTGAGGGTCTGTGGCCTTTTTTGTATTCAGTAGTTTCCAGTGAGAAGTGATTGTTCATTTTGTTGATATTTTTTGACAATGGCTATCACTGTTTCAACTTTCTTTTCATAATGAATATGCAAAATCCTGTTATATAATAATGTCATATATTTTGTACAAAATTATGAATGTTGTAGAATTGAGTATACCCGTATACATTACAATTACATGTACCCTAAAAAGAAAACTGCCACGATATAGCTGAAATATTGTTGAAAGTGGCGTTAAACACCATAACACTAGCCTAAAAAGAACTGGTCAGATTTAAATCTACAATTACATAATCAAATATTTTACAAGAAAAAAAAATTCAAATCTCATCCATTTATTA
Organism: Bathymodiolus brooksi; assembly: GCA_963680875.1. Classification (NCBI taxonomy): domain Eukaryota; kingdom Metazoa; phylum Mollusca; class Bivalvia; order Mytilida; family Modiolidae; genus Bathymodiolus; species Bathymodiolus brooksi. The sequence continues at coordinate 23,747,362 of OY804590.1, read as the reverse complement.
CAAAATTTATGAGAAAGTCATTTAATTTATTCAGTAAGTTTAGGATCAAGAATTGAAGAAATGTCTCATCCAACGAAAACTACAAATTGTCAAAACTCAAATATGAGTGAATGGGTGAGTGATTGTTGTTTAACACCAACTCCCGAGTCAGCATAACTCAAATATGTATCCATCTAAAAAATCTCAAGAATTTCAACGCTTTGCCATGAAAGAGAGTTCAAGAACCCTAAAACATTAACCTCATTGATTTTTTTGTCTTTGAAAATTCCTACAAAATACTGCAACAACAAAAATTACTCCATTGATAAAACATTTTCCCAGTGTTCATGTTTAATGATACCACTAATATGAAGTGAAACACAAACACAAGAATTAATTTAAAATCAATTTATCATTTTCTGTGCACTGTTTACATTACAAAGGAATCATTACTACAACACCACTTCAATGACTTTATTTTCTCAGTAACTAAATAAATATACACTGAAAACAATTGTTTTTTTGTATACATACATGTATGTGTGTCCTTCATTATCCTTTCAGTAGAGAAAAGAAGACAATTACCATAATTAGATCTAGATAATTGTGGGATCTTTATTTTTTTTTAAATATTGAACGATTCACTTAATGTTGAGAAGTATGATGGGTTATTTTCGTTCCATGATCATGGATTTTTTCAGGTTTTATTTGCCGTGAATCATTATGAGACTTTTGTCCGTCAATTATTTTCAGTCAAAATTTAATATTTCAGTTATATCACAGCAGTCAGTTTTATTGGTGGAGGAAACTGGAGTATCAGGAGAAAACCTTCATTTTAAGATACAAGATGAAGACACTCCTACAAGGCAATTGTGAGGTACAAGGAGGGGACACTCTCCTATGAGCATTACTAGATATATTCCCTTGAGTATTATTATCAAGGTACCTGATGACCAAACTCCCCATTAAGCATAGTGAGAAACATTATGAGCACACTCCTGAATTATCACAATTGATTTCAGTGAGCATTATTTACACGATTGCACATTTTACAACGACTTGGCATCAATTATAAAGCCCATTATTCAACAATTTTCAAAAGTCCCTATCTTCAACTAAGATAGAAGAAATATAAAATGTACTCTAGGGTATTCTATATATCTATTAGACATCTAGATCTTGATAAAGGTTTTCTCAGCGTTGGTACAAATGAATCACAACAAAGACATTCAGTCTGTTGTCCTAATCCAGTTAGAAATAATCTGCTTGCCGATTTTACACAAGGACTGTCATTTTCGCCACATTGTAAAATACCAGGCCGATCGATATAAAAAGAGATTTATGTATCAACAACGCTGTCCAGAGTAATGTCCATCTTCCCTTTTAGCACACTAAATTCTTAATCAAGACAATTAATTCGTCCCAGAATTGCAATCATGGTAGAAAAAGCTTTTAAGGTTGACCATCGTAAGAGTGGTGTGTTTGACAACTCTATCTCCTGTTATAATGCCACATTCCCGCTGTACTAAATCAGAGTTCGGTGATTAATGAAGGCTAATCCATACTTGATTATATTTCCGATGTCTGGTAATCTATTATTTATATATACCAATGCTTCAATCCATTCATTATATTATGGACAGGGTCGTCCATCTTCAGCAATGATGACATTGGTATAAATACTGTTCTATTGTCACTTCCTTCATACAGCTTTACATGTAGTTTGTAAATATCCTCCGTGATATCTGTATATAATTACATTACTTCCGTTTTTCATTGAATTGTTACAATATGATTGGTTATGAAGTGATCGCATGATTATAAAAGAAATGTTTTACATCCCAATAAAACTCAAACCCGAACTTGCACGTGCCTTTATGACGAGGTCAGATGTAAACAATCAATGGCGTAGTATTATTTCCAACAGCAAATAATCTAACACAAATAAAATTCACAACGAAAAATTCAACTATATTAAAATTTGGTATGATTTAAATGTAATTATAATTCTTAAATAAATTTGTAAACACCTTGGTCTATTATTTTATTCATTTTATTTTTGGCTGGTCTTTGATTAGAAATGATGAAATTACTTCTTCAAAAGATCGATTGATTGATTTATTGTTCATTGTTTAATGTCCAGTAACAAACATTTCATGCATACATGTAGTTAGCAATTTTCCTCAGTGAAATCTGTATATATATTTGTGCTGCATTGTCATGTCTCGACGATCCGTTACTCATTAAGTTCTCTGGTTGGTAGATTCCCTTAGATTTAAAGTCTAAAATGCAGCACAACAACATACAAAAATATGTTAAAATATAACAAAAATAACTATAAGTCTACAAAAAGACTATAATTATAATCAAATTGACCGATATTTCGGTTGACCGACAAGCTGTAAGATTGTCACGTGACCATCAGTTATCGTGACGTAAAAATTATAATCTTGAACTTTATATTATTTAAATATATATGACTACTAATTTATAAACAATATGAAAACAATGAGAAAATGTAATGATGAAATTTACCAACTAGCTAAGGAAATTAGTGCTCATATATATTTGAATAATATAAAGTTCAAGATTATGATTTTATAAAGTTCAAGATTATGATTTTTACGTCACGATAACTGATGGTCACGTGACAATCTTACAGACACTGATGAAGCTTGTCGGTCAAGCGAAATATCCATCAATTTGATTATAACTGTAGTCTTTTTCTAGATTTATAGTTATTTTTGTTATATTTTAACATCTTTTTTTATGTTGTTGTGCTGCATTTTAGACGTTTATTTATCATTTTTGTTTGTTTGCACAGAATCGTTAACACTTGTTGCCGATCCGACATCCCGTATGTTCATACGTTGGCTACTTTTTCAGACGTTTATATATTTATATATATTTTATTATTTATATATATATATATATATATATATATATATATGTATGATTTCGTAAACATATTGATCTACACATTCATGTATAATTTTCATTTTATTACCCTAGTTTTTTTGTTTTATTTTTACTATCAAAGGAACTATGTGAAAGCTGCATATGATGTTGTAAACATATTGATCTACATATATGTTTTTTATTATTCATTCTTCTATTTCCATTGGTTTTTTGTTTGTTTTGTTTTGTTTTTTTTGTTTGTTTGGTTTTTTTTTGGGGGGGAGGGGGGGGGGGGGTTAGTTATTGCTGGTTTTGCTAACAAATAATAAAATGATTTCTTAAAGAAGACAATTTTCAAGCAGTAAATACAAAACAAGGCAAATGGATTAAAGATTAGTTGATTGATTGATTGCTTGTTTGTTGTTTAACGTCCAGACAGCAGCAAATATGTTATGCATATTCAGGACGATTCTTCACAAGACAAATTTTCAAGCAGTAAAAATAAAACAAGGTGTTAAAACAGTATGCAAGTCAAATGTTCTTCACAATACAATTCTCAAGAAGTAAAAAAAAAAAGCAACGATTTGTCCCTTTTAGTAAAAATTAACCTTAGTCAGATAAAATTTCTTCACTTTTTCCCAGACAGTAGAAAATCTATATTCTTCCTGCTGTAAAGACAAGCAATTCTGTCTCCATTCCACTTATTAAAATGCATTAAATAACAATGTAAATTTTGCAAAGTGTATGTTTGTTGGATATTAGTTCAATTCAATATTAAAAATGCATTGAAATTCCAACTTCAGCATAACATTATGTCAACACAAGAATTGAACACCCTACAGAGAAGGGCGGAGTTTGTCTTAGAATTTTATAATTTGAACATTTTTAAAATACAGCCATAACAATCTATTTCAAATTTTTCTTAAAATCTTATATGTATTATCTCGACCTCGTGACCTTAGACGACAACAAACACTACCAAACTAAGATAAATTCTCTTTTTTTTGCACGGCAAGCCCATACCGATGACGAGACTATTTGATTTGGTAATAATAGAAGGATTTGGTTAGTCAACTTTGGGCCGAGATACCTGGGTACAGGTAGATTAAGACAGGTATGTCTAACGACCCCAGGTGATCAGCGTTCCCTTCCAATGTTATCAGTATACAGACTGATTAAGTTGATGTTTGAATATTGATATCTTTTTAATTAAATGTAGCATGACCAGTTGGCCAGGTAGATTGTTCATGAAAATGTAATGCCGATGGTGGATCGACATGGAAATAAAAATTTGAAATAACGATAATGATATCACGGAGAATATAATTAAAAGTACATACATATACACATCTATCTGTTATTCTTCTTGTTCCGTATGATTTAAGATATATATAAAGTTTATTTTCCAAACAAGGGCCCACAAAGGGCATATAATGATCACATTCAAGAGAAAGAAATATTGAAAAACATTATTGATTACAAGAGTACATACTGTACACATAAAGAAATACAAACTGTACACATAGAGATGAAGAAGCAGAACTTTAATTAAGTTGGCAGATTTCAGGCATTTCAACAGTCTTTGCCTTAGTTTTTCCACCTACTTGCTGAAAACCAAATTTAGAAAAAAAATTATATCTAATCAAACAAATTCTTTCATAATTTCCACTTGTTCAAATCCAGTTTTACTTGTCTAAGGCTGCGGGCAAATGGGTAAATGCAAAGACTGTTTCAATACCAGGTACTATTACCCGCCTAATATGGTCTTTGGTACCGTACCTCCTGATTTTATACAGTGCTGTATAAAAATTTTAATAAAATTTTAATAAAAAGTACCACCTGTAAATAGTGAAGTACTGGTAGATTTGAAAAATATTGAATGCCCTGAGATTTTAACAACACGTTTTTATCTAAATTTTCCCTAGTTCATTCACAATGTTTAAAATCGAGTAAAATTTGCTAAAATTCTCCATTTTTCCATATCCTTCAACTTCTCATTCTAATTTCTATTCAAAATAGTTGTAAATAGAAAAATTCTGTCACTTTGATAAGCAGGAAAATGGATTTCATTCCCAAATGATGGAGTACAAAACATCAATTAATGCCTTCAGTTTATCCAAATATGGTTTTCCTACTGATAGAATTATGAGTGATTAACACTTCTTTCTCAGGACTTTCAATATTGTTCATGTGTACCAGTAATACACTATTAACAGATGGCATTTTGTATTAAAATTTGAATATTTTCATGAATATCTTATACAACACTCTTTAAAATCAGGAGGTACCAAATTCTATTTTAAACGGGTAAAAGTACATGGTACCACCCCTTGTTGTAAGGCCTGCTTTCTACAATATTTCAGTTATATCATATAGTGGAAGTTAGTTTTATTTGTTCAAGAAAGCAGATTACCAAGATAAAAACCCCACTGACCATCTGTAAGTTACTGACAAACTTTCACATAATTAAGCTGAATCAAGTACACCTCTCAAGGGGGAGGCAATCTAACAAACTTTATCACATAAAGCTGATTCAAGTAAACCCCACAAAGGAGAATCAATCTAACAAACCTTAGAGGCACAAAAACTGACTGTATACAATGAAGTTAGAATTGATTCCAGCTACAGTAGTCACCCTCGTACAGGGCTTTCAATATTTTTCAAGTCTACCAGTACTTCACTATTTACAGGCAGTACTTTTACTTAAAATTTTAACAATTTTCATGAATACTATTTTCATGAATATCTTATACAACACTCTTTAAAATCAGGAGGCACCAAAGAACATTCTAGGTGGGTAAAAATACCTGGTACTGCCCCTTACAGAAAGGCCTGCTCTTATAAGATCACCCCTTCTATAATGAAAGTGTCCTTTATAAGAGTGGTGGCCTCTCCTGTGAAGGATAATTTACAGTGTCCTTTATAAGAGTGGTGGCCTCTCCTGTGAAGGATAATTTACAGTGTCCTTTATAAGAGTGGTGGCCTCTCCTGTGAAGGATAATTTACAGTGTCCTTTATAAGAGTGGTGGCCTCTCCTGTGAAGGATAATTTACAGTGTCCTTTATAAGAGTGGTGGCCTCTCCTGTGAAGGATAATTTACAGTGTCCTTTATAAGAGTGGTGGCCTCTCCTGTGAAGGATAATTTACAGTGTCCTTTATAAGAGTGGTGGCCTCTCCTGTGAAGGATAATTTACAGTGTCCTTTATAAGAGTGGTGGCCTCTCCTGTGAAGGATAATTTACAGTGTCCTTTATAAGAGTGGTGGCCTCTCCTGTGAAGGATAATTTACAGTGTCCTTTATAAGAGTGGTGGCCTCTCCTGTGAAGGATAATTTACAGTGTCCTTTATAAGAGTGGTGGCCTCTCCTGTGAAGGATAATTTACAGTGTCCTTTATAAGAGTGGTGGCCTCTCCTGTGAAGGATAATTTACAGTGTCCTTTATAAGAGTGGTGGCCTCTCCTGTGAAGGATAATTTACAGTGTCCTTTATAAGAGTGGTGGCCTCTCCTGTGAAGGATAATTTACAGTGTCCTTTATAAGAGTGGTGGCCTCTCCTGTGAAGGATAATTTACAGTGTCCTTTATAAGAGTGGTGGCCTCTCCTGTGAAGGATAATTTACAGTGTCCTTTATAAGAGTGGTGGCCTCTCCTGTGAAGGATAATTTACAGTGTCCTTTATAAGAGTGGTGGCCTCTCCTGTGAAGGATAATTTACAGTGTCCTTTATAAGAGTGGTGGCCTCTCCTGTGAAGGATAATTTACAGTGTCCTTTATAAGAGTGGTGGCCTCTCCTGTGAAGGATAATTTACAGTGTCCTTTATAAGAGTGGTGGCCTCTCCTGTGAAGGATAATTTACAGTGTCCTTTATAAGAGTGGTGGCCTCTCCTGTGAAGGATAATTTACAGTGTCCTTTATAAGAGTGGTGGCCTCTCCTGTGAAGGATAATTTACAGTGTCCTTTATAAGAGTGGTGGCCTCTCCTGTGAAGGATAATTTACAGTGTCCTTTATAAGAGTGGTGGCCTCTCCTGTGAAGGATAATTTACAGTGTCCTTTATAAGAGTGGTGGCCTCTCCTGTGAAGGATAATTTACAGTGTCCTTTATAAGAGTGGTGGCCTCTCCTGTGAAGGATAATTTACAGTGTCCTTTATAAGAGTGGTGGCCTCTCCTGTGAAGGATAATTTACAGTGTCCTTTATAAGAGTGGTGGCCTCTCCTGTGAAGGATAATTTACAGTGTCCTTTATAAGAGTGGTGGCCTCTCCTGTGAAGGATAATTTACAGTGTCCTTTATAAGAGTGGTGGCCTCTCCTGTGAAGGATAATTTACAGTGTCCTTTATAAGAGTGGTGGCCTCTCCTGTGAAGGATAATTTACAGTGTCCTTTATAAGAGTGGTGGCCTCTCCTGTGATGGATAATTTACAGTGTCCTTTATAAGAGTGGTGGCCTCTCCTGTGAAGGATAATTTACAGTGTCCTTTATAAGAGTGGTGGCCTCTCCTGTGAAGGATAATTTACAGTGTCCTTTATAAGAGTGGTGGCCTCTCCTGTGAAGGATAATTTACAGTGTCCTTTATAAGAGTGGTGGCCTCTCCTGTGAAGGATAATTTACAGTGTCCTTTATAAGAGTGGTGGCCTCTCCTGTGAAGGATAATTTACAGTGTCCTTTATAAGAGTGGTGGCCTCTCCTGTGAAGGATAATTTACAGTGTCCTTTATAAGAGTGGTGGCCTCTCCTGTGAAGGATAATTTACAGTGTCCTTTATAAGAGTGGTGGCCTCTCCTGTGAAGGATAATTTACAGTGTCCTTTATAAGAGTGGTGGCCTCTCCTGTGAAGGATAATTTACAGTGTCCTTTATAAGAGTGGTGGCCTCTCCTGTGAAGGATAATTTACAGTGTCCTTTATAAGAGTGGTGGCCTCTCCTGTGAAGGATAATTTACAGTGTCCTTTATAAGAGTGGTGGCCTCTCCTGTGAAGGATAATTTACAGTGTCCTTTATAAGAGTGGTGGCCTCTCCTGTGAAGGATAATTTACTAGTATTTTACTATCTTAGTGCATCTGAAATCTGGCCTTATAAGAGGGTTAGACTTTGCATAATGGGCCTTAAATAAGGGATGGGCCTTATAAGAGGGATTTAGACTTTGCATAATGGGCCTTAAATAAGGGATGGGCCTTATAAGAGGGTTAGACTTTGCATAATGGGCCTTAAATAAGGGATGGGCCTTATAAGAGGGTTAGACTTTGCATAATGGGCCTTAAATAAGGGATGGGCCTTATAAGAGGGATTTAGACTTTGGCATAATGGGCCTTATATAAGGGATGGGCCTTATAAGAGGGATTAGCCTTTGGCATAATGGGCCTTATATAAGGGATGGGCCTTATAAGAGGGATAGCCTTTGGCATAATGGGCCTTATATAAGGGATGGGCCATATAAGAGGGATAACCTTTGGCATAATGGGCCTGATAAGAGGGATGGGCCTTATAAGTAGGATAGCCTGTGCTGTGATTGGCCTTATTATAAGAGGAAGGCTACTGCACCATACAACCATGGCATTACAGAAGATCCTAGTTGCAGATGGCACAACATAAAACAATTTTAAGGGTATTAAATTCAGAATGTTTGCTATATATCTAGTCATTGTACCGAGCCAGAGGTTCAATTCCTTGCATTGAAAAATAGAAACAGTGATTGTTAATTCAAGTCTTTATTTATTTAACTCGCGTTGCCCATAGCCAATGGCTACCAGCGGTTTTCCTCAAAAGTGATTGTTGCATTGCCCATAGCTACCAGCGGTTTTCCTCAAAAGTGATTGTTGTCAACGTCAGAAACAAAACAACAGGAGCAACTCCTCTAGCTGACCTCAACTTTAACTAAACAACAGGATCAACTCCTCTAGCTGACCTCAACTTTAACTAAACAACACTATAATTTGTAAAAATAAAAAATATGTATAAATCACCATTAATCAAACGTGTTACAAGTAAATCTGCTGCAGGATAAATATGACACCATGTTAAATGACAGATGAACTTCCTACATGTCATGAATACACTATTTACAAACAGATGTATTAACAAGCATAAAAGTTATCTAAACAAATTAGCGATCTAAATATGTGTGGTTAGTGGTGAGCCTTACTAACAACCCACAGCCAACATCAAAACATTCTTCCTGGGCTGGACTGTCAACCAAATTTTCACTCCATATGAGGGGCTGTCGTCGTTGTCTTGATCGTATGGTAGTTGCAATATATAATAACTACCTATGCAATCAGTGCCTATCACCACTAACTTTGTAAGTTCGAACCCCGCTCAGACGAGGTGTGCTCGATACAACATTATGTGATAAAGTTTGTCAGTGACTTGCGACAGGTCGGTAGTGTTCTCCGGGTACTCCAATTTCCTCCGACACCACCATTAAAACTGACCACCACGATATAATTGATCAAATATTGTTGAAAGTGGCGTGAAACACCATCAACCCAAACCAAACCAACTACTTCATATGACCTTTTCAGAAAGTCAAGATAATTCTGTTTCACTTGATATTTTGAGTGGTTTACACAAGTTTACATGCTAATAACCTTCCTCATTTACCAAATTTTCACTCCATATCTGACAGACTGAAGTTTTCATTTAAATGTCAAGAAAACAATTCTGTTTTACTTGACATTGTGTGGATCTCACTGGAGCTTTCTAACAACCCACACCCAACATGAAAACATTCTTCCTGTCAACCAAATTTTCAACCCATATGATTTTTTCAGAATGTCAAGCATAACAATTATGTTTCGCTTGACATTTTCAAAAATAAACTGCAAAACTAATTAATAATTATATGTTTTGATATTAGAACTGACTTGATACCATCTGGAACATTTGATTGGAATTAAGATAATATATGCTAAATGCCATTTTCAACAATATTTCAGTGATGGTCTGTCAGTTTTATTGGTGGGAGAAAACAGTGTACCCAAAGATAAATGACATCCTTTCATACATGAGTGGTAAGTCCACTAGTACAGATCAGTACACATCATCAAAGAAGTGAAACTCACAAACATTTTAACTAACTGCAAACTGTGAATTCATATTTATTTGTTGCATACCAATTTTCATGATTTTCTCTGGTACTTATCGAACCACGAAAAATTCAGTGCATCACCAAAGGCAAAGGAATATATAAAAAGAGATGTTATTACTATTTATAGCGAACTTAAATCGGCCAAATAAAAAGTCACTAAACAGTTCATTTTCCGCCAATGATGGGAATCCACAAAAATTAATTCCAACGAAAAAATACATTACAAGTGAAACAAGAGTGCAACCAATCTTTTATTTCAAACTAATTAAAGGCTTGAAATGCACAAAAAAATCAAGACAGTAAGCATTATGACAGAAGTCAAGTAGAAGAAATTCACTCTTCCTACTTGACTTAGAAATTCACTTACTGATCATAATAAACACTCCAACATCACTTTCAACTTTACCTGGTTGTGTAATATCATTTCATCTGTTACAACATCATTAAAGCAAAATACAGGATAGAAAAGTACATTAATACATAAGATTAAAATACTCTCCTTAGCTTTAATGTCTATGAAATCTAATTAAATCATAAATGAATATACACAAAGGCTATTACAACAGTGAAACAATAATGCATCTTGTTACAGAATACAGAATTTCTAATAAATTAGTAAAAGATGCTATCACAATTAAACAGTTTAGGGGTATCAGTCGGCACCACATGTTATGTAATTACCTGATAAAACTTTAAATTCGAGTAAATTGACTTGATCATTATAGGTTCATTCAGATTAAACAGCTTAAGAAGAATTTATATCAGGAGTTTCATGTAACAACAATATCTAGTATGAGAATGAAATGGAATCTTTCAAAACATGTCTTCAAGATAGTTTCTGGTAGAATTTCTACATCAAGACAAGATTCCAGCACGATTGTCATTAATATCTAGTCAAGACATTGAAGTATTAATTTAACTTTGGATGAACTCCAGATCTCACTGCAATGTATTTAATATTTCAGGCTTGTTGTCTACAGCCAGCCTTAATTATTAGTTTAATAGCTCCTAAATGGTACCTATAATAGCTTCATGTATGACTTTATTTAATGAAGTCCTGTAACCTATAATTTTGCATTGTAGGTCAAATGAAGAACATGCTCTTCGATAAATACCAGAGATAAAAGTGAACACAGATGAAAAAGAGGAAACTTCCTATTCGATCCCTCCCCCCCACCCCCCCCCTCAAACCTTTATAAATTATATTGTCTAGCTGTTCTGACCAATTTTGACACATTTTCTTTCCAATTAGTTTGCAAAAATAAGGTTGGGTGTAGATTATGGTTTACAGTGTATTCAGTTATATCGTGGTGGTCAGACTTATTGATGGAGGAAACCAGAGTACCCAGAGGAAACCACCGACCTGTCACAAGTCACTGACAAACTTTATCACATGCAAAAATAAGAGGAAATCCACTGATCAGAGGAAGACTTTCATCTCTGTATACATAGATACAACAGATATTGTTCGTATTGCATACAAACTCCTCAATATTTTTGTAGGATGTATTCAGTTCAAATATTGGTCCAAAAGCCACACAAATAACAAATCAATATGAAAATCCACATTCAAGGCTTGTGAAATATCACTGACAGCACCAGGAATCTCCTAATGGATTGGAATGCTGCTATAGAGGATAATAATAACAACAAAACATTAATTGATCTAAAGTCTCTCTTGACAAGTACCACTAGAGAAAGATCAAGGTCAACACAAAAAAATAAATGATTATGTGGAAGAAGACAAAATCTAGCTCATGAATTTAAATTCAAGAAAATTTGTTTCCTACTTATTTTTTTTTTTAGTTCTTACTGCATTTATTAAGCAGGTCCGATCAATCATATGAGACTCCTGTTGTACTCTTTTTGGACTGTAAAACTATTTTTCTTAAATTTCAAGCAAATTCGTTTTCTTTTTATTTTTTTTTTAGTTCTACTGCAAATTAAGCAGGTCCGATCAATCATGTGAGACTCGAGCTCCTGGTGTACTCTTTTGGACTGTAAAATTATATTAGTTTCAATGTGTAGTCAGTTTAAAATAGTTAATATGCCTGAGAAATCTCTGATTAATTGATCTGTTTTCAAAATTCTTCTACTTCAAACAGGAAGCTGATGAAGCATATCTTCATTGAGTGAGGTGCAAAATAGTGAAAGGCAAGATCAATGTGAAATTGTACAAATTTCTTTGATCTGTCGATCAAATAATATTGCTCAATAAATCCATATACTAGAGGGATTATAATTCCATACTAATAAAGGGAATTGCATAAAACTTACACTTTTTACCAAATTAATTATCACTGGTATCAAAGTAGAGCGAATCTAATTATTGTTGTTTTATTAAATTATTGGATATTAAGAGATTCTGCAAACATAAGATCAAAGCTAAAATGTAGATAAAAGATCTCCTGTGATTCCAATAAAATAGTACCTTAAAATAATACCCTGGGAGTTGTAATCCGCTATACAGTGAAATCTGTCTATATATATACTGAACTGTGAATAAATCTGAATCCTGTGTATTTTTTTAATAGGTCACGAATATTAGAAATCTTTGCAAATTGAATCTGTTGAAACTTAATACCTGTCTATTACGAACAAAACATTCAGCACAGAATGGGATCAGTTGGGCAGGTTTTACTGTATAATTGATGAAATTGATGGTTCATGGTGTTTAAAATTATGAAATTGATAGATACCTTATAGATAGATAAAGTATCTTTATTTCAATACAGTGGACCAGGAAGAAGACATTTTTCTGTGGAAATCCTGATATAAATTTTTTTGAATAGATGCAGTTTTAATGGTTGGTAGTTTACTGCAAATGTATAAATTCTATAGATGGCTTATAAAAACAAAGATTTTTAACAACATATTGTTATTGCCACTATAAGTTTCACATTTGCTTGCAGCGAAAACAATTATCTGGAGATAATTATAATTTCTTATGGAATTTAGCCTATATTACTATTACATCCATCAAAGACACAATTAATTATTATATACATGTATCCATTTCCCAAATCCCAAAGGCACAGAAAAAAATATTGAAATCTGATATAGGTCATTAACTACTATTAATCCAAGGGGTCAATGGTTAGATATATTATTCACAACCATTTAATGAAAGATAAACTTCATATCAATCAATTATAATGGGAATGTTGATATGCATCCTGCAGAGTAAGGCAGGTGTCATATATCTACTAAAAATATCTACATGTATATCAACACTATGGCGTAAAGTGTTGACATCTGCAATCACAAAAAAACGACAAGAATGAATATTTTCTATATTTTGTCCCTTAGCTGCCTGAAATGTCAAATGGGTATCAAAAATGATTTCCCATGTATGTTTTGATCATCCAGCACAATAAAAAAACATTTTTTTAATCAAATTTCCTCCCAAAAAAAAATAGGCCAAAAATGACAGATTGAATATTTTCATATTTTGTCCCTTAAATGCCAAATGGTTGTCAAATAAATTCCTATGTATGTTCCCATCAACTATTACAATCAAAAGATTTTATATAAACAAAACAAGACAAAATCAACAAGATTGAATATTTTTCATATTTTGATGTGTTCCTTCATTGTCAAATGAGTTTCAAATAATGTCCCATGTGTGAATATTTTTCATATTTTGATGTGTTCCTTCATTGTCAAATGAGTTTCAAATAATGTCCCATGTGTGTTCTCATCAACTAGCAAAATCAAAAGATTTTTTGTCAATATTTCAACAACAAAAAACAAAACAAAAATAGGGTAAAATCGACCAGACTGAATATTTTGCATATTTTGAAAATGGGTGTCAAATAATTTCCAAAGTAGGTTCCTATCAGCCATTACAATTTGTACATGTACATGTATATTCAAATTTATCAAAATTTTCAACAACAAAAAAAAGATCTTATTTAATGTAATGTTATAAAGAGCTCTTGTCTATTGCCAAGCATGTCAAAATAAAACATGATAAAAGGTGGATTTAGCTTGTCACCAGGTAAGTACACTTGATGTACATCTAAAAGCTTAGTAATAAAAGTGTCCGGAAGTCAACACATTCCATGTGAAAATGCAGCTAGTAACCATAAACAAAGATAGATATTCTCACACCAAAAAAATGACCAAATCAATATCTAATGTCCAAGGAATTCAATTAATTTAACGAATTAAAATGTCATTAGATCCTCAACAAACAATCGTGGTCAGAAAATAACATAGATAAACAGTAATTTATCATCCACACCCTATATATCAATCTATTCACACCTCATTTACACCTGAAATTTTCACCTGGGCAGACAAAGGTGACAATGTACCTGTACTGTAGGTTAAATTAAACATCACATGGATACCTTTGATAGCCCTCTAGTTACAGAATTCCCAGGCCATATGTCACTTCCTACTGTGTGATGGATAGTGCTTTGTCTCTTGTACAAATCATTATTCATTTTTAGAGTGTGTTTTTTATGCAATTCATTTTCCTTCCTTCTTTCAAATCCTTTTTCATTTCTAAAGTTTAATTTGTCCAATTGTTAATCTTTATTTTGTCATTAAATGCTTTTTTTTGTTTTAGCTGACTGTTACCTATTATTTTTTAATATTGTTTGTGTATGTTTTCTTAATATTTGGGATATTTTTTCATTATTACCATAATATTCCAAATATATATGTTTTATTTACATGTAATATATAAAAGAATACACAATTTCACCATAATTTTGACAAAATTAATACAATGTATATTAATTTGAAATTTATGTTGTAATCTTGTAAATTTTACTAATACACAGTTGACAACCAACCCATAGCCATGTAATAGCATTTTACAATAAATCAAAAAGTTTGTCTTCAGAAATTTTAGGAGCTACTTAAACTTCACTCAGCAGCCAATGGTCAAATTTGATTTGACATAATTTTGTGGACATTTATAGGATCATTATATTCCTAACTTCCTTTAACATTTTATGGTTTATTGTCAATAAACTAATGATACAATTTGTCTTATCACTTCTAACCCTATGATTACCAGACCTATAAAACTTTAATTGTACAAACACTTGTCCACTATAGGGTAATAACATGGTGTAACTTTATGGTTCAAAATCAACAAATAATCAAACAGTAGTAAATCATGGCATTTCATAAATTCTTACTAATAAACATTCTGTAATAATCTCAAAATGACATTAGAATAGTTTTATTAAATCAATCAAGAAGCCGGTGAGAGCACAGAATTACAGACATTTGCATTTTTACACTTACAATGATTTTGATGATTAGTAACATATATGACATATATAAAAATAATAAAAACAAGTATAGATGATCGACACTGCAGGGGGGAAACCACCCATAGGCAGAACAAACTATGGCAGTTTATAGCTAATATTATGATATACATAACAATATATATTATACAAATATAATATGATGCAGATATAGCATGGTGTTCATATCATGAATACTATTTTATCTTTAAGTAAGGTTAAATTTGCAATGTATGGTTCTTCCGTATTTCAAAACTTTTGTTTAGGAAGACAGCAAGTTTATTTAATAACAGAGTGTCTTCACTACTAAGAAGCCAAATCAACTTATTGTTCGGACTCAGATGCAATCCTGAAGATGTGCACCGATCCTTCAGACCAGTAAAACTTTGTTCAGACCAGTAAATTTTTCAGTTTTTATTTAGAACTTGATACTATTTTCAAGAATTTGATACTATTTTCAAGAGTTTTGTACCCTTTAAATACAAAAACTACAGGTGAAAACTACTTGCAGGTTAGACAAAAAAAAGTATTTGTTTCTGCAAACATTCTTGAAAATAATGATATGGTAGATAATAAGATATAAATATTACAAATTTATATTCATTTTTTTTAAATTTTTACCTGGATTTATACAGGACAAGGATCAGGTTTTTAAACGTACTTGTCAAAAAATAGCAATAGAAACTTTAAGGTCGGTAGGGTTCTCTCTCTTTCTTTATCAGAGTGGGATGACTTCTACTTTAAGTAAGGTACATTGTAATAATGAGTTAAACTGCCCTGGCTTATTGACAACACAAATACACAAGATACATAACCTCCATGTTAATAATAATAAACAAGAAGTAAAAGTGTTCCAAAACAGATTAACCATCTTACAATTAACCAAGAACATTTTTATTTTCACTATTTCTCTACCAAGATTAGGGGGTTATGATATTTAACGCCACTTTCAACAGTATTTCAGTTATATCGTGATTCGTGGCAGTCAGTTTTATTGGTGGAGGAAACCGGAGTACCCGGAGAAAACCACCGACCTGTCACATGTCACTGACAAACTTTATCACATAATGTTATATCAGGTACCTCTCGCCTGAATGGGATTCGAACTCACAACTTTAGTAGTGATAGGCACTGATTGCACAGGTAGTTGTAAATCCAACTACCATACAATCACGACCACGACGGCCCCTTATTAATATATGTTACAACTTTAATTAAATAAACCAGAAGTGAATGTGTTCTCCCACATTTTAACATACAATGTACATGTAACCTCCTTACAATTAACCCAAACATTTTTAGTTTCATGATTTCCTGGCCGTTCTTGTACAACTTTCCACTAATGCTTCCAGATACAAGTAATGAAGTGACACAACCTAGAATGCCATCAAACCAATTAAAACATTCCCATAGATACATGTTTTATTAATTAACAAGGTAAAACTTCAAAGAGATTTTATATTTATCACATATTATCATCAATTTATTTCAGAAATCTATAACCTAGGAAATTCCCATTAATTAACAAATATATAACTATACGTCCATTAATTTACAAGAAAAAAATAAACTGTTGCAATTAATAAAACAAAATTTATTGGTGAAGAAATCTAAAAAACTGACATTTTATTTTTTAGAGGGGTTATGGTGTTTAACGCAACTTTCAACAATATTTCAGTTATATCGTGGCTGTCAGTAAAATGAGTTTTATTTGTGGAGGAAACAGGAGTACCTGGAGAAAACTACAGACTTGTTGCAAGTCACTGACAGTCATCGACTTTAGCAGTGGTTCGGTGGCCCACGGCCAGTGAAAATTGATTCGGACCCGTGACTTTTGCCAATTTTTTTCAATAGAATCTATATAAATATTCTAATTTTGAAGTTTTCTGGCCAGTAAATTCGAAAGTCTAATTTCGAAGACTGCACTGACTAACTATTTCACATAATATTGTATCGAGTACACCTCGCCCGAGTGGGATTTGAACTCACAAAGTCATTTTTAAGAAATACCAGTACATTAAAGTCTTCAGAACTAAGTAAGGATATGGCAGTAAAAATTGATTTCTTGATACAAAAATATAAACTGAGTTTTTTTAATTCCTTCATATAACATAAAATATCTGTGTCTTGTCTTTTAATGTTATAACTTATGTAAATGTCTGTGTCTTGTCTTTTAATGTTATAACTTATGTAAATGTCTGTGTCTTGTCTTTTAATGTTATAACTTATGTCTGATATTAGTATGGATTTAATGACAAATCAATATGAAATTGAAATGTTACTAAAAATACGAAGAAACCAGTGAGTATGTCACATTTCTGTTGGCATGACCAGGGTTTAACAGTCCAGAAATCTATTATGTAAATATCACTATAAATACCTATTAACAGTCTCCGCGCTAACCCACTTGCCCGAAGACTGGGACAAGTGAAAATTATGGAAGAATTTGTTTAAATAAATAGATTTTTTTTCTAAATTTGGCTTTCGGGCAAGTAGGTGAAAAAAATTAAGCAAAGATTGTATTAATCTCTGGCAATTATTATAATTGTGAAAGGAAGAGGAGTATCTTATCTTAATAAACAAATACATGTACATTTGTTGTATTTATATTTGAATGGTACAGTTCATTGAAAATATCATTTTCCTCTTTTTCACAAATGTCATAAGTCACAGTGAAATACCATACATAGGTTTATCAGCAGCTCAATAACATTAAACCCAACACTCCAAAGTATATCAGATATACCTTTAGTACATATTCCTATCAAATATGGTGAAATTTATCTAGGTAGTAATGGGACCAATCGATACCAGTGTTACTTGAATGTGACCAATCGATGCCAGTGTTATTTTAGGGTTTAATTGGGTGGGTTATATTTTTGGTGTTTATCTCACTTTCAACAATATCTCTTTACCCTGACTACCTATATATAGCTACTTGCTGGTTATAGGATGAAAGCCTAGACAGCTATTATGAACTGACTGATGAGTTCCCACAGCCTTGTTTAGGTGTATAAAACCCTGACATTTGAAATGGGTAACTGGATTTGTGGTATGAAGTAGACAATATTAACATACATGTACACTACGTACCCAACCACTATTTTAAACTAGTCTTATGATTATCCAGTGTTTCAGCTAGACTTTGAAATCTTCAGGACAATTGCCAGTTTTATCAAAATTTCTTCAGGACATTCTTTAATTAAACTTATTTTTATAAAGTTCTTCATGACAATTTGACAAATAGGTGGGCAAATGTCATGAGGCTGGTGCCTAGCTGAATCTCTGTAGATTGAAAACAAAATTATTACAGAGATGTATTACTTTACAAATATAGGGACAGAGAAAAGAAAAGTATCTAAGAAACTTTTTTAGAGAAAGTCATTAATTTGTTAAATGCCTGGACACATCCACCCACTGTTACTAGCTGTTTACTCAGTCAACAAGTATTATAGTTCAAAAGTACAGGCTTTGAAATTTAAATTATCAGGTTGAATTTCATATGGAAGCCTTTCAATGTCCGGCCATTCAATTAAACTGACAACAATGTCCACATGTCCAGCCTAATGGTCATTACAGGTAAAAATACAGGTATGGAAAGATTAAACCATAATTGGCCTCTGGTCTTATAAATCTTTATCTCTTCTCAAACAGCAAAAGGTTTAGATTTAAATAAAGTGGAAAAAGATACGATAGAAAATATGTATTCAATATGTACTGAGTGAACACATAATATTTGTTTTGTATTCTGTATATGAATTTACCAAGTAAGGCCATATTATAAAAAAAAATTGGTTTGTTAGCCCAAAAAAAAAAATTATCTGTATTTTTGTGCATTGAATTTTAAGTATGTGTAAGGCCAAATAAAAAAAATATGTGTGTTTACGGTCACATGTCAAAAAAATCTAGGGTCAGTCGGTCGGCATTAATTATTTTTTTCCGGCAAAACCGGAAATAGTCGTTCCCGGTTCCGGAATCCGATATTTCACTTTCGAAATTTCCAGTAAGCCGTCATTTGTTGAAGCTGTTTTATGACGAGTTACGCAGTTTTTCTACCTTCTTTGCTCTCAATTTCAACAAAAAGCTAGCGGTTGAATAAAAAAAACATTGCTGCTGATTAAACAACAAAAATAGTTATCCGAATTCTGTGTAAAAATTGATAGGGTCGCTAGCAAAAATTAGGGTCGAATAATTGTCGATAAAAAAGGTTAGGGTCTGTGGCTGAAAAATAGGGTCAGTCGGGTGACCGTAAACACACATATTTTTTTATTTGGCCTAAGCTCTTTTCAAATATTGAAAGAAAAATAATAATTTGTTTATCTACAATGAGTCTACCAACTTGTCAAGAAAACTGGAAGTAGGGTTACAACTAAACCAATACTTTCTTGTGGATTGCTAAACATTAAAGCCTAAGTCATTAATAATCTTAATTTGCTAATGACACCCTTGTGGCTCAGCAAAATTAACTACAGAATAACAGCACATACCAACATGAAACTTATTAAAAGAACAATGCAGAAATTATGTAATTTACAATACACTATACAGTAATTACAGATAACATTTATCCCAACAAATTTGTCAATATTTGCAAAGACTAAAACAGGAATCAGAAGGGGGAGGTTTGGGCCCACAAAACTAGTTTAACCATGCAAATGAAATGCCTATACCAAGCCAGGAGATGGGGACCTGGGTATGATTATATAGTCATAGATTTCAATGTCATAATTAAATTTGCAATAAATGAAAAAGTGATGTTTGTCATCTGTAGTTTTTTGTTTTTGTTTTTTTTTTACAAGTTTTGCAAATTCTTTTTTAATTTTTTTTAAGACCCAACTCAACTTCTAGATTATAAATTATAAGTAATAAACACTGGCGCTGTCTGACGAAAATACTACACAAAATATCTCCATGGTGAACAAAAATATGGACCGAAATGATGAAATAATTAGTTGGTCACCAAGGGACGGACATCTGACATTAAAGCCAATAAAGGTGTTGATGGATAAATAGGCTGATTCATCACTGACTGTACTGACCACAACAGATTGTTGACAATACACATTTACACTGAGTAAATTGATCTGTAACTCCTTCAGTTAGTACAGGTGACCTCTAGACAATGTTTGGACAAAAGGTCAGATGTCCAGTCAATGATGGATGTATCTACACTGACCAGAAGTTCATACAAACAAAACTCAAACAAATTAATTAAAAAGTCACACTCTGTAGTCATCTGTGGTATAGCAAGCTTTGACTCAAAATTAAAACAACATCAAAAGTCAGAAATCATTGTTGAGAGATACAACTATCCTGTGTGAATGGGGTGGGGAGGAGGGGTAGGGGGTCAAACTCCAACAAGACAGCCTTATGCGTTTTGCATATCAAAACCTAGTTTGAAAATAAATAATAAACCCTTTTATTTAGAAATAGAATGCTTTGAAAAAGATTTCTATCGAAATACTAAAAATTCAATTAATACCAAGAATAAAAAAAAAATTGTTTTCAAAATGACAGAAAAACAAGTCATTTGCTATCAAACTGACGTTTTTACTGTAGTAATCGATTGTATTCTGTAGTGTTAAAGACTTTCAAATATTTCGGCTTTGAGCGCACCTCAGATGAAGGTTTTTCCAGAAATGTGTCGTGCAGACTAAATTTGATATCTACACTTTTATTTCAATAGTTCTCCTTTATTTAGTCTTGAAAATGGCCGAGTAGCATATAATTATTTTGTGTTCACTTTTGCTACACATAATGCAATGTACTGTTGTAAAAAATAATTTAATATGGGTAATAAGCAAATAAATGTACTGAGGTCGACCTACTTGTCATTTTGAAATTACTTCTAGCTTCATGCCCTCATGGACAAAAATTAAGTAATTTTCATGGCTGTGTGCAAGTGGTTTTTATGTTTATAATTGTAGCCCATTGAGTTTACATATCAATGGTCACAGTCATTTCAACACTGAAGCTTAAGTCAATAATAAAAAAAAATCTAATTCAAAAAATAGTGTGGATGTAATCATGTTTTCGTAAATTTTTGTAAAAACAGGTACAAGTCTATTATGCACTCTATACAACAATTAAAAGGAAATATAACTTGAGTGAAAAATTAAGGGGTACGAGACTATAATTGTCTGGTCCAGTGGAAGAAATAATTGTCATAATTAAAATGCATTGTATATTCCTGCTTTGCCGGGAGAGATTACACACAGAGAGGGAGGCCGATGTAATTACATCTATAATTTAAATGTAAATAATGAATAGGAAAAGCTGTATGGTGTATAAAAATACAGAAACAATTTCACTCAAATTGTGGTCGTGATTTGTTGTTCAGCCTTAACTTTATAGCAAGTTTTTTTTATATGAAAACAAAAATGCAAATAGATCGTATCATATACATACATTTTGGCTTAGATTATACGAACAATGTTAAAAAAGAACTGAAAAACAAAAAAATACCACACTGTTGGAACAATTACAAAATCAAATATCAAAATTGTAGAGATGCAAAATCATTACACGAAATACACAAATACATGACCGATCACTTTCATAATAAAATTTAGAACCATTTTCTCAAATTCTATCAAATTTGTTTCAGTACAAAAGTACTGTTCTAAAAACAAAAAGTTGAAAAATTATAGAATTTAAAATATTACATAATATTTAAAAACACAAATGTTTGGGGGGAAAACAAGTCACTGTTAAATAAAATGATGAATGAAATTGACATAATTATAAATGATCCTCCAGTAATAATTGGTAATTTTATGTGAATTTATCCCTTAAAGCACTGATTATTTATGATAAAACTCTAATTTATATTACAATACATAAGAGTGCCTTGGGAAATATCTCAATAACTAATGCCACCTGCAAATTTAATTGGTAATTGTCGCAACTCTTATACTTAAGATAATATACACAAGATGTAGATAAGGACCAAAAAAAGAGAAAATATAGCATAAAAAGCAAAGAGTTTTCTTATTAATACCAGGATGAAAAATTATCATATCAGAAATAAAATAACTTTTTGCAAATTTGTGCGGCTTCACCACCTTCGACTTCAAAGGTTGGTATACACATTGAAATCACTTAGTTTTAAACCAAATTTAAATAAAAAAATATAATTCCTTATTCTTCATGATCATCATAAGCTTAAGACTCAAAAACGATTTAAAGTGGTCAAGATAAACAGTGCTACCAAGGGACAATTGTGAAACCACTCCTTTAACTGTTTGTTCCACACGATCTGTCAAAATGTAATTTGGTAAATTTCTAAATAAATATCGGTCAAAGGTTCAAAGCCTATGCATACATAAAAAAAAACTATCAAATCCAAAATATGCAAGACAAGTATTATATAAAAAAAAATATTTTAAAAGAATTTCTTTTAAAAAAAAATTCACACAAGAATATCAAGAAAAATTTATTTAGCCAAAAACCATTACCGTTTTTGGTGTTTATCACCACTTTCAAATATATTTCAGTTATATCCTGGCAGCCAAATACCATTATAAAATTCAAATATTTATCTAAACCAAATATTATAAATTGTAAAAAAACAGGTTATTCTACTTAAGACTGTTAAAAATTGAAGGACAGTAAGCTTAGGACTTTATCTTCATCAGGTAAGCATGTGTGTGTTAAACATTTGTCCAGTTCTTCAGTCCTCAAAATGAAAATTTGAATTTACTGGTCCGAATCAAATTTTGGAATTAATTTTTATATACTTCTAAATAAAAAACTGAAACATTTACTGGTTCAAACAAAGGTTTACCGGTCTTGGGTTGGAGGATGGTCGGAGGATACATGCTCATCTTGACTTAGACTTAGTCTACAGATAACACTGTGTACAAGCAAAACATTAACCAATTAGGGGGGGGGGGGTTGTTTTGTAAACCAAGGGGTGTACGTTTTTCTAGGTTGTTTTTACCAGTCGCAGAAAGAAAAGTGAGTATGAACTATAAATAAAACATAGAAAGGGACAATGTTATATACCACGGAACTCAGCAGAAAATGGGCTTTCATTTGGTATTTTGCTGGGTTCTCTGGAGCACCCTTGGTTTACAAAACAACCCCCCCTAACGTTTGCTTGTACACGGTGGATAAACAGTATAAAAGTGGCAGAATCTTGATTTTTAGTATGTGCGCAGTAATCAATACCCTCAAAATTTATTTGTAATGTGGAGTATTTATTCTCTAATCATACAAAATATTATAAATTTAATACTAATAATAGCTGATAAGTCTATCTCTCAGATAAGTCATACCCTTAGATAGAAATAATGTAGATCTCGATTAATGGTGAATTTCTAAAATTTCTGGGTAGTTATTTATTTATAAATGGAACTTTTTTAACGATCTCAAAAATTAGTTGAAATTTATGCTTGCTACAGAAATTATGTTATTTAAAAACCAACCTAAATTAGTGCACACATCATGTTTCTTGAATAACCTATGATCCTCAAACCCAGTACTTTTGCAATATTCTTTAACCAGCAAACAGAAATAAATAGCAGTGACGTGTTATACTGTTCACATTCTATGACACGAAGAATACACATTCAATATCCAAGCATTTTGATCAAATTTGTTTTTTACACCAATTTTAAGTCATAAGAAGTCCTTATGTTGGGACAGAATAACTGCTTCTATTGGCAATATGATTTTTTGTTCACCAATTTTAAGAAGTTGTGTGTCAGGCAGAATAATAACACAGTCATAGTGACATTTCTTAATTTACCAATTCTTTTTTTCTTATTTTTCTAAACAAGACTGTCAAAGAAAGTCATTTAGACGAATGTTTTTCCTTATCTCTATACATAACTTTTAAATAATATCTGGAATTAAGCTGACATATCCTTTCTGTCATAATAAATCATAACATAAGAACCTGCTGATTTGACTCGCATGAATGAATTAAAAAAAACCTGAAGAAAATCCTCAACTGTAAAATCAATCGTGAAGTCAATAAATACAAAACACAAAGAATATTATCAAGAAAGTGTTTTAAATGACAAAAATCTTCACAGATTGAAAGATGTGACAATGTGTATAACAACAGTGGCTGTGTATAATATGTTTATACCGTAATTAGAAAATGGTTTATTGACATTGTCACCGAACGGCGAATGGAGATCCGACGTCTCTCTTATTACAACGAAAGTCTGTCGCTGTCTTTGCGTGGAGAATTGATACAGAAAATTATAAAAATGTAACTTACCTTTTTCACAAGAAATCTGAAATGAAATCATCCACAAATAATACACAAGGCCTCGAAAAATAAATCCTACGAAGCGACATGGCTTCGCCATGTTTTGGCCAAGTGTTTTACTTTTCTGTCTGCAAAAATAGTATCAACGCATGCGCAAGAAATGAAGGTAAAACTTTCCCGTTATCGGACAGGTGTAAGAAAAAGAAAATTATTTAATTTATTAAATTGCTGCACAAATGTTCCCTGGTCAAACAGCATATATATATACA
Organism: Bathymodiolus brooksi; assembly: GCA_963680875.1. Lineage (NCBI taxonomy): Eukaryota > Metazoa > Mollusca > Bivalvia > Mytilida > Modiolidae > Bathymodiolus > Bathymodiolus brooksi. Next base: position 23,722,645 of record OY804590.1, on the reverse strand, counting down.
CACATGTACACTAAATAAACTACTTGTTTATTCTGCTGTCGTACACCTCTTTTGAGAGATCAAACGAATTCCGATAATTAATAAATTGTATAATCCTTTAATCTTTCACAGCAGGTTAATTGATCACACCAATTTACGTTAATTAATCCACAAAAACCTCGAAACGTGTGATTTTAAATTGTTGCGATGTCCAATAGCACCAACTTTGGTATAATGAATTGATTTGCATGAAACCAAACGGAGTACTTTATTTTACTCCGCCCACAAAAAGTGTATTGGCCAATGATATTTTTGATTGAAAACATTAATTGATGATTAAATTTTTGTTTATCTCTTAAACGATAAAAGAAAACAAAAAAACAAAAGTAGGTATTTTTTTGCTATTTGAACAGACAATTAAAAAAACTTTTATCTATTTTTTTTCTAGATCTTGTTAAATTTAAATATTATTTTGAAATGACGACAATGTTTGAATTCGAGTTTTTTTAATTTGCTTAACATCAAGCAATTTATTTATTTATACCATGTGTGGTTTTTTTTTATATTTGGCATATGTTATCATACCTAATATATTAATATATACTAAGTTTAAGTTTTATGGTGTTTAACGCCACTTTCAACAATTACAAATACATGTATCTCATACTTAAATTTATAATTTTTATATACAAAAAGTGTACATGTATGTGTTTGTTTACTTATTTTTCATCTATCTTGTCATGTCTTGTAAATATTGAATGTAATTTATTGTATCTTCTCTGTAGCATTGTAATTTGCTGTGGTTTGTGAAGATAAAGAATCAAATATTTATTGTATTGAAACTGACATAAGTTTGTGACAAACACAAAAAATATAATAATTTATATAAGACATTAGGTAAGATTTTTTTGTCTGTCTAATAGTTCATTAGTTTTTATTGAGTCTGGTTTTTTTTCTCTTGTATCAATTTTGTCACATTTTACCATTCTAGAAATCTTTGTTTTACTCTGGCGACAACCATTTAAGATTATTAATATTATTCAATTTCTATATTTCTATTTTATAGTTATCAATTCAGGAAAATTTGATGTAAGAGCGCCGAGCCTTATTGTGTCCTTGTCTTATATTTGTTTTGCAGTCAGTTGTTCATGTTCTTTTGGTTGATTATATTAGCTCGTGTTAACTCTTTAAATTCTTTTTTGTTTCAACTGCCAACTTCCGTGCCAACGATCTACAAAACTCTACACAGAAAACTAAAGATTGAGCAACATGAGCCCCATTAAAACCGGAGATGAACTCAGGTGTTCCGGAAGGGTAGGTAGTTCCTACTCCACTATTGACCCCCGTCGTGTTACTCTAGTTACTGTATGATTGAACTAATCGGTTATATTTTTTTAGAAATGTAGTTGTTGTGTGCGCTAATATAGTTCTAACAATTTTATAACTTATAATATCTGGCATCTCAAGAAGACCATTAATTTCCATGGATATTCATGGATAATTAATGCTTGACTCCAATCAACATATTATATCCTCTTTTCGTGGGTGCATGGGTTCACTCCTATTTTTGGTGGGTTCGAGTTGCTCATCTTTTTAGTTTTCTGCGTTGTGTGTTTTATTTGTTTGTCTTCCTCTTGTGACTTGAGTACACAATGTTGCCAGTTTCTCTGGATTGTATATTCTTCATTGTCCCTTCGGTTTTCTCTAACGTTTATTCACTGTCTTTGTTTTTGTACATTTTGCAGTTATATACATATCGCAGTCAGAATTGGGTCTTTTACGAATTGAATCGAATTGAATAGTTTCGGGATTTTTATTTAATTTGTTGCTTAATTTCTGTTTTTCGTTGTAGGAGACCAAGAGGAAAGAGCAATGGCCCTATTATCCGCTTAAATCCCACCACATGTTTATGTCACATTCTTGGACCCACATCTGTTATTGTCTTCTTTGTGAGTTCGGAAAGTGAAGGCAAATGGGCGGGGTTGTTCATGTTGTTGTGTTAGTTGAAATTTTTGATGATCAATTTTTTTTCCATTGAAATACAAATATACGAAAACAGCAACCAGGGACCATTAACAAAGGAGTCTAACGCGTTCACGTGCGTGCGTGTGTGTTTAACACTTATATGGTTATCGGATACTCCTGGTCGGATACTGACGAGACATAGACATGTTAGTGTATGTTACAGAACTCGTGACTTGGTAAGACGCCGGGATATAAATACATGTAATTCATATTTTTATTTTAATATTTAATTTGAGTTCCGTAATTAAAGAAATGAATGTTATATCCTCAATAAATAAAGGATAGGTTGGTTTAGGTTTATGGTGTTTGACGGCGCTTTCAACAATATTTCAGTTATATTGTGGCGGTCAGTTTTATTGGTGGGGGAAACCGGAGAAAACCACCAACCTGTCGCCAGTCACTGACAAACTTTATCACATATTGTTTCGAGTACACCTCGTCTGAGCGGGATTCGAACTCACAGCGTTAGTGGTGATAGACACTGAATACATAGATAGTTGTGCATCCAACTACCATGCGATCACGACCACGACGGCCCCTAAATAAAGTGAGCTTTGCAAATGTAAAATGTACTGGGGCCTTCTTTATGCTTGCTTGAACCAGGGGCGAATCCAGGGAGAAAAAATATGATTTTTTGGCGTAAAATCATGATTTTTCACACGAAATACCCCAAAAAATTTCGCGCCTCCCTCCGCTCGGTGCAATTTTTTTAAGTGCGCCCCCTCCCCCCCCCCCCTAACTTGAAATCCTGGATCCGCCCCTGTAAACGGCTCAACATACGATCACTTAATCTAGTGACTTAGTCAAATTTACATATATCTGCTTGTATATATATATATACATTGCATTAACTAAAAAATAAAATAAATGTATAGACAAGAATTTTATCAAAACTTATAAATAGACCAAGCTACAAAAAAACGTGTTAATTATATATTACTGGTAGTTTCAAAATAGCAGTTCGTCAAGATTTTAAAATTAATTTCTAAATTAGTATGTATAATGATGATTGGTGAACCATGGTAAAAATAGTGAAAAAGATAACTTTACATCTTTCACATTTTCAGTGCTGAAAAGTTGTACAACTTTAAAAGGAGATTGGTGTTTACAGTTAGTTAGAATCTGAAGATCACCAATTTAAACGATTTGAGATGATAATTTACACACGAAAATTTGTCAATGACCACAGGACAAAACAATATAAATATAATTAAATTTATATATTTTTCAACATCTTTGCTGACATCAATTTGTGTTATTTGTCTAAATCTGGCGAATAAAGGACCCCCCCACCCCCTTCCCCCTTTGCTTAGATTTGCATTTTGTTTTTAAAGTCGAACCCTCATGGTGTCGAAATCGAATGGACCAACGAATTCGAGTTATCCGTTAAACACCAAAAATCATTCAATCATTATATCGTGGTGGTAATTTTTATTGGTGGAGGAAATCAAAGTACCCGGGGAAAACCACCTACCTGCCGCAAGTCACTGACAAACTTTATCACATAATGTTGTGTCGAGTACACAGCGTCTGAGCAGGATTTGAAATCACAACGTTAGTTACCTTCTTTGATCTCATTTAGTATAGATCACAATATATATATACATGTATATGGTTAAAGGTTCCATATCTAATTTTAATTACACGTGTCCCTATAATTGTCTTCTGGAATTATTGCCCACTGAATATTCATGAAGTCTCCTTCTGCTGAGGGATACAAAGAGAGAGTCTCGCAGTCGCTGCAAATAATAACAATAGGCTTACAACAAGACCAAATAAGCGTTAAACTGGATTGCTTTTTTATTGCCTTTGTGGATGTTGTAAAGGGTCGTGTCCGTCTGAATTTCTGCATTAATACATTCACAATAAGCCGAATATTGATAAAACATTTCATTTTATTGTCGCGTCTTATTAAGTATTTTTTAAAGTATCCGTATTGACATTCTTCTGAAGATACTACTGGAATCCATGGCAACGATTTGTATACTTACTTTTGTTTGAACTGATTTTTTATTTCATTTGATATTTTTAATATAGTTTCAAACAAGGCGTTCTCTATTCACCACAAAACGACAAGGGATTATAAATGCATTTCTTACTTCGTATATATTTGAAGTTTTAGAAGTTGATATTAAATCGCAATGAACAATGCACGAACACAAAACTGTGCAATATTTAGGTGCACCTCATTTCCTCAAATTATGTATTCTGAGATATGTTTAAGTGATTTTTATCAAATATTAGTACATTGTGAGTAAAATGTACAAACATAAATTATGTAGGTGTTAACTATTGAAGGAGCTCCCCAGGGTTATGGTGTTTAACGCCACTTTCAATAATATTTCAGTTATTTCGTGGCGGTCAGTTTTATTGGTGGAGGAAACCGGAGTACCCGAAAAGAAAACCACCAACCTGTTTGTTGCAAGTCACTGACGAACTTTATCATATAATGTTGTATCGAGTTCACCCCCTTGAGCGGAGCACCTCCCCATAACCTATCCGTAAGGGACAAATGTGAAAAAGATGAAGGTAGTCGAACCAAAATATTGAAATAAGAATCTTAGTCGCATACAACATCTCGAACCACATAAATCTTTGTTTCAATAGGCTACTGTTCTCCTCTATAACTGAACGGCGACCCATAGGGCATATGATTCGTTGTTTAATAGGTTAATAAAAAGATCATCATAGCCTTTTTCTGACTGGCCGACCCATATGAAACACGGTCTGTTCAGATGGTCCGTTGTTTAATGGGTTCAGTCATATATCATCAGTACCTTTTCTGACTGGCCTACTCGGCCATATGAATCAGGGTCTGTTCAGATGTTCCATTGTTTAATGGGTCAAGTCATAGATCATCAGTGCCTTTTCTGACTGGCCTGCTCGGCCATATGAATCAGGGTCTGTTCAGTTGTCTTAACAGATTAATTCACAATTCATCAGTCCTCTTTCTTACTGACCGATCCATATATGGTTCATTGTCTAACAGGTTAGGCTATAGGTAGTCAGTTCTCATTATGAGTGACCGACCAACTACATGATCCCTTGTCAGTTTTCTAATGGACTAAGCCATGTATATTTCACCGGTCCTCTTTCTAAATGGCAAACCCCAAGGTTCATGGTCCATCGATTAAAAGTGTGGGTCATACGAACATTAGTCTTCTTTCTGACTGGCCGACCCATAGGGTCCATTGTCCAATGTCTAATAGACCAAGCCTTAGATCCTACTGAACCACAAAAAACTAGCATAATGTAGAGAAGGGGTTCAAAATAATCACATTTCTCATGGAAAGATGGTTTGGTTGGTGTTTAACTCCACTTTCAACAATAATTATTTCAGCTATATCGTGGCAGTCAGCTTTATTGATGGAGCAACCCGGAGTACCCAGAGAGAGCCACCGATCTACCGCAAGTTATTGACAAACTTTATCACATAATGTTGTATCGAGTACACCTCGCCATGAACGGGGATAGAACTCACAACTTTGGTGCAATAGGCACTGATTGCACAGGTACTTGTATATGTAACTACCATACGATCACGACCATGACGGTGCCCTCATGGAAAGGGAATACAATGTTGAAAATTTGGACAATAGGTTGTTTACAGGTTGTCCAGTTTTAGCAACCTTTGTTCAAGTACCGCAGTAAATGGACAATCCTCGGCAACTTACAGACGTATTTTTCTTATATACTTTTATATCTTTTCACACGGACAAAAATGTTTATTTTACGGCTCCTTGAATTTCGAACAAAACAGTAATACCCTTTAATCATAAATGATGTGTTTTCTCTATTAAAATTCCGTGTTTTAATCCATGATCAATTACAGTGTGGACTAGGCTAGGGTCAGTGGTTAATCGAGTGGAAACTAACCGCTAGGCGTTCCAATTGACCACTGACCATGGGACAATAAGGTCAGAAAAATTTGACCTTTTACTTGCAAGGACTCGCTTAAATGCTAATTAGGAAACGTCAAAAGCATATTGATTGATTTTGAAGAGTAGCCGCGGATAAGTGCCAATTAATTTTTACTATGGAACGCCACAACTGTCTTTAAGTAGGGCTTAAAGTATACACGTGTTATTTAAATACTGACTATATTTTATAATTATGGAGAAAAATGTACAGTACACAAAGAAAAACAGAATATTATAACATATTAAACGTAGGACTGTAACTTGGCCGACCTACAAAAAAAAGCAACAACAAAAACAACAAAAAACACACACACAAAAAACAACAAAAAACCAAGCATACAAAACAACAACAACAAATCTATTCCTAGACTGGTTCTAGTGAGTAAGTGATTGTTGCTTAACGGCAACCCAGCAATTATTAGCTATATCCTGGCGATAGACTGGTGCGATGACTAGATTCCAATACAATTTTCTTTTTTTCTCTGTTTTGTATCTAAATACAGCAAACCAGTGTTTAAGGGAGAAATGCGGGTGGTTATTACCACTTTCAACAAATATTCCTGAAAATCGTGTTGATCAGTTTTATTGGTGGAGGAAACAAGAGTACCCAGGTAGTATTCGATGATATAAACTTGTTCTTATGTATACATCCGGTTTCCTACGTCATTAGGCTTCGTATGAGTGAATTGAATGAATGATGGTTGTTTATCAACAAATAAGCTATTTTTCAGCTATATCATGCAACAGTCAGTGGATAGACATGTCGTTTCATTCGGACACGTTATCCCGATTCTGAGCCGTCCAGTATTTGCTCTTACTCCTTAATGCTGCGTGCCCAATGGAGAAGCAAACACCAATTTTGGTCAATCGTAACTACTCGGCCATTCTCGCTACCCTGCAAATAACCTCGTACGTACATAGTAGAAATTCTTCTTAAATTGTTTGCCGGAAGTTAAGTTAAGTTAAGCCGCACAAAAATATAGTCCACGAAAATCCAATATGGAAGACATACTAAGTAAAAACTAATCATGCAAAACTAATTAAAACTTTAATTGAAATATAGAAAATTGCTTAAAATATAACTTTATCAAACTTTCATGTAACTGGCATGTGAAAAGTAGTGCGATTTATACGCCTAATGCATACGAGGTTATTTGCAGGGTAGCGAGAATGGCAGAGTAGTTACGATTGCAATTTTGGTGTCTTTGGTTTGACCCGAACGGGTTTCGAACCATCTATCTATCACACTATATTTGTGTCTGAGTGTTGTTGAATAAAACTTGTCCCTCGAGAGGCGAACATGCTAACAATTACAAAACCAATGCGGTTTCACATCGGTGTGCAATAGTATGATTAAACTTGAATACACAAAAGTGTATATAATAAAATAACCACAAAATTTAATAAGGTATCTATTTGATATAATGAGAAAAATACTTGTAATATGAAAGAAGGTTTAATTTATTCAGTAAACAACTCGCATGGTCAAACATTGAACGTTTTCCAGTTAGAAAAAAAAAAGAAAAAATTGTGAAAGATTAGTTTCATATATTTAAAGAAAAAATATATTGAGTGATGAGTGAGTGATTGTTGTTTAACGCCAACTCAGCATTTTTTCAGCTATATCATGGCGAGAACAAGTTAATTTTCAATGAGATGATGATGAGGTCCGCTTTGTACTAGATTAACACGCTTATCTGGATTTGTATAGACCTAGTTCACTGAAACAACAGTCCGCGGATAGACATGTCTCCCGCTCGGACACATTATCCTGATTCCGAGCCAACCAGTCTTTGCTCTTTCTCCTTAACGCTGCGGAGAAACAACAAATATCAATTTTATAGTCTTTGGTTTGACCCCACCAATTCTCCAAGATGGAAGGTTTGAGCCCCTAAAACGAGTTTAACCCGCCACTTTTTATTGTACCAAGCCAGAAATGTGAGCTTTCATGTATTTGTGTATTAGCCTAGGGGTTTCCATTTTGCCCCTTTATGCTATTTTTCTATTGTATTTTTAGAACTGTATCGGCAGTGTGGTATTTTTGTTTTGTTTTTCATCTTAGTCATACTTACCACACATATGTTAATTAGTATTGGCGTCTGGCTTAGTCTGTTTACAATTATCTGTATCACCTGGTATGAAATTTCACGGATAATTTCACAATTTTTCAACATGTCATTGATAGATGACCACTGGTCATTTAAAAACGATCATGCACATCTGTTACTGGCTGATCAGATTAAGAATGACACATAGCAGCATCCAGCTTATGAGTAAATGTTACGGATGCCCTTTAGGGACATTTATATAAAAAAATTGAACACAAAATTTCGAAATTTCAACTTTTTATACTTCGCAATTGCTTAGTAAAAGAAGGGTTACCCAAAATGTTTGTAGGAGGGCTCATGTCTTATTGTCCTTTTTTGTGTATGCTTGCGTAGAGTGATGTCCAACACATATTGACTATGTGAGAAACATGATGGGTGTCTTATAAGAGGCAGGAACTGCTTGCCATTCGCGAGCGCCTGGGTTCATTTTTTTCGTTTTTTGTGCTGTGTGTTTTTTTCTTTTGTTTGTCTTCCTCCTATGTTTTGTGTACCCAATGTTGCCAGTTTCTCTGGAATGTTTTTGTTTTGTTTGTCTTCCTCCTATGTTTTGTGTACCCAATGTTGCCAGTTTCTCTGGAATGTTTTTCTTTTGTTTGTCTTCCTCCTATGTCTTGTGTACCCAATGTTGCCAGTTTCTCTGGATTGTTTTTGTTTTGTTTGTCTTCCTCCTATGTCTTGTGTACCCAATGTTGCCAGTTTCTCTGGATTGTTTTTGTTTTGTTTGTCTTCCTCCTGTGTCTTGTGTACCCAATGTTGCCAGTTTCTCTGGATTGTTTTTATTTTGTTTGTCTTCCTCCTGTGTCTTGTGTACCCAATGTTGCCAGTTTCTCTGGATTGTTTTTGTTTTGTTTGTCTTCCTCCTGTGTCTTGTGTACCCAATGTTGCCAGTTTCTCTGGATTGTTTTTGTTTTGTTTGTCTTCCTCCTATGTCTTGTGTACCCAATGTTGCCAGTTTCTCTGGATTGTTTTTGTTTTGTTTGTCTTCCTCCTATGTTTTGTGTACCCAATGTTGCCAGTTTCTCTGGATTGTTTTTGTTTTGTTTGTCTTCCTCCTGTGTCTTGTGTACCCAATGTTGCCAGTTTCTCTGGATTGTTTTTGTTTTGTTTGTCTTCCTCCTATGTTTTGTGTACCCAATGTTGCCAGTTTCTCTGGATTGTTTTTGTTTTGTTTGTCTTCCTCCTGTGTCTTGTGTACCCAATGTTGCCAGTTTCTCTGGATTGTTTTTGTTTTGTTTGTCTTCCTCCTATGTTTTGTGTACCCAATGTTGCCAGTTTCTCTGGATTGTTTTTATTTTGTTTGTCTTCCTCCTGTGTCTTGTGTACCCAATGTTGCCAGTTTCTCTGGATTGTTTTTGTTTTGTTTGTCTTCCTCCTATGTTTTGTGTACCCAATGTTGCCAGTTTCTCTGGATTGTTTTTATTTTGTTTGTCTTCCTCCTGTGTCTTGTGTACCCAATGTTGCCAGTTTCTCTGGATTGTTTTTGTTTTGTTTGTCTTCCTCCTATGTTTTGTGTACCCAATGTTGCCAGTTTCTCTGGATTGTTTTTGTTTTGTTTGTCTTCCTCCTGTGTCTTGTGTACCCAATGTTGCCAGTTTCTCTGGATTGTTTTTATTTTGTTTGTCTTCCTCCTGTGTCTTGTGTACCCAATGTTGCCAGTTTCTCTGGATTGTTTTTATTTTGTTTGTCTTCTTCCTATGTCTTGTGTACCCAATGTTGCCAGTTTCTCTGGATTGTTTTTGTTTTGTTTGTCTTCCTCCTGTGTCTTGTGTACCCAATGTTGCCAGTTTCTCTGGATTGTTTTTATTTTGTTTGTCTTCCTCCTGTGTCTTGTGTACCCAATGTTGCCAGTTTCTCTGGATTGTTTTTGTTTTGTTTGTCTTCCTCCTGTGTCTTGTGTACCCAATGTTGCCAGTTTCTCTGGATTGTTTTTGTTTTGTTTGTCTTCCTCCTGTGTCTTGTGTACCCAATGTTGCCAGTTTCTCTGGATTGTTTTTGTTTTGTTTGTCTTCCTCCTATGTCTTGTGTACCCAATGTTGCCAGTTTCTCTGGATTGTTTTTGTTTTGTTTGTCTTCCTCCTATGTTTTGTGTACCCAATGTTGCCAGTTTCTCTGGATTGTTTTTGTTTTGTTTGTCTTCCTCCTGTGTCTTGTGTACCCAATGTTGCCAGTTTCTCTGGATTGTTTTTGTTTTGTTTGTCTTCCTCCTATGTTTTGTGTACCCAATGTTGCCAGTTTCTCTGGATTGTTTTTGTTTTGTTTGTCTTCCTCCTGTGTCTTGTGTACCCAATGTTGCCAGTTTCTCTGGATTGTTTTTGTTTTGTTTGTCTTCCTCCTATGTTTTGTGTACCCAATGTTGCCAGTTTCTCTGGATTGTTTTTGTTTTGTTTGTCTTCCTCCTGTGTCTTGTGTACCCAATGTTGCCAGTTTCTCTGGATTGTTTTTCTTTTGTTTGTCTTCCTCCTATGTTTTGTGTACCCAATGTTGCCAGTTTCTCTGGATTGTTTTTGTTTTGTTTGTCTTCCTCCTATGTCTTGTGTACCCAATGTTGCCAGTTTCTCTGGATTGTTTTTGTTTTGTTTGTCTTCCTCCTGTGTCTTGTGTACCCAATGTTGCCAGTTTCTCTGGATTGTTTTTATTTTGTTTGTCTTCCTCCTGTGTCTTGTGTACCCAATGTTGCCAGTTTCTCTGGATTGTTTTTGTTTTGTTTGTCTTCCTCCTGTGTCTTGTGTACCCAATGTTGCCAGTTTCTCTGGATTGTTTTTGTTTTGTTTGTCTTCCTCCTATGTCTTGTGTACCCAATGTTGCCAGTTTCTCTGGATTGTTTTTGTTTTGTTTGTCTTCCTCCTATGTTTTGTGTACCCTATGTTGCCAGTTTCTCTGGATTGTTTTTGTTTTGTTTGTCTTCCTCCTGTGTCTTGTGTACCCAATGTTGCCAGTTTCTCTGGATTGTTTTTGTTTTGTTTGTCTTCCTCCTATGTTTTGTGTACCCAATGTTGCCAGTTTCTCTGGATTGTTTTTATTTTGTTTGTCTTCCTCCTGTGTCTTGTGTACCCAATGTTGCCAGTTTCTCTGGATTGTTTTTGTTTTGTTTGTCTTCCTCCTATGTTTTGTGTACCCAATGTTGCCAGTTTCTCTGGATTGTTTTTATTTTGTTTGTCTTCCTCCTGTGTCTTGTGTACCCAATGTTGCCAGTTTCTCTGGATTGTTTTTGTTTTGTTTGTCTTCCTCCTATGTTTTGTGTACCCAATGTTGCCAGTTTCTCTGGATTGTTTTTATTTTGTTTGTCTTCCTCCTGTGTCTTGTGTACCCAATGTTGCCAGTTTCTCTGGATTGTTTTTGTTTTGTTTGTCTTCCTCCTATGTTTTGTGTACCCAATGTTGCCAGTTTCTCTGGATTGTTTTTGTTTTGTTTGTCTTCCTCCTGTGTCTTGTGTACCCAATGTTGCCAGTTTCTCTGGATTGTTTTTATTTTGTTTGTCTTCCTCCTGTGTCTTGTGTACCCAATGTTGCCAGTTTCTCTGGATTGTTTTTATTTTGTTTGTCTTCTTCCTATGTCTTGTGTACCCAATGTTGCCAGTTTCTCTGGATTGTTTTTGTTTTGTTTGTCTTCCTCCTGTGTCTTGTGTACCCAATGTTGCCAGTTTCTCTGGATTGTTTTTATTTTGTTTGTCTTCCTCCTGTGTCTTGTGTACCCAATGTTGCCAGTTTCTCTGGATTGTTTTTGTTTTGTTTGTCTTCCTCCTGTGTCTTGTGTACCCAATGTTGCCAGTTTCTCTGGATTGTTTTTGTTTTGTTTGTCTTCCTCCTATGTCTTGTGTACCCAATGTTGCCAGTTTCTCTGGATTGTTTTTGTTTTGTTTGTCTTCCTCCTGTGTCTTGTGTACCCAATGTTGCCAGTTTCTCTGGATTGTTTTTGTTTTGTTTGTCTTCCTCCTATGTTTTGTGTACCCAATGTTGCCAGTTTCTCTGGATTGTTTTTGTTTTGTTTGTCTTCCTCCTGTGTCTTGTGTACCCAATGTTGCCAGTTTCTCTGGATTGTTTTTGTTTTGTTTGTCTTCCTCCTATGTTTTGTGTACCCAATGTTGCCAGTTTCTCTGGATTGTTTTTGTTTTGTTTGTCTTCCTCCTGTGTCTTGTGTACCCAATGTTGCCAGTTTCTCTGGATTGTTTTTGTTTTGTTTGTCTTCCTCCTATGTTTTGTGTACCCAATGTTGCCAGTTTCTCTGGATTGTTTTTGTTTTGTTTGTCTTCCTCCTGTGTCTTGTGTACCCAATGTTGCCAGTTTCTCTGGATTGTTTTTGTTTTGTTTGTCTTCCTCCTATGTTTTGTGTACCCAATGTTGCCAGTTTCTCTGGATTGTTTTTGTTTTGTTTGTCTTCCTCCTGTGTCTTGTGTACCCAATGTTGCCAGTTTCTCTGGATTGTTTTTGTTTTGTTTGTCTTCCTCCTATGTTTTGTGTACCCAATGTTGCCAGTTTCTCTGGATTGTTTTTGTTTTGTTTGTCTTCCTCCTGTGTCTTGTGTACCCAATGTTGCCAGTTTCTCTGGATTGTTTTTGTTTTGTTTGTCTTCCTCCTGTGTCTTGTGTACCCAATGTTGCCAGTTTCTCTGGATTGTTTTTGTTTTGTTTGTCTTCCTCCTATGTTTTGTGTACCCAATGTTGCCAGTTTCTCTGGATTGTTTTTGTTTTGTTTGTCTTCCTCCTGTGTCTTGTGTACACTATGTTGCCAGTTTCTCTGGATTGTTTTTGTTTTGTTTGTCCTGTGTCTTGTGTACCCAATGTTGCCAGTTTCTCTGGATTGTTTTTGTTTTGTTTGTCTTCTTCCTATGTCTTGTGTACCCAATGTTGCCAGTTTCTCTGGATTATCAATTTTTGGTTGTCCCCCCTGGGTTTTCTTTAACGTTTATTTACTAAGTAACTTGTGTACCACCCTCTTTTACTAATCAACATGTGAGGGGCCATCGTGGTCGTGATCGTTTGGTAGTTGGATTTACAACTACCTTTCCAATCAGTGCCTATTACCACTAAAGTTGTGAGTTCGAATCCCGTTAATGGCGAGGTGTACTCGATACAACATTATGTGATAAAGTTTGTCAGTGACTTGCGACAGGTCGGTGGTTTTCTCCAGATACTCCGGTTCCCTCCACCAATAAAACTGACCGCCACAATATAACTGAAATATTGTTGAAAGTGGCGTTAAACACCATAAATCTAAAACCAAGCAAATCAACGTGTGAATTCATATACTCAATGGTGCTTATTCTAGAGCTACAGCACTATTAAATAAATTTAATGATATATGGGCCATTATATTGCATGTTAAATTAATCAAATGGAATCAAAAACTAAATTGTTTCTTCTTTTTTGATAAGATTCTCGGATGTTGCTTTTCCAAGGAACTTCTTACTAGGTACTAGATACGTAATTAATTCTCATTAGAATTACATTGTTCTTTAATGGAATAAATTTCTTTTCTGGGTGATAGAAAAGTTCCCGAGAGATCCGAAAGATAAATGGCACTGTAGAAGAAATCTGATTGGCCATTAATTACTTGTCAGAAGCATAGATTATATCTACGTTACATCAAGTAATTGTTAAGCAACTACAAAACAAAATCACTATTTTTCACAGACGCCAGAAGAAAAAAAAAATGTTTTTCATATACAAATAGATCAAAGAAATCGGAATTTAAACCAAGCTGGAAGCATTATTTCCTCCTTATTCACTGTGTATCATCTGTACACGGGAAATAGCTACTACTGAAACGTAACACACCGATTTACAAGTTGTCAGGGTAAGTAAGAAGTCGTTTTACTGCGAAAGCACAACGTTTTCGTTGAAACTGTTAATATGGCATATTCCAGATAAATACCGCTTATATTTTGTGGGCTCATATAATAAAGGAACTTCGTTAAAATTGTTTGATGCGTGATAATGCTCACCTAGTACTTCAGAAAACAACTTTCCCTCACAAAATATTACGAAATAAAATGATGTAGACGCTTTCCATGAGTAAAACGTAACTGGAAAGGTAAAATTTGGTGACGAAACATCTGAAATTATATCCCTTTTGATACACTCTTAATTGGATTTGGAATTATAACAACATTAATATCGACGTTAGTGTACGGGTTTTAGCCGAAAATAATGTGTTTGTGTACGGGTTATAGCAATCGGCAAACCTCGGGTGAGTCCGCTTCGCTTCCTCAATACCTCGGCTCAATCGTAACTACTCGGCCATTCTCGCTACCCTGCAAATAACCTCGTACGTACATAGTAGAAATTCTTCTTAAATTGTATGCCGGAAGTTAAGTTAAGTTAAGCCGCACAAAAATATAGTCCACGAAAATCCAATATGGAAGACATGCTAAGTAAAATCAAATCATACAAAACTAATTAAAACTGTAATTGAAATATAGAATTTTTTTTAAAATATAACTTTCATGTAACTGACATGTGAAAAGTAGTGCGATTTATACGCCTAATGCATACGAGGTTATTTGCAGGGTAGCGAGAATGGCCGAGTAGTTACGATTGTACCTCGGCTGTAAAACGGTATTTGATATGCGTCTACGCGTCACATTTCTTCGCCGGAAGACCGTATCACTTTGAACAATCAAACATTGCGTACCGCGAATAAGTTCTAAAATGGCGACAATAGATGAGCGTATAGAGTTTGCTTTGAAAAATATTGGTCTTTGATGAAGGTACGGAATCAGCCGACATTGCGACGAATGAAAATATATTATTATTGGACGAATATTCGAAAGTGAAATTATTTTAATACCTCCTTCATTGAAGATTTCCGAAAGTAGTTCCAATGGGAGCTATCGTAATACGGACGAGGTTTGATGAAGGTACGGAATCAGCCGAAGTTGTGACGAGTGCGGGTTATAGCTACCGTACACTAAATTCGCTAAAACCCGTACACTTTCTGATCGTAAAAAGTATCCGATTTCTCTTTAATGATGCAAACATGACATCAATGGGGATCATTCACCAAATGTCTTTCGACAGACGTCGCTGTTGTTCCATAAATGGTTAGCGGAACGTTTTAATCTCGATGACGCTTGAATTGTTAACGTTGTGTAAAAGGACACGTCAATTCTGTAAACTCGTTCACAAACAAAACTGTTCTCACGACTTTTTTTTATCTTATAAATTATAACATTATTGTACAAGTTAGATAAATTACTATTGAAACAAAAGAAGTTGCACGTATTGCGGGATATTCAATACGGGCCGCTTCTTTTTTTTTTAAATAGTACTGTATCTTATACTTAAAACCATTTCGCTTGAACAGTTGACTACAGAACTACAGGGATATTAGGTTTATTAATTAAATTCCTAACGGTGTATACCTGTATCACATTTCATTTCTTACATTAGCATTAGGGGAAAAGGGTATATAGATTAACTCTTATAAAAAGTTTTCGATGCTACATTTTGTAACTGAAAAAAAAATGCACTCTGAAGCAGAATTTTTGTTCCAATCTCGATCTAGACACCTTTTCAAGTAACATAGTTGGTACTTCATATCATTTAAAGGGGAACATATTCAAAATAAATCCCCCCCCCTCATAGAGGGTGTGCCGGGGGTAGAATAGGCACCAGGTTTCTCCACCCTAGAGGCACTAGTCCTCTAAAAGGGGTCAACCCCGCGGGAACCCCGGGATATAGAAATGGGACCGAGAGCTTCTTCGGCTTGAAGGGGCGTCCGTCGGTTGTGCGGGATGTAGAAATTCACAACCAACCCGTCCTGCGGATGAGACGTAAATAAAACCGAGGTCCCGTGTTGAGAGATTGCCACCCTCTCCGCACGTTAAAGAACCCAGTGTTACAGCTCATTATGCTCATGATGAGTGGTCCATAAGAGACCTGTTGCACTGGCAAAATTATCCGTCCATACCCATCACCTTTCCTTGTTTCGAGTCCCGTGGCGTTTACATTTTTAAATGTTCTCGTCCTGAATATAGCTGAAAAATTGCTCGCTGGACGTTAAACACCAACCAATCAATCAATCAATCAATCAATCAATCAATCAATCAATCAATCAATCAATCAATCAATCAATCAATCAATCAATCAATCAATCAATCAATCAATCAATCAAAATAAATCCCAAAACGACTAATGATAAAAAAAAAATGAATAGCAATAATAAATTTATGTTTGTAATAAACAATCCAAAGGGAACACATTTATGATTATTTTCCAAAATTTTCCAACAAAAAATGATCTTTATCTGTATGATATATCCAGATTCAGGAAAGGAAAAACTTAATTGACCTTCCCTACAATATTTAACTCAGTAGTCCGTTAGGGGCCTTCGTGGACGTGATCGTTTGGTAGTTGGATTTACAACTACCTATGCAATCAGTACCTATCACCACTAACGTTATATATGAGTTCGAATCTCGCCCAGGCGATACAACATTATGAGGCCAAGTTTGCCAGTGACTTGTGGCAGGTCCGTTTTGTTCCCTCTGTGCACTCCGTTTTCCTCCACCAATAAAACTAACCCCCACGATTATGGCACAATATAGCTGAAATTTGTTGAGAGTGGTGTTAAACACCAAACCCAGTAGTCCGTACGTTTCCAATCGTGTACGTTTACATTTTATTTATGTTTTTTTTATTGCATAGAACGCTGGGTTTAATGCAAATTCCCGATTTTTTCGTAGAATTTCTGAAATTGTAATTCAAATCGTTTGACTGTTCATTTCAATAACATGCAGCTAACTAAAGTTATGAATCAGAGGAGGCGCGACGCTTTGCAAACGACACGCACATAGCAAGTATATTATCGATAGCCGGATGTTTACGATTCAGTTTAAAAATAGACGTTGAACAATCGTAACTACTCGACCATTCTCGCTACCCTGCAAATAACCTCGTACGTACGTAGTAGAAATTCTCCTTAAATTGTTTGCCGGAAGTTAAGTTAAGTTAAGCCGCACAAAAATATAGTCCACGAAAATTCAATATGGAAAACATACTAAGTAAAATCTAATAATGCTAAACTAATTAAAACTTTAATTGAAATATAGAAAATTGCTTAAAATATAACTTTATCAAACTTTCATGTAACTGACATGTGAAAAGTAGTGCGATTTATACGCCTAATGCCTACGAGGTTATTTGCAGAGTAGCGAGAATGGCCGAGTAGTTACGATTGGGACGTTGAAGTGAAAACATCTCGCTACAAAAATTAAACGTGAATTTAGCCAGCTGTCTAAATTTATTTTCAATATGGGATATCTTTAACTTTATGATCGCAATACTTGTATAAAAAAAAGTGTACAAGTATTGTTATTTTTTCCCCCAAAAAAGTTGAACTCTATGATTATGAATTTTTTTCTGTTCTGTTATGGAGTTTTAATGAAATTATGTTTTTATTTAAAGAATCATAATTAATTGTCCAAATACATAATTATTTTTCGCTTATTTGACATTTTTTCATAGAAAAACGATTATAGTTTAGTTATTGCACAATACACAAACATGTCTGCAATACACATCTACAACATTTATCATAATTTTATAAGTTTAACGCCACTTTCAACAATATTTCAGTTATATCGTGTTGGTCAGTTTTATTGGAGGAGGAAACGGTGTACCCGGAGAAAATCATAGACGATGTCCGATTGGAACATAATGGTAATCTTCTGAGAAACATTCATAAAAAAAACCGTATCAAATTTAGTGCGTTTCTGTAAATGCCTTCATCGTGCAGGTACACTTAAGTTATTTTTACAATATATAGTCTACTTCAATCAAACTGAATCCTGTCACGTGGGATAGGACCAACCAATTACCATTCATGAAAAGTTTAGATTTTATCGAACTAGTGCACGTCGCCAGAGGATATTATAAGAGTAAAACGTGAAAAGTTAAACAGGCGACGGGTAAACAGTCCTCTGATAGCAAAAGCTCGTTAAGTCTTTTGAACGAGTCGTCATTCAGTATAGCGGCAAAAGCTTGCAGCTTTTGACCGGGCGATCACTTCGTGGCAACAGTTCGCAAAATATGAGTCTGTGGCTGCTTGGTAGCAAAAAATCACACGCCAGGTGGTAATTTTTGGTAGCAAAAATCACAAAGTCTTTATATTGGCCGGTATGTCATTTACTGGCAGAAATTCACAAAGTCTCTGATCCTTTGGTAAAAAGGTCTTGCAAAGGTGTTGGACGGATGGTCATTCGGTGGGAAAAGCTCACACAACCTATAACCGCGGGCGAGAATGAAATTTCTACACTCATTTCATGATTTGTTTACATACAGACAAATATTCTGATGGCGGAATTCTAATTTTTCATAATACAATGTATTCTTTTTCTGCAAATGAACCTCTTTTTCGCACGTGTTTGTGTGAATGTCTTGTATACGTATAAGAAATAGTACCAGACGTAATATGTTGTATGCACGTCTATTGTAATTATTCTGCGTGTTTTAAAATGATTGCTCTCGGCCCATGCAGAGAACGTGTAGAATTCTTGATTGCTTGCAAAAACACACCTTTTGTAGTTTCGTTTTTTTCCCTACAGATCCAAATGATGTTATATTTTGTCAAATAAACGTAACACAAAATTATAACGAACATCAATAGTAATTTCTCTAACGACAGAAGAAAGCACATAAAAATGGCATCGTTACGTAACCCACACGTGCAAAAGTCATCAGTATCATCAATTTTCATTCTTGTCTACGCGTTTGTAATTCTGAAGAATACCGAGGAAAAAAACAATGAAACGGCCAGAAATAGAACATTGAATCTCGTTACATTGATTGTTTTGTTTTTTGTCTGGTTTTAATCTCTACCTTCTGTTAAAAACAAAACAGAAATGTGTGTTGTGTTGATAAAAACCGGGTTATCGGGTAATGTGTTCAGATGGGGGATATTGATATTTAGACTCAATAAGTAATTTTTAAGGGTTAGGGTTATGGTGTTTAAGGCCACTTTCAACAATATTTCAGTTATATCGTGGCGTTCAGTTTTATTGGTGGAGGAAACCAGAGAAAACCACCGACAAACTTTAGAGCACATAATGTTGTATCTATAGTACACTTCACCATGAGCGGGATTCGAACTCACAACGTCAGTGGTGATAGTCACTGATTTGATAGGTAGATGTAAATCCAACTACCATCCGATCACGATCATGACGATCCCAATTTATTTGTTACATATATAACATATAAGAAAGCCCTTGTCTTCATTCAAACGTTTCGGCCACAAGGCCTTCTTCCGTATTTTAAATTCTATCAAACCTGTTGCATGTTGTTTTCTTATAATGTTATTTAACGAAAACACACCACAAGGAGAGAACAATTCAATAATATATACTAGATTTCATATTTATTTAATTGTTCCCAACTATTTTTTTGTGTGTAAATATACCCACTTAGAAGACATACAAATATTGACAAAAACCTATTATTGTATGTAGTCAAACATATAAAAGTGGACATACAACAGAAGACGAACCTTGATTATTTCGGACCTTGTTGTCGTTTCCCTGGATAACTCCAAGTTAAAATTCGATGCGTTCGTAGAGACTTTCAACTTAATTTATCCTGGATAATTCGAACACTCGCATATCTCGAAGTAACACATCCAGGTTTCTTCGATTTTCGGCACTGCGTTGTTTGATAATAACAATTAGACAATCATATACAGTTAATGAAAATCATAAAACATCGTTTAAAAATGTAGCAATAATACATTGTATATTACTGTCAATTACTCTATTGAAAACAAATATTATTTGGTACCCAGACATTTTCGTATTATTATCTTATTTATTCCTTTAAATAAATTGCTCCTATGAAAGTTGAAATTAGTATTGACTGGCCACTTATAATATTTACTATGCACATGTTGAATCTTTCTCCACATGCAAGTTGTTAGTAAAGATAAGTGGTCAGTCAAGATTTGAACTTTCATATCGCAACACATTTTCATAGAGATTGATAGGGATTTGTAGTAAGTCTACCAGCTATACAGGGGCGGATCCAAGATTTCAAGTTAGGGGGGGGGGGGGGGGGGCGCACTTAAAAAAATTGCGCCGAGCGGAGGGAGGCTCGAACATTTTTGGGGTATTTCGTGTGAAAAATCACGATTTTACGCCAAAAAATCATATTTTTTCCAATTGCGGAGGGAGGCGCGAAAATTTTTGGGGTATTTCGTGTGAAAAATCACGATCTTACGCCAAAAAAAATCATATTTTTTTCCAATTTTAGGGGGGGGGGGGGGGGGGGGGGCGCGGGCCCCGCCGCTGGATCCGCCCCTGCTATATAGATTTGCTCTATTTTCCACCCCAACTAAGTCAAAATGGTACTTCTTGAAACTAGTATTTCCGTACATTATGTTGAACGTGTATTCAACGTGGTAGCAGATAAACACAAATTGCATTTCATGTTTAACTAATTATCCTGTATCTAATGTATAAATTTACATATCTCATGCAACGCTTATCACAGATTGTAACGGTATTATTATCTGATGAAGCGCCACTTGACGACGTTTTATCACAACAAAGATCAGACAACCCAGCACAATCTCTGTCATCTTTTAACATGTACAAATGAGAGAAAAAGTATTTGACGGATAATGTGTAATACGTTTCTGATTGGTATGTAAATAGAATTAGCTACTGATCTGATAGCTTTTCTGTTAAAGATTTAAAAACAATCCCGATGTTTCCCTTAAATAACTATCAGGAAAGCTTTTCTGTTAAAGATTTGAAAACAAAATCCTGATGTTTTCCTTAAATAACTATCAGGAATTAAATATCCAGACAAACTACTAAAACAAAGTATAATTTTATTGGGAATGTCTTTAAACAGCTGGTCAACGATGATTAATGATCAGAAATTTTAGATGAACTTTTGTCTAGAACGTTAATCCTCTCTAAGTTGAACTCAGTAAACTAAGAATAGACCATACCATCAGTGTCGAAAACGAGGCCAATGGGAATCTGTAGGAAAACTGGCATTTTATAAAACGCCCATATTTAATTCTTCAACAACTAGTTTGTCACACAATGCATTAATAGTCTTATGGAAGCTGAATCGATATCAATGAGGAATATGTAATTTTATGAGTGAGTGAGTGATTGTTGTTTAAAGCCAACTCAGCAATTTTTCAGCTATACCATGGCGAGAACAAGTTAATTTTCAATGACATGATGATGAGGTCCACTTTGTACTAGACCAACACATTAATCTGATTTCGAACCAACTAGTCTTTGTTCTTTCTCCTGCATGCTGCGTGCTTAGCGGAGAAGCAACACATAGCAATTTTAGTCTTTGGTTTGAGGCGAGCACGCTAACCATTACATCACATCGGCGATGCGGTTCTGTTATTTTATGCAAATTTTGTTTACAACAAATTTAGAATGGGTTTTTAAAAATAGTCTTAATTATAATTAAAACTGACAAAGTAGCCCTTATTTCTACATACAACCATTTTCAAAATTTCAGAAAGTATATAATAACCATATCTACATCATTTTTTGTGGGGAAAAAATAGATGTGGTTGAAGATTCAAGATTTATTATTTCTCGTAAAACAGTAGTTGAAACAGTGGTACAGAGAATTTGCCAATTTAACATAAACATATAATAAATACACATGACAAGACAAGATGGTCTACAAAATTGAATAATAATAACACAAATATGAAACAACATCATTTTTTATGACAGAGATATGTGGTCAACCAGGAGGACTATCATGATATTGAGAACACCAATGAATTTGTGGAGTTTCGTTAGTTTTGGTTTAATTGGTTCCGAGCCTTCATACTACGTCACCTTATACATTGTTACAACGAAATGCCAGTAATTATTTTCTTGTTTGTTTGATAGATATTTCCTTATAAAAAAAAAGACTTAAACAATTACCAAAATTACATGTTGTAGAGATTCTCGTTTCTCTCCCATTAAACAAATTATTTTAATCATATAAATTGAAATTAAGCTTCCATTGCATACTGTTTGAAAAAAAAACCACAAAAAAACAAACAAACAAAAAACACCGAAACCCCCCCCTAAAAAAAACAACAAAAAACGTAGATATCAAAATTTAGTGCTCACGTCGCGTTTCTGGAATAACCTTCATCAGGGGCACTCAAAATTGAAAGTTTGTTAAGCCAAACAATTTAAAGCTTAACGAAGAGAAAATATAAAGTTCAAGATTACTGACATCTGGAGATAATTAATTTGATTTTGTTGTTATAATTTCGCCGAAATAAATAAGAAAAATGAATGGATTTTTAAAACATTGTTCTGGCAAACATTGATTGAATTCTTATTTTTGTTTGTTAGATCTAAAATCTGGACATATTCTACTTAATCAGAAACTAATATGTACCTAGTCCCTTTTAAAGAGTTTACTTATATTTACGTGTTATATAACTCCTATGTACATTAGCACGTTCACATTTTAATGGTACTCAGACATATTATAAAATCAATGGGGCGAAATTCAATACAAAAGTCACTATTTTGACACGATTTATTGAAAATATTTATCCGGGGTTTTATTCTTGTATGTCTAGCATTCTGTCACATCAGACATAAGTAAGGTTGAATTTAGCAATTAATAGACAGTTACCGGAAAAAGTAAACAGTTTTCCCGCGAAAATAAACGTGTCGTCTGACCAAATGGTAGCCATTAAAATGTTTGGAAAAAAGGAAATATCGATAATTGGAGGTAATTTCAGCTTTGATCTGGTTTAAAGCGATATCGCATTCCCATGATCAAATCTTTCTTGATATAAGATCAACAAACAGATATTTTGATGGATATTTTGCAGAATTTTCTCATTAATATTGTTTATCTTGGCGGGAATTTTCTGTGACAAACTCTTTTGTACAACGTATGATTGATAGCCAACAGATGGGATGTTCCGAATGTCATGTCGGCTTAATTAAATATACACTGAACTTTTGGTGTAAAATGGTCAAAATAAAACAATCGATTATCAGAAGGTACTATGAAATACGACCGGCCGTTCATACGATGTGTTTGATTATGGAGATATTATCTTAGTGTATCTTTTTATAATGTCTCCACGGTTGAACGGTTGGTTGGTTGGTTTATGGTATTTAGCACCACTTTCAACAATATTTCAAGATTAAATATCGTGGCTGTCAGCTTCATTGGTGGAGGAAACCGGAGTACACGGAAAAAACCACCGACATGTCGCAAGTCACTGACAAACTTTATCACATAATATTGTATTGAATACACCTCGCCATGAATGGGGTTCGTACTCACAACGTTAGTGGGGATAGACACCGATTGCAGAGATAGTTGTCAGTAAAGCCAACTACTATACGATCACGACGGCCCCTCCATGGTTGAACGTACTGGTACACGAGAACTATGCATCGGAAAGGTCGACAAAGATCCGACTTCTGGCACCATTCAAAACGAAAGTGTCGATTATGACAATTCTATCATCTTTCACTTGTTGCATAACTTCAAATCTTGCCACATGTCATTTCTCCTGCCATGTTTTAGTTTTTTCATGCCTGTTGATACAGTGCACTTGATCTGGCTATTTAACCGAGATTTAATACACTCTATTGCAGTTTCTTTAGTCTACTTGATACACTCGTAAAACTGATTTGGTCCTAAAATTTAATATTTCCCTTTATGTTTATTTACTGATTGAACAAAGACAAATAATATTCTGTATACAGGAAAATAGCATGATTGGGTCCGTTATTTAGCTCCTTGACCAAAAATATCACATGAGCTTTTGCCATCACTCGTAATCGTTCCAAAAAAATCTTCTCCTCTGAAACCGCTGTGTCAATAAATTGAACACAGTTGTGCTCAATCATCCTTAGGGTGTCTGCTTTCAAAATTCAATCGTAACTACTCGGCCATTCTCGCTACCCTGCAAATAACCTCGTATGCATCAGGCGTATAAATCGCACTACTTTTCACATGTCAGTTACATGAAAGTTTGATAAAGTTATATTTTTTTCTTCTTCTATATTTCAATTAATGTTTTAATTAGTTTTGCATGATTAGATTTTACTTAGTATGTCTTCCATATTGGATTTTCGTGGACTATATTTTTGTGCGGCTTAACTTAACTTAACTTCCGGCAAACAATTTAAGAAGAATTTCTACTATGTACGTACGAGGTTATTTGCAGGGTAGCGAGAATGGCCGAGTAGTTACGATTGTTTCAAAATTGTGTCTTTTCCGTCAGCCATCCAGCATGGCTGCTGTTACTATAAACAGAAGATATATTGTCTATTGTATATATAGAGTAGTTACAATCACCAATAAATAGACATACAATCCTATCACCAATACGGCGTGGGTTTGCACCCGGCTTTGTAAATTACAAAAAGGTGCACTCGACTCGCAGCCGCATGTGATAAAGTTCACCACAGTTGCTTGCCCATGGTCGGTAGTTTTCTCCGGGTACTCCGGCTTCTTCTACCACGAAAACTGGTCGCCATGATGTAGCTAGAATATTGCTGAAAGTGGTGTTAAACACAATAAAGCATAAGGCAACCAATAAACAGACGAAGTCCATTTAAATATTTGCAAATTTATTCATGGGGGAAAACATACTAATATCTTTTGAAATAGTATCAGTAGGACAACTATATGTATTTTTTAATATTAATGATTTAACTTGTTATAAGGTTGCAAGCAGCACTATATCATTAACACTTTGAAAACAGTTTCAATTCCACATCTTAAAAGTTAACACTTCGATGCATTTGTTTCTACTTTCCCAGGGTTAATTTGACAAACCATGAAAAACGGCTTATAGCGTTGAGAATACTTAGATCAGAAAGGAATATTTAAAATGAAAAACAAAGCATCCCACACTGTTGGAATAAATCCAAAATCGTAGAAAGAGAGGTCAAATATATACCCCTAACATGACCGCCACTTCAACAAAATTAAATTGGTTGATTGATTGATTGATTGATTGATTGATTGATTGATTGATTGATTGTTGGTGTTTAGCCCCACTTTCAGCAATATTTCAGCTATATCATGGCGACCAGTTTTAGTGGTGGAAGAAGCCGGAGTACACGGATAGAACCACCGACCATGAGCAAGCAACTGGTGAACTTTATCACTTGCTGCTGCGAGTTGAGTGCACCTTTTTTTGTAATTTACAAATCCGGGCGCGAGGGGTTAAACTAGTTTATGGGCCCAAACCTCCCTTCTTTGTGAAATGTTGTGGTTATTTGTACACGGGATTCACTCAAAGAAAGGTTAAATAAAATAGAACATGACCCTATTCTTTGACATGCTAACACTTTTTTTCAAGTTTGAAGGACAAAAGAGTAATTTAGAATGTATTACATTAAGCCATATATGCCGATGCTTATTGCAATATTTTATTCAGTTAGGAGTTAGAAAACGTGAGGTAACAAGGTTTTATTACATAGAAGTACATGTAACCTTGATGAAACATCATTACATTAAGACCTTTATTACATTGGGGTGGCAGTATATTATATAAAACAAAAATAAACAACCCTAAAGTAAATAACAGCAGCTATATTAATATTTTTTTTTTGAAGAGATCAGAGAATAGGGGGTTATGATTATGGTGTTTAACTACACTTTCAACAATATTCCAGTGATGTTGTGGCAGTCAGTTTTAATTTGTGCAGGAAACTGATGTGGGCACATAAAACCACTGATTGACTTGCCACAATTCACTGACAAAATATATCACGTGATGTATATAGTACCATATTGTTGGATGACACCAAAAAGCCACTGACTTGTCAAAAATCACGGCCATGCTTTATCACGTGATGTTTTATATAGAGTACCCTATATCCACATAAAACCACCACAGAGTCACTGTCAGACATTAATCATACAGTAGAATGTTCCGACATCAACTCGCAATCAGATGGAATCGAACTCACAAAATTAGTGGTCTTCTTCTTTTCGTTCGCGTTTACACTTGAATTTCAGTTTCCGTTACGAATCTGGTGGTCTTCTGTAGGGCATCCACGGGAAAATTAGTGGTGATTGGTACTGATCGCATATTTTCAGACTTTTGAATGAATTGTTTATGGAAAATACAAATTATGGTGTGGTTTAGACGTCTAATTCAATAAAGTTTTTAAGAATCATTCTACTTAAGGTCTTTAAAATCGTTTAGAATACATTTCGGTATAGACAACTAATTCAAATGTTCCTTGAAACATGATGGGTTTCGTGTATATTGTCCATTATCAATAGATTTCGATTTCACTTTGTAATTGACAAGGTCTGGTCGGTCTAATAGATGCTATATATACTTACTTATATCGATCTTGAAGAATCCACCATTGATAACCACATCAAAATGACATTACAAGAATCTTAGGACGTCAATAGAATTCCTAAATAATGTCTAACTGTCTTAGATCCTATAAAAGGACATGTCTAAGAGATACTTACAAAACCCAGAGGTTTCTTAGAGGTTGTAAAACAACCATCACGTAGGTTACTATAGTAGGCTAATTTTGTTTATTATTATTATCATTGTCAAACATAAATAATGGTTAGGTTACAAATGTCACTGCAATTCTACCTAGAAATTATTTAAATTTGTTTATTATTTCTGTCAAACAGAAAAAATTGTTAGTTTAAAATGTCAATGTAGTATTATATAGAAATTATTTTATTTTGTTTTGTATTATTGTCAAACAGAAAGAATGGTTAGTTGCAAATGCCAGTACAATTTTACCTATAAATTATTTAATTTTGTTTAGTATTATTGTCATACTGAAAGAATGGTTAGTTTAAGATGTCAGTGCAATTTTACCTCAGAGAAATATCATTATTATAGATTGACACGATTTGAAAATATATTCTTGCAGAGTTTTAGTCAGTGAAATGGAAGAGATGTGTTATTGTAGTTTTTATCTATTATTTTCTTAATTTATCACCCTTAGCTTTCTTATTTTTTTTGGGGCCGTCGTGATCGGGTTCATATGGTAGTTAGATTGTGATCGTGGGTTCGAGTCCCTGTCGGGCAAAGTTAAACCTATAAAATAGGTATGTGTTGCTTCACTGCTGAGCATGCGCACCATTAAGAAGAAAGAGCAAAGACTGGTTGGCTCGGAATCAGGATAATGTGTCCAAGTGGAGTTACATATCTATCCTCGGACTGTTGTTTCAGTGCGTTGGCACTATAAAAATCCAACCAAACGTGTTGGTCTAGTAAAAAGTTGACAACATCATCATCTCGTCCAATGTTACTTGTTCTCGCCATAAAATAGCTGAAAAATTACTAATTTGCATTTAAATAACAATCACTCACTCACTCACTCAATCTTACTCAAATGCATTTTTAAATGCTGAATCTGTAATACAATTATTACACGTACTGATTGATTGGTGTTTAATGCCAACATTAACAGTATTTCAGCTATATCGTGGCGTTATTATACAGACATTTTTTTCTATATATGTTTGTAGGTACACCATGACCTGTTTTATTTCACCATTGCACCGTTTAAATATCACCTTCAGAGAGTCATTTATTAAAGAAAAAAAAATTTATGTTTGTTTTATTATATTTGTTGCTATTTGTAAACCCATTTATGGGTAGTTCGACATTAATAAAGATTACATTTCATACTTATTCTAATAATTTCATCTCATGAGACGTTGAGGAAAAAAGTATACCTAAAAATATATCAATTTTATTGCACAGATTATCTCTAAATAGTTTTTTTTCCGCTTTGGTCATAAAATGTCAGTTCCATAAAATGCTTTCCAGTAGCCATTTATTCAAACACTATAATTTGTAAAAAGCTGACGTGTAAGATGTTAAACTAAAGGACATCTTCTAGATATTATATGATATAGAAATGATTTATAATCTTAGATGGATCCGAGAGAATTAAAACGAAGGAAATTCCGACGATAAAATGCTGATCAAGCGCCGAGATCCATATCATAGCGATTTGTTCTTCGACCTCGTCACAAATATTTCATGCCTTTATTTGACAGTACGATTTAACTACCAGGAAGATATATTAGAAAGTAGGGACAATCACAAATCTTTAATATTGTTCCAAAGTCGATGTTGTAATGGTAAAATGTCTAAGCTAATGTCGTTTTATATCATAGAACTGTCATAGTTGGTCATTTTTAACTGTTTGGTTATTAGTTTTACCCTTTAAAGTGCTATAAACGTAAATGGGACCATGATGAAGGATTGTACGTCATTTAATGGAAGGTTATTTTTCTTCTATTTTGTTGATTAGATTGACTAATATTTGATGAACTTGTCTCAAATTTTCTGACGAACAAAGAAATAAAATCTGCATACAGAAATAGACATACTAAGACGGACTTAATATACTATTATATATGTAAATAACTGCCAGACATGTTTGACCGCAAAACAGGTTTTAGTGATCAAACTTTGTTGCTTTGCATTGTGTAGTGTTCAATCATAGTGAGGGAATGATTGTTATTTCACACCAAGTGAGCACATGTTCAGCTATAAGTACATCAAGGCGAGAAAAAGTTACTCTAAAATGGTGATGCTGTCTGTTTTGTACTACAATGAATGTAGATCAACACACCCAAGTTGGATTTTTATAGTCGCTATAGACTAGTAACCCTGAAACAACAGTCGGTTGGTGGAGACATGTCGCTCAACTAGGACACATTCAGTGATTCTGTCTCATAGCCAAACAATCTTCGCTCTTACTCCTTATAGATGCTGTTTGTTTAGTGGAGGAATCGAAAATAGTCTTTGGTTTGACCCGACCCAGGATCGATATCAAATCAATTAAAATGTAAACCACATACAAATGTGATATTAGCAATGACGATATATTACTTTCAAGATAAAGTGAATGCATATATGTAATATTTCCTTTTTTTTCACTAAAATTAAGCCGCATTAAAATACAAAAAAAAAAAAAAATAAAAAATAAAAACAAAAACAAACAAACCAAATAAACAAAACATAAAAAAAACAAAAACAAAAACAAATAAAAAAAAAAACAAAAACAAAAACAAAACAAAAAACAAAAACAAAAACACAAAAACAAAAAATATTAAAAAGACAAAAAATAAAAAAAAGTTAGCAAAAAATAATATTAAAAACACAAAAAATACAAACAAAATTATATCAATATAAACTTTTTTGGTCTGAATCTAATCTAAGGTGACTAACCCGACTATCAATTATGATTTGTTCATTGACTACACATGAATCCTAAAGATGAGTAATTCTGACCACTAAGTAGTGTAAACACTTAAAGAACTAATGATAGATACAAGTTACTATGACCGTTACATCTTATAAACATTCTCCTTATAACTGATTACAAAAATGAATTGCTTTGACCGCTGGCATCTCATTCTGGCATCGTAGGAGATTGCAACCGTAAAATCTACAGACCAGAACATATACATTAATTAAATAGACAGGGTGTGAGAAATACCGATATAAATGTCCGAGTTTGACGAGGCATATTTCTGCACGGTTTTGCAAACTAGTCTGTGATTAGTAGCACTTGGAATAATTAATCATGCACATTTATTTTAGGTTTCAGTGGTAGATACATATCACGGTGGCTACTTTTATTGGGGAGGAGAAAGTGGCGATTGTAGCTGATGAAACGTGTGATCGTTGTCCGTGGATATTAAAGTTGATTTAGGTCGGAGATTAAGATATAATTAATGTATTTTCTTGACGTATTTGTTGCTGCTCTGGAGTCAAGCAAGAAAATATTGAAACGATAAAAGAAATAGAGCTGTTTAACAGATTCTTATTGTAAATTGCCACAAAACCATGGGAATAACTTTAGTTTTATGTGTATGTTTTGCAGATCGTTGTTTGTCCCTTTGTACTTTTTCTTTCGGCCATTGTGTTGTCTGTTCTTCTTCAATTTACGGATTCTGATAACTCCTTTGGTATATGCAAATTCTTCTTGTTTCGATAAATCGTACGAGTGAAGTAACGCTTTAGATAATGTTTAACAAATGGTAGTTAAATTAAACTACAATGTTAAACAATTATATCACCGATGTGCTTGACAGTTAAAATAAATTCTGGACAAAGGTAGATTTGAAAATGATCATTAAGACAGTCGTATGTCGTTGTTTCGAAGTAGAGAAGGACCTGATAATCTTACTTCGAAATATCCAATCGAGTATACGAGCACACCGGCATAAATTACGCTGAAACTACTACAAACGAACCAAACCTTTACGGTTTATGGTGTTTAACTCCACTTTCAACAATATTTCAGCTATATCGTGACGGTCAGTTTTATTGGTGGAGTAAACCGGAGTACCTGATAATGCTGCATCGAGTACACCTTACCATGAGCAGTGCTCGAACTAACAACGTTAGTGATGATAGACACTGATTGCATAGGTCGTTATACATCCAACTACCATACGATCACGACCACGAACGGCCCCTATCAATACCAGACAGTCAACAAAAACCCTAAGCGATAATGTTACGCGTCATTCCAAAGATCGAGAAACACGAACCCCACAAAAACGCGGCAGTGATCTCAGGTGTCATGGAAGGATTAGAACTTCCTACTCGTGACACTTCGTCTTGTTACTGTTATCACGAAACGAACGTCATCGGATATTCACAAGATTCACAAGATTTTATTGATAACACTCAGACACATAAATGTGATACATGAGGACATAACATATATCCAGTATTACATGACGAAATGATCATATATTATCAAAAACATTAAAACATACCAGCAATTTTCTTTATGAACAATGATAACTTTTATAAACTTCTACATTACAAAAAGATAGGAGACCATTCCAGGGGCGGATCCAGGATTTCAAGTTAGGGGGGGGGCGTACTTTAAAAAAATGCGCCGAGCGGAGGGAGGCGCGAAAATTTTTGGGGTATTTCGTGTGAAAAATCACGATTTTACGCCACAAAATCATATTTTTTCCAATTTTAGGGGGGGCGGGCGCGCCCCCCCCCCTGGATCCGCCCCTGCATTCATTTTAACAATACTAGGATAAGTAACATAATACCTAGGTAAATATATACGTCTCAGGTTTACTAAATATTCATTACAACAAACAAATAACAAGTGGAACTCATCACCAATTGATTGTCCACACAAGGTACAAACCCTCTCATCTTTACAAATATTATACCACCGCCCAGTTTCTATTGGAATTCGTAAATTTGACGCCCTTAATTTTGTCATCCAAATTCTAGTTTTCTCGTTTAATCTCACTAAATAATTTTCTAATCCAAAGTCCTTTTTGAAAGAGCCATAAAATTGTCCTCGAGATGAATTTTCAATGTCATTATACCATGAACTGACAAACTGATCGGTTAAAATTTGGTTAAGATATGTTTTATCACAATATCCAACCTGATTTATAAAAATATAACCTAAGCCAGCTCTATTTAATATAGATTCTACAGAATTAATCCACTTGAAATTATTCTGACCCTGATTTTTTAAACATAACATCAACCTGTATAAGGAACTACTCAATTTTGTTTCGTTATTCACAAGTTTACACCAATATGAAATCATACGAAGTTTTACTCGAATTTCCAAAGGAAATCTACCTAATTCCCCATAAACAATAAAATTTGGAGTAGTATTTCTAACTTTTAGAATTCGTTTACAAAATTTAAGATGAATCTGTTCTAATATTTTTAAATTCTCATATTCCCAAACTTCAGAACCATATAAAAGTATTGGTTCAATCATAGAATCAAACAATTTTAATTGTAAGTCGACAGGTATGCTTTCATTCCTGTTGGTCTTATAAATAAAATGTAAGGACCTTTGAGCCTGATCTACAAGTTTCTTTTTTGTATCAAAAAAGGTACCATTATATTTAAAAATAATACCTAGATATGAAAATTTTTCTACAACTTCTAACTATTTATTTTGTAATATAAATGAATAATTAAGATTCTTCTTTTTGCTAAAAACCATAACCTTTGTTTTGTTAATATTTACATCCAATTTCCACAAATCACAATACAACTGAAAAATATTTAGCGATTGTTGCATACCCTCCTTTGTTTCAGACATTAAAACAGTGTCATCAGCATATAATATGACAAATAATTCAAACAATATATGCAATTCATTATAAAACCGTTCTTTTAGCTTTTCTAAAGGAACGCCATCTAAAGTCTTAAAGTAGTCTTCTAAATCATTTAGAAAAACTGAGAATAAAAAGGTTGATAAATTTTCACCTTGTCTTACACCTGTAAGACAAGGGAAACAATCAGACTGACATTCTTTATACTTAACACAAGATTTAATACCCTGGTACATATTAAATATTACTTTAAAACACTTTCCTTTAATATTACTAAATTGAAGTTTTTTCCACAGGTCAGATCTACTGACCGTATCAAAAGCCTTCCGAAAGTCTATGAAGGTACAAAATAGTTTCTTTCCGAAAGAAAAATACAACTCTATGAGGACATGTAGAACAAAAATATTGTCTATTGTAGAGTATCCTTGTCGGAAGCCCGCTTGATTTTCGTGTATAAGTGTGACCTCATTTGCAAAAAAATTGAGTCTAGGGTTAACAATGGATGTAAACAATTTACCTAAGCAACTAATTAACGTTATAGCTCTAAAATTGTCTGGATCTGTTGGACATCCTTTGTTTTTATAAACTGGCATTATTATTCCAGTTGTCCAAGTTTCCGGTATAATACCCGTATCAAGAACAACATTAAACAATTTGGTATAAATAGATACTAAAAACGACGGAGAATTAAAAAAAAATTCATTGATTAATTTGTCACTACCCGGCGCTTTATTATTTTTCAAACCTTTTATTGCATCTAAAACCTCCTTTTCTGTAATTATGCCATTCAACATTTCGTTATACATAGGGTCATTACAGACTTCGTCAATATTGATATCACTCTCTTCCTCTTCACAAAAATTTACATTCTTAAAATATTCAAAGAATGTATCAATATCAACAGGTGGGGTTTCTTTTCTATTACCAGAATATTTTTTCAAAGTCTTCCAGAATCCTTTCGTATCATTTTCTGACAGTGCTCTCAGTTCAGATGCACATTTTTCTTTATATTTTTGATAACTTGTATTTAAAGTCTTACGGTATTCTTTTGCTTTTATATTCATTGTATTTTTATTTGCACCTGATTTCACTCTATTATATGAGAGTCTTGCCATATTAAACTGATTTCGTTTTTCTTTACATAGTTTATCATACCACGGTTTCTGATCACAGTTCGGAGCAACATTCTTTTTTTTTAACCTTGCCCTGTAATTTCTGGGCAGTATCTAAAAGTACATGACCTAGGTCAGTAACTAGACCGTTCAACTGATCAGTTGTAATTGTGTTTTTATCAATATCACTTAATTGACCGTCAATGTGTTGTAGTGTGTCGTCATTGGTAATATATGGACAAAATCGTCTGTTTTACGGTAATCCCATCTAATGTGAGTATCTTGATTTTTCAATTTGTTATTGTCGTTATGAATATCGTAGAGTCACCTGTTCTCGATAGTTACCAGTTCTCGATAGTTATGCGCGTGAGAGTTTTGACATAAATCGGGAAAACGCACGTGTCTTCTGTTCGCCAGGATTTTACCTACGGAACACCACCTCGCTTCGCAAGAAGGAAGAAATGGCTATGCTACCTATCAAGGTATGTATGAACATAATCTTTATAGTCTCCGATATTTATGCACATTTTCTTATTCCAAAAATAACTCTAAATTCACCGGGTCATTGCTTAAAATATAC
The DNA here is from genome assembly GCA_963680875.1 of Bathymodiolus brooksi. Taxonomy (NCBI): domain Eukaryota; kingdom Metazoa; phylum Mollusca; class Bivalvia; order Mytilida; family Modiolidae; genus Bathymodiolus; species Bathymodiolus brooksi. The sequence continues at coordinate 23,688,839 of OY804590.1, read as the reverse complement.
GTTTGTGATGTAAACAAAACTTTGCTGTCAATGAAGGTCAAGTACGTATACGTCATACAAAACCGGAAATATACAGGTGGCACTGTTCAGAAAAAAAAAAATTTGGAACACCGTTCGGGTCATATCTTATCAGTTTTATCTTTATATCAACGTTATTTCTGTATTGTGTAACCCCAATGGAACACTTTTTTAAACATGTTTAATTTTACATGTATGGTTGAAATCAATAATCTTGGTGTTTACAAATGTCTTGAATACATTTTTTTCTTTTCTTCCTATAATTTTTATTAGTAAACATGCCATCCATAATTGATTTTACAGGGTTTTACACACTTATCGGGAACTGGTGTCGTAATATACAAAGTGTCAGAAATAAGGTCATACACAAAAATTTTGTTTTCTCCGTAACTTCTAGGAGTAGAACTTTTAGGTTTAGTAGAAATAAAGAACTAGTTTTGACAAACAAACAAAAACAATTTTGTAAAAATTTATTGTTTCTAAGGGACACACGGGAGAAATGTTTCTTACGCTATCGAGAACCGGCAACACTAGGATACTATTACACTTATTAGGTGTATTAAATAACAATGTAAAACTAAGTCTACAGTGGACATCTGAAAACATGGGGTTAAAGTCTTCAACTTTAAAATAACTAATGAAATCAAACATGCTAGGATGTACAATTAAATAGTCAACTAAACTAGAGTCTTTACATGTATTACGACCAATAGTTCTATCTGTAAATATTCTACCATTACAAATAAAAAGACCACATCTTTTACAACATTCTAATGAAAGATTACCATATTTATTGACTCTACCTTTATCACAACTGTACCTTTACAAAGGGATTTTTTTTTTCTAATATAAGATAAGTAAAAATATTTTCCTGACTAATATCATCATCAACTTGCAAAATTTCAAGTAAATTTTCGTCTGGTATAACGAAATCACTTCCTACAGAAGTTCTGGAATTAAAATCTCCAATAAGAGCGACATTTTTAGAGAAATTTGAATGTGTGATAAGTTCATCTTCTAACTGTAAGAAGGCTTAATCAGAAGAATATGGGGAAAACTCTGGGGGAATGTAAACACATCCCAATAAAACATTTTTACTTTTATCCGAGATATCATTTAATATTTCTATCCACTGTACAAATTCAGAATCAGAATGAATAAATTTCAAAAAATTTGACAATATTTTTTTTATAAATAATGATAATGCCACCCGATTTCTTTTTATTTTTTTTCCTATGCTTTGCGTAACATGCATATTCATTTGGAAGTTTGATATTGTCGTATACATCATCAGTTTTTGTTTCAACTAGTACAAGTATATCATAGTTATTTATTAATGTTTCAAAATCTGGATTCAGTAATTTTGAACTGATACCACAAACATTAAGGTAAGTTATATTAAGTTTATTTACATTTAAATTTGAATGTCTACGATTGTCTGATGTGTTGTCCTAGCTATGCCTGGCGTTTGCTGGATTTGGACGCTCAACACGGGTTTCATCGTATGCACGACCATTTACAAAAATCTGGTCATACACCAATGATGCGCGCATACCACGTCTCTGGAGTTCCTTCATTTTCGGATAAAGGTTTTGTCGCCGATTTATAATTTCCGTCGGATACTGCTGGTTAACTTGTATAACGAGTCTTTTCCTTAAGTTTCACGGGAACAACTTTCCTTACACGTTCGTGGTCTTTGTAGTGCGTAAAGCGGGCAATAATATTGCGGGGTTTGCCATCATTCCTTTTCCTTAAATGGTGCACGTTTTGGAAGTTAATTTGATCTGCATCAGGTATCTCAAGTTCAGTTTTAATAAACTCCTTTAAAACAGCTTCAGTTTCTTCCTCATAATCAAGTGCTGTCTGCTCTATTCCACCAAAAATTAAATTATACTTCATAGTATGAGTTTGCATTTTCAAGTGATCCTCTCTTATTTGGTTTTTTTCTGTTTCAATATTTTGGGCGTAATTTTCAAGTAAAGTCATCCTGTCGGCAATTTCATGATGATGTGTTTCTTCTTTGTCTAAATTTTCAGAGTGCACTTTTTGGGTAGTTTTTACATTTTCAATTTCTTGATAAATGTTTGTTATACTTTTCTCGATTTTATCAATCCTTTCATCAATTTTTTGGTCAAGTTTTGAGAGTTTTTCACAAACTACAACATCAATGCGTTCCCAATCTTTGGTTAATAATGTTTATTGTGGAAACAAGCATCTCCATAGAAATATTTGGACGAGCATTATCATGTGGGTAAGGAAACGTAGGTAAAGGAGCAGACTGTGACGGCAGAGGTTGATATCCAGGGGGATGAAGTACTGGAACAGGAACAGATACAGGACTAGTGTTAGAGTTAAGAATCGGTGGTGCATGTGGGTTCAAAACTGGATTTATACAATCAAATGTCTGATTCATATTATTCATAGGATTTTGTTGATAAGGCCATGCTAACGGTAATCTCTGACATGTGTTCATTGGAGTACTAGTATATAAAGTTTCATGAGCTTGGTTTAACAAATTTGAAAAACTTTGTTGTTGTTGATTGGGCGACGCCATATTTGCTATTGTTTTGGTCGGTGGAGTCAAACCTGTTGTACTGTTATTACTCATATTCCTCTTATTATTTTTCCCCATTTAACTGTTGAATATTAAAAATGTTCTTTTCCGAAACAATATTCACAAAAGTTCAAGCACATTTTCATCTAAAACATACTTAAATTGAGAATTCCTTAGGACCTACACAAACACTGTCTTACTCATTCCGCCATCTTGAAAGAAGATGGAAATCGTGTTGTACACAAAAGATGACATTTCTTAACACTGTAGTAATGTAATTACATTTTTAGATGTCAACTAAGCACTTCTTCAATGTAAAGTTAATTTTTGGTTTCATATCATGAGCAAAATTTAGGCATGTGGAAGAAATTCTTCCTATTTGAAAAATAAACATTAGAGAAAACCGAAGTGGCAATCAAGAATGAAAAACCCAGAGACACTGGCAACTTTGGGCACACAAGACACAAGACGAAGACAACAAAAAACAAAAAACAAAAAACAAAAACAAAATGAAAAACAAAAAACAAAAACAAAAGCAAAAAAAACCCCCCAAAAGCAAATTAAAAAAGAAAAAAAAACAAGATAAAAAAATAGGAGCAGCAGTAATAAAATATATCAATATGTTTATTAGACCAAAAGGACTCCAAGTCATGGGCAAAAATGAATGACGATTCTAATCAAAACAACAAGGTGGGTGACTCAAAATGAACAACATTCCAATTATATCACTACGGAAACAAGTTACATTCCATGAGATGGATGTCTGCTTGTTGATAGACCAAAAGGCTTTGTTTCCATGGCAACCAGTCTTTACTTATACCCCTCAATGATGCGTACCTAGCGAAGATGCAGCAGCAAATACCAATTTCATAGTCTTTGGTTTGACTCAACCGGAGCTCGAACCTACGATCTAACGCATGCGAGGCGAACACGCTAACCATTACACCACCAATGCGGTTCAAAACAGTAAAAATAAATATATAGGCCAACTCATTAAGCAATATGTACAAGACATGGATATCGTAATTCTTAAATGAAACAACTGCATATTCTTTTAGATATTTCAAAACAGCTTCCATGGCGGAGGGGAATTCCCAGACATATTGTCCCCGAGCACAGAGCCCCATTGATTTTGATCCCCGGTCAGATCAGACCAAAGACTATGAAATTGACCTTTGCTGCAAAGCATGCAATATGAAGGAGGAAGAATAAAGCCTGAATGACTTGGATTCAGGATAAAGTGTACCTACAGACTGTGGTTTCAAAGAAATAGCACGATCAAAATCAAGCTCAGCGTGATGGTCTAGTACATAGCAGACAATATAATAATCATATCAGAAAAGAACCTCGTTCTCGTTATTATATATTTGAAAAATTGCTCACATGACGTTAAACGACATTCACTAATTCCCTCTAGTATTTTCATCAAAAGATAAATGACAATTTTTACAGAGAAAACTATCACAAATGATTTGGTATTTACTTAAACTTTCATTGAACCATATACATATAATGTATACCCATTTCTCATTTTTTCAGACAAATGTCTAAACATGTTTCTTTTCAATCTCGTAAAATTTATGTTGTTTTCATAATCTACATAGAGAGGATTTAGATATTTATCATCTCTTAATCCTTAATATCCCAAACACGTGGGATGCATTGGAAATATCAGACAAGTTCATAAATATTCATTTGTATTGTTTTTCACATTACATTTATAAGAGTTTATTTTTTTTTCTAAATGACCCTTATTGATGTAACAAGGAAATAAAGAATTATAATGCTTTATATGTAAGGGTTGACATTATACTCAACAGTGGAAAGCACTTGCATGACCGCACCATTTCATTTGGGTCTATAAAAATCTTTTTTTTTAACCAAGCCATTTTTCATTGTGGTGACTGTTCCAAGCCAGGAAAGTGAGCAGTCATATATGTGTTAGGGGAATCAAATTTGTCTCTTTCTATGTTGGATTTTGGAACTGTTCTGACAGTGTGATATTTTTTGTTTTTTCATATTGTATCATATTGTATTTGTGTTAGTTTATTATTGGTTGTTTTTACAATGTTTTTAGTGACGTAATATATAAATAAAGAATTATTATGATGAAATATTTTATTAAATGTAGTGCGTGATAAAATGGGAAAAAAAAATAAAAATATACCACACTGTCGGAACAATTGAGTGATTAATTGATTGTTGATAAACGTCAACTCAGCATTTTTGTGTATGGTTATAGTTGACAGGGTCCAAATAAACAAAGCAATGGCAGCTGCTAATAAGATAAATTGTCCAAATGGAAAATGTTATAGTTCACAGGAAGTTCGAAGTTTATAAATGGCTTTGTAAGAGTTGGTGAAAAATACAACACGTCTGCGCAAACGCAAACAGATACAATGGCTAGGGGACTCAGATGACTAGTCAAAAATATTTGAATTTCCCATATGCAAATGCTATGGTGGCCAAAAAATAAAACAAAATCGGCCACAAATGAAAAGGTTATTCTGCCACTAAGGAAAAGGTTTACCATGGGTTAAAACTAAAACGATTTCTGCCACAAATGACTTGGTTGACCGTTGTGGAATATCTGTGTCACAAAATGACCACGGATATGTTCATCTTGTCGTAAGTACTTCCCGGTCCTTTCCCCATTCATAACATATCACCAGGGTTGTAACTAAATTAACACGACGGGTGCCATTAGTAGGACAGGAACTGCCTACTCTTCCGGAGCACCTGAGTTCACCGCCGGTTTTTAGTTGGATTCCTGTTACTTTATCTTTAGTTTTATATGTATGCTTTGTAGATCTTTGTTTGTCCTTTTGTCCTTTTTCTTTTGGCCATTGTGTTGTCTGTCCTTCGATTTACATATTCTGATTACCTCCCTTTGGTATCTTCAAACTCTTCTCATAGTGGGTTAATACTACCAAGAATTCTGTTACTAATACAAAGTTTGTGCTAAAGTAAGATGAACCTTAGTTCTGCTAACTACCGGTATTACATTAAATGAGAACCGTATATTTCATTAAAATATGTCTTACAAACCATGTCCTTGCATGCTGAAAGACTTACGGATGAAACCCTTGGGGACTAATAGTCCACGAAGAGAGTTATCAATACAGTGATGGTAATGGAAATGTAGATGTCTAACTTTTGCATGAAGCGCTTTTGGAATAACATTTATTATGTACGCTCAAAGTCAAAAGATTGAAAGCCAAATAATTGTAAGTCTTTGAGAGCAAGAAACGAAAGGTGATAAACAGACAGGTGAAGGATACTTGTGTCTGAGGGAAAGGTGATAAACAGACAGGCAAAGGCTACCTGTGTCGGAGGGAAAGGTGATAAACAGACAGGTGAAGGCTACATGTGTCTGAGGGAAGGGTGATAAACAGACAGGTGAAGGATACTTGTGTCTGAGGGAAAGGTGATAAACAGACAGGTGAAGGCTACCTGTGTCTGAGGGAAAGGTGATAAACAGACAGGTAAAGGCTACCTGTGTCTGATGGAAAGGTGATAAACAGACAGGTGAAGGCTACCTGTGTCTGAGGGAAAGGTGATAAACAGACAGGTAAAGGCTACCTGTGTCTGAGGGAAAGGTGATAAACAGACAGGTGAAGGCTACCTGTGTCTGAGGGAAAGGTGATAAACAGACAGGTGAAGGCTACCTGTGTCAGAGGGAAAGGTGATAAACAGACAGGTAAAGGCTACCTGTGTCTGAGGGAAAGGTGATAAACAGACAGGTGAAGGCTACCCGTGTCTGAGGGAAAGGTGATAAACAGACAGGTGAAGGCTACCTGTGTCTAAGGGAAAGGTGATAAACAGGCAGGTGAAGGCTACCTGTGTCTGAGGGAAAGGTGATAAACAGACAGGTGAAGGCTACCTGTGTCTGCGGGAAAGGTGATAAACAGATAGGTGAAGGCTACCTGTGTCTGAGGGAAAGGTGATAAACAGACAGGTGAAGGCTACCTGTGTCTGAGGGAAAGGTGATAAACAGACAGGTAAAGGCTGCCTGTGTCTGAGGGAAAGGTGATAAACAGACAGGTGAAGGCTACTTGTGTCTGAGGGAAAGGTGATAAACAGACAGGCGAAGGCTACCTGTGTCTGAGGGAAAGGTGATAAACAGACAGATGAATGCTACTTGTGTCTGAGTGCAAGGTGATAAACAGACAGGTGAAGGCTACCTGTGTCTGAGGGAAAGGTGATAAGCAGACAGGTGAAGGCTACCTGTGTCTGAGGGAAAGGTGATAAACAGACAGGTGAAGGCTACCTGTGTCTGAGGGAAAGGTGATAAACAGACAGGTGAAGGCTACCTGTGTCAGAGGGAAAGGTGATAAACAGACAGGTAAAGGCTACCTGTGTCTGATGGAAAGGTGATAAACAGACAGGTGAAGGCTACCCGTGTCTGAGGGAAAGGTGATAAACAGACAGGTGAAGGCTACCTGTGTCTGAGGGAAAGGTGATAAACAGACAGGTGAAGGCTACCTGTGTCTGAGGGAAAGGTGATAAACAGACAGGTGAAGGCTACCTGTGTCTGATGGAAAGGTGATAAACAGACAGGTGAAGGCAATCTGTGTCTGAGGGAAAGGTGATACACAGACAGGTGAAGGCTACCTGTGTCTGGGGATGGTGAACCTTTGTTTTAATAATTGTTATTTCGGAAAGGTTTTCACAATAATATATATCTTATAAAGAAGTACTTAAATAGGGTTACGGGGTAGATGATAGCTTCGGAACTAATAGTATCACCCCGGGGTTAATAATATACATTTAGATATCTAATTTAGAAGAGCTTGGATAATTAGAAATTGAATCCATAATTCGAAGAAGGACAGAAAACAAAATTGCCAAAGGAAAAAGGACAAAAGTTCAAACAATGATCTGCAAAACACTAACACAGAAAATATAAGACCGAGCAATACAAACTCCATTAACGACGCGTTTCGAGAGTAACCTTCATCAAGTAGTCCTTCATTGTCAAAAGATTGGAAAGCCAAATCATTGAAAGCCTTTAGAACCAAGAAATAACCAAAGGATTTAAACAGTATAACCAAGCATACTTATGTCTGAGGAAAATAACCTTTGTTTCGATACTTGTTACATTAGGAACGTTGAATTTCCTTAAAATATAGCTTAAGCCATGTCAGTATTGAAACACTAACCAGGGGCGGATCCAGGGGGGGGAGGCGCACCCGGCGCGCGCCCCCCCTAAAATTGGAAAAAATATGATTTTTTGGCGTAAAATCGTGATTTTTCACACGAAATACCCCAACAATTTTCGCGCCTCCCTCCGCTCGGCGCAATTTTTTTAAGTGCACCCCCCCTAACTTGAAATCCTGGATCCGCCCCTGCTAACTACTGCACGGGTGAGACCTTCAGGAACTAATAAGTCATCAGCAGAGAGGTATCGACCCAGTGATAGTAATACAAAGAAGATATCTAATACTTAGGCTTTGACTTAAGAATTCTACTGATTATTTAAGCATGACTCTAAATCGGTAAAGGTGTAAATTGCATAGAACAAACAATTACAATTGATTCTTTATAAATGCCTTATAAATTTGCAATAATGTTATTTTTTGTATAAACCAGCTTCCTTAAGGCATATTTTTTAATGGAAATCTACGATCAACTGGAGATAGATAACAGGTACCACGTCATACTCGATAACAGGTAAATTGACAGATTATCTGTGGGAAATATGATTAATAATTCATATGATTTGTGTATTGGATTAATGGTTAAACTATTTGTGGAAATGGCAGATTTAAAATAAACTGATATATCATTCATGTCTGAAATATATTTACTTTCTTTTTTGATTTAAAGATGTTGACAAAAAATCTCCGTTTCGTAAGTATTATTCCAAAAATAGATATGTACCGGTATGATATTGTTTTCAAAAATGGAATAATGCTGAAAGCTTTATTAAAGATTAATAAAAACATAGATATCTAATTTAGTGCACACGACGCGTTTCTGGAATAACATTCATCAGGTACGCTCAAAATAACATTCATCAGGTACGCTCAGAATAACCATCATCAGGTACGCTCAGAATAACATTCATCAGGTACGCTCAAAATAACATTCATCAGGTACGCTCAGAATAACCATCATCAGGTACGCTCAGAATAACCATCATCAGGTACGTTCAGAATAACCATCATCAGGAACGTTCAGAATAACATTCATCAGGTACGCTCAGAATAACATTCATCAGGTACGCTCAAAATAACATTCATCAGGTACGCTCAGAATAACCATCATCAGATACGCTCAGAATAACATTCATCATGTACGCTCAGAATTACCATCATCAGGTACGTTCAGAATAACCATCATCAGGTACGCTCAGAATATCATTCATCAGGTATGCTTAAAGTCAAAAGATTGGGAAGCCAAATAATTGAAAAATCTTTAGGAGAAAGAAACCCAAAGGGCCTGAATAGCATAGCCAAAGTCGGATTAGAGTACCTATGTCATAGGAGATACAACATTATGTGATAAAGTTTGTCAATGACTTGTGACAGGTCGAACATTATGTTATAAAGTTTGTCAATGACTTGTGACACGTCGGTGGTTTTCTCCGAGTGTTCCGTCACGATATGACTGAAAAATATTGTTGAAGGTGACATTAAATTCCATAACCTTAACCTCTATGCCAAAAGGAGTGTGATCATATTTTCAATAATAATTACATTACTTAGGAACTGTAAATTCTAAATATAAATACATATAATAAACCATGCTAGTGCTTCATGTTGGTATGCCTCGTTGTAAAAACTAAGTGAAAGGTCACATACAGACATCCTGAGATCGCAGAGAAATCCAGGACATACGTCATCCCAAATGTCATTGTTCCTTAGTGCATTGTTTTTATATCTCATCTTATTAGTTCGCTGTGGATAACTCTATTCATTGGAAACAAATAAAACCCCCATTAAATCAACCAAAAGGTCAGTCTAGAATTAAATCTTGTCTCTCCGAAAAGTTGTTTTTTCTTTTTATTAGATTGGATTTCATTTCAAAAGATCTTTAATACTATATGGTTCAATTGTTTAAATAATAGATGTTCAAAGAAACGGAACCAACATGGAGAAATAAAATAATTATATAAACGACTATTAGCTGGTATTGACACTATGAACACGAATTATTGTTTTTCTTAGCGGCTGTGATACTATGTTATTTGTTTATTTGCTACGCTTTAATATTAGCTGTTTACTCGTTATTTTGAGAAAACGATGGATAAATGGTACTTCGAATTTCCCATTGTTGTGTGTTATTATTAATACTACACTTTAATACTAGCTGATGTTCGTTATTTTGAGAAAAAGATAAATAAATGGTACTTGGCGTTTGTCATTGTTGTGTGTTATTATGTTGTTTTTTGTGAAGGCTGACAATATATGTCAACTCTAATATTATAAATTCTCTTGTTTTCTTTCTTGACTTTTTTGTTGTTTTTGTTTTTGTATCATAATCGATTTAGACGAACATTCTCAAAGAAAACAGCTAATTAACATCATGTTGTTTTTCCCGAAGATGACCTTGTCAGAATAGCAAGGGCATTCAGCACAATTTTCTGTGTTTTCTCATAAAATGTCCCGCCAGTCAAAGTCAGCATAGCACAACGAACGATGATAAATATTACAACAATACATCAAAATGAACAATACGCATGTCAATAATTCTACAGAGAAAGGTGGATTCGATTACATCTCAGCACCTGTCCATGTCAGTTTCTCTCTTTCTCCCGATCTTAATGTGCAGGGTGCAACCATTTTGCAGTTTCATAGACCACCCGCGGTTTTACGTTAGATGTCCATTTGAAATGTAAAGAAATATAAAGAAATAACAAAATGGAAGTGAAAATTGTTCAACACAATTTGATAACGATGATTTCACATTCGTCCATTGGTACAAACAGTGTGGTAGGGGTAATACTCGACTAAATAACCCCCCCATAGCACTCTATGTTAAATACCCACCAATATCTGTTTGAACTTCAATACATGTTTTACCTGAAGTTTAATATAACTTGTATCTCATATCTCATGGAAGGGGTGCCTAATTGGAAATAAGGGTAATAACAAAATTACCGAACTCCGAACATGCACCTAAATTTGTGTTAAAGCAAAAGTGAAAGTAGGATTTTCGAGGGTTGACAACTTCAAACAGACGATTTTTTTTATATGCCATTAAATGTATGTTGATTTTCGGATTCTGATTCAACCCACCATTTCTTTAGAAATGCCTGTACTAAGTCAGGGTCATCATTACGGTTTTTACAGTTTTCCGGTTGTTGACTGATTTTGTCTGTTTATATACTTATGAGTTTTGACTTTCCCTTTGGAAGATTGCTCGGAGTTCGGTAATTTTGTTATTACCCTTATATATTCATATTCAATTGTTAGAAAACTACTATTGTCCGTCAGAGGGGTCGTGATCGCATGGTAGTTTGATTTACAACTACCTGTGGAATCAATGCCTATTACCACTAAAGTTATGAGTTCGAACCCCGTCCATGGCGATGTGTACTCGATACAACATTATGTGATAAAGTTTGTCAGTGACTTGCGACAGCTCGGTGGTGTTCTCCGGTTTCTTCCACCAATAAAACGGACTGCCACGATATAGCTGAAATATTGTTGCAAGTGGCGTTAGACACCATAACCCTAACCCTATTCATATTCAATTGTTAGAAAACTATTATTGTTCTTCAGAGGTAAATGAGATCTCAGAAGTTCACTAATCCGTTAGACGTATATTGCTCTTGCAACTTAACGAGGTAATAAAACCACTTCCTGTTCACCTTAAAATAATGTTCTGCTCAGATGGAAAGTCAATCTTAGTGAAAGATATTGTTTTCAATGATTTTTAAACAAGAACAATTTGAATATACTAATAGGATAATCAGAAGCCTATGCTACGTCAGTACGGAATCCACCAATGAAATTGACCGCTACGATATAATTGAAATATTGTTGAGGGTGGCGTTAAGCACCATAACCCAGTACGAAAACCCTATTGAAATACTAGTACCACGTCAAAGATGCCATAATATACAATTAATTCGATACAAATCAATAAGCTGCCACGGAATTTAATTTGCTGTCGACCGTTTGTCATTCTAAGTGTTATTCTTTGCATGCGTCTCCTGTCACATGACACATAACATGTATAGATGGTGAACGAAACAATGTTGTAGCATGACGTTAGACGTCTGCATCCAGATAAATATCTGACAAACGGTTGCCAGGGTCAAAGGTGAAAGGTTTGATGGATTGAGGCATGTTTTTTCTTGTCGAAAATGAGGTATGTAATTATGACAGAACTGTGTTTTTGACAATACTGACAACCATATGTTTAAACCGTGAAACCTTATTCTTGCTATTTTAAAAGATGATGTGAAATTGAATCAAGTAACCAGTGATATAACAATATAACATTATATAGGAACTGTAAAATTCAATAATATTGATTGATTGATTGATTGAATGGTGTTTTACACCAACTTTAGCAATATGCCAGCTATATCATGGCGTGAACAAATTTTACTATTAACGGCTTAGACACCTACAATAGACCCTTAGAAATAAAACGTACTTGTCTATAAAATAGTAATAAAATATCTAATAAACCATTTTCGTGCCGAAACACTGAGTGCTGGAAGAACCACACCCTCGTCAACCAATAGTTCACCAACAGAGGTACCGACCCACAAATTGTGTCCGTTAGTTGTGTAGGACGAAGCAGATAAACAACTCGTCCCAGGGATGAGACGCAAATTAATATTTCGTGCTTGTACGTAGAATACAATTTTCAGCAACTTCTGAAGACAAGTCTGTAAGGAGTGGTCGGTGGCGGCCCTTTGTGTGGCCAATATTTCCAACCCTATACATCACATCCACATTTAGTCCTATCCGTCCGTTGGCCAATCCCAGTGCGATTTTGTTTACTTATATGATAAATTTGTTCTCTTCATGAATATTGCTAAGTTACCTCTCCCTTGACATTAAACAATAATCAATCAATCCTAATTAATAAAAAAAAATCATGTCTATGATTATTCTGTCATTTATCCAAATAAAAATCTAGTTATCCAAAATTTTCTATCAAATTATATAAAAAACGGCTAGAGTAAACCGATCAATTACTAATATTGTAGGAAATATTCAAGTTTGTTTGCTTCGTAAATATACATATCCTGATAAAAAAAAAAAGGATAAATACATAAATGTTTGCGATCATGAAGAGCAAATTAATAGTGTTAGTGTTATTGTGTTTTAACGCCAATTTCAACAATATTTCAGTTATTTCGTGGCGGTCAGTTTTATTGGCGGAAGAAACCGTAGTACCCGGAGCAAACAACCAATCTGCGGCAAGTCACTGACAAACTTTATCACATAATGTTGTAACGAGTACACCTCGTCTTCAGGAGCGGGATTCGAACTGATTGCATAGGTGGTTATAAATCCAACTACCATGCGATCACGACCACGACTGCCCCCTAAATTAATAATCGACTCTCATGTGGACAAAGAATAAATGGTCATTTCTCATTACGAGCAATTGAAAGTAGTTAAAGAAGACTTCGAAAATGTGTTACTAAGTACAGAGAAAAGATAGAAGATACCAAAAGGGGTAATTAGAAGGTGTAAATCTAAGACGCACAAATGTGTTGTAGTTTGTATGAATATCAGAATTTTACAATAAAAACGTAGATATCAAATATAGTGCGCCCGATGCATTTCTGAAATCATCATAATCAGGTACCTCACAGTCGAGAAAATTGAAAAACCAAATAATGAAAACGTAGATATCAATTTTAGTGCACACGACGCATTTCTGAAATCACCTAAACTCAGGTACCTCAAAGTCGAAAGATTGAAAAACAAAAAACAATAAAAATCCTTGGGAGTAATAAAACCACAGGGAGTAATAAAACCAAATTCAGCTAAGGCAAATAATTCCAAACTTACCTGGGAAAGACAATTGATAATTTCTTTTTATTGGTAGTTCTTTTCACAGTTCCAACCCAATAAATTGAATTCTTAATTTATGGTCAAAGAAGACATGAGTTCATATTGATGGAAATAGTTGTTAAACATGTACGACAGATTTAGCATTAAATCATGATATTTTCCACTATCTAGCTAATGAAACCCGTGTTCTTGATTGGTTCCAATATTCCAAAACGTGTTGAGTCACTGATATGGAATTGCAAGATCATTTAAATAGCCGTAAATTTTGGTTCTGATGAGTGAAACGGGATTTGGAAACGCATAAAATCATCAAGGCGCTGCATATATCCATTACATCATGACAACCCGCAGTTACCACGTGATTTGGTCATGGCACGCGCTATCGTCTGCTCTGTTCCATATGGAGATAGGCCATTAAAAAGTTAATCAGACGAACACGATATTATACCCTTTTTAACACATTTTTGTTTTATTGAAACGACACCACTGCGTAAATCAATCGATCCTATTTTATTATGACCAGAGAAATTAATGTGTATTGGACAATATCCGGTAGGAAAAGTAAATAATGTTGTGATAAATATTCTGAAAGATGGAAATGGACAATTTGAAGCTAAAAGATTACAAAAAATGGAGATAGTAAAATGAACCCTATTGAACACCAAAAACGTTGCAAATTTATTAAAAACTAAAGGAAAAAAACAATTTCTGGTTTCTTGTTTGATCAGAAGATAAACGACAGTGTAATTCTTATGCTTAGTTTATCTTTACTTATAATAGCAAATTATCACAAAGGAATCGTTCGTAAAAGAGAGTCCGTTATTCTGTATTATTTAATCATATATGCTCCTTATAAAAACGTAGATTTCAAACTGCTTACCCTTTCGGAGCACCTGGGTTCAACGCGGCTTTTAGTGGGATTCGTGTTGCTTCATCTTTAGTTTTCTGTGTAGTGTTTTGTAGATTATTGTTTGTCCTTTTTATTTTGACCATTGTATTGTCTATTTGCCGATTTGCGGCTTCTGATTACCTCTTTGATATCTTCAAACATTTCTTACTGCGCACGTCCCGTTTCTTGAATAACCTTCATTAGGTACGATGAAAGCCAACATATTTGAAAGCCAAATAATGTCAAAGACTTTGGGAGTCGGAAAACCGAAGAGCATAAACGTAATATCCAAATATTTACTAAGATACCACATGCCTACTTCTATCGCGAACACTATTACTTGTTTCTTATCGACATGTGTAAATCGTCCAAGTCTGATGTTTGTTGAGTTTAGTTCCTGGTGTTTGTCGTCACTTACAGCAATGAGGGGGAAAAGATAGGACAAATATGACGAACTGTCATGTAAATCCCGAGACCATGGATATGTATCTATAAACCTTAACATTTGAGGTGCGTATTGGTCCGCGAACCTGTGTCAATGCTGTCAAATTTATGGTTAGAAGTTAAATTTATTATTGCCGTGCTCCCAAAAAAAATGATATGACCGGGAATTGCACCCGCGATCTACCACACTCCAGCGGATCATGCTAACCAATACGCCATCTATGAAGTTTAACCAGTATAGTAGTATATTTTTCTTTTATGTATATACATTATCTGAGGCTAACCAATAATACTGCATGGAAACCAAAGATTATTATTCTTGCTAATCAGTTGAGACTTCGTGGTGTTATGCTAATCTTAGTTACCATGTTGTTTTAAAAAATATTATTTGACGGACAACTGCTTTCATCGGCATGATAACGAATTATGTTTTTTCTTGCCAAGATATTATTTCTTCTTACTCAATATGGTACTCCAACATAGTAAACAACTTCTGCATCTTGTGAAGTGATATACCTGTCACATTATATTATTCAATACACATTTCATTTCTAGTAGCATCTCGGTTTCCAATTAGCAAAAGCATCTAAAGTCGCCATGTTTGTCATCTCGTCTTAATTGAGATCTCGTCATTTCCTTGAATTTGACACTTTTGCATATTATTCTGTGATTGATGATGGAGACATTTTGCATGTAAATTCTTCTTTGATTACATATTTCAAGTTTTTTCTAGCAAACAGAATAAAATCAAACAGGATATCTTCAATGCAGAGAAAATCTCAGCATGGTCATATCAACACTTGTAGATATTCCCAGGCTGCAATTGTCGTAAAGGTTAAAGAGTTCAAAGCATACTGTAGAATATGCTCTTTTGCTTTAGGTAATAAACGATCGTGACCATGAAATGGAGTACAAAGCAAAAATACAAAATGAGATGTAATTAACTGAAGAAAAACAAGCAGTTTTAATAAGAACATCTTTTGATATAATTAGTTTGGAAAGATCTGAGATAAAATCAAATATTGGGGAACAAAGCTTTAATACCAGTACCGTATATTGGACATAATATACTAACCAGGACCGGACATAGAAGGTATGGGAAACTTGCAGTGTGTATTTGAACAGCCGAGAGCAGATAACTCCAGCGCGGGCCCAATAGGGAGCCACTGATCCAATTGGGTTCAGGTCGGCCCTGAATTACTAACCTTTCCGGAGCACCTGCCACCACTATAGGTTACCTTTGGAAGTAGTATATCTGACCTTTGATCTTTTGTTTGTTTGTTTCCTTTATATTTATAGTGTGGGTGGTTACTATTACTCTGATGTCGCTTTAAGTGCAAGAGTTTTTATAAAGAGATCATTATATTTTTATGGTGGTGCCTTTTCAGTCCTAGTCTTTTTGCATGAAATCTGCATGAATTTCTTACGTTATGATATCATAAGATGTTTTCTTCTGATGACATGTCCTTTTTATTTTGCTTAGCGCTCTTCCATGCTTTAAGTTTATTTCTCAATCTGGAATATTATTTTTCGAATTTCCTTTAAGTTTACAATCAATCTTCCTACAGCAATAGATCCACATTTGGCATCAGACAATTCCAAAATAAGACTCCAATGTACAATAAAACCCCTTCTAATTTGGAATAAAGTGTTGATGAAAAATTTTATGTATTTGTGTGTATGTTTATCATTAGACACTCCGTATTTATATCTGAAAAAGTGACAGAACTTAACTACATTTTACCATGCCCTTCCTTATCCAAGTCGTGACAACCTCTGTGCAACATTGGAAACCGTGAGTACTTTAGAGAGAACTGTGTAATATCCGTAACACATTTCCGTTATAGAGATGTTTCTTTTAATGTATCTGAAATCTGCAGTAAATAAATTCAAATTAAAATTATTAATGGGTTTTAGGGCAATTGAAAATTTAAAAAAATGTAAGAGAAAATTGTGATATTGATTTAATACTGCCAGGACGACTGGTTAAATCGGTTTCCGCATAAAAATGATGTTCGGTTCGACTTTACCTGCCTCCAGTTGTTTGTGGGAGGGCTCGTATCTTATTTACATTATTTGTGCTTGCTTGCGTATATTGGGGTCCAACACATACTGTGTTGTGTTTTTGTTTTGTTTTTCTTCGTTTTGTGTACTTTATGTTGCCAGTTTCTCTGGATTGTTCATTTTTGATTGCCTCTTCAGTATTCTCCAACGTTTATTTAATACTGCCAGGAAGATTTGTTAAATCAGTCAACAAAAGAAGTAACAACAAATAATTAAAAATGAATACCTTTATACAAAAAATAAACATAAAAAATCAGTTTTACTGAACCCATGCCAACGAGAGAAAAAAAACCCGACAGCGCTCTATCAATGAGCACGTTTTTGCATTATACAGCGCTCGTGATATAATTATCAGTCGTTTTATAAGAACACGATGCCTTTTTGAATGTTGAAGCCTTCTAACTAACTTACAATGGCGTCACGGTGTTGTAACCTATCAACGTTATCACGCTACAGCGTGAAGGTATGTTATCTGTCTACGATTAACAGGACGATTATCGTGCGTGTTACACGTCTAGGGTTATCTGTCATGTTAAAGTGCTGATTAATGTCATACCCACCTAAACGTAAATCATAGATATGACTAAAACAGATAGATATAACTAGATATAGCAGAACTTGTGTAATATCAGGTTTAGTGAAAAAAATGGCATTATTGCCTGTATTCTGATATGTAGACGATTAATATTTTCTTATTGTTTGATAAAAGCGGCTTATGTTAATAAAAATAAGTCCATAAAGTGGAACAAAGAAAATAACGACAGCTCGTTTTAATCAACTATTTTTAAAATCATTTTGTAATGAATAAGGGTAATAACAAAATTACCGAACTCCGAACAATCTTACAAAGGGAAAGTCAAAACTCATAATTATATAAACAGAAAAAATCAGTCAACAACCGGAAAACAGTGAAAACCGTAATGACCCTGACTTGGTACAGGCATTAAAAACTCAAATTACCGCACTATCAGAGCAATTCCAAAATATAATCGAAAATAGTAGAAATAGAAACAAAATCAACACCTTATCCCTCAAACACACGATCTCTCACTTTCCTGGCTTGCCGGAATTAAGCTATTTTTTTGCGCGTCCAAATATAAAATGTTACATGTAGTTGATAATTCACACAGATACAATAAAATACGAAAACAATAAACAAAAGCTAGAAAAAAAACCCACAAATATCATATGGTGTTATGTCAATTTTTATCAGAATGATAAAGGTCGCCTTGCATATATACACCACAGAACAGATAAGACATGAAAGGACATCATAGCTCTACAGATTCATCGATGGAGGATAGCTTCCGAATGCATTCTAATGAACACAAATCAACCAAGTAATCAGAAAAGACATTACTAGTAATCATTTTAAGAAAAACTATGTTTTGTACTATTTTCCCAGTGTAAAGCTGATGCAGAAATAATACAATTTCTCCAACCTGTCAGAGTAAACAAATACAGAAAAATTAAACGAACAAAACTTCAAAGTAAAATGGCGATGTGCTGCTGAGTGTACAAATATAGCATTACAATGATTTCAAAAAAACTTTCATTTGATTTCACAAATAAATTATTTCTAAATGAATTAAAATGTACAAGGTTTTCACATTACAAAAGTCTTTAATACCGACATTTCCTGGCAATCTTCAAAGCAAAAATGGTATTCTGATTATCGAAAAAGCAATAAGGTTACTCTGAGCGATATGAAATGAACACCGCATAATGTTATTTTACAGAAAACTGTCGAAGTGATCAGAGATTGTACGACATACTGTGACTAAATGATGCAAGCTGATTCCATAAAAATTAATTCGTTTTGTTTGTTTTCATTAAATTACATTTCCTGCTGTGTAGCCATTTTAGATACCACCATACCACAGAGAGTACCACTTTTGTCACAAAAGCTGATGAGATTTTAGTCCGTTGAAGTTTTCAAGAGGAAATGTGTTTTAAACACTACATTAAATTTTCCGTGAACATAAAAGAAACAATCTTCAATCTCAGCCATTTTTGTTCATTTGGAGAAGAGCTCTTATTGCTCTGTTAGAACAAGGGAAATTATATAAGAAACATGCAAGATGTTTACAAGAAGTGAAGCAGAGTGACACTGTAATATTACTACATGATTATATCGTTTTCTGTATGATAATCTTTTCTGCTTTGGTTTCGGGTGCTCATAAGAAGAGTTTAAAGATTCCAAAGGGGTAATGAGAATCAGTAAATCGACAGACGACACAATGGCCAACAGAAAAAGACAGACAACACAATGGTCAACAGAAAAAGACAGACAACACAATGGTCAACAGAAAAAGACAGACGACACAATGGTCAACAGAAAAAGACAGACAACACAATGGTCAACAGAAAAAGACAGACAACACAATGGTCAACAGAAAAAGACAGACAACACAATGGTCAACAGAAAAAGACAGACAACACAATGGTCAACAGAAAAAGACAGACAACACAATGGCCAACAGAAAAAGACAGACAACACAATGGTCAACAGAAAAAGACAGACAACACAATGGTCAACAGAAAAAGACAGACAACACAATGGTCAACAGAAAAAGACAGACAACACAATGGTCAACAGAAAAAGACAGACAACACAATGGTCAACAGAAAAAGACAGACAACACAATGGTCAACAGAAAAAGACAGACGACACAATGGCCAACAGAAAAAGACAGACAACACAATGGTCAACAGAAAAAGACAGACAACACAATGGTCAACAGAAAAAGACAGACAACACAATGGTCAACAGAAAAAGACAGACAACACAATGGTCAACAGAAAAAGACAGACGACACAATGGCCAACAGAAAAAGACAGACAACACAATGGTCAACAGAAAAAGACAGACAACACAATGGTCAACAGAAAAAGACAGACAACACAATGGTCAACAGAAAAAGACAGACAACACAATGGTCAACAGAAAAAGACAGACAACACAATGGTCAACAGAAAAAGACAGACAACACAATGGTCAACAGAAAAAGACAGACGACACAATGGCCAACAGAAAAAGACAGACAACACAATGGTCAACAGAAAAAGACAGACAACACAATGGTCAACAGAAAAAGACAGACAACACAATGGTCAACAGAAAAAGACAGACAACACAATGGTCAACAGAAAAAGACAGACAACACAATGGTCAACAGAAAAAGACAGACAACACAATGGCCAACAGAAAAAGACAGACAACACAAAGGTCAACAGAAAAAGACAGACAACACAATGGCCAACAGAAAAAGACAGACAACACAAAGGTCAACAGAAAAAGACAGACAACACAATGGCCAACAGAAAAAGACAGACAACACAAAGGTCAACAGAAAAAGACAGACAACACAATGGTCAACAGAAAAAGACAGACAACACAATGGTCAACAGAAAAAGACAGACAACACAATGGTCAACAGAAAAAGACAGACAACACAATGGCCAACAGAAAAAGACAGACAACACAATGGTCAACAGAAAAAGACAGACAACACAATGGTCAACAGAAAAAGACAGATAACACAATGGTCAACAGAAAAAGACAGACAACACAATGGTCAACAGAAAAAGGACAAAAGGATAAACAACGATCTACAAACATTACACATAAAACTAAAGAACGAATAACACGAACCCCACTAAACACCGGAGGTGAACCCAGGTGCTCCGGACGGGTTAGCAGTTTCTGCTCCACTAGTGATACCTGTCGTGTTACTCTAGTTACAAACCCGGTGATAAGTCATGAATGAGGAAAGGACCGGAAAGTGCTTTAGACATATAGATCCATTTGCAGTAATTTGGGCTCATTTTTCTAAATTCAATTAGTTTATTAAATATTATACCATATGTACGAGG
Source organism: Bathymodiolus brooksi (assembly GCA_963680875.1). Taxonomy (NCBI): domain Eukaryota; kingdom Metazoa; phylum Mollusca; class Bivalvia; order Mytilida; family Modiolidae; genus Bathymodiolus; species Bathymodiolus brooksi. Next base: position 23,668,003 of record OY804590.1, on the reverse strand, counting down.
GACGTTTGACACCAGTTTTGTAAGAAAAGATATGTCGTATTATCTTTTTAGATATCTAAATTTCTTTTCTGGGTAAGAAGAGTCGGACATCTTTGTTTTGGTGGGGTTCTTGTTGTTCATCCTTTTAGTTGTGATTTGTTTGCTTTGTTTATCTTCGTCCTGTGTCTTTTGTGCCCAATGTTGTCAGTATCAGTGTCTGGATTGTCCATTCTTCATAGTCTCTTCGGTTTTCTCTAAAGATGATAAGAGGTATTTAATATACACAATTACCTGATATTATTTTTGTTGTGCAATTTTTGCTGAATACTCAATACAATCTCATTTTCTTTAAGAATATATTCACAGCTGACATGGATAAACAAATTATTTTAGATAAGTTGAAATCAGTTCATAAAATACTCTTTACCAATAATTAACATGTAAAATATCTTGAAACGAACCCACAAGAGAGATGGTTTCCATTTTCCCATTGTGGACTTTCCATTTCTATGTAGCAAAGATTAACATTCCAGCAGCATTTGCATATGGGGTATATCTTTCTCAGTTGATAAACGTGTCAGGGTCTGTGGTTCTTATCATGGTTTCTTTGATATAGGGGTGCAGCTACGAATTATGCTGATAATCCATGGTTCCCAGTGGTAACATTGACGTTATCACTTCGAAAATATCCGTTTAAGTGTGGTTCGTATTGCTTAATCTTTAGTTTTCTGTGTAGTATTTTGTGGATAATTGTTTGGCTTTTTGTCCCTTTCGGGTGTTGTAGACATTTCTTTTAAAAAAAAACCCGTCACGATATAACTGAAATATTGTTGAAAGTGGCGTTAAATACCATAACTCTAACCCCCTTTTTGGCTATTGTGATGTCTTTCCTTCGATTTACGGCTTCTGATTACCCCTTTGGTATCTTCAATTTTTTCTTAACGAAATATTGACTTTGATTTAAACTAACCTAATCCAGTATTACAACGAGCCTTTATTTATATCCATTTTACGTTTACAAATTAAATTTCTTTCCCAGTTACATGTGCTAATTGTCTTGAATGAATGACAAGCGTAATACAAAATAAACAGAAATTTCCGAATAAATCAAAATAATATATTACAAAATTGATTAGAAAACAATATGGTAAGATATGAATGGTGGGAATGTGGATTATCAATTTTTTGCTGCTGTCACACGATTTCAGCACAGTAGAAAGCTAAAGAACTAGAACATGGACACTCTCCCTACTTGATTATATGGATTTCTTTTCGACGATATTGTCTTATTAGTAATTAGGCCTATACATTATCAAATAAACGTTAGAGAAACAGGAAGAAGAAATCAAGAATATATAATCCAGTGTGACATCTATGGGGATCGGCGAGAGGCGAAAGTCACAAAATAGAGCGTGGAAAGATACAACCTTTTACTTCAATTGCCCACGAAAGAGAGACAGATAAACGTGTTCACTAGAACAAAGACGGAACAGATTAGTACATATTTGCGGAAGACCGAATTCAACCCTATATATATATAATACCAGAGACACAGGCAACATTGGACACAAGACACAAAACAAAAAGCACAAGACAGAAAACTAAATAGATGAACAACACGGGTATTTGAATGGACACACATATCTTTAAATTAACATCTACCACAACTAATCTGATAATTATACAGATAGTACGACCGTGTTTTGGCATCGTACAATTTTTTGGTATTATCCAAAATATTGTCTCGAAAATCGACCAATCAAAACACTGAATTTAGAGTAAAAGATAATATGTCAGAAGCAAGGTGCCGAGGAACTTTTCTTTCATTGCAATACTTTTGATGTCCGTCCGACTTTGGAACCATTTACTCCAATATACAACGTTCTGGAAGCTGATAAGGAAACTCGTACTCGAACGTTTTATAACCTATGCAAGGTCGGATGAACAAATATCAAATAATATTGTCTTGTGAATGACTACGCTTTCCAATGTTAGCCATCTTAAAAGCATACCAACAATAATAACATGACATTTGTATTCCTTGACAGTGGTATCAGTATATTATTTTAATTTTCTGCTATGTTCCTCATTTTTGTTTACCCGTGCCCATGTCGGAATCGGTTGCTGAAAGATTGAAATACTATCAACTATTAAATGTCTTTCTTCTGTTCGGGGGTTATCCAATGAACTATACGATTTCCAATTACTTTTGTTTTTTATAAATCATTTCATATATATATCTGACCGTCGTCGTGTAAAAGTAAACAGAAATCTCGTTAATTTACATGAAGGTTTTGGTTCGAAATAACACCACCACAATACTAGTATGAATACGTGTCTGTTCTAAGCCAGGATCCATGTCCTGCTTTTGCTTTTATTTGCTATATTGGACAGTTTGCTCAATTATTGCTTAACATCCAAAGAACAGAATTTGTGTTATATTCAGGACGATAACAAATTCAACAATCTATAAAAACCTTTATTGAAATGAAGGATAAACGGGCCAACCGAGGAAACGACTTTTGGCTGCCACTGGAAACGTATGGTTATTGGGAAATTCAATTGGATTTTGGGATTGCTGGACCAATTGTCATTTTAATAATTAACGTTGGTGTCAGGGGCAATTAACAGTCGTTTTTATCAATGATTTAGACGGGTGACTTTTGTATTGAAATTCCTTCTTTCTTCATGATTCTCTTAAACCTTATAACATTTATCCTGTATGTGGCTTCAATCAAAGTTTGTTTCTCCATGCATGCAAAAATCTCATAATCTTGCATCACTTCACGTTTTACTTTTTGTAAATTACATAAGCGTTTTGCAGTATACTGTAAAATATAATTTACAATGTCTTCTTGTTACGTCACAATCTTCAAACAATAATTATCTACTAACAGATGCGCCGTATTTTATGCATACGTGCCTATTTTGATATTCTTGTTGGCGAGTTTATGGCAAAACGTTTAAAACCGACAGAGCTAATTTCATTCTGCAGTCTTGTAAAAAGTAGGTCAGAATTGGATTAAACAAGCAAATATTATGTAAAAAAAATCAAAACGTAGATAGCAAATTTAGTGCACACAACGCGTTTATTTCCTTTGTGCATTATGCACACATGTGTCGTGGTCTTTTGTGTTCACAGTTTTGAGGCGAGCGGCTGTTGTTCCTTTTGTTGATATTGGTGTAATTGTTGATCATCACTGTTTAAGCTTCCATTTCATAATGTTACTCAAATCAATTAAATTTATACTAACATAAACACGTTGGGTGCTGACATTGTGTGCTTAGAAGCGCCAAAATTAGTTAATTCATTGTTTGATGTCTGTGGTTAGTATTGTAACAACTGGTTTCATTCAAAATGGAAGACCTGCGTATTGAAACATACAAAACAAAAGTAGTACACATCTATTGTACATCTATGTCAACACATGAAATACATATGTAGACAGTACGGTATATGTAAAATGTGTTACATTAACAACTACTGACAAACAATACCGGAACGTGAGCTGTATTCATAGTGTTGTATAGAAATTTGACTTCTGTTGCGTCATTGATAAAGTGTTTGTATTGAATTCTAGTAAGAAATATGAAGTTGTTGGCATTTCAAATGTCCAATATCTTCATCTATCTGTATGAATAATTAAAAAACCTGGTACCGATAAAACAATCTCTGATTACATCTAACAATGGCCACGTACAAGACGAGAAATTGATGTCTGATTGAATCAAATATATCTTGTAAGATTGTATCTGTTATTGAGGATCATTTTCTTTTGTAGATTAAATTGGTATCTGGTTAAAATATCAAGGTTAAATTTGCATATGGGAATCTTGTAACCTATATCTTTGTTGGAAAAAAGCATTTCGTAATATGGTAAAAAGACAACAAGGTAAATTTGGATGACAGCCACTGATGCTGCACATCGTGGTACTAAAATGAAACACATCGTGGTTCTGGAATGTTTGTTCTTGAATAATTAGTTAGAATTCAGTCTATAGATTATTTGGTTAGAATTCAGTCTATAGATTATTTGGTTAGAATTCAGTCTATAGATTATTTGGTTAGAATTCAGTCTATAGATTATTTGGTTAGAATTCAGTCTATAGATTATTTGGTTAGAATTCAGTCTATAGATTATTTGGTTAGAATTCAGTCTATAGATTATTTGGTTAGAATTCAGTCTATAGATTATTTGGTTAGAATTCAGTCTATAGATTATTTGGTTAGAATTCAGTCTATAGAATATTTGGTTAGAATTCAGTCTAGAGATTATTTGGTTAGAATTCAGTCTGTAGATTATTTGGTTAGAATTCAGTCTATAGATTATTTGGTTAGAATTCAGTCTATAGATTATTTGGTTAGAATTCAGTCTATAGATTATTTGGTAAGAATTCAGTCTATAGATTATTTGGTTAGAATTCAGTCTATAGATTATTTGGTTAGAATTCAGTCTATAGATTATTTGGTAAGAATTCAGTCTATAGATTATTTGGTTAGAATTCAGTCTATAGATTATTTGGTAAGAATTCAGTCTATAGATTATTTGGTAAGAATTCAGTCTATAGATTATTTGGTTAGAATTCAGTCTATAGATTATTTGGTTAGAATTCAGTCTATAGATTATTTGATTAGAATTCAGTCTATAGATTATTTGGTTAGAATTCAGTCTATAGATTATTTGGTTAGAATTCAGTCTATAGATTATTTGGTAAGAATTCAGTCTATAGATTATTTGGTTAGAATTCAGTCTATAGCTTATTTGGTTAGAATTCAGTCTATAGATTATTTGGTAAGAATTCAGTCTATAGATTATTTGGTTAGAATTCAGTCTATAGATTATTTGGTAAGAATTCAGTCTATAGATTTTTGGTAAGAATTCAGTCTATATATTATTTGGTTAGAATTCAGTCTATAGATTATTTGGTTAGAATTCAGTCTATAGATTATTTGGTTAGAATTCAGTCTATAGATTATTTGGTAAGAATTCAGTCTAGAGATTATTAGGTTAGAATTCAGTCTATAGATTATTTGGTTAGAATTCAGTCTATAGATTATTTGGTAAGAATTCAGTCTATAGATTATTTGGTTAGAATTCAGTCTATAGATTATTTGGTTAGAATTCAGTCTATAGATTATTTGGTTAGAATTCAGTCTATAGATTATTTGGTTAGAATTCAGTCTATAGATTATTTGGTTAGAATTCAGTCTATAGATTATTTGGTTAGAATTCAGTCTATAGATTATTTGGTTAGAATTCAGTCTATAGATTATTTGGTTAGAATTCAGTCTATAGATTATTTGGTTAGAATTCAGTCTATAGATTATTTGGTTAGAATTCAGTCTATGACATTTGGTTAAGAATTCAGTCTATAGATTATTTGGTTAGAATTCAGTCTATAGATTATTTGGTTAGAATTCAGTCTATAGATCATTTGGTAAGAATTCAGTCTATAGATTATTTGGTTAGAATTCAGTCTATAGATTATTTGGTTAGAATTCAGTCTATAGATTATTTGGTTAGAATTCAGTCTATAGATTATTTGGTTAGAATTCAGTCTATAGATTATTTGGTTAGAATTCAGTCTATAGATTATTTGGTTAGAATTCAGTCTATAGATTATTTGGTTAGAATTCAGTCTATAGATTATTCGGTTAGAATTCAGTCTATAGATTATTTGGGTAGAATTCAGTCTATAGAATATTTGGTTAGAATTCAGTCTAGAGATTATTTGGTTAGAATTCAGTCTATAGATTATTTGGTTAGAATTCAGTCTAGAGATTATTTGGTTAGAATTCAGTCTATAGATTATTTGGTTAGAATTCAGCCTATAGATTATTTGGTTAGAATTCAGTCTATAGATTATTTGGTAAGAATTCAGTCTATAGATTATTTGGTTAGAATTCAGTCTATAGATTATTTGGTTAGAATTCAGTCTATAGATTATTTGGTAAGAATTCAGTCTATAGATTATTTGGTTAGAATTCAGTCTATAGATTATTTGGTAAGAATTCAGTCTATAGATTATTTGGTAAGAATTCAGTCTATAGATTATTTGGTTAGAATTCAGTCTATAGATTATTTGGTTAGAATTCAGTCTATAGATTATTTGGTTAGAATTCAGTCTATAGATTATTTGGTAAGAATTCAGTCTAGAGATTATTTGGTTAGAATTCAGTCTATAGATTATTTGGTTAGAATTCAGTCTATAGATTATTTGGTAAGAATTCAGTCTATAGATTATTTGGTTAGAATTCAGTCTATAGATTATTTGGTTAGAATTCAGTCTATAGATTATTTGGTTAGAATTCAGTCTATAGATTATTTGGTAAGAATTCAGTCTATAGATTATTTGGTTAGAATTCAGTCTATAGATTATTTGGTTAGAATTCAGTCTATAGATTATTTGGTAAGAATTCAGTCTATAGATTATTTGGTTAGAATTCAGTCTATAGATTATTTGGTAAGAATTCAGTCTATAGATTATTTGGTTAGAATTCAGTCTATAGATTATTTGGTTAGAATTCAGTCTATAGATTATTTGGTAAGAATTCAGTCTATAGATTATTTGGTTAGAATTCAGTCTATAGATTATTTGGTAAGAATTCAGTCTATAGATTTTTGGTAAGAATTCAGTCTATAGATTATTTGGTTAGAATTCAGTCTATAGATTATTTGGTTAGAATTCAGTCTATAGATTATTTGGTTAGAATTCATTCTATAGATTATTTGGTAAGAATTCAGTCTAGAGATTATTAGGTTAGAATTCAGTCTATAGATTATTTGGTTAGAATTCAGTCTATAGATTATTTGGTTAGAATTCAGTCTATAGATTATTTGGTTAGAATTCAGTCTATAGATTATTTGGTTAGAATTCAGTCTATAGATTATTTGGTTAGAATTCAGTCTATAGATTATTTGGTTAGAATTCAGTCTATAGATTATTTGGTTAGAATTCAGTCTATAGATTATTTGGTTAGAATTCAGTCTATAGATTATTTGGTTAGAATTCAGTCTATAGATTATTTGGTTAGAATTCAGTCTATAGATTATTTGGTTAGAATTCAGTCTATAGATTATTTGATTAGAATTCAGTCTATAGATTATTTGGTTAGAATTCAGTCTATAGATTATTTGGTTAGAATTCAGTCTATAGATTATTTGGTTAGAATTCAGTCTATAGATTATTTGGTTAGAATTCAGTCTATAGATTATTTGGTTAGAATTCAGTCTATAGATTATTTGGATAGAATTCAGTCTATAGATTATTTGGTTAGAATTCAGTCTATGACATTTGGTTAAGAATTCAGTCTATAGATTATTTGGTTAGAATTCAGTCTATAGATTATTTGGTTAGAATTCAGTCTATAGATTATTTGGTTAGAATTCAATCTATAGATTATTTGGTTAGAATTCAGTCTATAGATTATTTGGTTAGAATTCAGTCTATAGCTTATTTGGTTAAAATTCAGTCTATAGATTATTTGGTAAGAATTCAGTCTATGGATTATTTGGTTAGAATTCAGTCTATAGATTATTTGGTTAGAATTCAGTCTATAGATTATTTGGTTAGAATTCAGTCTATAGATTATTTGGTTAGAATTCAGTCTATAGATTATTTGGTTAGAATTCAGTCTATAGATTATTTGGTTAGAATTCAGTCTATAGATTATTTGGTTAGAACTCAGTCTATAGATTATTTGGTTAGAATTCAGTCTATGACATTTGGTTAAGAATTCAGTCTATAGATTATTTGGTAAGAATTCAGTCTATAGATTATTTGGTTAGAATTCAGTCTATAGATTATTTGGTTAGAATTCAGTCTATAGATTATTTGGTTAGAATTCAGTCTATAAATTATTTGGTTAGAATTCAGTCTATAGATTATTTGGTTAGAATTCAGTCTATAGATTATTTGGTTAGAATTCAGTCTATAGATTATTTGGTTAGAATTCAGTCTATAGATTATTTGGTTAGAATTCAGTCTATAGATTATTTGGTTAGAATTCAGTCTATAGATTATTTGGTTAGAATTCAGTCTATAGATTATTTGGTTAGAATTCAGTCTATGACATTTGGTTAAGAATTCAGTTTTGGACATTTGGTTAGAATTCCGTCGAAGAAAATTAGTTGAAATAAACGTTAGAGAACATCGAAGGGGCAATAAAAAAAATGGACAATTCAGAGAAACTGGCAACACATAGAACACAAGACGAAGAAAACCAAAGCAAAAACAAAACACAATATGTGTTGGACACCACTATATTGCAAACAAACACAAAAAACGTAAGTAAGACACGAGCACTACCCCAAACAACTGGAAGTAAGGGACAACTGAAATCAAATTCAGTCTAAAACATTTATTTAGAATTCAGTCTAGGTCATATCGTTGGTTAAAAATCAATTAATGAAAGTTTGGTGAAAAGCGATTCTACACCAAGCATTACGTATAAGATATAGTCTATTGTACCCAGTTCTAATAACGATTATTGAGGGGCGGTCGTGGTCGTGATCGTATAGTAATTAGATTTATAACTACATATGCAATCAGTGCCTATCACCACTAACGTTGTCAATTCGAATCCCGCTCAGGCGAATGCACTCGATACAACATTATGTGATATAGTTTGTCAGTGACTTGCGGTAGGTGTGTGTTTTTTCCTGGTACTCCTGTTTCCGCCACCAATAAAACTGACCGCAACGATATAGCTGAATTATTGTTGTGTCGTTAAACACCAAAACCTAAGCCCCCTAATAACGATAATCTGATCATGAAGGACACGTTGTTTTCACTTGACTATGCATTTTAGCTGTCGGTTATTTTTTATTTCTTTGTCTTTGTTCTGTTTCTTGTGCCCAATAAGGCCTGCGTCTCTGGATTGTATAATCTTGATTGTCCCTTTGTCTTTGTTCTGTTTCTTGTGCCCAATATGGCCTGCGTCTGTGGATTGTATAATCTTGATTGTCCCTTTGTCTTTGTTCTGTTTCTTGTGCCCAATATGGCCTGCGTCTGTGGATTGTATAATCTTGATTGTCCCTTTGTCTTTGTTCTGTTTCTTGTGCCCAATGTGGCCTGTGTCTCATGATTGTATAATCTTGATTGTCCCTTTGTCTTTGTTCTGTTTCTTGTGCCCAATATGGCCTGCGTCTGTGGATTGTATAATCTTGATTGTCCCTTTGTCTTTGTTCTGTTTCTTGTGCCCAATATGGCCTGCGTCTGTGGATTGTATAATCTTGATTGTCCCTTTGTCTTTGTTCTGTTTCTTGTGCCCAATGTGGCCTGTGTCTCATGATTGTATAATCTTGATTGTCCCTTTGTCTTTGTTCTGTTTCTTGTGCCCAATGTGGCCTGTGTCTCATGATTGTATAATCTTGATTGTCCCTTTGTCTTTGTTCTGTTTCTTGTGCCCAATATGGCCTGCGTCTGTGGATTGTATAATCTTGATTGTCTCTTTGTCTTTGTTCTGTTTCTTGTGCCCAATGTGGCCTGCGTCTCATGATTGTATATTCTTGATTGTCCCTTTGTCTTTGCTCTGTTTCTTGTGCCCAATATGGCCTGCGTCTCTGGATTGTATAATCTTGATTGTCCCTTTGTCTTTGTTCTGTTTCTTGTGCCCAATGTGGCCTGCGTCTCATGATTGTATATTCTTGATTGTCCCTTTGTCTTTGCTCTGTTTCTTGCGCCCAATGTGGCCTGTGTCTCTGGATTGTATAATCTTGATTGTCCCTTTGTCTTTGTTGTGTTTCTTGTGCCCAATAAGGCCTGGGTCTCATGATTGTATATTCTTGATTGTCCCTTTGTCTTTGCTCTGTTTCTTGTGTCCAATGTGGCCTGTGTCTCTGGATTGTATATTCTTGATTGTCCCTTTGTCTTTGTTCTGTTTCTTGTGCCCAATGTGGCCTGTGTCTCTGGATTGTATATTCTTGATTGTTCCTTTGTCTTTGTTCTGTTTCTTGTGCCCAATGTGGCCTGTGTCTCATGGTTGTATATTCTTGATTGTCCCTTTGTCTTTGCTCTGTTTCTTGTGCCCAATGTGGCCTGTGTCTCAGGATTGTATATTCTTGATTGTCCCTTTGTCTTTGTTCTGTTTATTGTGCCCAATGTGGCCTATGTCTCTGGAATGTATATTCTTGATTGTTCCTTTGTCTTTGTTCTGTTTCTTGTGCCCAATGTGGCCTGTGTCTCATGATTGTATATTCTTGATTGTCCCTTTGTCTTTGTTCTGTTTCTTGTGCCCAATGTGGCCTGTGTCTCTGGATTGTATATTCTTGATTGTCCCTTTGTCTTTGCTCTATTTCTTGTGCCCAATGTGGCCTGTGTCTCAGGATTGTATATTCTTGATTGTCCCTTTGTCTTTGTTCTGTTTCTTGTGCCCAATGTGGCCTGTGTCTCTGGGTTGTATAATCTTGATTGTCCCTTTGTCTTTGTTCTGTTTCTTGTGCCCAATGTGGTCTGTGTCTCATGATTGTATATTCTTGATTGTCCCTTTGTCTTTGCTCTGTTTCCTGTGCCCAATGTGGCCTGTGTCTCTGGATTGTATATTCTTGATTGTCCCTTTGTCTTTGCTCTGTTTCTTGTGCCCAATGTGGCCTGTGTCTCAGGATTGTATATTCTTGATTGTCCCTTTGTCTTTGCTCTGTTTCTTGTGCCCAATGTGGCCTGTGTCTCAGGATTGTATATTCTTGATTGTCCCTTTGTCTTTGCTCTGTTTCCTGTGCCCAATGTGGCCTGTGTCTCAGGATTGTATATTCTTGATTGTCCCTTTGTCTTTGCTCTGTTTCTTGTGCCCAATGTGGCCTGTGTTTCTGGATTGTATATTCTTGATTGTCCCTTTGTCTTTGCTCTGTTTCTTGTGCCCAATGTGGCCTGTGTCTCAGGATTGTATATTCTTGATTGTCCCTTTGTCTTTGTTCTGTTTCTTGTGCCCAATGTGGCCTGTGTCTCAGGATTGTATATTCTTGATTGTCCCTTTGTTTTTGCTCTGTTTCTTGTGCCCAATGTGGCCTGTGTCTCATGATTGTATAATCTTGATTGTCCCTTTGTCTTTGTTCAGTTTCTTGTGCCCAATGTGGCCTGTGTCTCTGGATTGTATATTCTTGATTGTCCCTTTGTCTTTGTTCTGTTTCTTGTGCCCAATGTGGCCTGTGTCTCTGGATTGTATATTCTTGATTGTTCCTTTGTCTTTGTTCTGTTTCTTGTGCCCAATGTGGCCTGTGTCTCATGGTTGTATATTCTTGATTGTCCCTTTGTCTTTGCTCTGTTTCTTGTGCCCAATGTGGCCTGTGTCTCAGGATTGTATATTCTTGATTGTCCCTTTGTCTTTGTTCTGTTTATTGTGCCCAATGTGGCCTATGTCTCTGGAATGTATATTCTTGATTGTTCCTTTGTCTTTGTTCTGTTTCTTGTGCCCAATGTGGCCTGTGTCTCATGATTGTATATTCTTGATTGTCCCTTTGTCTTTGTTCTGTTTCTTGTGCCCAATGTGGCCTGTGTCTCTGGATTGTATATTCTTGATTGTCCCTTTGTCTTTGCTCTATTTCTTGTGCCCAATGTGGCCTGTGTCTCAGGATTGTATATTCTTGATTGTCCCTTTGTCTTTGTTCTGTTTCTTGTGCCCAATGTGGCCTGTGTCTCTGGGTTGTATAATCTTGATTGTCCCTTTGTCTTTGTTCTGTTTCTTGTGCCCAATGTGGTCTGTGTCTCATGATTGTATATTCTTGATTGTCCCTTTGTCTTTGCTCTGTTTCCTGTGCCCAATGTGGCCTGTGTCTCTGGATTGTATATTCTTGATTGTCCCTTTGTCTTTGCTCTGTTTCTTGTGCCCAATGTGGCCTGTGTCTCAGGATTGTATATTCTTGATTGTCCCTTTGTCTTTGCTCTGTTTCTTGTGCCCAATGTGGCCTGTGTCTCAGGATTGTATATTCTTGATTGTCCCTTTGTCTTTGCTCTGTTTCCTGTGCCCAATGTGGCCTGTGTCTCAGGATTGTATATTCTTGATTGTCCCTTTGTCTTTGCTCTGTTTCTTGTGCCCAATGTGGCCTGTGTTTCTGGATTGTATATTCTTGATTGTCCCTTTGTCTTTGCTCTGTTTCTTGTGCCCAATGTGGCCTGTGTCTCAGGATTGTATATTCTTGATTGTCCCTTTGTCTTTGTTCTGTTTCTTGTGCCCAATGTGGCCTGTGTCTCAGGATTGTATATTCTTGATTGTCCCTTTGTTTTTGCTCTGTTTCTTGTGCCCAATGTGGCCTGTGTCTCATGATTGTATAATCTTGATTGTCCCTTTGTCTTTGTTCAGTTTCTTGTGCCCAATGTGGCTTGTGTCTCAGGATTGTATATTCTTGATTGTCCCTTTGTCTTTGCTCTGTTTCTTGTGCCCAATGTGGCCTGTGTCTCAGGATTGTATATTCTTGATTGTCCCTTTGTCTTTGCTCTATTTCTTGTGCCCAATGTGGCCTGTGTCTCAGGATTGTATATTCTTGATTGTCCCTTTGTCTTTGTTCTGTTTCTTGTGCCCAATGTGGCCTGTGTCTCTGGATTGTATAATCTTGATTGTCCCTTTGTCTTTGCTCTGTTTCCTGTGCCCAATGTGGCCTGTGTCTCAGGATTGTATATTCTTGATTGTCCCTTTGTCTTTGTTCTGTTTCTTGTGCCCAATGTGGCCTGTGTCTCTGAATTGTATAATCTTAATTGTCCCTTTGTCTTTGTTCTGTTTCTTGTGCCCAATATGGCCTGTGTCTCATGATTGTATATTCTTGATTGTCCCTTTGGTTTTCCGTGTGATTCATCTAGTATTTAAATGAAAAACAAAAAAATACCACGCTGTTGAAAACAGTTCCAAAATCTAATTGAAAAATCACACAAATAGAGTCAACATTTTAGTACCCATAACATACATATAGTATACATGATCGCCCACGTTCCTGGCTTAGTAAAAACACTTAAATAAAAAGGTGTGTGTGGTAGAGGGGGGTGGGGGAACCTCCAGGATATGATTTAAATGACCAGTCATGAAAGTCATTATGAACAATCTGGGGTATACACAGTCAAAACTGCGTATGCGGTCACTTCTGTTAAGCAGTCAGCTGTATTAAAAGGTCACATTTTCCTTGTCCTGACATGAATTGAACCTCTTTTATGATGTCACCTTTCTTATAAGGGCATTTTTTCTTTATCCCAAAGGTGGCCTCATAATACATGTATGACTGTATATATAACTTGTTACAGAACATTTGATATTTTTCCATATTTGACAATATAATGTAAAAATAACTTTTGGGTGAATAAATTATTAATATGTCAATTTAAATGATTACATTTAACTCCATTAGGCATTTGATAAAATCTTTTATATTGTGTCCAGTGACATATGATGAACTTCCCACGTTCTGGATGACGTTATGCTTGAAATGACTACGGGCTATCTTAGTCAGATTCAGTGGCTTGAACGTTACGCTCCTGCGAACATAATATTAACTTCGTTCCAGTTAAAATATAGTTTTATCTGTCAAATTATCTGTTTATCGATATTAATCTGAAAATATTTTACCTCCGGGCATCTGATTGGTTGAAATAAACACATTCCAATCTCCGATAATACGGAAATACGTCCCAATCGCCGATTTTAAGGTAAAAATAAACAATTTCCACGGTGGTTTTGCCCTAACATACTATTATTTTTACCATTCCAATTCGTGAATGATATTATTAATATTTTAAAATAAAGATACTTTGGTAATTAAATTTAAATGACAAATGGTGACAAATAGGAAAAAAGTGTAATTTTGAATGATTCTTTCATTGTTTTGTTAGGCATATCGTTTTTTGTCATTGTACACAATCGTATGCCCCAAATCAATCACCATCTTCGTAAAATAAGATTCACCACCAAATCACTTGTCCAATTTTAGGTAGAGTACCAAAACTCAAAATAGTAGTGCTGAGAAGAATACCGAATAAAGTCAAAAGACGATTGCAGAGTACCCATGTCCAAAGACGAACACAGAGTACACATTTCCAAAGAGAAACTCAGAGTATGCAACCCATAACAGAACGCAAAGTACTCATGTCAAAAGACGAACGCAAAGTTCCTAAGCATAGAGAGATATTCGAATAAAGGGAGAAAACATAAAGGAAAGAAAAGAACAATACGTCGTATAACATAAAGCCTTACACAAACCAGAATAGAGACAAAATGGTACTGATTGGTTAGCATCTCCTGCTCATTAATGGAACCACGTGAAGTCTTATACTTACATTCAACCCTTATCGCCTTAAAGACAGTCATAGGAAGGCCCCTTAAGAAGTATGGTTCATATTTGATAAATTATCATCATACATATTCTATTATCTTCTACAAGAAGACAAGTGGGCCTCTGGGATGTCTGCTTCATTCGTTCCATCTTCGTGAGATCAGCCACTTGTTATAATGACAAAAGAGGCACATCTCTTTATTTTCCATATCACAAATAATGCTTGATCAAATTGTTATTGATTTCCTTTTATCAGAAGAATTGTTTTGTCTTATTTTGCTGTCACCACATCCACCAATAGGTCGTCTCTGATACGAACCAGATCGGAATTTACAAAGACTTACGACACAAACTGTCAGAAAAAGGATATATCTCAAACCAATAGTAATCTAATACATCTTCATTTTCTCCAATTTGTCATGGAACCTATGTAGACTCGAGGGTAATTAACGTAAAATTATACAATCATAGATGCTTTTTGTTTTGTATTTTCCGTTTTACAATTTAATTGTAGTCAACAGTTGACGAAACCGAACTGCCACAGATACTGATCTATGATGTAATTATTTGTTAATCTGTATTGAAATCCCGTCCATAGGTCTGCGCTTTCTACTTTAATGACAATATAATTTCCTGGAATGTTGTCTACAGAAAATCTATCATGATCTGTCTTTTAGTCTTGTTTCATTTTTTATTTCGCCATAGAACAAAATACCATAGAAAGGAGGTGGTGATTTCAATTCAAATTATATTGAGACATATTGGATCCATACAACTATAGAAAAGTTTGAAAATACCAAATGTTTTTGTCTACAGATACAGTTAGATTTCTGTTATCATAGAATCTCTTTTCGATATTTTATGTTTCTTGAATCTGGAAAGTGCTGATATTATGTTCTCGTGACCGCCATTCAACCATATATATATATATATATAGCCTGAACCTGGATTTCCAACGGCTTATGCCATGGTCTTCTTTTTTTTTGAGTTCAGTGAGTCAAAGTGAGAGGTGATTGTTCGTTTTATTGATATCGATGGAATTGTCCACCATCACTGTTTAAACTTTTCTTTTCATAGTCACTTCTCTCATTGTGACGCTTCCGTTTTTTACTCCCAGCATACATTGTGCAGTTTTGATATGGAACCTATTTAGTGGATATAGGAAATACTTAAATTTGTATGTTAAAAAAACAATTTCAACATTGTGCAGTTGGTGCATTGGTGCAGACAATCAGGGTACCAGTAGAAAACCGTTTAACCTGTCGTAAGTCATCAACAAATCCTATCACATACGTTTGTATAAAATCTTAACATGAACAATACCAGTGCTCATCAGTGTTTCGGCACTGGCAGGGTTAGGGTTATGGTGTTTAATGCCACTTTCAACAATATTTCAGTTAAATCGTGCCGGTCAGTGTAAGACAATTTCATTGTATTGCTGATTACAATGCTGCCCTGGAAGGCACACATCATTATAAGTTAAGAAAAGAAATTGATTGGTCCGTAGTCATGATAATGTTTCTGCGTGGAGGGAAGTTTATACCTGCGGACTATTGTTCTAGTACGCTACCACTACGAACATGCAACCTAATTCCTTTAGAACAATGCAGGCATCATCATCACCATCGTCATCATCATCATCATCATCTCATCATCTTATTCTTGACATAACAGAGCCAAAACAAACATAGTTAAACGTTAATTGATGCTTCAAACATGTGCTTCCGTACAAGCTCATTATCACCATATTGAAAGGGGAAAATCGCCAAAAATCTAAATTGTCGACATTCATCCAAAATCTGGTACTGAATGATTTTACATTTAGGATACCAGTTTGTTCTACACTTGTTCAACAAATTCAATAATATGAAGATCGTCGAAAAACATTTATCATAAAGTGTTGCAAGTGGTAACTGATTTTGAAATTTCTAATTAAATGCAAATTATGAATGCATTAATTGATGTTGCTATGGAAATAGATACATGCACACATATTTAAAACAAAATGTTCAAGTTCTCCACTTTGTTTGAGATATAAATGAAACAAATACCATTTTAAGTATTAAAAACTGAAATTTAGAAAATGGAAATTCTTGATAATGAAAAGCCAACAATGAATCCCTGAATCTCATACATAACGATTGGCTCTAAGCAGATACATTGACAGCTGAATTGTGACTGGGTTTGATTCTTTGAAATGTTTGCTTGTTGTTTTCGTATTTACAAAACGATTTATCATTTTCGACAGAAGATATCTTTGGTGATATGCAGCAAATAAATTGAAAAATTGAATGACAAAAACTTCTGGGAAATTATTGCAATCTCATCTTTGAAAACGTCTGCACATTTGAGACGCCATGAGAAAATATTGTGTTGTCTTTGTTTGTCCTTTAAAAGGTCTTTCCAAACTTTGGTAGATGTATATATAATTTCATATTATACAATTATAGTCTTTTGTTGAGGTCAATACGAGTTTTTATGGACCTTAAAAACGATATTCACCGAAACCTTTAGGCTGAGGTGAATATTGATTTCTAAGGTCAATAAAAACTCGTATTGACCAATACAAAAGACTGTAATTGTTTTATTACATTAAAATGAAAAGTGAAAGTGAAACCAAGTCAATATGAAATTAATCTCTTCATTATGACGTCATACATAATGCAATGGAAAACGAAAGTGAAACCAAGTCAATACGAGTTTTAATCAAACAATATCAAATTTTACGGAATGTCAGGTGACAGCATGATAGCCAATCAAATTGTTTAAATAAAATCATTATGTAATAATATTTAATATCACATCTCTGGAAAAGCTTGAAAGCTTTACAATGTGCATCTGATCCTGTATATTTCTGCTGTATGTTTGAATTTTAGAATATTCTTGATTCTGCATGCCAACCGACACCATATTAACCGCGAAATTGTTGATTACAACAGGTAAAATTCGACATTATCTGAAACTAAAGCGAATATCTATGTTTCACTGATATAAAGATAAACACGTTTTATTCAGCAATTGACTCGTTATTCTGTTTCCAATACATGGGAGTAAAATGTCATACAACTTTTAAAGGGAAAAAAACAAAATGAATAACGTTGTCATCTATTCCATTATAAAAATGCCAGTTGATTATGTCATTAAGCTACACAATGTTCTCAAATATTCCAGAAACGCGTCGTACTCATTTCATTTGATACCTACGTTTTTATTCTCAAAATACAAACAATATGATGAAAATAAAAAGGCTACAGGTTGATCTGTAGAAAATGAAAATGGCAGATTTGGGATAAATATTTTCATCTGTTCTGGAGGTTGTAGGATCAATCTGTTCTCCGGGTATCAACGACCAACACGATTTTCATAGTGCCATGTCAATGAAACAACAGTTCTCTAGTAGACATTTCGCTCCATTGACACATTTTCCTCATTCCGAGCCAACCAGTCTTTGTCTTTACTCCTAAGTGCTGCGTAGTTAGCGGAGAAGCAGCGAGCGAATTCCAATTTTAAAGTTTTTGGTTTGACCCGAGCGGAGACTCGAACCCACGATCTACCACACTCTGGAAGCAAGCATACTAACCAGTGCCGAACCGATGCTGTTTATAGCAATATGAAATTCGCTTTCATGGTACAGTGTTAGTGTCATGGTGTCTAAATATTCCTATAAGCCCCACCCCCTCCACCCAATCAACGGGAAAAATATCAATATATTTCTGTTGACTAATGATTATAACATTACAAAGTGTCAACAATAAATAATTACTTGATTTAAAAGATATTTCTCACCTGGCTGACATAGACCGAGTCGTCTAAGGTCAAAACCAAACGCACCCCCTTATCATAGAATCAAATAATTTTATCAAGATGTACATTTTTTGTCCTGACTTTTTTGTGACATATGGACATGACAAGCGTTTTAGTATACCTGCCAATATATGGTCACATGAAACGAGATATAATTACCATGTTATATTGTTAAACATGACGGTTGTTTCAAATCCTTGTTTTCTTTCTATCTCGAAAATTGCTTTGCTGTGAAATTTCAAATGTTAGCCTGACGTTAAATAAACAAATTGCATTGAATTGTCAAAAATAGTAAAAATAATACAATTTCTTTATGAAAAGATTTAAATATAATTGAATCAATGAATTAATTATAGTTCTCTCGTGTGGAAATTAAAGGTTTATGTACCGAGAAAAAAACTATATCAAATTTCTTACAATTGTTACAAGACGTTACAAGATGAAAAATACCTGAGAATTCAAAATAAAGGCGTTCGGTGGACAATTTTAAATTATTTTATTTTGCCCTAAACAACCGTTTGGGTAATGGGTATAGATTTTCATCTTTGTTTTGTGAAAAGGTTTTTTGGGTACTTCTACGTGTGTGTCAAAACAAATCAAAACCACAGTATTCACCTGACCTGTCATTTTTTTGGTTCTCTGAGTAATCAGGTGTTTAAAGTTAATTGAATTACCAGTGTTCTAAAAACTTGTGCGTGAAAATGTCGTGTCAAGCAGGTTACTTGTAATTGAAAAAATATGGTTTTAATATAGATACTCACGACAACATATATACAAACATCTGAATGGGAAGGGAAGCTCTTGTTGGTAGACTTTGTCTTTTATCAATTAAAACCACAGGTAATTGAATTATCAGAAATTCAATATACCCAGATGAATGACATGGGTTTGCGATAAGAAACAAACAATTTTAGTCACAGTGTAGTTTACTGATCAGAACAATGAGATAACATAGCGTAGAAGAAGTACGTTGTTATTTAATACCCTTTAAAGGTGTGATCGGTAGTTAGATAGATTATTTGTAATAATTGATTTCGTTTTTCATTGTTTCAGAAAACAATGGCGGACCATTAACCAGCTATGATACGTATGTGGGTCGGAATGATTGTACATATACGGTTATAAAGTTTGAACACAATCACGGGGGAATTTTGTAAATTGTAAAATATTAAAGCTGGATAGAGTACACTTATTCTAAATTTTCATATTTGAACGAATGATAAATGTTTGATTGATTAATGGATTTGTGCTTTAACACCAACTTTAGTAGTATTTCAGTAACTCGTGTGGGATTCGTTTGGTTTATAGTGTTTAACTCCACTTTCAACAATATTTCAGTTATATCAGTTATAAATCCAACTACCATACGATCACGACCTAAATGGTCCCTTGAATGAAATCTGTTTGATTGATTCATTGATTTGTGTTTAACGCCACTGAATTTAGTAGTATTTTAGTATCTCGTGTATAATAACGGCCTGAGAACATCTCTGATCAAATAATACCCAAATTACTAGCCTACATTGGCTGTTCAAGTGTCAAAAAAATATCTTCAAGTACAAACAAAATTAATTTCCTTGGTGATCTTGCGAAACGACAGCTTGTAACATTTTCCTTGAAATTAATTACAGCATTGGTGCCTATAGCATTTTTCAGTCAGACAAGTTTAGAGTTGGTCAAGTACAGTCTACCGCTAAAGATAAAAGAAAAAAAAAGATCTGATTTGAATTATATTGGGTCAAGTATTGCTAACAATCGTCGTCTGTAACATCGCACAATAACAATGAGTCCGGGTTATTGTCCCGTAGGCTAGACGGCCCGTGTGAGCGTACAGAGACATACAAGAAGTATTCGGTCACTGTATTTTTTTTTACTATATATTTCATATAAAACCACATTTTTTCAAATTTGATGAAATCTTTACCAACAAAAGCGTGAATGTATGTAGTTTTTTGTGATTATATTAAAATATATTTTTGAAGCACAGACTTTAAATATTCATGATTTAAGCACAAACTTAAATTATTTAACTTCAAAAGTACTATCATTGTATTGTGTTTTTGACGTTCAAAATTTAGTTTTGTGTTTAACTCATGAACTCTTAATATTCTTAGATTATAAAATTATGCTGAAATAATAGGGTAAAACAACATTTATTTATGCATTTTTGATAATAATTTCATCAAAATCAAACAAGAATTGACTTGCGAATAATGTTTTGAAAAAACGTGATTTTATATAAAAATATATTAGTAAAAAATTACAGTGACCGAATACTTTTTGCACGTCTCTGTAGCATCGTAGATCACTTCGTATAATATTACTGATGTGTTCGTTAGCCTGCTGCTCACTAGGATGGACGGCCAAAGTGATTATTAATGAACTGCTAGAATGTCAGATTATGCATGTATCTTAGAAGTGATACACACCTTTATATAGTTGTAAAGATTGACTGAGAACAATTTGAAATAAAGATTAAAACAATAATGGTGGACAATATAACCAACAACCACAAAAATACAAACCACTCCTCTGTCAAACCTTAAACAGAAATAATCGACAATATGCTACCAACCAAAACAACACGAATCTCTTCTCTGTCAAAACCTCACACTTCTAAACAAAGAGATGACAGCGACAGACGACGAATCCTGAAGTACGTAAATATAAATACTCAAAGATAATTAACTATGGAAGTTTAATGGTATCAATGTACTTATTCGACGAATTCCACAAATGAGATTATAGTACCCTAAAGTGCCGAACTCAGTTGGAGTCGGAATTCCGCAAGTTGACAAACGGGTGAAATTCGTAGCTCTACAATATGGTCACAAAAAAGACCTTAAGAGCTACGACTCTGGAGCTAGGCTTATCGACAAACCTATAGGGTGAATATGCTACTATCCTTCTATTTAGATAGAGGAACGTAATCGGTCTAGTTAGGACGAGTGGTGAGACAGGCATAAACATGTGACGGCGTTAAATGTTAAATCCTTACCCTCCACGGAATTCTACATAATACTTAGTATTTCTATGAT
Organism: Bathymodiolus brooksi; assembly: GCA_963680875.1. Classification (NCBI taxonomy): domain Eukaryota; kingdom Metazoa; phylum Mollusca; class Bivalvia; order Mytilida; family Modiolidae; genus Bathymodiolus; species Bathymodiolus brooksi. Next base: position 23,646,930 of record OY804590.1, on the reverse strand, counting down.
AATAATCAGTTTATTTAACATCGTTATCTAATGTATAAGTTTAGATATATACCCCTTATCTTAACGAACGGATACACCCTGTAACGAAAATTATTATTTAACTTACAAAAATGATTTTTAATCTCTGGACAAAAACAATAAAATTTTACAAACGGAGAATAACTTACTGGTTAAACATATGTTTTATATTTATTCTGTCCGTTCTTTAATTGATATATTTTCTTTTAAATGATTGTAATACACTTATCATTCCGCTTTGGACATGTTTATCTTCCGTAAAAATACACCTAATTGCATAATCAAAAATTTGAGACAAAAAGGAGAAACTCGATATTTAAATCTACACTTTAGTGCATAACGACTGTCTGCTAAGTAAAATTTATGACTTTTTGCACATAAAGAACGATTTTTCACGTAAATATGACATTGTATTAGTCACGAAAGCCCACCCTGATATGTATTTATTCCTCAAACTTTGAGGATTATAATACATATATATGTATATAGGTTAAAGTTATAAAATTTGTATGTGGTGTCTTATCTTTGAAATGTCAATTTACAGCCACACAGGTCTATTAAGAAATGTTTGAAGATACCAAAGGGGTAATCAGAAGACGTAAATCTAAGATACCAAAGGGGTAATCAGAAGACGTAAATCTAAGATACCAAAGGGGTAATCAGAAGACGTAAATCTAAGATACCAAAGGGGTAATCAGTAGACGTAAATCTAAGATACCAAAGGGGTAATCAGAAGACGTAAATCTAAGATACCAAAGGGGTAATCAGAAGACGTAAATCGAAGGACAGACAATATAATGGCCAAAAGAAAAAGGGCAAAGAGTGATCTACAAAACACAGAAAACTATAAATTGAGTAACACAAACCCCACAAAAACTGAGGGTGAACTCAGGTGTCCCGGAAAGGTAAGTAGTTCCTGCTTTACCAGTGATATCTTCGGTATTACTCTTGTTACAAACCCGGTGATAATGCATAAATGATGAAAGGTCCAGACACAATGGTGACTTCAACTTAACCACTAGGAACCCTCGGTTTATTAGCTTCTTTGTTAGCAGCAACCCTCTCTCAATGAAATCATGATAGGAACCACAAGCACTGTAATAATATCGTATCTACTGAGAGTTATATACTGCATATGTAGGTGCTGCGGAATGTTACTCCAGTCACTGGTTCCTAATATATTACCATTGTAAATCCGAACCCCCTTTTTAAAAAATCAAAAATCATGATCCACATAAAAATGGAAAATATATTTTTATATATACATAAATATATCTTTTGGATTATGATCATGATGTTGAGTTATATTACCTCGGTATTAATTGTTGTTGTTTACCTTCAAATGAGCAACATTTCAGCCTTATTTGTGGCGAAACAGTACATATTGTCGGTAAACAGATTGAACTGCTTGGGTGAAGAGGAGGACGTTTATATACTCACAGAAAAACTTCATATCCAGAAATGACATTACATTTGCTAATTTGCATATCTAAGATGGCGGCAACAGTCTGTATTTTTTATATGATCTATATAGAAGATTATTTTTTATATGATCTATATAGAAGATAATTTTTATAACTGCATGCATGTTAATCGCCGGAATTGAAAATGGGACTTTGAATTAAGCCAAATCAAATGAGATAAAAATGAATGACAACCGTGAAATATTCGAGGTTCCTGGAGTGTATGAAAATCCGAGGCGGCAAACCCTTACACTGGCCTTAACAGTCTATGTAACATGTCTGAAATATATGAAATTGGTGGAGTTCGACACCAAATTTACCAACGAATAATATTTTGTGGTCAACTTGCTGGAATTAATTTGGATTCTTGAACTCTGGATAAATTACTATTCACAAACCTTATATTTCTAGCTGCTAAACTCGAGGTTCCCATGATAAATAAAAAATATCATTGCAAGCACGCAAGTTGAAAAAATGGCTAAATTTGAAAGCAAACAACAACACTATTTGTATTTTAGCAGACGAAAAACTTTGCGGAAATAAACAATAACGGACACATAGAATTTCCGTACTGTATGCTATTATTTGACAAATCTAATAAACGATCCATCAAGCTTGAAACTGCAGTCACGTGATCAACATCTAATTTAAATATGATGAATATTTATGAGGAAAGTACCATCAATTTCTGGATATGAGAAGTGCATAATGGACAGAGATGGAAAATTTTGCCGTGCAACGGGCTATCAACGACCACTTCTAACAGGCTGCTGCAACTTATCTTTTACATGCATTCCCCATACATGAGGGGCAGTCATGATCGTATGGTAGTTGGATTCACAACTACCTGTGCAATCAGTGCCTATCACCACTAAAGTTATGAGTTCGAATCCCGGTCATAGCTGTCCACAAATGGAAAAGGGTAGATGTCTCCTTTCGCGTGCACGACGCGTTTCTAGAAAAAACCTTCATCAAGTATGTTGCGAGTCACGATTGGAAACCCAAAATAATTTAAAAGTCTTACTTTATTGTCTATATGGTCTAAAAAAAGTATAATTAGTGCCACGCTCCTTACACACAAGACAAATTACATCAGCTCCTAAACGGGTGGTCGTTGATGGCCCGTTGTAAGGCTACATTATTCGACTAACTATCCATATATAACGGATTATTATATCGTATTTTCTTTCATGTGGCAATCTAAACTTCCGCTCGTGATAGCAGTGCCAACACTTTTTCTCGTCATGAACATAGCTGCAATACTGCTAACTTGACGTTAAATACCATTCAATCAATCAATCAATCAATCAATCAATCAATCAATCAATCAATCAATCAATCAATCAATCAATCAATCAATCAATCAATCAATCAATCAATCAATCAATCAATCAATCAATCAATCAATCAATCAATCAATCAATCAATCAATCAATCAATCAATCAATCAATCAATCAATCAATCAATCAATCAATCAATCAATCAATCAATCAATCAATCAATCAATCAATCAATCAATCAATCAATCAATCAATCAATCAATCAATCAATCAATCAATCAATCAATCAATCAATCAATCAATCAATCAATCAATCAATCAATCAATCAATCAATCAATCAATCAATCAATCAATCAATCAATCAATCAATCAATCAATCAATCAATCAATCAATCAATCAATCAATCAATCAATCAATCAATCAATCAATCAATCAATCAATCAATCAATCAATCAATCAACTCATTGACAAATATACAACGAAGTCTAGTATGAGCTTCCAGTCGTTATTATGTGCCCATCGTCTAATTAAATACCATCATCTTTTGATAACTTTGAGGAACCGCAAAACATGATCTAAAAACGTATGCAAATAGTAATACAAAGATATAATACACAATAAAATGATAACGTGTAAGTTGTGAATTACACATAAAAATATGTATATAAAAGTTACAACACTTGTGTATGGAATGTTTTAGTCAGAAATCGTTGGTCAACTTAAGTACATCATTATTGGGATAATTTTCTTTTGTAAATTTGACAGAAGGGTTCCTATTGAAAATTAGATCATGTAGTACTTAAAAATAACGTCTTGCGATAAAACGCAATTATCTTTTTTAATTTCCTCCGTTTCTGTCTTCTTCGTTGAAATTTACGTTTCATCACGTACAGAAAAGATGAAATAAACGTTTGAGAAAACAAATATGTACAATCTAGAGTCACAGGTAACATTATGTACAATCTAGAGTCACAAGCAACATTATGTACAATCTGGAGTCACAGGCAACATTATGTACAATCTAGTCACAGGCAACATTATGTACAATCTAGAGTCACAGGCAACATTATGTACAATCTAGAGTCACAGGCAACATTATGTACAATCTAGAGTCATAGGCAACATTATGTACAATCTAGAGTCACAGGCAACACTATGTACAATCTAGAGTCACAGGCAACAGTATGTACAATCTAGAGTCACAGGCAACATTATGTACAATCTAGAGTCACAGGCAACATTATGTACAATCTAGAGTCACAGGCAACAATATGTACAATCTAGTCACAGGCAACATTATGTACAATCTAGAGTCACATGCAACATTATGTACAATCTAGTCACAGGCAACATTATGTACAATATAGAGTCACAGGCAACATTATGTACAATCTAGAGTCACAGGCAACATTACGTACAATCTAGAGTCACAGGCAACATTATGTACAATCTAGAGTCACAGGCAACATTATGTACAATCTAGAGTCACAGGCAACATTATGTACAATCTAGAGTCACAGGCAATAATATGTACAATCTAGAGTCACAAGCAACATTATATACAATCTGGAGTCACAGGCAACATTATGTACAATCTAGTCACAGGCAACATTATGTACAATCTAGAGTCACAGGCAACATTATGTACAATCTAGAGTCACAGGCAACATTATGTACAATCTAGAGTCATAGGCAACATTATGTACAATCTAGAGTCACAGGCAACACTATGTACAATCTAGAGTCACAGGCAACAGTATGTACAATCTAGAGTCACAGGCAACATTATGTACAATCTAGAGTCACAGGCAACATTATGTACAATCTAGAGTCACAGGCAACAATATGTACAATCTAGTCACAGGCAACATTATGTACAATCTAGAGTCACATGCAACATTATGTACAATCTAGTCACAGGCAACATTATGTACAATATAGAGTCACAGGCAACATTATGTACAATCTAGAGTCACAGGCAACATTACGTACAATCTAGAGTCACAGGCAACATTATGTACAATCTAGAGTCACAGGCAACATTATGTACAATCTAGAGTCACAGGCAACATTATGTACAATCTAGAGTCACAGGTAATAATATGTACAATCTAGAGTCACAGGCAACATTATGTACAATCTAGAGTCACAGGCAACAATATGTACAATCTAGAGTCACAGGCAACATTATGTACAATCTAGAGTCACAGGCAACATTATGTACAATCTAGAGTCACAGGCAACATTATGTACAATCTAGTCACAGGCAACAGTATGTACAATCTAGAGTCACAGGCAATATTATGTACAATCTAGAGTCACAGGCAACATTATGTACAATCTAGTCACAGGCAACATTATGTATAATCTGGAGTCACAGGCAACATTATGTACAATCTAGTCACAGGCAACATTATGTACAATCTAGAGTCACAGGCAACATTATGTACAATCTAGAGTCACAGGCAACATTATGTACAATCTAGAGTCACAGGCAACATTATGTACAATCTAGAGTCACAGGCAACATTATGTACAATCTAGAGTCACAGGCAACATTATGTACAATCTAGAGTCACAGGCAACATTATGTACAATCTAGAGTCACAGGCAACATTATGTACAATCTAGAGTCACAGGCAACATTATGTACAATCTAGAGTCACAGGCAACATTATGTACAATCTAGAGTCACAGGCAACATTATGTACAATCTAGAGTCACAGGCAACATTATGTACAATCTAGAGTCACAGGCAACAGTATGTACAATCTAGAGTCACAGGCAACATTATGTACAATCTAGAGTCACAGGCAACATTATGTACAATCTAGAGTCACAGGCAACATTATGTACAATCTAGAGTCACAGGCAACATTATGTACAATCTAGAGTCACAGGCAACATTATGTACAATCTAGAGTCACAGGCAACATTATGTACAATCTAGAGTCACAGGCAACAGTATGTACAATCTAGAGTCACAGGCAACATTATGTACAATCTAGAGTCACAGGCAACATTATGTACAATCTAGAGTCACAGGCAACATTATGTACAATCTAGAGTCACAGGCAACATTATGTACAATCTAGAGTCACAGGCAACATTATGTACAATCTAGAGTCACAGGCAACATTATGTACAATCTAGAGTCACAGGCAACATTATGTACAGGACACAGAAAGAAGACGAACAAAACAAGAAACACAATACATAAAACTAAAATGATTGGCAAAAAAGATCTCACCAAAAAACTGGTGTGAATCCCGGACTCGCGAAGGGTAAGTAGTTCCTGTTTCTTACAAGACACTCATATCGTAGCAGTCTTGTCGATGATAGAGGAAAGAAAGAAATTACGTAAAATGGAAAGATCCACTGTCATTTGAGAAATGGATTTATCTTGGCGTTCAACATATCAATTCGCTATGACGACCATATGATTTTTGTAGCGATGACATCAACTTAGGAGCAGAGTTCTCTGAATAAACAAAACATAACTTAACTAATAATTCGTTACATTTCTAAGAAAAAGGAATTACGATAAACGGCTAATTTGAGAAAACACTTCATTGTCGATATCCGAGATGAAATTTAGAGTTTGTGAACAGCAGGCAATTCATAAAAAGGGTTCATTTTCATGTTATTATTAAATCAAAGAATTATACCCCCTTCTTAGTTAATTATATTATCAACAGCAGTAGCAATATATTTGAAATAGTATAGGACTAAAACTGTCATTTGACATGCTAATCAACTCCAGCACGTGTCTGGTTAATACTAAAGGAAGTGTTTTATGCTGCCCATCACGTGATTTATTACTTCCGTATTGTCTAGTAACATATAAAACTCCCCAAGGGAAGACAATTTGAGGATAAAATTTTCATATTTATTAGAAAATCAATTTGACGACAATGTGTTTGAGACAATATCAGAGTCAACCAGACAATGTAACATTGGAGAAGATGGGTTAATTAACACTAATCAATCAATTAAAGTAGTGTTAAATTAAAGCTACGGTGTGATATTAAAGAAGTCTTATGTTGGAAGACGTGTCGATTTATCGTTTCTTAAGAATTTCCTGGAAGGAGTTTTGTAGTGGCAATGTTCTAAGAGAAACACAATGGATGAAGAGATGTGATAGTTTGAAAATGTATTGCTTTTTATGTCCCACCGAGGCATAAAGTTCTACACATGTCTGTCTCTCATAGTTCGTCACTCTTTGATTACCGTGCTCTCACTTTAGTCTCCCATAACCAAATATTTTGAAATTTTTACACAGTGCTTGTGACCACAATACACAGGTCAGATTGGAATTTTGTTATTATTTCTTTTTTGGTTCTAGAGTTATGCTCCTTGAATAATTAAGTAATGGCAAACGTATGCTTTACGTGCTCTAACGTCAGTTTCTCTCAAAGCCAAGCGTTTTAAAATATCTACGAAATATTTTTACCACAATTCACAGGTCATATTTGATTTTGTCTATACCTTCTTGTATGGTCCCAGAGTTATGTCCCTTAATTGAAAAAATGCATTTATGGTTATCGTGCACTAATGTATGCAAATTTATATATATCTATAGATTTCTAGTATTTTTTAGTATATTCTATTTCATTTTGTGTATGTTTGTTGGATGTTTTGCTTGTTTATTTTTTGGTGTCAGGAATGACTTGTTTTTTATGTTTTTTTCATTTGGGTTTTTAGTAAAATATTTAATTTTCTGATGTTTTTATTATATATTGGCCAAGTGACAAGTCCGATATCCTACATCTATGCACTTTAGTTGAAAACTAATGACTGCTGCGTTGGGCATATAATTTAGTTTAATATTAGCAAGGAAGCTGGGGCTATTGTGCCGCACAGTGACAATCTGAACCATTTTTTCTATGCATGTTTTCTGTTCTTTTCTGTTTGGTTGCTGGATGGACTGTTGCAAGGCAAAATTTTCCAAGCGTATCCATTATATCTTGGTTTTTCTGTAGTAAGCCAAACTTCTCATTGGCCCATATCGGTGCCGTATTTTACCGTATTCAGTCGTACATGTGTTCTCGTAATGAATATATGTGTTCTCGTCATGACTATATCAGTGCTGTTCTCGAGACGTTAAGCAGCAACGATCAATCAATTAATCAATCTTATGTATTTGTAGAATTATAAATTGGTAGATACTGATATTTTCAAAAACAAACGCCGGAATAATTCATAATGTTGCAGACCGTAGGAGTATCGGGATCCGTATGGTCATATACTCGCATGGCCCAACCACATTCGTATGGCATGGCGATAGCAAATTACAGGAGCGTGATTATTCAGATTATCGATTAACATATGTAGCCAACATTGGAAAGCATCTCTGGGGGATGCTAATCACGAATGCGTACAAATTTAAATTGTACATAGGATTAAGTATTCCTGTTCCCTTAAGGAATAACCTTTAAGTTTAAATCTGATGGGATTAATTGTTTTATGTGAAATCTTTCAGACAAATCATATACAATAGCGTGATCTCGGAGACAACAGCATTATGTTCAGTAAAACATAAAACACAAAGCAAAAATAAGTACTCGTTGTTTTCATTGTGTGACATACTGATTTTTTATCTAACTTTCCCCCCAATCAGTCACTAGGGATTTCTGGACATTTCAGTGCCTTTCAGATTTACAAAGTACAATGTGGCTTTTTGTAGTTTTCCGTCTGCAATTAGAAATAGAATCTGTAACTATCCTGGACTCCTGGTCCCCTTCATCAAAGGAATGTATTCTTTTCATTTTGTGGCATTTTTCTCCTGGTATTACGGTTTCCTCACCAATAAAACTGACCGCCACGATATAAGTGAAATATTGTTGAAAGTGGCGTTAGACACCATAACCCTTACCCTGTAACTATGGCTGTATTACACAGACCAAGGCATCGATCAACTGAAGTTTAACGTCATTATTTGAGTTATATTCATGATAAGAAAGTCGATCAAATATAGCTACGAACCCTACATGGTTATCCACTCGAGTTATTAGAAGAATTTAGTAGAAGCCAATTGTTGGTCAAGCAATCGGACAAGAATTAAGGAAGAAAAACAATGCAGTTATTAAACATGTGACTTCCTACGTCGAACGTAGTTTTTGAAGACCGGTACAAAAATGCTCGACTTGTCATGATGTATAAAATAACAAACGAAAATGTAGCTACTATGTATTACTAGATACGACAGACTTGAGCCACACCTGAGACAATCCGGACACATGCATTCCAGGTCTAGCTACAATGTATTACTAAATACGACAGACTTGAGCCACACCTGAGACAATCCGGACACATGCATTCCAGGTTTAGCTACAATGTATTACTAGATACGACAGACTTGAGCCACACCTGAGACAATCCGGACACATGCATTCCAGGTCTAGCTACAATGTATTACTAAATACGACAGACTTGAGCCACACCTGAGACAATCCGGAAACATGCATTCCAGGTCTAGCTACAATGTATTACTAAATACGACAGACTTGAGCCAGACCTGAGACAATCCAGACACATGCATTCCTGGTCTAGCTACAATGTATTACTAGATACGACAGACTTGAGCCACACCTGAGACAATTCGGAGACATGCATTCCTGGTCTAGCTACAATGTATTACTAGATACGACAGACTTGAGCCACACCTGAGACAATTCGGACACATGCATGCCTGGTCTAGCTACAGTGTATTACTAGATACGACAGACTTGAGCCACACCTGAGACAATCCAGACACATGCATTCCTGGTCTAGCTACAATGTATTACTAAATACGACAGACTTGAGCCACACCTGAGACAATCCAGACACATGCATTCCTGGTCTAGCTACAATGTATTACTAGATACGACAGACTTGAGCCAGACCTGAGACAATCCGGACACATGCATTCCTGGTCTAGCTACAATGTATTACTAGATACGACAGACTTGAGCCACACCTGAGACAATCCGGACACATGCATTCCTGGTCTAGCTACAATGTATTACTAGATACGACAGACTTGAGCCACACCTGAGACAATCCGGACACATGCATTCCTGATCTTTCATTATCTCGTATGAATACATATACATGTGTACAGTCAAAGCTGTATATTAAGCCAATCAAGGGAACCTGAAAATGTGGCCTTTATGAGCAGTTGCCCTTTATATACAGGTTAAAATTATATATACTATTTATTAATTGGTAAAATAAGACTGTCCTTTATTGACAGTGATTTGTTATATAGATGTGCCTTTTAATGCAGGTCTAACTATATCTCATCAAATGACAATCTGGGTGAAAGAGAGGACATCTGCGGAAATGATATGGTCATCGGACGTATTATAGTCAAATATTTCTTTTCTCTTCTGTTCTTTTTATTTTTTCTTCTCAGTTTTGTTGTAGGTGCAAATTTCGATATTAAATAACACTGGGAGTGTAAACAATATTCTGAATTCTTTCACTTCCTTTTGTTGAACAAGTACGATCTCAATTTATGTGCGTGTATATGTTTGAAACAAAATATGTACTTTTTTTCTCAACACATGACATGATATTCAAAGGTAGACAACTCCAGTTCTATAATTTCCCGCTTAAAATGCAAGACCATTAATTAAAGGCTCTATAATTGGAAAAAAAATACAGACTTTCTGGAAAATTGGGAACTTTAACTCCTACACTTTATTAGTTCGGTAACAAGAATGTCAACACAAAAAGGAAGTTCAATCTTTTCGTAACAAAAAATATTAATTGAAAATTGAAACAATGAAAAGAGGTTTAAAATTGCAAGAAAGCGAATGCACGTGTCGCGTTCTGCTTGTTAAATCTTAACAATACAATCGTGTCAAGATAGGAAAGACATCTCAACTCATTAAAAAATGTCACTCTCTGTTCGGAAAAAAAATCGCCTGGAGACATAAAACACACGTTTCAGTAAAGAAATATAATATTCAATCAACCAAACGTTAATTGTAACGTTAAAGCTAATAATACGAGGGAGGCTTTATCTTAACTAATTTATTTTCTTGTATAATGTAATTTAGTCCAGAATTAATATTAAAAGTTTTTGACAAACCACAATGCAATATTAGGTCACAATGTCGTTCTAAAGAAGATTTTTTTCTGTGAGTTCGTAGAGTACCAAGACTCCTTCACAATCATCTGAGAATTGAAATCTAACCTCTTCTTGTAGTAATTTTAATGTCTGATGAAATAAGAATGTTCAAGTGGAATATTTCTAAAAATAATCTATGACAAAATAATGTAAATTGTGTCTAGAGTAACAGGTTTTGGCGTCACATGTAATAGAATAGTTGAGATCGGTACCGAGTTAAAATGTATAAATTCGTTGAGCCCACACAAGTTTTTATTTGGCTTTAAATTGACCAAAGCTTAAAATAAATTGAGATCTAACACCATTATACTTTTAATGGGGGAGAAAGCCAATTTACATTAAATGTAAATCTTCACGTTACGTCTGCTTCAGTATTTTTTTTTTTTTTTTTATTAAATAAGATAAATCTATTTTTGTTAAGGAATGAACTCAAATCTTCCAATATTGAATTCCAGTTATGTAAATTAGACTTTGTCATCGATAAATGTCAGAATGAAGTGGGTTTTTTTTTCATATACACCATTTTTGTTAAAAAAAAAAAAGGTTGGTAATATCTTCTCTAAGATTTGAAAGAAGTAAAGCATTCTTTTAGATATAAATTCTTTTTGTACAAGTATCCTCTTTATCAGAGACATATGTGACATGTCTCAGTCTTTATTAATTCCACTTTTAAAGATTTGTCTCTCTAAAAAAAAACACAATAAGAAGCGTAATAAGTATTATATTTCTTTTATTTCTGGCGCAACATCTCTTTGCCATTAAAACCCAAACTAGTTAGTATTTTCTTCTACTACTTCTACCAAACACTGACCGCCGTCAAATAGCGTTGTTCGAATCCCGCTCAGACAAGATGTACTTGATACAACATTATGTGATAAAGTTTGTCAGTGACTTACGGCAGGTCGGTGGTTTTCTCTGGGTACTCCCGTTTCCTCCACCGATAAAACTGACCCCCACGATATACTAAGTACCTCAAATATTGTTGAAAGGGGGTTAATACACCATAAACCAAATGTTGAAGATTATGTCAGAGGTTGCACATGGCAAATGAAAATGGTTAATTCAATTCACGGGTTTCATAGATTAGTATTTGATAGAGGAGGTGGTAGCTTTGAATGTTTCAACCGATCGACTCATTACTATTGACTGTAGAAGCCGGTTTCAGTCAGATTTCATACAAAGGAAAAACGATTCTTGTCTTTGTTGGGTCTTACAAGAGATAATGAAAGACGAGGAATGCCTGTATCGTGATCGATTTCAAAGTTAGTGCACATGACGCGGTTCTGGAATAACCTTCATCAGGCCTAGGTACACTCAAAGTAAAAACATTAGAAAACTAAATAATTCAATTCTTTGGATCAAGAAAACCAAAGGGCCTAAACAGTATATCACTGACATTGGCTTATGTTTGTCTTCTTTAGTAATAGATACATTTTCGTTTGCAATATTATTATTGGCATAGATATTAAACAGTAAAAGGATTGTATAGATTACAAGCGTGTTAAGCTTTACAGAGGGATTATTTACCACCACATTCACTTGAATTCGTTAGTGCAGTCAAACTAGGGGCTGTCGTGGTCGTGATTGTATGGTAGTTGAATTTACAACTACCTATGCTGTCAGTGTCTATCACCACTAACGTTGTGAGTTCGAATCCCGTTCAGTCGAGGTGTACTCGATACAACATTATGTGATAAAGTTTGTTAGTGACATGCGGCAGGTCGGTGGTTTTCACTGGATACTCCGGTTTCCTCCCCCAATAACACTGACCACCACAATATAACTGAAATATTGTTGAAAATGGCGTTAAACACCATAATCTAAATCTAGAGTCAAGCTACACCCTTCCTTGTAGAAAAGTTTGTTTCACTGGTATGCTTTTTCCATCTGTCTAAATTATCTATTCAATCAATTTTAAAAGTTACCAAATTACTATGGGACGAAGTCCCAACTATGGTAGAAATAGCAATATTTTGATTCCAGATCCATATCACTAATGGCTTAAATTTCATGCATCGGAAATGACACACCGGAAACTAATACATGGTTAAATCTGTAACCCGAATAATCCAGTCGTTATATTACGCTCCGGCTGGTCGCTACATTATCGTCCAGCAATAGTGCCGATAGAGGGCGCAGTATTATTCGAGTTATTAAATCTGCAGAAAATCGTCAATCGTAACTACTCGGCCATTCTCGCTACCCTGCAAATAACCTCGTACGTACATAGTAGAAATTCTTCTTAAATTGTTTGCCGGAAGTTAAGTTAAGTTAAGCCGCACAAAAATATAGTCCACGAAATTCCAATATGGAAGACATACTAAGTAAAATCGAATCATGCAAAGCTAATTAAAACTTTAATTGAAATATAGAAAATTGTTTGAAATATAACTTTATCAAACTTTCATGTAACTGACATGTGAAAAGTAGTGCGATTTATACGCCTAATGCATACGAGATTATTTGCAGGGTAGCGAGAATGGCTGAGTAGTTACGATTGGATAATCGTATGTGCAGTAATCTGGAACTACAGTTATTAATGTTAAAAGTCGTCCCCGATATATCTCGGCCCTAAACAAAGTCGTCTCCGATATATCTCAGCCCAAAAATCTCGACACTATTTTGATGTACTGAATGAGCGTGAAATTGGCAGATAATTTTCAGATTCGCGAGCATTCATGGCCATGCCTGTTTCAATAGATGGAAAGAGCATCCTTACACTGTACTACAGTACACTCCAAAAAGTACACAAAAGTAAATAAAATTTCTATTTCAATCATCCCAAGGATTTACATGATTTAAATATTAGATAATGTGGATTGTGCTTCGCTGGCACTATAGGTAGCACCTGTCTCATATTATTGTTTAATTTTTTTTATTGGACTTCGTCCCAAGTTAGGTAACACATATATTATATCACTATAATATATTTTGAACGAGGATGAAAAGTAATATGTATGTTTCATAAACATTAAATATAGTGTTTTATTTCCTGAATTTTTACATGCGTGCATATCGATGTGCAAAAACAAGATGGCTGCTTTTTAAACATGGACGTCCTCACGTGCTAATGGCACTTGCTCAGCAGAAGACGCAGTTAATCTTGTTAACATGACAAAAATGTTATATTTAATATGTCGAATGGCAATATGATGACAACAAATTTGATAAAATACCACAATTAATAGCATAAAAAGGAAATATTTCAGTCACAGGATGCAAAATAATTTGGTGCCTTTTTTGTAATTAGCAGTCATAATGAGCTCATTAACTGGTGTTTTATGGAACATAATGGATGATTGTGTTTTGTAGAAACAATTCCACAAAAATAGAAACTATTGTTATTGAATTAAAGTGCATTAAGTGGCAGGGAGCTCATGACAAACTGCATGAAGACAAAATTGAAACGTTGTTGCAATTTAATATTTCTGTTTCACTAATTTATGTATCAACACGCAAGGTGTTTTAAAATACATTTGAAAATTAATTAACAAAAATAGTCTCACGTCTTAAAATAACAGTTGTGTTTACTTTGGAAAATTTATTTTCTATATCTTGCAAATATTCACTGTACATTGACGTTTTCTTACGATTAGACGAGATCCAATGGACTATTAGTCCTCGTGACTATCACCCCCACTAGTTTGTGCTTCAGTATACACTGGCCTTTTTACTGAAATTAACAGTTCCTAAGTATTGTAATTATTATTGAGAATAAAGTTCATCACACTCAAATATAGGTAACGGTAGCCTACTTTGGCCATCCTGTTTTAGACCCTTTGGTTTACTTGATCCCAAAGACTTTTTTGCCTTTCAAATCTTTTGACTTTGAGCGTAACAGATGATGTGTTATTCCAGCAACGCGTCGTGTGCACTAAATTAAATATCTAGATTTTTTATTGAAACAGATCACGTTAGTTAACGCCCAGTGGTTTCATTATATAAATGCGGATGAATGTATACGACAGATGTTAATTTTCAATACTTAATAAGTTTTCTTTACCACCTAATATAACCATATCATAACTTCCTGTATTATCCCACTTCAAAGGATATATATGGAAACCCAATATTCAATATATGAGGCCTAGGAGGTGGGAATGCTTCTTACCGTCAAACGTCAAAAGCCTTTTTCTCACTACCGTTAGCTTGGAATTACAATTTTTGTCGTGATTCGTCAAACACGATGTTTCGAGTTACAGTTACCATCAAATTGTAAGACAATTTTATCGCTATAATTATTTTGAGCAAAAATTTACCTTGCACTTTTTTTGTACATGATAACCCCATTTCTACCCTCATACAACGAAAGAAATATTCTAAAATAAAATCATGTCATTTCAGTCAGGAGTTGATCCAGATCCGTAAATAATACAAAGAAATAATCCATTATGGCACAGTTTTACCAGTTTTATGGAATACTATTTGTCGCAATTAGGTTTTGACGACCGTTATAATTACAATTTGTCTGTACATGTTCGTCCGTGCAATAAAAATAACTAAATTTGTAACCCTACATGATGCTATAGTTTTGTTTTAATGGCGGAATGGTCGTAAACGTCAGATTTTATAGGATATCTGCCCCAAACGCCCAACATCTTTTATAACTTCGCTCACAATGAATCTCTATAAAATAAGCCGGTTAATTTTTATTCATTATGTCTCCGTGACTAAGAAAAAAATAATTTATTGTTTTAAATATCGTGTTTACGGGACAGAAACACTTCTGACATCAACGAATTTATAATTTAATATCTTTATACTATTTCTGAGTACATTTTGTCGGTTTTAAAAGTTCATTACAGCTTATATGTTTGCTGCTAATATTATATACCGACTTTCTTAAATAAATATTACTTCACTTGATGATGGAACTACATGACGCCGGAGGTCATCGACTTCTAACAACAAACCTACATTGTAATACCACTGACATTTGTTCCAGAAACCTACCTTTAGTATTAAGGTTTCCAGAACTATTCCCATGGGTTTCACCCGTCAGCTCATTATATCTGTCCGGAATCTCCTCCCCATCAATCCTACATCGTAGTCACTATATAGCTTAAAAATAGCTGAAAATGACTATCTGGGATATTGAATTATATACAATGTACACCAAATAACTTCGAAATCAAAAAGATGCACAGATGTAACGTTTATTGGCAGAAGTAGAAAGAACCGCAAAACTGCAGCCTGTGGGCCGCTTCACACTCATTTTAGGGAATGCGTTTTGCTCATTGTTGAAGACCCTTGTGCGACTGTGAATTGCAGAACAGCAATAAAAGCATGATTCATTTACTTTAATCTGTGTCTAAGTGTAAAGTTGGATAGTCAGTGATGTTCATATACATTAATATCATTTCGTACTCCACGATATAGCTGAAATATTGCTGGAGTTGGCGTTAAGCACCAATCAATCAATCAATCAATCAATCAATCAATCAATCAATCAATCAATCAATCAATCAATCAATCAATCAATCAATCAATCAATCAATCAATCAATCAATCAATCAATCAATCAATCAATCAATCAATCAATCAATCAATCAATCAATCAATCAATCAATCAATCAATCAATCAATCAATCAATCAATCAATCAATCAATCAATCAATCAATCAATCAATCAATCAATCAATCAATCAATCAATCTTTCTTACTAATTACGTATAAACGACAATTTTAACCAAACGCAATGATTTTAAAGAAAATGTGCTTTGACTAAACATAAAATATGAATGTAATGTGTGACATGTACACATCACAAAAAATTAGAATATCCTTACATCATGTCGACGTGAAATCGAAAAACATTGTGAAATTCAGAAACTAAAAAAAAATATTTTTAGCTTCTAGTTGACAGAGGGTATTGCCCGTCCAGTAGTCAGTGTTTCGGCACTGACATGGTTTATGACTTGGTTGACCGTTATGGAATATCTGTGTCACAACTGACCATGGATATGTTCCACTTGTCGTAAGCACTTCCCGGTCCTTTCCTCATTCATGATTTATCACCGGGGTTTTAACTATATTAACACGATGGGTGCTACTAGTGGAGCAGGAACTGCTTACCCTTCTGGAGTACCTGCGTTCATCCCCGATTTTTAGTGCTATTCGTGTTACTCGATCTTTAGTTTTATGTGTATGTTTTGTAGATCGCTATTTGTCCTTTTGTACTTTTTCTTTTGCCCATTGTGTTGTCTGTTCTTCTTCGATATACGGATTCTGATTACCCCTTTGGTATATTCAAACTCTTATGAGATGCATTTGTCATTTAAATTTACAGTTCCTAAATCACACTCTCGCACCTGTCATCCTTTGGATATCCGTTTTAGTCCATATGGATTTCTTACTGCCAAATATTTGATAATTATTTGGCTTCAGTCTTTTGACTTTGAGCGTACCTCGGTCTAATTGAAACGAGTCTTGCATACTATATTAGATATCTACGTTTTTATTACTATCACTGGTGCGATACCTCTGCTGGTGGATTATGTCCCCGAGAGTATCATCTGCCACGTAGTCGATGATTCGGCAATGATATGGTGTTGTGTTTGAAATCTACAGTTCCTATAAATATAGGATCCGTCGTGGTTTCCTTCACCAATAAAACTGACCGCCACGATATTACTGAAATATTGTTGAAAGGGCGTTAAACACCATCAACCAGACCAAACCTAAAAATATAAATTATTATTAACCCTTTAACTCTCCTCCCTCAAGCATAAGTGACATGATCCATAATATTAGGGGATCTGGGTATTTTGACTATCCTGTGTCTTGCTTCCAAATATCTTAAACATTATTCGGTTTTCAAATCGATTGACCTTGAGCTTAACCGATGAAGGTGATTCATTAAATTAGGCTACGCTTATGTTTCTAAATAATCCTAAATGCACAACTACAATTTTATGATGGAAACAGTAAATAAATGCGGGTCAGATCGAGAACTTGAAAGCATAGGACAAATATTTCATGCGTCTATTGATTATATTACATAATATCGAATTAGAAAACAAGATAGGGTTTCTAAGTTAACCAAGTAATCTCTAAACTATAAGTTAATGAAGTAATCTATCAACTTAATCGTGCATTACACTTCCGGTAGCGTTCCTCTACACTGTCACAGATAAGTACGCCTTTTTAGGTTTTTGCTGAATTAAACAGAATTTAGAAACCTAAATGGCATAAATAATATCACTGTCGTAACGCTTGGCAACCCTTTTGAATATGATATATATCTTCTGTGCCATTTCCAATAGAATTTTCTAATTACGTTGTTCAATCTGACAAGTACGCGTTACGTTTTCCGCGTTTAGTTTACGTCGAAGTGAGCCGCTGGGGATACGCTCTATAACCCGGAATGTAAACCCAGCGAATGAGTCTTCATTTCCATAAATTTCTAGTTTAACTAATGGATGCAATTTTGTGTTATTGTCGACAGATGTATGACATTAACGTAAAACCGTCTTATTCGTAAATTAGCCACACAATTCCATCGACTGCAAAAACTTCCATCGTTAGAAATTACCCCCACGACAAAAGAATCTTCTAATATAAATTGCAATTCTATAAATCACGGAACCTTTCCACTCAAAAATTGGTAATTTGTCGGACGATTAGATTTGCTACAGAGATGAATTAATAAAAAATAGAATTTAGTTTTATCGTATTACATAATTAGCCATTTTGAAATTAATCACACATGAAATTGACATTTAGATTATTTTTAATGCACATTTTTAAGACTTGCGTATTTGTCTCCTTTCGGACGTTTTGATATATGGAGAATTTGATTTTAACAGCAGTTATTAAATAACAGTAAATAAAACATTAAGGGAAAATGATTTCTAATCGTGATCGAAAGTTGTGCAATTCCGCCGAGTAGTAATTTGTATGTAAAAAGATCGTAAAGCGTAAACAATCGTGGTTTATTGCCTTTCATTGGACAAAATATAACTGTTACAAACATGCATATCTGATTTCAATTTGCAGTTTCTAATTATCAAAAGACATCATTTTGTTATAAACGATACTGTGAGTACTAAACATTCCGACGACAAATAAACATGTACCATGTAGGATTTCTTGAACAGGACAGAGAGTGATAATTTGGGTTTTGGCGGGAATGGTAACTCTTACTATTGTTACAAAATATTTTCATTTTAAACATATTTATCCATAAATAAATGAAATGGATTGGATAGCAGGCAATAGCCTATATAAATCCTCTCCATACACAAGGCAACAGCAACAATGCATGCAGTTAATATTTACAATACACAAATTTTCAATATAGAATTTCATACTCAAAGGGAAATAACTCGAGTATACAATAGCAGTCAGAAATCTCATATATTCAGTTATTGATAAGTAATTAACATTGATTAGATTTTATCGACAATTTGGCTGATATGAGATCTACTAATTTTTTTAAATACACTTAGTTGCTATCTAAAAGTGTTACCAGTGTACGATGTTGCTAGATTTATTACCTCTCAATTTAATTTAAATACTTAATTCATTTCAGAATTTTTTTATTAGCATGCAGTAGGTAATCATAGTGCAAATATGAGATTTATGACATTATATATACATGTATATATTTATAAAACAAAATAAATTATAAATATAATATTAATAAGTTAATTTAATCTAGTCATGTGAGAGGTATGATACCGATATTTGCAATCATGGTCCATCATATGCGAGAATACTGTTATAGTTTAAAATGTTTAAAAATTTAAAAATTTATATTACTATATTATTATCAAATCGTTTGCTCTGCTTAATAAAGGAATGTACTGCACGAAAAAGTTTTACATTCTGATTATAATCAGAGGTTTCACTTCCATAAAGAATGGTTTGAATAGTAAATTCTATGTTAAGTTCATTAAAGGAATCAACAAGTTGTTGCCTATGAATATTATATAAAGGGCAGTTCATAAAATAATGGGAGAGGCTTTCACAGAGATCATTGCAATATGGACAAGATGGTCTGTCAGATAAGTGATGTTGCTGCAAATGTAGATTTAGATTGCTAGCATCATTCCTCATCTGACAGTGTATGATATTTTCTTTTCTGTCACATATATGAAAATATTTAGGCGAGGCTTTTGTACCAGAGTTCAGTCTTGTCTTAAATATATTAAGAGAAGGACTGGACTTTGTTGAGGCATGCAGACCATTCCAGAGTCGTAACGTACAAGGGATGACATTTTTGCTATACGAGACAGTATTACAAAAGGGTAGTCTAAAATTGTCCCCCGATATTTGTTGTAGATTATAATCATGAATATTTTCTGTGTATGGTTGGATCATGTCATACATATAGTACGGAGTTAAACCATTTATTATTTTATAGAGTAAAATCAACTTTTGTTTCTCTCTTCTTTTATAAAGGTGTTCCCAGCCAAATTCACTATATAATTTAGACCTGGATGAATTTACTCTCAACCCTGTAATTATCCTGCCTGCCTCAACCTGAACACTTTCCAATAGAATAGCTTCATTTTGGGTACAATTGTCCCAAATTACATTTCCATATTCTAGTATAAGTCGGATAAATGACAAATATATATTAATCAATACATTTCTGTCAACTTGATATTTGAGCATTCTTAGAATTTTCAATCTGTCACATGCTTTCTTATAAATTTTACTTACATAATCACCCCATTTACAATAACTTTGGAGATCCAGACCCAGATGACAGTGAGTATTAACATCTGTCACTCTGTTGTCCATATCCCCAAAATAAACTGGAGGGTTATTCATATTTCGTCTAGTAAATAAAACTGATTCAGTTTTATATAGGATTAAACGCATTTTTTTTCGGAGTTTATTTATGTATAACCTGGACCAATTCACTCACAAACAAATAAAAGTCTTCGGACTTTTATGTAAGTTTGTGAGTGACTTGGTCCAGGTTATACATCAATAAACTCCGGAAAAAATGCGTTTAATCCTTATAATTCTGTAACTAAGTATATTTTTTTTCATTTGTTTTGAAAATTTACCTTTGGGGATCCCCAGTACGCACACATACATTCCATTGAGGTGTGTCGGCCATGAATAACAAAATGTACTAACCTTGTTTAAGTTGTTTTCCTACGTTGATAACTAGACGGTGATGTAATTAAGTTACTAGTATTTTCCAATTTGATGGCATTTTTCATTTAGCTACTCAAACAAGTAAAATGCTCACAAAATCGTAAAATAAACCAGTAACCAGCTTGTGTCAATCAGCGTCCCTTGTAAACAACGTCACAGGATGACGATATATTACAAAAGTCAAAGTCGATTGATGGTTGTCTTAAGAATTTTTTCCGGAATTTTTTTGTACAAGCTTTTTTTTTCATTGGCATTTATTTCTTTTATTTTATATCTAACAACAATTGTCGATTATTAACAATAAACATTGTTTCTTTTATCTTTTTTTATTATCGGGAATCCAAGCCTCCATTTTGTTTACATTACGAAAAAAGTAGTCCGGTGAACATCGTCTATCGAAAAATAAACTGACAAAAACCCCGCCTCCATAAGCGCTTATACCCAATCAGAGTATAGGATTTCTAATTATGTAAATCATATAAGAATTATTTAGGATTAAATTTAATAGCCCAGTTTTGTGACCAGTTAATATGGAGTAGGCATTGCCTAGATGCGAGCACAGCATTTCTGTCTGGCCAGTGTGTATATATTTGAGTGAAAGTTGAATATCACAAAATAATATGAGTAGGCATGGCCTATAGAGAGGACGTTAGTACTTTGAAATTAAATGATACTAATAATACCTTTATGTTCCCTATGACATCCATTGGAAAGTTAAATGAAGTAGAATAGAAAAGTACGAGAAAACAAGTATGGAATCTTTTATTATTGGACTAGGGACAGTGCAAACCTTGAAGACTAAGTAGTACTAGTACGCGGGTGGTATCAACCATTATAAAGCCTTAAGGGGTAGTAGACGCCGGTGTCTGTAAAATGAAAGTATGGTCTTTTAAGTCATAAGAAAAGAGTTTTATTACGAAAATATCAATTAATGCAACCAACATACATAAGCAATATTGGCCTATACCATGCTATGTACAGCCGATATATATTCATGAAGTGTAAATGATGAATGACGTACAGTCAGAGCCGTCTTGTCAGCAATATAGGCTCCGGTCAAAGCAGTGCACTGAGGCCCATATCTATACAAACACTCACAGAAATAAAACTATAAATGGTCGATAAAATTAAACATATATTTCTTGTATTAATTGATTGATTGATTGGTGTTTAACGTCCAGCGAGCAATTTTTCAGCTATATTCAGGACGAGAACATTTAAAAATTTAAACGCCACGGGACTCGAAACAAGGAAAGGTGATGGGTAGGGACGGATAATTTTGCCAGTGCAACAGGTCTCTTATGGACCACTCATCATGAGCATGCTCATAATGAGCTGTTACACTGGGTTCTTTAACGTGCGGAGAGGGTGGCAATCTCTCAACACGGGACCTCGGTTTTATTTACGTCTCTTCCGCAGGACGGGTTGGTTGTGAATTTCTACATCCCGCACAACCGACGGACGCCCCTTCAAGCCGAAGAAGCTCTCGGTCCCATTTCTATACCCCGGGGTTCTTGTATTGATACTTCCAACAAAATCGGTTTTTAAAAATAAAAAATTATGCCGTATACAACATACATATATTAGCATGGGGTTCATTTGCTTGTGGGACCACCGGGCAACTGCCCATTGTGCCCATACATAAGACTGCACTGCGTACGGTTACTGTAATACTGATAACCTTCATTTCGACATTTTAAAGTATGTGTATTTGGGCCAATATTATGCTATCTCCAAGTGAACAAAATAGTTTTTAATTTTAAAAGAATTATATAGGTACCGCTTTCATCAGGCATGTCTCTGCTTTCACACACAAACTATTTATCAATATTCAATATTTTTTTTATTGGAAAAAGCTCAGTAGAGGCGTGATATATATATTAAGGCAATATTCAGTATCGAAATCATACTCTTTAAAATTATCTGTGACAATATTATACAGAGACATATATTCCTTCTTGTGTAATGTTATTACCTTTTAAAGTTTCAACAAGCTGGTTAATAATTTTATAGCATTTATTTTAGAAAGACTGAGTTTAATAAATAATAACAGATATACATATAGTATGAACGGCATAATTAATAGTTAAATAAATAAAATTCATTGTGTCTTACTATTCTAAACCATTGTCGGCAGATGTTGGTAGTATTAAAATATTTTGTAGGATCAGACTGACGGAAAATGTAAGATGAATAAACAAATGGGTACTGATAGAAATAATTAACACTAACAGAAATAAGGAAAAACTAATGCGTTCCTTGTTCCTTGCAAGCACATCATGGTTTAGAAAATGTTTGTTACTTAGCCAAAGAAATAATAAATGCAAAAATTGTATAAAAATGAAAAATGTTAATGTTCAACTATCTTTTCTTATCAGAGACATATGAGCCGGTGGCAAGAGACACATGCCCTCCCCCTCTTTGGCAAAATTTTAAAAAGCTGGATTTTTAGTATACTTTAGGATTTTTGTGATATTTATTTGGAATTACCATTATGCAACACAACTAAACCGTACGAAAGGTAGGAATTAAGTATAAATATGAACGGGTGTCATCCCTTGTGATATTTTAGTACCGCACATTGATAGTAGGGTTAACATTATTGATAACGAAAGGCCGGGAGCAGGTCCCTGTGATCTCCTCCTAGTTATTGTACGTGTACTATAGATGCGCATTAAAAAATATTGATGACATTGTCATCTTTACGTGTCAGTTGTGACCCAAATACGATTTCAATGCTGACCTTTACTTGTTGCAACGTAAAATATGACGTGATAAAAAAAATATTAACATGACGATGAATGGTGGCCAGATTCGTTTTTATTTACGCATTTATTGTAGAACTTTAGGAATATTGTGGTACATGTACAAATAATCTTCGAGACAGGAATTGTGTTTGGATTTCTTTTAAACTGGTAAGTCATATATACAGTAACGAAATGTCAATATAAATCTGGAGTTCGACAGTGAAATGCAGTTGGGCGTGACATAAAATGTCCATACGTCAAAAAATGACCAGAATCGTGTTGTCTTAAGAGTCATTCACAGTGATAACAAAATGAATAGTTGTTGTCCTTAACCTGATAGTCCATGTTAACATAAAGTCCTTTCAGTACGCCAGTGTTGTATTAATCAAAGTTTTGACCGATTCGAGTAAATATTTAGACCACCCGCGTAGATTCTGAAAAAAATAAAACAAAACTAAAACACACCAAGGCGAGTTTTTCTACATCGGCTGCAAATGGTCCAAAAAATAAATTTGATATTTTCTGAAAATATTGTAGTTCAAAATTAGCATCGTGTTATCGGTTTTCGTGCTATTATCGATTTTCCGATATAGCGATTAACAGTGTTAACCCTTCATTCATATGACGATTGGAATTTTCAAAGAATGGCTAGTTAAATATTTCTTTGTACATAAGATTGTTTTTAAAGCCATTCTTGTATTTTAATATACTCTCGATTATCTGTCAACTTTTGCTGTCAGTAAAATGGCGTCATCTGTTTTCGTTTGAAGTAAAAACAGGGCCGATATACCGGATAGAAACGAATATAAAATCCGGAAATGGCTGGTTTTAAAATTTCATGGTCCTGGCCATCTACCAAATCATACTACATCTAAATAAAATAACAGAATGTTTGAAAATGACCACTTTCAAAATTGTGTTTACTTTTGATGTTTTTTTAAGTGCTGAAACCACAATGCACTGCAAATTGACATGTATTTTATATAAGAAACAGGCACATTTCAGTCAGCTCTTTTGTTTACAAGTACGATCAGTGACCCCATGACAGTTACATGACAGGAAGAG
Organism: Bathymodiolus brooksi; assembly: GCA_963680875.1. Classification (NCBI taxonomy): domain Eukaryota; kingdom Metazoa; phylum Mollusca; class Bivalvia; order Mytilida; family Modiolidae; genus Bathymodiolus; species Bathymodiolus brooksi. The sequence goes on along the minus strand of OY804590.1, from coordinate 23,622,119 downwards.
CCGGTGTCGGAGAGGCAGACGACATAGTTCAATTTTATATAGCCCTTCTGGATTTTTTCCCAGCTACTTTATAAATGAAGTAAATTTTTGGCATTACAAAAAGTATGGTTCAGTCGGAAGGTTCACTGTTTTTGGTACTTACGTCTTTAAAAGCAAACTTTAACATCTTTTACAGATGTCACGCTGTAGTCTTGTTTATGTTCCATAAATAGAAACCGGAAGACACGTCACAAATAATGCGTGCACTGTGGAAATCAAAATAAAATGGATAACACGAAAACAGATGACACACGAAAACACATACCGTGACGGTAAGTAAAATTTATTCTATAATCATCTTTTACTAATCCGTAACTAGAAAGGTTTTTATCTAATAATCTGGACACACTTGAAAAAAGTGCTGTGTTTGCTTACATGTCGTCACGATTTACGGAATTGACGCAGTTGCAAATGAAATAGATGTCGTATTGAAATTTTTTGACTCGGTAATGAATATACAAGATTTTAATTAAAATTCCGCGAAATGTTGTTGACGACTTTGGCCTATGAATAACATGACTTCATGACTTTGATAGCGAGATGTCATTCTGATTAATTTAACAATGTAAGCGCCGTTTATTGTCTTTTGTTACTTAAATACGATTTTTAGAAGTTCATGATATCATTTTAGTTTTAAAATCATTTATTGGAGACTTTTTTATTTTATTTTTGGTATTCTCTCCGAGACTGCCAACTTTTATCAACTTCCGGACGAAAGGATTTCAATCTCATCATAAGGCAGATTGTGTGTTGCATGCGCATGCCCATGTTGCTGTAGAGCTCTCTGTGCTCGCTATGAATATGAGAAAAGTCTGTCGAAAGCATATCTGCAGCTTGTATATAATTTTGTTCATCGACTATTACATACACAGATGTATCATCGGCAAAGAGTTTGATATTACAATCAAGATCATCAACAATATCGTGTATGTATATGAGGAACAGGAAAGAGCCCAACACTGCATATCCAGAAATTGATGGTACTTTCCTCATAAATATTCATCATATTTAAATTAGATTTTGATCACGTGACTGCAGTTTCAAGCTTGGTGGATCGTTTATTAGATTTGTCAAAAAATAGCATACAGTACGGAAATTCAATGTGTCCGTCAATGATTCGAAAATTAAAAGCTATTGTTTATTTCCGCAAAGTTTTTCTTCTGTCCAAATTCAAATAGTTTTGTTTTGTAACGATTTTAGACATGTCTTTGATATCGTGATCATGCAAAAATGATCATATTATATTTAATGTGGGAACCCTGAGTTTAGAGGCGAGAAATATAAGGTTAGTCAATATAATTACATATATTATTGAGGAATCTAAATTAATTTCAGAAAATATGTCGCCAAATGTCATTCATTGCTAAATTTTGTGTCACACGCCACCAGTTTCATGTATTTCAGACATTTTTACATAGACTCTTAAGGCCAAATAAGGGTTCGTGGCCTCGGATTTTCATTTAGTCCAGGAACCTCGAATATTTAATTGTTTTCTTTAATTTTTATTTCATTTAATTCAGCTTGATTCAATGTATCATTTCCAAGTTCAGAAAATGACACACATGCAGTTATGAATGATATCGTCTATATAGATCATATGAAAATTGAAGACGTCCCGGCGTCGCCATCTTAGATATGCAAATGAGCAAAGTACCCATCATTTCTGGCTATGGACACTTGGGGAACCCCAGCACCAATTCCCTCCTACCCAGATGAGAATCCATCTAAGACCACTTTTTGTTTCCTGTCATCTAAATAATCTGTGACCCAACTTAGTAAATTTCCATCAATACCAATTTTGCGTAATTTGTATAAAAGTCCTGTATGCCAAACCCTATCGAATGCTTTAGAAATATCACAAAATATAAACCTTATGTCTTTGCCAATATCAAGGTTACTGATAATAGTGTTGTAAATATATACAAGTTGATTTACTGTAGAATCTTTTGGTTGGAATCCTGACTGGTGTTCTGTAATAATATGATGCTCCAATACATAGTTATGCAAATGTTTCACAATTATTTTTTCCATCATCTTACACAGAATACAAGTAAGGGAAATAGGTCGAAAGTTTGTAATGTCGGATGCAGTCCCTTTATTTTTGTACACAGGGGTTACGTGTGAGTGTTTCCAAATATATGGAAGTTGTCCACATTGCAATGACTGATTAAATAATAATGTAAGGAGGGAAACAAGGCACTGAGAAACACTGCGTAAAATCCTGGGTGCAACACCATAGGGGCCACTTGGTTTGGAATTATTCAGTATTTCTAATTGGTCTTTTACTTCTTGTTCAGTAATCAATAATTCAGGACAAATATTGTCACGGGCAAAGTCTTCATTCGGGAGATTTGGTTCATTTTCAATATTTGAAATATCAGCAAAGTACTTATTAAAAATATCACATTTCTCTGAGGGATGAATTATTATTCTACCTTCATGTTTTATAGGGGGTGAAACTTTATTACACTTGTTTAGTTTACAAACTGATTTGGCAATTCTCCACCATTTGTCAGGTGGGATACTTTTGTCTATTAATTGAGAAGTAAGTTTATTTTTATATTCAGTTTTGGCTTCTCTTACCAATCTTATTACGTCATTTCGCAAATGTCTATATTGTGACCAATGATCTGGGTGGTTGGTAGACTTAGCTCTGTAATGAATGCGATTTCTCTTTCGAATCGCCTTCCTTATAGAGCTATTCATAAACGGTTTATCATATGGTCTAATAACTACAGCTTTTGTAGGTATGTGTTTATCACATGCCTCATTTAAAATAGAAAGCAAATTGGATTAGTTCTCACTGACAGTTTTATTTTCAAAGAGAATACTCCAATTCTTGCCTTCCATTTCATGGATTATAGAATTATAATCAGCCTGATCATATTTTCTAATTGTGCGTTTATAACACTGCTCTTTACTCGTTTTGATATTAATGTCTACACTGACTGGGCAGTGGTCACTGCAAAAGTTCGGGGAAAGTGCGAATGACTCTTGATCGTTTTAGTCTTGAAAAAATCTACATGTCATTTATCCGTCCGATCTTGGAATATCCTGACGTTATCTGGGATTCTCAAAATCAAAGTTTAATAAATAAATTAGAAAACGTTCAGCTTGACGCTGCAAGAATAGTAACGGGAGGGACTAAATTAATCGGACTTAATAGATTAGATGAAGAAACTAAGTGGGAAAAACTATCAGATAGAAGACAAAACCATAAACTAATTTTTTTCACAAAATAAAAAATAATAGAACTCCCCAATATTTACTAGATTTGATACAGAATTCCGTAGGTAGTAGACATAACCACAATACTAGACAAGTTAACAACATGTTGGAAATTAATACTCGAACAAATCAATACGCAGACTATTTCTTGCCGTCAACTATAAAACTTTGGAACAATCTGCCACTCACTCTTCGAAAAACCGAATCTCTATCTATATTTAAGAAAAACCTCAAAAATCATAATGGCAAAGTTCCTTCATACTACTACATCAAATCCAATCAAATAGAAAAGACAGGTGTTCGGATTAGACAGGTTAAATGATAAACAACTGGCACTAAATTTGACATTCGGATTAGACGGGATTCCTGTTGAATCACATGGTTCGGTTTTGATTAGACATAATTCACTGTACTTGTTTTCAAATGTTACATTTCAGTTTCTGAATACATTATTTCATAAAGAAAAAGTGCAATATTTTAAGATTGATACTTGACTTTTATACCCATTCCTTGATTTTTTTTCAAAGTGCAAGCAATTTCAAAACAGCTCACATCCTGTCATACATCATGAACTACCATAGGACAGTGTATATTAACCAGAGGCTACATGAAGGCAGGAATTCAAGCAACTATTGGTTACAAAAAGGGATATTTTAGGATAATACAGCAAAAAGGGGGATATCATTTGAACCAATGAACATTAGTTAATTAATGAATGGAGAAAGTTAAGTCATTACAAAGAAGACCAATTCAACAACCATTAAGTCATATTCAACATAACCTCATAGGTGGTGTAATGGTTAGCATGCTGGCCTAAAGTGAGGCGTAATGGTTAGCATGCTGGCCTCGAGTGAGGCATAATGGTTAGCATGCTGGCCACAAGTGAGGTGTAATGGTTAGCATGCTGGCCTCAAGTGAGGTGTAATGGTTATCATGCTGGTCTCAAGTGAGGTGTAATGGTTAGCATGCTGGCCTCAAGTGAGGCGTAATGGTTAGCATGCTGGCATCAAATGAGGTAATGGTTAGCATGCTGGCCTCAAGTGAGGTGTAATGGTTAGCATGCTGAGCCTCAAGTGAGGTGTAATGGTTAGCATGCTGGCCTCAAGTGAGGTGTAATAGTTAGTATGCTGGCCTCAAGTGAGGTACTGGTTAGCATGCTGGCTTCAAGTGAGGTGTAATGGTTAGCATGCTGGCCTCAAGTGAGGTGCAATAGTTAGCATGCTGACCTCAAGTGAGGTGTAATGGTTAGCATGCTGGCCTCAAGTGAGGTGTAATGGTTAGCATGCTGGCCTCGAGTGAGGTGTATAATGGTTAGCATGCTGGCTTCAAGTGAGGTGTAATGGTTAACATGCTGGCCTCAAGTGAGGTGTAATGGTTAGCATGCTGGCCTCAAGTGAGGTAATGGTTAGCATGCTGGCCTCAAGTGAGGCGTAATGGTTAGCATGCTGGCCTCAAGTGAGGTAATGGTTAGCATGTTGGCCTCAAGTGAGGTGTAATGGTTAGCATACTGGCCTCAAGTGAGGTAATGGTTAGCATGCTGGCCTCAAGTGAGGTGTAATGTTAGCATGCTAACCTCAAGTGAGGTGTAATGGTTAGCATGCTGGCCTCAAGTGAGGTGTAATGGTTAGCATGCTGGCCTCGAGTGAGGTGTAATGGTTAGCATGCTGGCTTCAAGTGAGGTGTAGTGGTTAATATGCTGGCCTCAAGTGAGGTGTAATGGTTAGCATGCTGGCCTCAAGTGAGGTAATGGTTATCATGCTGGCCTCAATTGAGGTGTAATGGTTAGCATACTGGCCTCAAATGAGGTAATGGTTAGCATGCTTTCCTCAAGTGAGGTAATGGTTAGCATGCTGGCCTCAAGTGAGGTGTAATGGTTAGCATACTGGCCTCAAGTGAGGTAATGGGTACCATGCTGGCCTCAAGTGAGGTGTAATGGTTAGCATGCTGGCCTCAAGTGAGGCAATGGTTAGCATACTGGCCTCAAGTGAGGTGTAATAGTTAGCATGCTGACCTCAAGTGAGGTGTAATGGTTAGCATGCTGGCCTCAAGTGAGGTGTAATGGTTAGCATGCTGGTCTCGGGTGAGGTGTAATAGTTAGCATGCTGGCCTCAAGTGAGGTGTAATGGTTAGCATGCTGGTCTCAAGTGAGGTGTAATGGTTAGCATGCTGGCCTCAAGTGAGGTGTAATGGTTAGCATGCTGGCCTCAAGTGAGGTAATGGTTAGCATGTTGGCCTCAAGTGAGGTGTAATAGTTAGCATGCTGGCCTCAAGTGAGGTGTAATGGTTAGCATGCTGGTCTCAAGTGAGGTGTAATGGTTAGCATGCTGGTCTCAAGTGAGGTAATGGTTAGCATGCTAGCCTCAAGTGAGGTAATGGTTAGCATGCTGGCCTCAAGCGAGGTAGATATTGGGTCCGGACCAATGACTATAAGATTGGTATTTGTTGCTTCTCTGCTAAGTACGCAGCATTAAGGAGAAAGAGCAAAGACTGATTGGCTCCAAATCAGAATAATGTGTCCATTGGGACGAAATGTCTACCCGCTGACTGTTGTTAGCACCATCGATCCAACTAAGCATGTTGGTCTAGTACAAAGCGGACCTAATCATCTCACTGAAAAATATCTTGTTCTGTCATGTTATAGCTGAAAAATTGCTGAGTTGGCATTAAAAAACAACCACTCAAATTCAACATTTGAAATCCAGCTTTTGATGATTTCCATAAATAGAAACTATCTGTCATCCTACTGAATATAGATTTGTTCACCACCACTGAGTTGGGTTCTGAGAGAAACATACTTTTTGAATGTATACTACAATATTTTAAACCTGGATTTAACTAAGCTACTGAATACTCCTATTCACAAAATATTTCAACCTAAGCCTATATCACCCACCTGGTCATTCATACAGAGTTTGTGTTCAAACCAAATGTTATTTACTAAAAGGTCCAACTTGTCAAGAATACTACAGCAGTTGTTGTGTATAGCACACATTGATGTATTTGATGAATCTATTAATAACTGATTATATTAGAAGTGTATAACATCATAGTTTCTTGTGAAAAATACTATAAGATTACCAGTAATCAAGTTTTACTTGGGTAATAATATTTGGGGTTCATGTTGCTCATATAAGTTTTCTGTGTAGCATTTTGTAGATCACTGCTGTCATTTTATCCTTTTTCTTTAGACAATAGCGTTGTTCGACTCTCCCCAATTTACAAAAACTTTTCTTAGTATAATAAATTACTGATTTGAGTAGGTCATGGTTAACATGGGTACTTAACACCACTTTCCACAATATTTTATTTTTACTGTAGTAGTTTGATATATTGGTGGGGGATACCTTGAGAAAACCACTGATCTGCAACAAGCTACGGTGTGTTGGCATAGTCAAAATGTTCTTCAAATTTGCTTATAGCGTTTTTTTGCTACTGGTGATGATTTTGAACGAGTTTAGTTGATCAACTTGGAACCTATCCAACTCCCTTCCAATATTTGAAAGACCCATCAAATGTGTTTGACTACATCTTTAGACGGTCAAAGACCCATCAAATGTGTTTGACTACATCTTTAGACTGTCAAAGACCCATCAAATGTGTTTGACTACATCTTTAGACGGTCAAAGACCCATCAAATGTGTTTGACTACATCTTTAGACGGTCAAAGTCCCATCAAATGTGTTTGACTACATCTTTAGACGGTCAAAGACCCATCAAATGTGTTTGACTACATCTTTAGACTGTCAAAGACCCATCAAATGTGTTTGACTACATCTTTAGACGGTCAAAGACCCATCAAATGTGTTTGACTACATCTTTAGACGGTCAAAGTCCCATCAAATGTGTTTGACTACATCCTTAGACGGTCAAAGACCCATCAAATGTGTTTGACAACATCTTTAGACGGTCAAAGACCCATCAAATGTGTTTGACTACATCTTTAGACGGTCAAAGACCCATCAAATGTGTTTGACTACATCTTTAGACGGTCAAAGACCCATCAAATGTGTTTGACTACATCTTTAGACGGTCAAAGACCCATCAAATGTGTTTGACTACATCTTTAGATGGTCAAAGACCCATCAAATGTGTTTGACTACATCTTTAGACGGTCAAAGACCCATCAAATGTGTTTGACTACATCTTTAGACGGTCAAAGACCCATCAAATGTGTTTGACTACATCTTTAGACGGTCAAAGACCCATCAAATGTGTTTGACTACATCTTTAGACGGTCAAAGACCCATCAAATGTGTTTGACTACATCTTTAGACGGTCAAAGACCCATCAAATGTGTTTGACTACATCTTTAGACGATCAAAGACCCATCAAATGTGTTTGACTACATCTTTAGACTGTCAAAAACCCATCAAATGTGTTTGACTACATCTTTAGACGGTCAAAGACCCATCAAATGTGTTTGACTATATCTTTAGACGGTCAAAGACCCATCAAATGTGTTTGACTACATCTTTAGACGGTCAAAGACCCATCAAATGTGTTTGACTACATCTTTAGACGGTCAAAGACCCATCCAATGTGTTTGACTACATCTTTAGACGGTCAAAGACCCATCAAATGTGTTTGACTACATCTTTAGACGGTCAAAGACCCATCAAATGTGTTTGACTACATCTTTAGACGGTCAAAGACCCATCAAATGTGCTTGACTACATCTTTAGATGGTCAAAGACCCATTAAATGTGTTTGACTACATCTTTAGACGGTCAAAGACCCATCGAATGTGTTTGACTACATCTTTAGAGTGTCAAAGACCTATTAAATGTGTTTGACTACATCTTTAGACGGTCAAAGACCCATCACATGTGTTTGACTATATCTTTAGACGGTCAAAGACCCATCAAATGTGTTTGACTACATCTTTAGACGGTCAAAGACTCATCAAATGTGTTTGACTACATCTTTAGACGGTCAAAGACCCATCAAATGTGTTTGACTACATCTTTAGACAGTCAAAGACCCATCAAATGTGTTTGACTACATCTTTAGACGGTCAAAGACCCATCAAATGTGTTTGACTACATCTTTAGACGGTCAAAGACCCATCAAATGTGTTTGACTATATCTTTAGACGGTCAAAGACCAATCAAATGTGTTTGACTACATCTTTAGATGGTCAAAGACCCATCAAATGTGTTTGACTACATCTTTAGATGGTCAAAGACCCATTAAATGTGTTTGACTACATCTTTAGACGGTCAAAGACCCATCGAATGTGTTTGACTACATCTTTAGACTGTCAAAGACCTATTAAATGTGTTTGATTACATCTTTAGACGGTCAAAGACCCATCACATGTGTTTGACTACATCTTTAGACGGTCAAAGACCCATCAAATGGGTTTGACTACATCTTTAGACGGTCAAAGACTCATCAAATGTGTTTGACTACATCTTTAGACGGTCAAAGACCCATCAAATGTGTTTGACTACATCTTTAGACGGTCAAAGACCCATCAAATGTGTTTGACTACATATTTAGACGGTCAAAGACCCATCAAATGTGTTTGACTACATCTTTAGACGGTCAAAGACCCATCAAATGTGTTTGACTACATCTTTAGACGGTCAAAGACCCATCAAATGTGTTTGACTACATCTTTAGACGGTCAAAGACTCATCAAATGTGTTTGACTACATCTTTAGACGGTCAAAGACCCATCAAATGTGTTTGACTACATCTTTAGACTGTCAAAGACCCATCAAATGTGTTTGACTACATCTTTAGACGGTCAAAGACCCATCAAATGTGTTTGACTACATCTTTAGACGGTCAAAGACCCATCAAATGTGTTTGACTACATCTTTAGACGGTCAAAGACCCATCAAATGTGTTTGACTACATCTTTAGACGATCAAAGACCCATCAAATGTGTTTGACTACATCTTTAGACTGTCAAAAACCCATCAAATGTGTTTGACTACATCTTTAGACGGTCAAAGACCCATCAAATGTGTTTGACTATATCTTTAGACGGTCAAAGACCCATCAAATGTGTTTGACAACATCTTTAGACGGTCAAAGACCCATCAAATGTGTTTGACTACATCTTTAGACGGTCAAAGACCCATCAAATGTGTTTGACTACATCTTTAGACGGTCAAAGACCCATCAAATGTGTTTGACTACATCTTTAGACGGTCAAAGACCCATCAAATGTGTTTGACTACATCTTTAGACGGTCAAAGACCCATCAAATGTGTTTGACTACATCTTTAGACGGTCAAAGACCCATCAAATGTGTTTGACTACATCTTTAGACGATCAAAGACCCATCAAATGTGTTTGACTACATCTTTAGACTGTCAAAAACCCATCAAATGTGTTTGACTACATCTTTAGACGGTCAAAGACCCATCAAATGTGTTTGACTATATCTTTAGACGGTCAAAGACCCATCAAATGTGTTTGACAACATCTTTAGACGGTCAAAGACCCATCAAATGTGTTTGACTACATCTTTAGACGGTCAAAGACCCATCAAATGTGTTTGACTACATCTTTAGACGGTCAAAGACCCATCAAATGTGTTTGACTACATCTTTAGACGGTCAAAGACCCATCAAATGTGTTTGACTACATCTTTAGATGGTCAAAGACCCATCAAATGTGTTTGACTACATCTTTAGACGGTCAAAGACCCATCAAATGTGTTTGACTACATCTTTAGACTGTCAAAGACCCATCAAATGTGTTTGACTACATCTTTAGACGGTCAAAGACCCATCAAATGTGTTTGACTACATCTTTAGACGGTCAAAGACCCATCAAATGTGTTTGACTACATCTTTAGACGGTCAAAGACCCATCAAATGTGTTTGACTACATCTTTAGACGATCAAAGACCCATCAAATGTGTTTGACTACATCTTTAGACTGTCAAAAACCCATCAAATGTGTTTGACTACATCTTTAGACGGTCAAAGACCCATCAAATGTGTTTGACTATATCTTTAGACGGTCAAAGACCCATCAAATGTGTTTGACTACATCTTTAGACGGTCAAAGACCCATCAAATGTGTTTGACTACATCTTTAGACGGTCAAAGACCCATCAAATGTGTTTGACTACATCTTTAGACGGTCAAAGACCCATCAAATGTGTTTGACTACATCTTTAGACGGTCAAAGACCCATCAAATGTGTTTGACTACATCTTTAGACGGTCAAAGACCCATCAAATGTGTTTGACTACATCTTTAGACGGTCAAAGACCCATCAAATGTGTTTGACTACATCTTTAGACGGTCAAAGACCCATCAAATGTGCTTGACTACATCTTTAGATGGTCAAAGACCCATTAAATGTGTTTGACTACATCTTTAGACGGTCAAAGACCCATCGAATGTGTTTGACTACATCTTTAGAGTGTCAAAGACCTATTAAATGTGTTTGACTACATCTTTAGACGGTCAAAGACCCATCACATGTGTTTGACTATATCTTTAGACGGTCAAAGACCCATCAAATGTGTTTGACTACATCTTTAGACGGTCAAAGACTCATCAAATGTGTTTGACTACATCTTTAGACGGTCAAAGACCCATCAAATGTGTTTGACTACATCTTTAGACAGTCAAAGACCCATCAAATGTGTTTGACTACATCTTTAGACGGTCAAAGACCCATCAAATGTGTTTGACTACATCTTTAGACGGTCAAAGACCCATCAAATGTGTTTGACTATATCTTTAGACGGTCAAAGACCAATCAAATGTGTTTGACTACATCTTTAGATGGTCAAAGACCCATCAAATGTGTTTGACTACATCTTTAGATGGTCAAAGACCCATTAAATGTGTTTGACTACATCTTTAGACGGTCAAAGACCCATCGAATGTGTTTGACTACATCTTTAGACTGTCAAAGACCTATTAAATGTGTTTGATTACATCTTTAGACGGTCAAAGACCCATCACATGTGTTTGACTACATCTTTAGACGGTCAAAGACCCATCAAATGGGTTTGACTACATCTTTAGACGGTCAAAGACTCATCAAATGTGTTTGACTACATCTTTAGACGGTCAAAGACCCATCAAATGTGTTTGACTACATCTTTAGACGGTCAAAGACCCATCAAATGTGTTTGACTACATATTTAGACGGTCAAAGACCCATCAAATGTGTTTGACTACATCTTTAGACGGTCAAAGACCCATCAAATGTGTTTGACTACATCTTTAGACGGTCAAAGACCCATCAAATGTGTTTGACTACATCTTTAGACGGTCAAAGACTCATCAAATGTGTTTGACTACATCTTTAGACGGTCAAAGACTCATCAAATGTGTTTGACTACATCTTTAGACGGTCAAAGACCCATCAAATGTGTTTGACAACATCTGTAGATGGTCAAAGACCCATCAAATGTGTTTGACTACATCTTTAGATGGTCAAAGACCCATCAAATGTGTTTGACTACATCTTTAGACGGTCAAAGACCCATCAAATGTGTTTGACTACATCTTTAGATGGTCAAAGACCCATCAAATTTGTTTGACTACATCTTTAGACGGTCAAAGACCCATCAAATGTGTTTGACTACATCTTTAGACTGTCAAAGACCCATCAAATGTGTTTGACTACATCTTTAGATGGTCAAAGACCCATCAAATGTGTTTGACTACATCTTTAGACGGTCAAAGACCCATCAAATGTGTTTGACTACATCTTTAGATGGTCAAAGACCCATCAAATGTGTTTGACTACATCTTTAGACGGTCAAAGACCCATCAAATGTGTTTGACTACATCTTTAGACGGTCAAAGACCCATCAAATGTGTTTGACTACATCTTTAGATGGTCAAAGACCCATCAAATGTGTTTGACTACATCTTTAGACTGTCAAAGACCCATCAAATGTGTTTGACTATATCTTTAGACGGTCAAAGACCCATCAAATGTGTTTGACTACATCTTTAGACGGTCAAAGACCCATCAAATGTGTTTGACTACATCTTTAGACGGTCAAAGTGCCATCAAATGTGTTTGACTACATCTGTAGACGGTCAAAGACCCATCAAATGTGTTTGACTACATCTTTAGACGGTCAAAGTCCCATCAAATGTGTTTGCCTATATCTTTAGACGGTCAAAGCCCCATCAAATGTGTTTGACTACATCTTTAGACGGTCAAAGACCCATCAAATGTGTTTGACTACATCTTTAGACGGTCAAAGACCCATCAAATGTGTTTGACTACATCTTTAGACAGTCAAAGACCCATCAAATGTGTTTGACTACATCTTTAGACGATCAAAGACCCATCAAATGTGTTTGACTATATCTTTAGACGGTCAAAGACCCATCAAATGTGTTTGACTACATCTTTAGATGGTCAAAGACCCATCAAATGTGTTTGACTACATCTTTAGATGGTCAAAGACCCATCGAATGTGTTTGATTACATCTTTAGACTGTCAAAGACCTATTAAATGTGTTTGACTACATCTTTAGACGGTCAAAGACCCATCACATGTGTTTGACTACATCTTTAGACGGTCAAAGACCCATCAAATGTGTTTGACTACATCTTTAGACGGTCAAAGACCCATCAAATGTGTTTGACTACATCTTTAGACGGTCAAAGACCTATCAAATGTGTTTGACTACATCTTTAGACGGTCAAAGACCCATCAAATGTGTTTGACTACATCTTTAGACGGTCAAAGACCCATCAAATGTGTTTGACTACATCTTTAGACGGTCAAAGACCTATCAAATGTGTTTGACTACATCTTTAGACGGTCAAAGACCCATCAAATGTGTTTGACTACATCTTTAGACGGTCAAAGACCCATCAAATGTGTTTGACTACATCTTTAGACGGTCAAAGACCCATCAAATGTGTTTGACTACATCTTTAGATGGTCAAAGACCCATCAAATGTGTTTGACTATATCTTTAGACGGTCAAAGACCCATCAAATGTGTTTGACTACATCTTTAGATGGTCAAAAACCCATTAAATGTGTTTGACTACATCTTTAGACGGTCAAAGACCCATCAAATGTGTTTGACTACATCTTTAGACGGTCAAAGACCCATCAAATGTGTTTGACTACATCTTTAGACGGTCAAAGACCCATCAAATGTGTTTGACTACATCTTTAGACAGTCAAAGACCCATCAAATGTGTTTGACTACATCTTTAGACGGTCAAAGACCCATCAAATGTGTTTGACTACATCTTTAGATGGTCAAAGACCCATCAAATGTGTTTGACTACATCTTTAGACTGTCAAAGACCCATCAAATGTGTTTGACTACATCTTTAGACGGTCAAAGACCTATCAAATGTGTTTGACTACATCTTTAGACGGTCAAAGACCCATCAAATGTGTTTGACTACATCTTTAGACGGTCAAAGACCCATCAAATGTGTTTGACTACATCTTTAGACGGTCAAAGACCCATCAAATGTGTTTGACTACATCTTTAGACGGTCAAAGACCTATCAAATGTGTTTGACTACATCTTTAGACGGTCAAAGACCCATCAAATGTGTTTGACTACATCTTTAGACGGTCAAAGACCCATCAAATGTGTTTGACTACATCTTTAGATGGTCAAAGACCCATCAAATGTGTTTGACTACATCTTTAGACGGTCAAAGACCTATCAAATGTGTTTGACTACATCTTTAGACGGTCAAAGACCCATCAAATGTGTTTGACTACATCTTTAGACGGTCAAAGACCCATCAAATGTGTTTGACTACATCTTTAGATGGTCAAAGACCCATTAAATGTGTTTGACTACATCTTTAGACGGTCAAAGACCCATCGAATGTGTTTGACTACATCTTTAGACGGTCAAAGACCAATCACATGTGTTTGACTACATCTTTAGACGGTCAAAGACCCATCAAATGTGTTTGACTACATCTTTAGACGGTCAAAGACCCATCAAATGTGTTTGACTACATCTTTAGACTGTCAAAGACCCATCAAATGTGTTTGACTACATCTTTAGACGGTCAAAGACCCATCAAATGTGTTTGACTACACCTTTAGATGGTCAAAGACCCATCAAATGTGTTTGACTATATCTTTAGACGGTCAAAGACCCATCAAATGTGTTTGACTACATCTTTAGATGGTCAAAGACCCATTAAATGTGTTTGACTACATCTTTAGACGGTCAAAGACCCATCAAATGTGTTTGACTACATCTTTAGACGGTCAAAGACCCATCAAATGTGTTTGACTACATCTTTAGACGGTCAAAGACCTATCAAATGTGTTTGACTACATCTTTAGACGGTCAAAGACCCATCAAATGTGTTTGACTACATCTTTAGACGGTCAAAGACCCATCAAATGTGTTTGACTACATCTTTAGACGGTCAAAGACCCATCAAATGTGTTTGACTACATCTTTAGACGGTCAAAGACCCATCAAATGTGTTTGACTATATCTTTAGACGGTCAAAGACCCATCAAATGTGTTTGACTACATCTTTAGATGGTCAAAGACCCATTAAATGTGTTTGACTACATCTTTAGACGGTCAAAGACCCATCAAATGTGTTTGACTACATCTTTAGACGGTCAAAGACCCATCAAATGTGTTTGACTACATCTTTAGACGGTCAAAGACCCATCAAATGTGTTTGACTACATCTTTAGACAGTCAAAGACCCATCAAATGTGTTTGACTACATCTTTAGACGGTCAAAGACCCATCAAATGTGTTTGACTACATCTTTAGATGGTCAAAGACCCATCAAATGTGTTTGACTACATCTTTAGACTGTCAAAGACCCATTAAATGTGTTTGACTACATCTTTAGACGGTCAAAGACCTATCAAATGTGTTTGACTACATCTTTAGACGGTCAAAGACCCATCAAATGTGTTTGACTACATCTTTAGACGGTCAAAGACCCATCAAATGTGTTTGACTACATCTTTAGACGGTCAAAGACCCATCAAATGTGTTTGACTACATCTTTAGACGGTCAAAGACCCATCAAATGTGTTTGACTACATCTTTAGACGGTCAAAGACCCATCAAATGTGTTTGACTACATCTTTAGACGGTCAAAGACCCATCAAATGTGTTTGACTACATCTTTAGACTGTCAAAGACCTATCAAATGTGTTTGACTACATCTTTAGACGGTCAAAGACCTATCAAATGTGTTTGACTACATCTTTAGACGGTCAAAGACCCATCAAATGTGTTTGACTACATCTTTAGACGGTCAAAGACCCATCAAATGTGTTTGACTACATCTTTAGACGGTCAAAGACCTATCAAATGTGTTTGACTACATCTTTAGACGGTCAAAGACCCATCAAATGTGTTTGACTACATCTTTAGACGGTCAAAGACCCATCAAATGTGTTTGACTACATCTTTAGATGGTCAAAGACCCATCAAATGTGTTTGACTACATCTTTAGACGGTCAAAGACCTATCAAATGTGTTTGACTACATCTTTAGACGGTCAAAGACCCATCAAATGTGTTTGACTACATCTTTAGACGGTCAAAGACCCATCAAATGTGTTTGACTACATCTTTAGACGGTCAAAGACCCATCAAATGTGTTTGACTACATCTTTAGATGGTCAAAGACCCATCAAATGTGTTTGACTATATCTTTAGACGGTCAAAGACCCATCAAATGTGTTTGACTACATCTTTAGATGGTCAAAGACCCATTAAATGTGTTTGACTACATCTTTAGACGGTCAAAGACCCATCAAATGTGTTTGACTACATCTTTAGACGGTCAAAGACCCATCAAATGTGTTTGACTACATCTTTAGACGGTCAAAGACCCATCAAATGTGTTTGACTACATCTTTAGACAGTCAAAGACCCATCAAATGTGTTTGACTACATCTTTAGACGGTCAAAGACCCATCAAATGTGTTTGACTACATCTTTAGATGGTCAAAGACCCATCAAATGTGTTTGACTACATCTTTAGACTGTCAAAGACCCATCAAATGTGTTTGACTACATCTTTAGACGGTCAAAGACCTATCAAATGTGTTTGACTACATCTTTAGACGGTCAAAGACCCATCAAATGTGTTTGACTACATCTTTAGACGGTCAAAGACCCATCAAATGTGTTTGACTACATCTTTAGACGGTCAAAGACCCATCAAATGTGTTTGACTACATCTTTAGACGGTCAAAGACCCATCAAATGTGTTTGACTACATCTTTAGACGGTCAAAGACCCATCAAATGTGTTTGACTACATCTTTAGACTGTCAAAGACCCATCAAATGTGTTTGACTACATCTTTAGACGGTCAAAGACCTATCAAATGTGTTTGACTACATCTTTAGACGGTCAAAGACCCATCAAATGTGTTTGACTACATCTTTAGACGGTCAAAGACCCATCAAATGTGTTTGACTACATCTTTAGACGGTCAAAGACCTATCAAATGTGTTTGACTACATCTTTAGACGGTCAAAGACCCATCAAATGTGTTTGACTACATCTTTAGACGGTCAAAGACCCATCAAATGTGTTTGACTACATCTTTAGATGGTCAAAGACCCATCAAATGTGTTTGACTACATCTTTAGACGGTCAAAGACCTATCAAATGTGTTTGACTACATCTTTAGACGGTCAAAGACCCATCAAATGTGTTTGACTACATCTTTAGATGGTCAAAGACCCATTAAATGTGTTTGACTACATCTTTAGACGGTCAAAGACCCATCGAATGTGTTTGACTACATCTTTAGACGGTCAAAGACCAATCACATGTGTTTGACTACATCCTTAGACGGTCAAAGACCCATCAAATGGTTTGACTACATCTTTAGACGGTCAAAGACCCATCAAATGTGTTTGACTACATCTTTAGACTGTCAAAGACCCATCAAATGTGTTTGACTACATCTTTAGATGGTCAAAGACCTATTAAATGTGTTTGACTACATCTTTAGACGGTCAAAGACCCATCACATGTGTTTGACTACATCTTTAGACGGTCAAAGACCCATCAAATGTGTTTGACTACATCTTTAGACGGTCAAAGACCCATCAAATGTGTTTGACTACATCTTTAGACGGTCAAAGACCCATCAAATGTGTTTGACTACATATTTAGACGGTCAAAGACCCATCAAATGTGTTTGACTACATCTTTAGATGGTCAAAGACCCATCAAATGTGTTTGACTATATCTTTAGAAGGTCAAAGACCCATCAAATGTGTTTGACTACATCTTTAGATGGTCAAAGACCCATCAAATGTGTTTGACTACATCTTTAGACGGTCAAAGACCCATCAAATGTGTTTGACTACATCTTTAGACGGTCAAAGACCCATCAAATGTGTTTGACTACATATTTAGACGGTCAAAGACCCATCAAATGTGTTTGACTACATCGTTAGATGGTCAAAGACCCATCAAATGTGTTTGACTATATCTTTAGAAGGTCAAAGACCCATCAAATGTGTTTGACTACATCTTTAGATGGTCAAAGACCCATCAAATGTGTTTGACTACATCTTTAGACGGTCAAAGACCCATCGAATGTGTTTGACTATATCTTTAGACTGTCAAAGACCTATTAAATGTGTTTGACTACATCTTTAAACGGTCAAAGACCCATCAAATGTTTTTGACTACATCTTTAGACGTCAAAGACCCATCAAATGTGTTTGACTACATCTTTAGACGGTCAAAGACCCATCAAATGTGTTTGACTACATCTTTAGACGGTCAAAGACCCATTAAATGTGTTTGACTACATCTGTAGACGGTCAAAGACCCATCGAATGTGTTTGACTACATCTTTAGACTGTCAAAGACCTATTAAATGTGTTTGACTACATCTTTAGACGGTCAAAGACCCATCACATGTGTTTGACTACATCTTTAGACGGTCAAAGACCCATCAAATGTGTTTGGATACATCTTTAGACGGTCAAAGACCCATCAAATGTGTTTGACTACATCTTTAGACGGTCAAAGACCCATCAAATGTGTTTGACTACATCTTTAGACGGTGAAAAACCCATCAAATGTGTTTGACTACATCTTTAGACGGTCAAAGACCCATCAAATGTGTTTGACTACATCTTTAGACGGTCAAAGACCCATCAAATGTGTTTGACTACATCTTTAGACAGTCAAAGACCCATCAAATGTGTTTGACTACATCTTTAGACGGTCAAAGACCCATCAAATGTGTTTGACTACATCTTTAGATGGTCAAAGACCCATCAAATGTGTTTGACTACATCTTTAGACTGTCAAAGACCCATCAAATGTGTTTGACTACATCTTTAGACGGTCAAAGACCTATCAAATGTGTTTGACTACATCTTTAGACGGTCAAAGACCCATCAAATGTGTTTGACTACATCTTTAGACGGTCAAAGACCCATCAAATGTGTTTGACTACATCTTTAGACGGTCAAAGACCTATCAAATGTGTTTGACTACATCTTTAGACGGTCAAAGACCCATCAAATGTGTTTGACTACATCTTTAGACGGTCAAAGACCCATCAAATGTGTTTGACTACATCTTTAGACGGTCAAAGACCCATCAAATGTGTTTGACTACATCTTTAGATGGTCAAAGACCCATCAAATGTGTTTGACTATATCTTTAGACGGTCAAAGACCCATCAAATGTGTTTGACTACATCTTTAGATGGTCAAAAACCCATTAAATGTGTTTGACTACATCTTTAGACGGTCAAAGACCCATCAAATGTGTTTGACTACATCTTTAGACGGTCAAAGACCCATCAAATGTGTTTGACTACATCTTTAGACGGTCAAAGACCCATCAAATGTGTTTGACTACATCTTTAGACAGTCAAAGACCCATCAAATGTGTTTGACTACATCTTTAGACGGTCAAAGACCCATCAAATGTGTTTGACTACATCTTTAGATGGTCAAAGACCCATCAAATGTGTTTGACTACATCTTTAGACTGTCAAAGACCCATCAAATGTGTTTGACTACATCTTTAGACGGTCAAAGACCTATCAAATGTGTTTGACTACATCTTTAGACGGTCAAAGACCCATCAAATGTGTTTGACTACATCTTTAGACGGTCAAAGACCCATCAAATGTGTTTGACTACATCTTTAGACGGTCAAAGACCCATCAAATGTGTTTGACTACATCTTTAGACGGTCAAAGACCTATCAAATGTGTTTGACTACATCTTTAGACGGTCAAAGACCCATCAAATGTGTTTGACTACATCTTTAGACGGTCAAAGACCCATCAAATGTGTTTGACTACATCTTTAGATGGTCAAAGACCCATCAAATGTGTTTGACTACATCTTTAGACGGTCAAAGACCTATCAAATGTGTTTGACTACATCTTTAGACGGTCAAAGACCCATCAAATGTGTTTGACTACATCTTTAGACGGTCAAAGACCCATCAAATGTGTTTGACTACATCTTTAGATGGTCAAAGACCCATTAAATGTGTTTGACTACATCTTTAGACGGTCAAAGACCCATCGAATGTGTTTGACTACATCTTTAGACGGTCAAAGACCAATCACATGTGTTTGACTACATCTTTAGACGGTCAAAGACCCATCAAATGTGTTTGACTACATCTTTAGACGGTCAAAGACCCATCAAATGTGTTTGACTACATCTTTAGACGGTCAAAGACCCATCAAATGTGTTTGACTACATCTTTAGACGGTCAAAGACCCATCAAATGTGTTTGACTACACCTTTAGATGGTCAAAGACCCATCAAATGTGTTTGACTATATCTTTAGACGGTCAAAGACCCATCAAATGTGTTTGACTACATCTTTAGATGGTCAAAGACCCATTAAATGTGTTTGACTACATCTTTAGACGGTCAAAGACCCATCAAATGTGTTTGACTACATCTTTAGACGGTCAAAGACCCATCAAATGTGTTTGACTACATCTTTAGACGGTCAAAGACCTATCAAATGTGTTTGACTACATCTTTAGACGGTCAAAGACCCATCAAATGTGTTTGACTACATCTTTAGACGGTCAAAGACCCATCAAATGTGTTTGACTACATCTTTAGACGGTCAAAGACCCATCAAATGTGTTTGACTACATCTTTAGACGGTCAAAGACCCATCAAATGTGTTTGACTATATCTTTAGACGGTCAAAGACCCATCAAATGTGTTTGACTACATCTTTAGATGGTCAAAGACCCATTAAATGTGTTTGACTACATCTTTAGACGGTCAAAGACCCATCAAATGTGTTTGACTACATCTTTAGACGGTCAAAGACCCATCAAATGTGTTTGACTACATCTTTAGACGGTCAAAGACCCATCAAATGTGTTTGACTACATCTTTAGACAGTCAAAGACCCATCAAATGTGTTTGACTACATCTTTAGACGGTCAAAGACCCATCAAATGTGTTTGACTACATCTTTAGATGGTCAAAGACCCATCAAATGTGTTTGACTACATCTTTAGACTGTCAAAGACCCATTAAATGTGTTTGACTACATCTTTAGACGGTCAAAGACCTATCAAATGTGTTTGACTACATCTTTAGACGGTCAAAGACCCATCAAATGTGTTTGACTACATCTTTAGACGGTCAAAGACCCATCAAATGTGTTTGACTACATCTTTAGACGGTCAAAGACCCATCAAATGTGTTTGACTACATCTTTAGACGGTCAAAGACCCATCAAATGTGTTTGACTACATCTTTAGACGGTCAAAGACCCATCAAATGTGTTTGACTACATCTTTAGACGGTCAAAGACCCATCAAATGTGTTTGACTACATCTTTAGACTGTCAAAGACCTATCAAATGTGTTTGACTACATCTTTAGACGGTCAAAGACCTATCAAATGTGTTTGACTACATCTTTAGACGGTCAAAGACCCATCAAATGTGTTTGACTACATCTTTAGACGGTCAAAGACCCATCAAATGTGTTTGACTACATCTTTAGACGGTCAAAGACCTATCAAATGTGTTTGACTACATCTTTAGACGGTCAAAGACCCATCAAATGTGTTTGACTACATCTTTAGACGGTCAAAGACCCATCAAATGTGTTTGACTACATCTTTAGATGGTCAAAGACCCATCAAATGTGTTTGACTACATCTTTAGACGGTCAAAGACCTATCAAATGTGTTTGACTACATCTTTAGACGGTCAAAGACCCATCAAATGTGTTTGACTACATCTTTAGACGGTCAAAGACCCATCAAATGTGTTTGACTACATCTTTAGACGGTCAAAGACCCATCAAATGTGTTTGACTACATCTTTAGATGGTCAAAGACCCATCAAATGTGTTTGACTATATCTTTAGACGGTCAAAGACCCATCAAATGTGTTTGACTACATCTTTAGATGGTCAAAGACCCATTAAATGTGTTTGACTACATCTTTAGACGGTCAAAGACCCATCAAATGTGTTTGACTACATCTTTAGACGGTCAAAGACCCATCAAATGTGTTTGACTACATCTTTAGACGGTCAAAGACCCATCAAATGTGTTTGACTACATCTTTAGACAGTCAAAGACCCATCAAATGTGTTTGACTACATCTTTAGACGGTCAAAGACCCATCAAATGTGTTTGACTACATCTTTAGATGGTCAAAGACCCATCAAATGTGTTTGACTACATCTTTAGACTGTCAAAGACCCATCAAATGTGTTTGACTACATCTTTAGACGGTCAAAGACCTATCAAATGTGTTTGACTACATCTTTAGACGGTCAAAGACCCATCAAATGTGTTTGACTACATCTTTAGACGGTCAAAGACCCATCAAATGTGTTTGACTACATCTTTAGACGGTCAAAGACCCATCAAATGTGTTTGACTACATCTTTAGACGGTCAAAGACCCATCAAATGTGTTTGACTACATCTTTAGACGGTCAAAGACCCATCAAATGTGTTTGACTACATCTTTAGACTGTCAAAGACCCATCAAATGTGTTTGACTACATCTTTAGACGGTCAAAGACCTATCAAATGTGTTTGACTACATCTTTAGACGGTCAAAGACCCATCAAATGTGTTTGACTACATCTTTAGACGGTCAAAGACCCATCAAATGTGTTTGACTACATCTTTAGACGGTCAAAGACCTATCAAATGTGTTTGACTACATCTTTAGACGGTCAAAGACCCATCAAATGTGTTTGACTACATCTTTAGACGGTCAAAGACCCATCAAATGTGTTTGACTACATCTTTAGATGGTCAAAGACCCATCAAATGTGTTTGACTACATCTTTAGACGGTCAAAGACCTATCAAATGTGTTTGACTACATCTTTAGACGGTCAAAGACCCATCAAATGTGTTTGACTACATCTTTAGATGGTCAAAGACCCATTAAATGTGTTTGACTACATCTTTAGACGGTCAAAGACCCATCGAATGTGTTTGACTACATCTTTAGACGGTCAAAGACCAATCACATGTGTTTGACTACATCCTTAGACGGTCAAAGACCCATCAAATGGTTTGACTACATCTTTAGACGGTCAAAGACCCATCAAATGTGTTTGACTACATCTTTAGACTGTCAAAGACCCATCAAATGTGTTTGACTACATCTTTAGATGGTCAAAGACCTATTAAATGTGTTTGACTACATCTTTAGACGGTCAAAGACCCATCACATGTGTTTGACTACAACTTTAGACGGTCAAAGACCCATCAAATGTGTTTGACTACATCTTTAGACGGTCAAAGACCCATCAAATGTGTTTGACTACATCTTTAGACGGTCAAAGACCCATCAAATGTGTTTGACTACATATTTAGACGGTCAAAGACCCATCAAATGTGTTTGACTACATCTTTAGATGGTCAAAGACCCATCAAATGTGTTTGACTATATCTTTAGAAGGTCAAAGACCCATCAAATGTGTTTGACTACATCTTTAGATGGTCAAAGACCCATCAAATGTGTTTGACTACATCTTTAGACGGTCAAAGACCCATCAAATGTGTTTGACTACATCTTTAGACGGTCAAAGACCCATCAAATGTGTTTGACTACATCTTTAGACGGTCAAAGACCCATCAAATGTGTTTGACTACATATTTAGACGGTCAAAGACCCATCAAATGTGTTTGACTACATCGTTAGATGGTCAAAGACCCATCAAATGTGTTTGACTATATCTTTAGAAGGTCAAAGACCCATCAAATGTGTTTGACTACATCTTTAGATGGTCAAAGACCCATCAAATGTGTTTGACTACATCTTTAGACGGTCAAAGACCCATCGAATGTGTTTGACTATATCTTTAGACTGTCAAAGACCTATTAAATGTGTTTGACTACATCTTTAAACGGTCAAAGACCCATCAAATGTTTTTGACTACATCTTTAGACGTCAAAGACCCATCAAATGTGTTTGACTATATCTTTAGACGGTCAAAGACCCATCAAATGTGTTTGACTACATCTTTAGACGGTCAAAGACCCATTAAATGTGTTTGACTACATCTGTAGACGGTCAAAGACCCATCGAATGTGTTTGACTACATCTTTAGACTGTCAAAGACCTATTAAATGTGTTTGACTACATCTTTAGACGGTCAAAGACCCATCACATGTGTTTGACTACATCTTTAGACGGTCAAAGACCCATCAAATGTGTTTGGATACATCTTTAGACGGTCAAAGACCCATCAAATGTGTTTGACTACATCTTTAGACGGTCAAAGACCCATCAAATGTGTTTGACTACATCTTTAGACGGTGAAAAACCCATCAAATGTGTTTGACTACATCTTTAGACGGTCAAAGACCCATCAAATGTGTTTGACTACATCTTTAGACGGTCAAAGACCCATCAAATGTGTTTGACTACATCTTTAGACGGTCAAAGACCCATCAAATGTGTTTGACTACATCTTTAGACGGTCAAAGACCCATCACATGTGTTTGACTACATCTTTAGATGGTCAAAGACCCATCAAATGTGTTTGACTACATCTTTAGACGATCAAAGACCCATCAAATGTGTTTGACTACATCTTTAGACGGTCAAAGACCCATCAAATGTGTTTGACTACATCTTTAGACGGTCAAAGACCCATCAAATGTGTTTGACTACATCTTTAGATGGTCAAAGACCCATCAAATGTGTTTGACTACATCTTTAGATGGTCAAAGACCCATCAAATGTGTTTGACTACATCTTTAGACTGTCAAAGACCCATGAAATGTGTTTAACTACATCTTTAGACGGTCAAAGACCCATCAAATGTGTTTGACTACATCTTTAGACTGTCAAAGACCCATCAAATGTGTTTGACTACATCTTTAGACGGTCAAAGACCCATCAAATGTGTTTGACTACATCTTTAGACGATCAAAGACCCATCAAATGTGTTTGACTACATCTTTAGACGGTCAAAGTCCCATCAAATGTGTTTGACTACATCTTTAGACGGTCAAAGACCCATCAAATGTGTTTGACTACATCTGTAGACTGTCAAAGTCCCATCAAATGTGTTTGACTATATCTTTAGACGGTCAAAGACCCATCAAATGTGTTTGACTACATCTGTAGACGGTCAAAGACCCATCAAATGTGTTTGACTACATCTTTAGACGGTCAAAGACCCATCGAATGTGTTTGACTACATCTTTAGACGGTCAAAGACCTATTAAATGTGTTTGACTACATCTTTGGACGGTCAAAGACCCATCACATGTGTTTGACTACATCTTTAGACGGTCAAAGACCCATCAAATGTGTTTGACTACATCTTTAGACGGTCAAAGACCCATCAAATGTGTTTGACTACATCTTTAGACGGTCAAAGACCCATCAAATGTGTTTGACTACATCTTTAGACGGTCAAAGACCCATCAAATGTGTTTGACTACATCTTTAGACGATCAAAGACCCATCAAATGTGTTTGACTACATCTTTAGACGGTCAAAGACCCATCAAATGTGTTTGACTACATCTTTAGACGGTCAAAGACCCATCAAATGTGTTTGACTACATCTTTAGACTGTCAAAGACCCATCAAATGTGTTTGACTACATCTTTAGACGGTCAAAGACCCATCAAATGTGTTTGACTACATCTTTAGATGGTCAAAGACCCATCAAATGTGTTTGACTACATCTTTAGACGATCAAAGACCCATCAAATGTGTTTGACTACATCTTTAGACGGTCAAAGACCCATCAAATGTGTTTGACTACATCTTTAGACGTCAAAGACCCATCAAATGTGTTTGACTACATCTTTAGACGATCAAAGACCCATCAAATGTGTTTGACTACATCTTTAGACGTCAAAGACCCATCAAATGTGTTTGACTACATCTTTAGACGGTCAAAGACCCATCAAATGTGTTTGACTACATCTTTAGACTGTCAAAGACCCATCAAATGTGTTTGACTACATCTTTAGACGTCAAAGACCCATCAAATGTGTTTGACTACATCTTTAGACGGTCAAAGACCCATCAAATGTGTTTGACTACATCTTCAGATGGCAAAGACCCATCAAATGTGTTTGACTACATCTTTAGACGATCAAAGACCCATCAAATGTGTTTGACTACATCTTTAGACGGTCAAAGACCCATCACATCATGCACATGTGTTTAACTGCATCTTTAGACGGTCAAAGACCCATCAAATGTGTTTGACTATATCTTTAGACGGTCAAAGTCCCATCAAATGTGTTTGACTACATCTGTAGACGGTCAAAGACCCATCAAATGTGTTTGACTACATCTTTAGACGGTCAAAGTCCCATCAAATGTGTTTGACTATATCTTTAGACGGTCAAAGACCCATCAAATGTGTTTGACTACATCTTTAGACGGTCAAAGACCCATCAAATGTGTTTGACTGCATCTTTAGACGGTCAAAGTCCCATCAAATGTGTTTGACTACATCTTTAGACTGTCAAAGACCCATCAAATGTCTTTGACTACATATTTAGACGGTCAAAGACCCATCAAATGTGTTTGACTATATCTTTAGACGGTCAAAGACCCATCAAATGTGTTTGACTACATCTTTAGATGGTCAAAGACCCATCAAATGTGTTTGACTACATCTTTAGACGGTCAAAGACCCATCACATGTGTTTGACTACATCTTTAGACGGTCAAAGACCCATCAAATGTGTTTGACTACATCTTTAGACGGTCAAAGACCCATCAAATGTGTTTGACTACATCTTTAGATGGTCAAAGACCCATCAAATGTGTTTGACTACATCTTTAGACGGTCAAAGACCCATCACATGTGTTTGACTACATCTTTAGACGGTCAAAGACCCATCAAATGTGTTTGACTACATCTTTAGACGGTCAAAGACCCATCAAATTTGTTTGACTACATCTTTAGACGGTCAAAAACCCATCAAATGTGTTTGACTACATCTTTAGACGGTCAAAGACCCATCACATGTGTTTGACTACAACTTTAGACGGTCAAAGACCCATCACATGTGTTTGACTACATCTTTAGACGGTCAAAGACCCATCAAATGTGTTTGACTACATCTTTAGACGGTCAAAGACCAATCAAATGTGTTTGACTACATCTTTAGACGGTCAAAAACCCATCAAATGTGTTTGACTACATCTTTAGACGGTCAAAGACCCATCAAATGTGTTTGACTACATCTTTAGACGGTCAAAGACCCATGAAATGTGTTTGACTACATCTTTAGACGGTCAAAGACCCATCAAATGTGTTTGACTACATCTTTAGACGGTCAAAGACCCATCAAATGTGTTTGACTACATCTTTAGACGATCAAAGACCCATCAAATGTGTTTGACTACATCTTTAGACGGTCAAAGACCCATCAAATGTGTTTGACTACATCTTTAGACGGTCAAAGACCCATCAGATGTGTTTGACTACATCTTTAGACTGTCAAAGACCCATCAAATGTGTTTGACTACATCTTTAGACGGTCAAAGACCCATCAAATGTGTTTGACTACATCTTTTGATGGTCAAAGACCCATCAAATGTGTTTGACTACATCTTTAGACGATCAAAGACCCATCAAATGTGTTTGACTACATCTTTAGACGGTCAAAGACCCATCAAATGTGTTTGACTACATCTTTAGACGTCAAAGACCCATCAAATGTGTTTGACTACATCTTTAGACGATCAAAGACCCATCAAATGTGTTTGACTACATCTTTAGACGTCAAAGACCCATCAAATGTGTTTGACTACATCTTTAGACGGTCAAAGACCCATCAAATGTGTTTGACTACATCTTTAGACTGTCAAAGACCCATCAAATGTGTTTGACTACATCTTTAGACGGTCAAAGACCCATCAAATGTGTTTGACTACATCTTTAGACGGTCAAAGACCCATCAAATGTGTTTGACTACATCTTCAGATGGTCAAAGACCCATCAAATGTGTTTGACTACATCTTTAGACGATCAAAGACCCATCAAATGTGTTTGACTACATCTTTAGACGGTCAAAGACCCATCACATCATGCACATGTGTTTAACTGCATCTTTAGACGGTCAAAGACCCATCAAATGTGTTTGACTATATCTTTAGACGGTCAAAGTCCCATCAAATGTGTTTGACTACATCTGTAGACGGTCAAAGACCCATCAAATGTGTTTGACTACATCTTTAGACGGTCAAAGTCCCATCAAATGTGTTTGACTATATCTTTAGACGGTCAAAGACCCATCAAATGTGTTTGACTACATCTTTAGACGGTCAAAGACCCATCAAATGTGTTTGACTGCATCTTTAGACGGTCAAAGTCCCATCAAATGTGTTTGACTACATCTTTAGACAGTCAACGACCCATCAAATGTCTTTGACTACATATTTAGACGGTCAAAGACCCATCAAATGTGTTTGACTATATCTTTAGACGGTCAAAGACCCATCAAATGTGTTTGACTACATCTTTAGATGGTCAAAGACCCATCAAATGTGTTTGACTACATCTTTAGACGGTCAAAGACCCATCACATGTGTTTGACTACATCTTTAGACGGTGAAAGACCCATCAAATGTGTTTGACTACATCTTTAGACGGTCAAAGACCCATCAAATGTGTTTGACTACATCTTTAGAAGGTCAAAGACCCATCAAATGTGTTTGACTACATCTTTAGACGGTCAAAGACCCATCACATGTGTTTGACTACATCTTTAGACGGTCAAAGACCCATCAAATGTGTTTGACTACATCTTTAGACGGTCAAAGACCCATCAAATGTGTTTGACTACATCTTTAGACGGTCAAAAACCCATCAAATGTGTTTGACTACATCTTTAGACGGTCAAAGACCCATCACATGTGTTTGACTACAACTTTAGACGGTCAAAGACCCATCACATGTGTTTGACTACATCTTTAGACGGTCAAAGACCCATCAAATGTGTTTGACTACATCTTTAGACGGTCAAAGACCAATCAAATGTGTTTGACTACATCTTTAGACGGTCAAAAACCCATCAAATGTGTTTGACTACATCTTTAGACGGTCAAAGACCCATCAAATGTGTTTGACTACATCTTTAGACGGTCAAAGACCCATGAAATGTGTTTGACTACATCTTTAGACGGTCAAAGACCCATGAAATGTGTTTGACTACATCTTTAGACGGTCAAAGACCCATCAAATGTGTTTGACTACATCTTTAGACGGTCAAAGACCCATCAAATGTGTTTGACTACATCTTTAGACGGTCAAAGACCCATCAAATGTGTTTGACTACATCTTTAGACGGTCAAAGACCCATCAAATGTGTTTAACTACATATTTGGACTGTCAAAGACCCATCAAATGTGTTTGACTACATCTTTAGACGGTGAAAAACCCATCAAATGTGTTTGACTACATCTTTAGATGGTCAAAGACCCATCAAATGTGTTTGACTACATCTTTAGACGGTCAAAGACCCATCAAATGTGTTTGACTACATCTTTAGACGGTCAAAGACCCATCAAATGTGTTTGACTACATCTTTAGACGGTCAAAGACCCATCACATGTGTTTGACTACATCTTTAGATGGTCAAAGACCCATCAAATGTGTTTGACTACATCTTTAGACGATCAAAGACCCATCAAATGTGTTTGACTACATCTTTAGACCGTCAAAGACCCATCAAATGTGTTTGACTACATCTTTAGACGGTCAAAGACCCATCAAATGTGTTTGACTACATCTTTAGATGGTCAAAGACCCATCAAATGTGTTTGACTACATCTTTAGACGGTCAAAGACCTATCAAATGTGTTTGACTACATCTTTAGACGGTCAAAGACCCATCAAATGTGTTTGACTACATCTTTAGACGGTCAAAGACCCATCAAATGTGTTTGACTACATCTTTAGACGGTCAAAGACCCATCAAATGTGTTTGACTACATCTTTAGATGGTCAAAGACCCATCAAATGTGTTTGACTATATCTTTAGACGGTCAAAGACCCATCAAATGTGTTTGACTACATCTTTAGATGGTCAAAAACCCATTAAATGTGTTTGACTACATCTTTAGACGGTCAAAGACCCATCAAATGTGTTTGACTACATCTTTAGACGGTCAAAGACCCATCAAATGTGTTTGACTACATCTTTAGACGGTCAAAGACCCATCAAATGTGTTTGACTACATCTTTAGACAGTCAAAGACCCATCAAATGTGTTTGACTACATCTTTAGACGGTCAAAGACCCATCAAATGTGTTTGACTACATCTTTAGATGGTCAAAGACCCATCAAATGTGTTTGACTACATCTTTAGACTGTCAAAGACCCATCAAATGTGTTTGACTACATCTTTAGACGGTCAAAGACCTATCAAATGTGTTTGACTACATCTTTAGACGGTCAAAGACCCATCAAATGTGTTTGACTACATCTTTAGACGGTCAAAGACCCATCAAATGTGTTTGACTACATCTTTAGACGGTCAAAGACCCATCAAATGTGTTTGACTACATCTTTAGACGGTCAAAGACCTATCAAATGTGTTTGACTACATCTTTAGACGGTCAAAGACCCATCAAATGTGTTTGACTACATCTTTAGACGGTCAAAGACCCATCAAATGTGTTTGACTACATCTTTAGATGGTCAAAGACCCATCAAATGTGTTTGACTACATCTTTAGACGGTCAAAGACCTATCAAATGTGTTTGACTACATCTTTAGACGGTCAAAGACCCATCAAATGTGTTTGACTACATCTTTAGACGGTCAAAGACCCATCAAATGTGTTTGACTACATCTTTAGATGGTCAAAGACCCATTAAATGTGTTTGACTACATCTTTAGACGGTCAAAGACCCATCGAATGTGTTTGACTACATCTTTAGACGGTCAAAGACCAATCACATGTGTTTGACTACATCTTTAGACGGTCAAAGACCCATCAAATGTGTTTGACTACATCTTTAGACGGTCAAAGACCCATCAAATGTGTTTGACTACATCTTTAGACGGTCAAAGACCCATCAAATGTGTTTGACTACATCTTTAGACGGTCAAAGACCCATCAAATGTGTTTGACTACACCTTTAGATGGTCAAAGACCCATCAAATGTGTTTGACTATATCTTTAGACGGTCAAAGACCCATCAAATGTGTTTGACTACATCTTTAGATGGTCAAAGACCCATTAAATGTGTTTGACTACATCTTTAGACGGTCAAAGACCCATCAAATGTGTTTGACTACATCTTTAGACGGTCAAAGACCCATCAAATGTGTTTGACTACATCTTTAGACGGTCAAAGACCTATCAAATGTGTTTGACTACATCTTTAGACGGTCAAAGACCCATCAAATGTGTTTGACTACATCTTTAGACGGTCAAAGACCCATCAAATGTGTTTGACTACATCTTTAGACGGTCAAAGACCCATCAAATGTGTTTGACTACATCTTTAGACGGTCAAAGACCCATCAAATGTGTTTGACTATATCTTTAGACGGTCAAAGACCCATCAAATGTGTTTGACTACATCTTTAGATGGTCAAAGACCCATTAAATGTGTTTGACTACATCTTTAGACGGTCAAAGACCCATCAAATGTGTTTGACTACATCTTTAGACGGTCAAAGACCCATCAAATGTGTTTGACTACATCTTTAGACGGTCAAAGACCCATCAAATGTGTTTGACTACATCTTTAGACAGTCAAAGACCCATCAAATGTGTTTGACTACATCTTTAGACGGTCAAAGACCCATCAAATGTGTTTGACTACATCTTTAGATGGTCAAAGACCCATCAAATGTGTTTGACTACATCTTTAGACTGTCAAAGACCCATTAAATGTGTTTGACTACATCTTTAGACGGTCAAAGACCTATCAAATGTGTTTGACTACATCTTTAGACGGTCAAAGACCCATCAAATGTGTTTGACTACATCTTTAGACGGTCAAAGACCCATCAAATGTGTTTGACTACATCTTTAGACGGTCAAAGACCCATCAAATGTGTTTGACTACATCTTTAGACGGTCAAAGACCCATCAAATGTGTTTGACTACATCTTTAGACGGTCAAAGACCCATCAAATGTGTTTGACTACATCTTTAGACGGTCAAAGACCCATCAAATGTGTTTGACTACATCTTTAGACTGTCAAAGACCTATCAAATGTGTTTGACTACATCTTTAGACGGTCAAAGACCTATCAAATGTGTTTGACTACATCTTTAGACGGTCAAAGACCCATCAAATGTGTTTGACTACATCTTTAGACGGTCAAAGACCCATCAAATGTGTTTGACTACATCTTTAGACGGTCAAAGACCTATCAAATGTGTTTGACTACATCTTTAGACGGTCAAAGACCCATCAAATGTGTTTGACTACATCTTTAGACGGTCAAAGACCCATCAAATGTGTTTGACTACATCTTTAGATGGTCAAAGACCCATCAAATGTGTTTGACTACATCTTTAGACGGTCAAAGACCTATCAAATGTGTTTGACTACATCTTTAGACGGTCAAAGACCCATCAAATGTGTTTGACTACATCTTTAGACGGTCAAAGACCCATCAAATGTGTTTGACTACATCTTTAGACGGTCAAAGACCCATCAAATGTGTTTGACTACATCTTTAGATGGTCAAAGACCCATCAAATGTGTTTGACTATATCTTTAGACGGTCAAAGACCCATCAAATGTGTTTGACTACATCTTTAGATGGTCAAAGACCCATTAAATGTGTTTGACTACATCTTTAGACGGTCAAAGACCCATCAAATGTGTTTGACTACATCTTTAGACGGTCAAAGACCCATCAAATGTGTTTGACTACATCTTTAGACGGTCAAAGACCCATCAAATGTGTTTGACTACATCTTTAGACAGTCAAAGACCCATCAAATGTGTTTGACTACATCTTTAGACGGTCAAAGACCCATCAAATGTGTTTGACTACATCTTTAGATGGTCAAAGACCCATCAAATGTGTTTGACTACATCTTTAGACTGTCAAAGACCCATCAAATGTGTTTGACTACATCTTTAGACGGTCAAAGACCTATCAAATGTGTTTGACTACATCTTTAGACGGTCAAAGACCCATCAAATGTGTTTGACTACATCTTTAGACGGTCAAAGACCCATCAAATGTGTTTGACTACATCTTTAGACGGTCAAAGACCCATCAAATGTGTTTGACTACATCTTTAGACGGTCAAAGACCCATCAAATGTGTTTGACTACATCTTTAGACGGTCAAAGACCCATCAAATGTGTTTGACTACATCTTTAGACTGTCAAAGACCCATCAAATGTGTTTGACTACATCTTTAGACGGTCAAAGACCTATCAAATGTGTTTGACTACATCTTTAGACGGTCAAAGACCCATCAAATGTGTTTGACTACATCTTTAGACGGTCAAAGACCCATCAAATGTGTTTGACTACATCTTTAGACGGTCAAAGACCTATCAAATGTGTTTGACTACATCTTTAGACGGTCAAAGACCCATCAAATGTGTTTGACTACATCTTTAGACGGTCAAAGACCCATCAAATGTGTTTGACTACATCTTTAGATGGTCAAAGACCCATCAAATGTGTTTGACTACATCTTTAGACGGTCAAAGACCTATCAAATGTGTTTGACTACATCTTTAGACGGTCAAAGACCCATCAAATGTGTTTGACTACATCTTTAGAT
Organism: Bathymodiolus brooksi; assembly: GCA_963680875.1. Lineage (NCBI taxonomy): Eukaryota > Metazoa > Mollusca > Bivalvia > Mytilida > Modiolidae > Bathymodiolus > Bathymodiolus brooksi. Next base: position 23,588,658 of record OY804590.1, on the reverse strand, counting down.
GGTCAAAGACCCATTAAATGTGTTTGACTACATCTTTAGACGGTCAAAGACCCATCGAATGTGTTTGACTACATCTTTAGACGGTCAAAGACCAATCACATGTGTTTGACTACATCCTTAGACGGTCAAAGACCCATCAAATGGTTTGACTACATCTTTAGACGGTCAAAGACCCATCAAATGTGTTTGACTACATCTTTAGACTGTCAAAGACCCATCAAATGTGTTTGACTACATCTTTAGATGGTCAAAGACCTATTAAATGTGTTTGACTACATCTTTAGACGGTCAAAGACCCATCACATGTGTTTGACTACATCTTTAGACGGTCAAAGACCCATCAAATGTGTTTGACTACATCTTTAGACGGTCAAAGACCCATCAAATGTGTTTGACTACATCTTTAGACGGTCAAAGACCCATCAAATGTGTTTGACTACATATTTAGACGGTCAAAGACCCATCAAATGTGTTTGACTACATCTTTAGATGGTCAAAGACCCATCAAATGTGTTTGACTATATCTTTAGAAGGTCAAAGACCCATCAAATGTGTTTGACTACATCTTTAGATGGTCAAAGACCCATCAAATGTGTTTGACTACATCTTTAGACGGTCAAAGACCCATCAAATGTGTTTGACTACATCTTTAGACGGTCAAAGACCCATCAAATGTGTTTGACTACATATTTAGACGGTCAAAGACCCATCAAATGTGTTTGACTACATCGTTAGATGGTCAAAGACCCATCAAATGTGTTTGACTATATCTTTAGAAGGTCAAAGACCCATCAAATGTGTTTGACTACATCTTTAGATGGTCAAAGACCCATCAAATGTGTTTGACTACATCTTTAGACGGTCAAAGACCCATCGAATGTGTTTGACTATATCTTTAGACTGTCAAAGACCTATTAAATGTGTTTGACTACATCTTTAAACGGTCAAAGACCCATCAAATGTTTTTGACTACATCTTTAGACGTCAAAGACCCATCAAATGTGTTTGACTACATCTTTAGACGGTCAAAGACCCATCAAATGTGTTTGACTACATCTTTAGACGGTCAAAGACCCATTAAATGTGTTTGACTACATCTGTAGACGGTCAAAGACCCATCGAATGTGTTTGACTACATCTTTAGACTGTCAAAGACCTATTAAATGTGTTTGACTACATCTTTAGACGGTCAAAGACCCATCACATGTGTTTGACTACATCTTTAGACGGTCAAAGACCCATCAAATGTGTTTGGATACATCTTTAGACGGTCAAAGACCCATCAAATGTGTTTGACTACATCTTTAGACGGTCAAAGACCCATCAAATGTGTTTGACTACATCTTTAGACGGTGAAAAACCCATCAAATGTGTTTGACTACATCTTTAGACGGTCAAAGACCCATCAAATGTGTTTGACTACATCTTTAGACGGTCAAAGACCCATCAAATGTGTTTGACTACATCTTTAGACAGTCAAAGACCCATCAAATGTGTTTGACTACATCTTTAGACGGTCAAAGACCCATCAAATGTGTTTGACTACATCTTTAGATGGTCAAAGACCCATCAAATGTGTTTGACTACATCTTTAGACTGTCAAAGACCCATCAAATGTGTTTGACTACATCTTTAGACGGTCAAAGACCTATCAAATGTGTTTGACTACATCTTTAGACGGTCAAAGACCCATCAAATGTGTTTGACTACATCTTTAGACGGTCAAAGACCCATCAAATGTGTTTGACTACATCTTTAGACGGTCAAAGACCTATCAAATGTGTTTGACTACATCTTTAGACGGTCAAAGACCCATCAAATGTGTTTGACTACATCTTTAGACGGTCAAAGACCCATCAAATGTGTTTGACTACATCTTTAGACGGTCAAAGACCCATCAAATGTGTTTGACTACATCTTTAGATGGTCAAAGACCCATCAAATGTGTTTGACTATATCTTTAGACGGTCAAAGACCCATCAAATGTGTTTGACTACATCTTTAGATGGTCAAAAACCCATTAAATGTGTTTGACTACATCTTTAGACGGTCAAAGACCCATCAAATGTGTTTGACTACATCTTTAGACGGTCAAAGACCCATCAAATGTGTTTGACTACATCTTTAGACGGTCAAAGACCCATCAAATGTGTTTGACTACATCTTTAGACAGTCAAAGACCCATCAAATGTGTTTGACTACATCTTTAGACGGTCAAAGACCCATCAAATGTGTTTGACTACATCTTTAGATGGTCAAAGACCCATCAAATGTGTTTGACTACATCTTTAGACTGTCAAAGACCCATCAAATGTGTTTGACTACATCTTTAGACGGTCAAAGACCTATCAAATGTGTTTGACTACATCTTTAGACGGTCAAAGACCCATCAAATGTGTTTGACTACATCTTTAGACGGTCAAAGACCCATCAAATGTGTTTGACTACATCTTTAGACGGTCAAAGACCCATCAAATGTGTTTGACTACATCTTTAGACGGTCAAAGACCTATCAAATGTGTTTGACTACATCTTTAGACGGTCAAAGACCCATCAAATGTGTTTGACTACATCTTTAGACGGTCAAAGACCCATCAAATGTGTTTGACTACATCTTTAGATGGTCAAAGACCCATCAAATGTGTTTGACTACATCTTTAGACGGTCAAAGACCTATCAAATGTGTTTGACTACATCTTTAGACGGTCAAAGACCCATCAAATGTGTTTGACTACATCTTTAGACGGTCAAAGACCCATCAAATGTGTTTGACTACATCTTTAGATGGTCAAAGACCCATTAAATGTGTTTGACTACATCTTTAGACGGTCAAAGACCCATCGAATGTGTTTGACTACATCTTTAGACGGTCAAAGACCAATCACATGTGTTTGACTACATCTTTAGACGGTCAAAGACCCATCAAATGTGTTTGACTACATCTTTAGACGGTCAAAGACCCATCAAATGTGTTTGACTACATCTTTAGACGGTCAAAGACCCATCAAATGTGTTTGACTACATCTTTAGACGGTCAAAGACCCATCAAATGTGTTTGACTACACCTTTAGATGGTCAAAGACCCATCAAATGTGTTTGACTATATCTTTAGACGGTCAAAGACCCATCAAATGTGTTTGACTACATCTTTAGATGGTCAAAGACCCATTAAATGTGTTTGACTACATCTTTAGACGGTCAAAGACCCATCAAATGTGTTTGACTACATCTTTAGACGGTCAAAGACCCATCAAATGTGTTTGACTACATCTTTAGACGGTCAAAGACCTATCAAATGTGTTTGACTACATCTTTAGACGGTCAAAGACCCATCAAATGTGTTTGACTACATCTTTAGACGGTCAAAGACCCATCAAATGTGTTTGACTACATCTTTAGACGGTCAAAGACCCATCAAATGTGTTTGACTACATCTTTAGACGGTCAAAGACCCATCAAATGTGTTTGACTATATCTTTAGACGGTCAAAGACCCATCAAATGTGTTTGACTACATCTTTAGATGGTCAAAGACCCATTAAATGTGTTTGACTACATCTTTAGACGGTCAAAGACCCATCAAATGTGTTTGACTACATCTTTAGACGGTCAAAGACCCATCAAATGTGTTTGACTACATCTTTAGACGGTCAAAGACCCATCAAATGTGTTTGACTACATCTTTAGACAGTCAAAGACCCATCAAATGTGTTTGACTACATCTTTAGACGGTCAAAGACCCATCAAATGTGTTTGACTACATCTTTAGATGGTCAAAGACCCATCAAATGTGTTTGACTACATCTTTAGACTGTCAAAGACCCATTAAATGTGTTTGACTACATCTTTAGACGGTCAAAGACCTATCAAATGTGTTTGACTACATCTTTAGACGGTCAAAGACCCATCAAATGTGTTTGACTACATCTTTAGACGGTCAAAGACCCATCAAATGTGTTTGACTACATCTTTAGACGGTCAAAGACCCATCAAATGTGTTTGACTACATCTTTAGACGGTCAAAGACCCATCAAATGTGTTTGACTACATCTTTAGACGGTCAAAGACCCATCAAATGTGTTTGACTACATCTTTAGACGGTCAAAGACCCATCAAATGTGTTTGACTACATCTTTAGACTGTCAAAGACCTATCAAATGTGTTTGACTACATCTTTAGACGGTCAAAGACCTATCAAATGTGTTTGACTACATCTTTAGACGGTCAAAGACCCATCAAATGTGTTTGACTACATCTTTAGACGGTCAAAGACCCATCAAATGTGTTTGACTACATCTTTAGACGGTCAAAGACCTATCAAATGTGTTTGACTACATCTTTAGACGGTCAAAGACCCATCAAATGTGTTTGACTACATCTTTAGACGGTCAAAGACCCATCAAATGTGTTTGACTACATCTTTAGATGGTCAAAGACCCATCAAATGTGTTTGACTACATCTTTAGACGGTCAAAGACCTATCAAATGTGTTTGACTACATCTTTAGACGGTCAAAGACCCATCAAATGTGTTTGACTACATCTTTAGACGGTCAAAGACCCATCAAATGTGTTTGACTACATCTTTAGACGGTCAAAGACCCATCAAATGTGTTTGACTACATCTTTAGATGGTCAAAGACCCATCAAATGTGTTTGACTATATCTTTAGACGGTCAAAGACCCATCAAATGTGTTTGACTACATCTTTAGATGGTCAAAGACCCATTAAATGTGTTTGACTACATCTTTAGACGGTCAAAGACCCATCAAATGTGTTTGACTACATCTTTAGACGGTCAAAGACCCATCAAATGTGTTTGACTACATCTTTAGACGGTCAAAGACCCATCAAATGTGTTTGACTACATCTTTAGACAGTCAAAGACCCATCAAATGTGTTTGACTACATCTTTAGACGGTCAAAGACCCATCAAATGTGTTTGACTACATCTTTAGATGGTCAAAGACCCATCAAATGTGTTTGACTACATCTTTAGACTGTCAAAGACCCATCAAATGTGTTTGACTACATCTTTAGACGGTCAAAGACCTATCAAATGTGTTTGACTACATCTTTAGACGGTCAAAGACCCATCAAATGTGTTTGACTACATCTTTAGACGGTCAAAGACCCATCAAATGTGTTTGACTACATCTTTAGACGGTCAAAGACCCATCAAATGTGTTTGACTACATCTTTAGACGGTCAAAGACCCATCAAATGTGTTTGACTACATCTTTAGACGGTCAAAGACCCATCAAATGTGTTTGACTACATCTTTAGACTGTCAAAGACCCATCAAATGTGTTTGACTACATCTTTAGACGGTCAAAGACCTATCAAATGTGTTTGACTACATCTTTAGACGGTCAAAGACCCATCAAATGTGTTTGACTACATCTTTAGACGGTCAAAGACCCATCAAATGTGTTTGACTACATCTTTAGACGGTCAAAGACCTATCAAATGTGTTTGACTACATCTTTAGACGGTCAAAGACCCATCAAATGTGTTTGACTACATCTTTAGACGGTCAAAGACCCATCAAATGTGTTTGACTACATCTTTAGATGGTCAAAGACCCATCAAATGTGTTTGACTACATCTTTAGACGGTCAAAGACCTATCAAATGTGTTTGACTACATCTTTAGACGGTCAAAGACCCATCAAATGTGTTTGACTACATCTTTAGATGGTCAAAGACCCATTAAATGTGTTTGACTACATCTTTAGACGGTCAAAGACCCATCGAATGTGTTTGACTACATCTTTAGACGGTCAAAGACCAATCACATGTGTTTGACTACATCCTTAGACGGTCAAAGACCCATCAAATGGTTTGACTACATCTTTAGACGGTCAAAGACCCATCAAATGTGTTTGACTACATCTTTAGACTGTCAAAGACCCATCAAATGTGTTTGACTACATCTTTAGATGGTCAAAGACCTATTAAATGTGTTTGACTACATCTTTAGACGGTCAAAGACCCATCACATGTGTTTGACTACAACTTTAGACGGTCAAAGACCCATCAAATGTGTTTGACTACATCTTTAGACGGTCAAAGACCCATCAAATGTGTTTGACTACATCTTTAGACGGTCAAAGACCCATCAAATGTGTTTGACTACATATTTAGACGGTCAAAGACCCATCAAATGTGTTTGACTACATCTTTAGATGGTCAAAGACCCATCAAATGTGTTTGACTATATCTTTAGAAGGTCAAAGACCCATCAAATGTGTTTGACTACATCTTTAGATGGTCAAAGACCCATCAAATGTGTTTGACTACATCTTTAGACGGTCAAAGACCCATCAAATGTGTTTGACTACATCTTTAGACGGTCAAAGACCCATCAAATGTGTTTGACTACATCTTTAGACGGTCAAAGACCCATCAAATGTGTTTGACTACATATTTAGACGGTCAAAGACCCATCAAATGTGTTTGACTACATCGTTAGATGGTCAAAGACCCATCAAATGTGTTTGACTATATCTTTAGAAGGTCAAAGACCCATCAAATGTGTTTGACTACATCTTTAGATGGTCAAAGACCCATCAAATGTGTTTGACTACATCTTTAGACGGTCAAAGACCCATCGAATGTGTTTGACTATATCTTTAGACTGTCAAAGACCTATTAAATGTGTTTGACTACATCTTTAAACGGTCAAAGACCCATCAAATGTTTTTGACTACATCTTTAGACGTCAAAGACCCATCAAATGTGTTTGACTATATCTTTAGACGGTCAAAGACCCATCAAATGTGTTTGACTACATCTTTAGACGGTCAAAGACCCATTAAATGTGTTTGACTACATCTGTAGACGGTCAAAGACCCATCGAATGTGTTTGACTACATCTTTAGACTGTCAAAGACCTATTAAATGTGTTTGACTACATCTTTAGACGGTCAAAGACCCATCACATGTGTTTGACTACATCTTTAGACGGTCAAAGACCCATCAAATGTGTTTGGATACATCTTTAGACGGTCAAAGACCCATCAAATGTGTTTGACTACATCTTTAGACGGTCAAAGACCCATCAAATGTGTTTGACTACATCTTTAGACGGTGAAAAACCCATCAAATGTGTTTGACTACATCTTTAGACGGTCAAAGACCCATCAAATGTGTTTGACTACATCTTTAGACGGTCAAAGACCCATCAAATGTGTTTGACTACATCTTTAGACGGTCAAAGACCCATCAAATGTGTTTGACTACATCTTTAGACGGTCAAAGACCCATCACATGTGTTTGACTACATCTTTAGATGGTCAAAGACCCATCAAATGTGTTTGACTACATCTTTAGACGATCAAAGACCCATCAAATGTGTTTGACTACATCTTTAGACGGTCAAAGACCCATCAAATGTGTTTGACTACATCTTTAGACGGTCAAAGACCCATCAAATGTGTTTGACTACATCTTTAGATGGTCAAAGACCCATCAAATGTGTTTGACTACATCTTTAGATGGTCAAAGACCCATCAAATGTGTTTGACTACATCTTTAGACTGTCAAAGACCCATGAAATGTGTTTAACTACATCTTTAGACGGTCAAAGACCCATCAAATGTGTTTGACTACATCTTTAGACTGTCAAAGACCCATCAAATGTGTTTGACTACATCTTTAGACGGTCAAAGACCCATCAAATGTGTTTGACTACATCTTTAGACGATCAAAGACCCATCAAATGTGTTTGACTACATCTTTAGACGGTCAAAGTCCCATCAAATGTGTTTGACTACATCTTTAGACGGTCAAAGACCCATCAAATGTGTTTGACTACATCTGTAGACTGTCAAAGTCCCATCAAATGTGTTTGACTATATCTTTAGACGGTCAAAGACCCATCAAATGTGTTTGACTACATCTGTAGACGGTCAAAGACCCATCAAATGTGTTTGACTACATCTTTAGACGGTCAAAGACCCATCGAATGTGTTTGACTACATCTTTAGACGGTCAAAGACCTATTAAATGTGTTTGACTACATCTTTGGACGGTCAAAGACCCATCACATGTGTTTGACTACATCTTTAGACGGTCAAAGACCCATCAAATGTGTTTGACTACATCTTTAGACGGTCAAAGACCCATCAAATGTGTTTGACTACATCTTTAGACGGTCAAAGACCCATCAAATGTGTTTGACTACATCTTTAGACGGTCAAAGACCCATCAAATGTGTTTGACTACATCTTTAGACGATCAAAGACCCATCAAATGTGTTTGACTACATCTTTAGACGGTCAAAGACCCATCAAATGTGTTTGACTACATCTTTAGACGGTCAAAGACCCATCAAATGTGTTTGACTACATCTTTAGACTGTCAAAGACCCATCAAATGTGTTTGACTACATCTTTAGACGGTCAAAGACCCATCAAATGTGTTTGACTACATCTTTAGATGGTCAAAGACCCATCAAATGTGTTTGACTACATCTTTAGACGATCAAAGACCCATCAAATGTGTTTGACTACATCTTTAGACGGTCAAAGACCCATCAAATGTGTTTGACTACATCTTTAGACGTCAAAGACCCATCAAATGTGTTTGACTACATCTTTAGACGATCAAAGACCCATCAAATGTGTTTGACTACATCTTTAGACGTCAAAGACCCATCAAATGTGTTTGACTACATCTTTAGACGGTCAAAGACCCATCAAATGTGTTTGACTACATCTTTAGACTGTCAAAGACCCATCAAATGTGTTTGACTACATCTTTAGACGTCAAAGACCCATCAAATGTGTTTGACTACATCTTTAGACGGTCAAAGACCCATCAAATGTGTTTGACTACATCTTCAGATGGCAAAGACCCATCAAATGTGTTTGACTACATCTTTAGACGATCAAAGACCCATCAAATGTGTTTGACTACATCTTTAGACGGTCAAAGACCCATCACATCATGCACATGTGTTTAACTGCATCTTTAGACGGTCAAAGACCCATCAAATGTGTTTGACTATATCTTTAGACGGTCAAAGTCCCATCAAATGTGTTTGACTACATCTGTAGACGGTCAAAGACCCATCAAATGTGTTTGACTACATCTTTAGACGGTCAAAGTCCCATCAAATGTGTTTGACTATATCTTTAGACGGTCAAAGACCCATCAAATGTGTTTGACTACATCTTTAGACGGTCAAAGACCCATCAAATGTGTTTGACTGCATCTTTAGACGGTCAAAGTCCCATCAAATGTGTTTGACTACATCTTTAGACTGTCAAAGACCCATCAAATGTCTTTGACTACATATTTAGACGGTCAAAGACCCATCAAATGTGTTTGACTATATCTTTAGACGGTCAAAGACCCATCAAATGTGTTTGACTACATCTTTAGATGGTCAAAGACCCATCAAATGTGTTTGACTACATCTTTAGACGGTCAAAGACCCATCACATGTGTTTGACTACATCTTTAGACGGTCAAAGACCCATCAAATGTGTTTGACTACATCTTTAGACGGTCAAAGACCCATCAAATGTGTTTGACTACATCTTTAGATGGTCAAAGACCCATCAAATGTGTTTGACTACATCTTTAGACGGTCAAAGACCCATCACATGTGTTTGACTACATCTTTAGACGGTCAAAGACCCATCAAATGTGTTTGACTACATCTTTAGACGGTCAAAGACCCATCAAATTTGTTTGACTACATCTTTAGACGGTCAAAAACCCATCAAATGTGTTTGACTACATCTTTAGACGGTCAAAGACCCATCACATGTGTTTGACTACAACTTTAGACGGTCAAAGACCCATCACATGTGTTTGACTACATCTTTAGACGGTCAAAGACCCATCAAATGTGTTTGACTACATCTTTAGACGGTCAAAGACCAATCAAATGTGTTTGACTACATCTTTAGACGGTCAAAAACCCATCAAATGTGTTTGACTACATCTTTAGACGGTCAAAGACCCATCAAATGTGTTTGACTACATCTTTAGACGGTCAAAGACCCATGAAATGTGTTTGACTACATCTTTAGACGGTCAAAGACCCATCAAATGTGTTTGACTACATCTTTAGACGGTCAAAGACCCATCAAATGTGTTTGACTACATCTTTAGACGATCAAAGACCCATCAAATGTGTTTGACTACATCTTTAGACGGTCAAAGACCCATCAAATGTGTTTGACTACATCTTTAGACGGTCAAAGACCCATCAGATGTGTTTGACTACATCTTTAGACTGTCAAAGACCCATCAAATGTGTTTGACTACATCTTTAGACGGTCAAAGACCCATCAAATGTGTTTGACTACATCTTTTGATGGTCAAAGACCCATCAAATGTGTTTGACTACATCTTTAGACGATCAAAGACCCATCAAATGTGTTTGACTACATCTTTAGACGGTCAAAGACCCATCAAATGTGTTTGACTACATCTTTAGACGTCAAAGACCCATCAAATGTGTTTGACTACATCTTTAGACGATCAAAGACCCATCAAATGTGTTTGACTACATCTTTAGACGTCAAAGACCCATCAAATGTGTTTGACTACATCTTTAGACGGTCAAAGACCCATCAAATGTGTTTGACTACATCTTTAGACTGTCAAAGACCCATCAAATGTGTTTGACTACATCTTTAGACGGTCAAAGACCCATCAAATGTGTTTGACTACATCTTTAGACGGTCAAAGACCCATCAAATGTGTTTGACTACATCTTCAGATGGTCAAAGACCCATCAAATGTGTTTGACTACATCTTTAGACGATCAAAGACCCATCAAATGTGTTTGACTACATCTTTAGACGGTCAAAGACCCATCACATCATGCACATGTGTTTAACTGCATCTTTAGACGGTCAAAGACCCATCAAATGTGTTTGACTATATCTTTAGACGGTCAAAGTCCCATCAAATGTGTTTGACTACATCTGTAGACGGTCAAAGACCCATCAAATGTGTTTGACTACATCTTTAGACGGTCAAAGTCCCATCAAATGTGTTTGACTATATCTTTAGACGGTCAAAGACCCATCAAATGTGTTTGACTACATCTTTAGACGGTCAAAGACCCATCAAATGTGTTTGACTGCATCTTTAGACGGTCAAAGTCCCATCAAATGTGTTTGACTACATCTTTAGACAGTCAACGACCCATCAAATGTCTTTGACTACATATTTAGACGGTCAAAGACCCATCAAATGTGTTTGACTATATCTTTAGACGGTCAAAGACCCATCAAATGTGTTTGACTACATCTTTAGATGGTCAAAGACCCATCAAATGTGTTTGACTACATCTTTAGACGGTCAAAGACCCATCACATGTGTTTGACTACATCTTTAGACGGTGAAAGACCCATCAAATGTGTTTGACTACATCTTTAGACGGTCAAAGACCCATCAAATGTGTTTGACTACATCTTTAGAAGGTCAAAGACCCATCAAATGTGTTTGACTACATCTTTAGATGGTCAAAGACCCATCAAATGTGTTTGACTACATCTTTAGACGGTCAAAGACCCATCAAATGTGTTTGACTACATCTTTAGATGGTCAAAGACCCATCAAATGTGTTTGACTACATCTTTAGACGGTCAAAGACCCATCAAATGTGTTTGACTACATCTTTAGACGGTCAAAGACCCATCAAATGTGTTTGACTACATCTTTAGATGGTCAAAGACCCATCAAATGTGTTTGACTACATCTTTAGACTGTCAAAGACCCATCAAATGTGTTTGACTATATCTTTAGACGGTCAAAGACCCATCAAATGTGTTTGACTACATCTTTAGACGGTCAAAGACCCATCAAATGTGTTTGACTACATCTTTAGACGGTCAAAGTGCCATCAAATGTGTTTGACTACATCTGTAGACGGTCAAAGACCCATCAAATGTGTTTGACTACATCTTTAGACGGTCAAAGTCCCATCAAATGTGTTTGCCTATATCTTTAGACGGTCAAAGCCCCATCAAATGTGTTTGACTACATCTTTAGACGGTCAAAGACCCATCAAATGTGTTTGACTACATCTTTAGACGGTCAAAGACCCATCAAATGTGTTTGACTACATCTTTAGACAGTCAAAGACCCATCAAATGTGTTTGACTACATCTTTAGACGATCAAAGACCCATCAAATGTGTTTGACTATATCTTTAGACGGTCAAAGACCCATCAAATGTGTTTGACTACATCTTTAGATGGTCAAAGACCCATCAAATGTGTTTGACTACATCTTTAGATGGTCAAAGACCCATCGAATGTGTTTGATTACATCTTTAGACTGTCAAAGACCTATTAAATGTGTTTGACTACATCTTTAGACGGTCAAAGACCCATCACATGTGTTTGACTACATCTTTAGACGGTCAAAGACCCATCAAATGTGTTTGACTACATCTTTAGACGGTCAAAGACCCATCAAATGTGTTTGACTACATCTTTAGACGGTCAAAGACCTATCAAATGTGTTTGACTACATCTTTAGACGGTCAAAGACCCATCAAATGTGTTTGACTACATCTTTAGACGGTCAAAGACCCATCAAATGTGTTTGACTACATCTTTAGACGGTCAAAGACCTATCAAATGTGTTTGACTACATCTTTAGACGGTCAAAGACCCATCAAATGTGTTTGACTACATCTTTAGACGGTCAAAGACCCATCAAATGTGTTTGACTACATCTTTAGACGGTCAAAGACCCATCAAATGTGTTTGACTACATCTTTAGATGGTCAAAGACCCATCAAATGTGTTTGACTATATCTTTAGACGGTCAAAGACCCATCAAATGTGTTTGACTACATCTTTAGATGGTCAAAAACCCATTAAATGTGTTTGACTACATCTTTAGACGGTCAAAGACCCATCAAATGTGTTTGACTACATCTTTAGACGGTCAAAGACCCATCAAATGTGTTTGACTACATCTTTAGACGGTCAAAGACCCATCAAATGTGTTTGACTACATCTTTAGACAGTCAAAGACCCATCAAATGTGTTTGACTACATCTTTAGACGGTCAAAGACCCATCAAATGTGTTTGACTACATCTTTAGATGGTCAAAGACCCATCAAATGTGTTTGACTACATCTTTAGACTGTCAAAGACCCATCAAATGTGTTTGACTACATCTTTAGACGGTCAAAGACCTATCAAATGTGTTTGACTACATCTTTAGACGGTCAAAGACCCATCAAATGTGTTTGACTACATCTTTAGACGGTCAAAGACCCATCAAATGTGTTTGACTACATCTTTAGACGGTCAAAGACCCATCAAATGTGTTTGACTACATCTTTAGACGGTCAAAGACCTATCAAATGTGTTTGACTACATCTTTAGACGGTCAAAGACCCATCAAATGTGTTTGACTACATCTTTAGACGGTCAAAGACCCATCAAATGTGTTTGACTACATCTTTAGATGGTCAAAGACCCATCAAATGTGTTTGACTACATCTTTAGACGGTCAAAGACCTATCAAATGTGTTTGACTACATCTTTAGACGGTCAAAGACCCATCAAATGTGTTTGACTACATCTTTAGACGGTCAAAGACCCATCAAATGTGTTTGACTACATCTTTAGATGGTCAAAGACCCATTAAATGTGTTTGACTACATCTTTAGACGGTCAAAGACCCATCGAATGTGTTTGACTACATCTTTAGACGGTCAAAGACCAATCACATGTGTTTGACTACATCTTTAGACGGTCAAAGACCCATCAAATGTGTTTGACTACATCTTTAGACGGTCAAAGACCCATCAAATGTGTTTGACTACATCTTTAGACTGTCAAAGACCCATCAAATGTGTTTGACTACATCTTTAGACGGTCAAAGACCCATCAAATGTGTTTGACTACACCTTTAGATGGTCAAAGACCCATCAAATGTGTTTGACTATATCTTTAGACGGTCAAAGACCCATCAAATGTGTTTGACTACATCTTTAGATGGTCAAAGACCCATTAAATGTGTTTGACTACATCTTTAGACGGTCAAAGACCCATCAAATGTGTTTGACTACATCTTTAGACGGTCAAAGACCCATCAAATGTGTTTGACTACATCTTTAGACGGTCAAAGACCTATCAAATGTGTTTGACTACATCTTTAGACGGTCAAAGACCCATCAAATGTGTTTGACTACATCTTTAGACGGTCAAAGACCCATCAAATGTGTTTGACTACATCTTTAGACGGTCAAAGACCCATCAAATGTGTTTGACTACATCTTTAGACGGTCAAAGACCCATCAAATGTGTTTGACTATATCTTTAGACGGTCAAAGACCCATCAAATGTGTTTGACTACATCTTTAGATGGTCAAAGACCCATTAAATGTGTTTGACTACATCTTTAGACGGTCAAAGACCCATCAAATGTGTTTGACTACATCTTTAGACGGTCAAAGACCCATCAAATGTGTTTGACTACATCTTTAGACGGTCAAAGACCCATCAAATGTGTTTGACTACATCTTTAGACAGTCAAAGACCCATCAAATGTGTTTGACTACATCTTTAGACGGTCAAAGACCCATCAAATGTGTTTGACTACATCTTTAGATGGTCAAAGACCCATCAAATGTGTTTGACTACATCTTTAGACTGTCAAAGACCCATTAAATGTGTTTGACTACATCTTTAGACGGTCAAAGACCTATCAAATGTGTTTGACTACATCTTTAGACGGTCAAAGACCCATCAAATGTGTTTGACTACATCTTTAGACGGTCAAAGACCCATCAAATGTGTTTGACTACATCTTTAGACGGTCAAAGACCCATCAAATGTGTTTGACTACATCTTTAGACGGTCAAAGACCCATCAAATGTGTTTGACTACATCTTTAGACGGTCAAAGACCCATCAAATGTGTTTGACTACATCTTTAGACGGTCAAAGACCCATCAAATGTGTTTGACTACATCTTTAGACTGTCAAAGACCTATCAAATGTGTTTGACTACATCTTTAGACGGTCAAAGACCTATCAAATGTGTTTGACTACATCTTTAGACGGTCAAAGACCCATCAAATGTGTTTGACTACATCTTTAGACGGTCAAAGACCCATCAAATGTGTTTGACTACATCTTTAGACGGTCAAAGACCTATCAAATGTGTTTGACTACATCTTTAGACGGTCAAAGACCCATCAAATGTGTTTGACTACATCTTTAGACGGTCAAAGACCCATCAAATGTGTTTGACTACATCTTTAGATGGTCAAAGACCCATCAAATGTGTTTGACTACATCTTTAGACGGTCAAAGACCTATCAAATGTGTTTGACTACATCTTTAGACGGTCAAAGACCCATCAAATGTGTTTGACTACATCTTTAGACGGTCAAAGACCCATCAAATGTGTTTGACTACATCTTTAGACGGTCAAAGACCCATCAAATGTGTTTGACTACATCTTTAGATGGTCAAAGACCCATCAAATGTGTTTGACTATATCTTTAGACGGTCAAAGACCCATCAAATGTGTTTGACTACATCTTTAGATGGTCAAAGACCCATTAAATGTGTTTGACTACATCTTTAGACGGTCAAAGACCCATCAAATGTGTTTGACTACATCTTTAGACGGTCAAAGACCCATCAAATGTGTTTGACTACATCTTTAGACGGTCAAAGACCCATCAAATGTGTTTGACTACATCTTTAGACAGTCAAAGACCCATCAAATGTGTTTGACTACATCTTTAGACGGTCAAAGACCCATCAAATGTGTTTGACTACATCTTTAGATGGTCAAAGACCCATCAAATGTGTTTGACTACATCTTTAGACTGTCAAAGACCCATCAAATGTGTTTGACTACATCTTTAGACGGTCAAAGACCTATCAAATGTGTTTGACTACATCTTTAGACGGTCAAAGACCCATCAAATGTGTTTGACTACATCTTTAGACGGTCAAAGACCCATCAAATGTGTTTGACTACATCTTTAGACGGTCAAAGACCCATCAAATGTGTTTGACTACATCTTTAGACGGTCAAAGACCCATCAAATGTGTTTGACTACATCTTTAGACGGTCAAAGACCCATCAAATGTGTTTGACTACATCTTTAGACTGTCAAAGACCCATCAAATGTGTTTGACTACATCTTTAGACGGTCAAAGACCTATCAAATGTGTTTGACTACATCTTTAGACGGTCAAAGACCCATCAAATGTGTTTGACTACATCTTTAGACGGTCAAAGACCCATCAAATGTGTTTGACTACATCTTTAGACGGTCAAAGACCTATCAAATGTGTTTGACTACATCTTTAGACGGTCAAAGACCCATCAAATGTGTTTGACTACATCTTTAGACGGTCAAAGACCCATCAAATGTGTTTGACTACATCTTTAGATGGTCAAAGACCCATCAAATGTGTTTGACTACATCTTTAGACGGTCAAAGACCTATCAAATGTGTTTGACTACATCTTTAGACGGTCAAAGACCCATCAAATGTGTTTGACTACATCTTTAGATGGTCAAAGACCCATTAAATGTGTTTGACTACATCTTTAGACGGTCAAAGACCCATCGAATGTGTTTGACTACATCTTTAGACGGTCAAAGACCAATCACATGTGTTTGACTACATCCTTAGACGGTCAAAGACCCATCAAATGGTTTGACTACATCTTTAGACGGTCAAAGACCCATCAAATGTGTTTGACTACATCTTTAGACTGTCAAAGACCCATCAAATGTGTTTGACTACATCTTTAGATGGTCAAAGACCTATTAAATGTGTTTGACTACATCTTTAGACGGTCAAAGACCCATCACATGTGTTTGACTACATCTTTAGACGGTCAAAGACCCATCAAATGTGTTTGACTACATCTTTAGACGGTCAAAGACCCATCAAATGTGTTTGACTACATCTTTAGACGGTCAAAGACCCATCAAATGTGTTTGACTACATATTTAGACGGTCAAAGACCCATCAAATGTGTTTGACTACATCTTTAGATGGTCAAAGACCCATCAAATGTGTTTGACTATATCTTTAGAAGGTCAAAGACCCATCAAATGTGTTTGACTACATCTTTAGATGGTCAAAGACCCATCAAATGTGTTTGACTACATCTTTAGACGGTCAAAGACCCATCAAATGTGTTTGACTACATCTTTAGACGGTCAAAGACCCATCAAATGTGTTTGACTACATCTTTAGACGGTCAAAGACCCATCAAATGTGTTTGACTACATATTTAGACGGTCAAAGACCCATCAAATGTGTTTGACTACATCGTTAGATGGTCAAAGACCCATCAAATGTGTTTGACTATATCTTTAGAAGGTCAAAGACCCATCAAATGTGTTTGACTACATCTTTAGATGGTCAAAGACCCATCAAATGTGTTTGACTACATCTTTAGACGGTCAAAGACCCATCGAATGTGTTTGACTATATCTTTAGACTGTCAAAGACCTATTAAATGTGTTTGACTACATCTTTAAACGGTCAAAGACCCATCAAATGTTTTTGACTACATCTTTAGACGTCAAAGACCCATCAAATGTGTTTGACTATATCTTTAGACGGTCAAAGACCCATCAAATGTGTTTGACTACATCTTTAGACGGTCAAAGACCCATTAAATGTGTTTGACTACATCTGTAGACGGTCAAAGACCCATCGAATGTGTTTGACTACATCTTTAGACTGTCAAAGACCTATTAAATGTGTTTGACTACATCTTTAGACGGTCAAAGACCCATCACATGTGTTTGACTACATCTTTAGACGGTCAAAGACCCATCAAATGTGTTTGGATACATCTTTAGACGGTCAAAGACCCATCAAATGTGTTTGACTACATCTTTAGACGGTCAAAGACCCATCAAATGTGTTTGACTACATCTTTAGACGGTGAAAAACCCATCAAATGTGTTTGACTACATCTTTAGACGGTCAAAGACCCATCAAATGTGTTTGACTACATCTTTAGACGGTCAAAGACCCATCAAATGTGTTTGACTACATCTTTAGACGGTCAAAGACCCATCAAATGTGTTTGACTACATCTTTAGACGGTCAAAGACCCATCACATGTGTTTGACTACATCTTTAGATGGTCAAAGACCCATCAAATGTGTTTGACTACATCTTTAGACGATCAAAGACCCATCAAATGTGTTTGACTACATCTTTAGACGGTCAAAGACCCATCAAATGTGTTTGACTACATCTTTAGACGGTCAAAGACCCATCAAATGTGTTTGACTACATCTTTAGATGGTCAAAGACCCATCAAATGTGTTTGACTACATCTTTAGATGGTCAAAGACCCATCAAATGTGTTTGACTACATCTTTAGACTGTCAAAGACCCATGAAATGTGTTTAACTACATCTTTAGACGGTCAAAGACCCATCAAATGTGTTTGACTACATCTTTAGACTGTCAAAGACCCATCAAATGTGTTTGACTACATCTTTAGACGGTCAAAGACCCATCAAATGTGTTTGACTACATCTTTAGACGATCAAAGACCCATCAAATGTGTTTGACTACATCTTTAGACGGTCAAAGTCCCATCAAATGTGTTTGACTACATCTTTAGACGGTCAAAGACCCATCAAATGTGTTTGACTACATCTGTAGACTGTCAAAGTCCCATCAAATGTGTTTGACTATATCTTTAGACGGTCAAAGACCCATCAAATGTGTTTGACTACATCTGTAGACGGTCAAAGACCCATCAAATGTGTTTGACTACATCTTTAGACGGTCAAAGACCCATCGAATGTGTTTGACTACATCTTTAGACGGTCAAAGACCTATTAAATGTGTTTGACTACATCTTTGGACGGTCAAAGACCCATCA
Source organism: Bathymodiolus brooksi (assembly GCA_963680875.1). Taxonomy (NCBI): domain Eukaryota; kingdom Metazoa; phylum Mollusca; class Bivalvia; order Mytilida; family Modiolidae; genus Bathymodiolus; species Bathymodiolus brooksi. The sequence goes on along the minus strand of OY804590.1, from coordinate 23,569,776 downwards.
CATGTGTTTGACTACATCTTTAGACGGTCAAAGACCCATCAAATGTGTTTGACTACATCTTTAGACGGTCAAAGACCCATCAAATGTGTTTGACTACATCTTTAGACGGTCAAAGACCCATCAAATGTGTTTGACTACATCTTTAGACGGTCAAAGACCCATCAAATGTGTTTGACTACATCTTTAGACGATCAAAGACCCATCAAATGTGTTTGACTACATCTTTAGACGGTCAAAGACCCATCAAATGTGTTTGACTACATCTTTAGACGGTCAAAGACCCATCAAATGTGTTTGACTACATCTTTAGACTGTCAAAGACCCATCAAATGTGTTTGACTACATCTTTAGACGGTCAAAGACCCATCAAATGTGTTTGACTACATCTTTAGATGGTCAAAGACCCATCAAATGTGTTTGACTACATCTTTAGACGATCAAAGACCCATCAAATGTGTTTGACTACATCTTTAGACGGTCAAAGACCCATCAAATGTGTTTGACTACATCTTTAGACGTCAAAGACCCATCAAATGTGTTTGACTACATCTTTAGACGATCAAAGACCCATCAAATGTGTTTGACTACATCTTTAGACGTCAAAGACCCATCAAATGTGTTTGACTACATCTTTAGACGGTCAAAGACCCATCAAATGTGTTTGACTACATCTTTAGACTGTCAAAGACCCATCAAATGTGTTTGACTACATCTTTAGACGTCAAAGACCCATCAAATGTGTTTGACTACATCTTTAGACGGTCAAAGACCCATCAAATGTGTTTGACTACATCTTCAGATGGCAAAGACCCATCAAATGTGTTTGACTACATCTTTAGACGATCAAAGACCCATCAAATGTGTTTGACTACATCTTTAGACGGTCAAAGACCCATCACATCATGCACATGTGTTTAACTGCATCTTTAGACGGTCAAAGACCCATAAAATGTGTTTGACTATATCTTTAGACGGTCAAAGTCCCATCAAATGTGTTTGACTACATCTGTAGACGGTCAAAGACCCATCAAATGTGTTTGACTACATCTTTAGACGGTCAAAGTCCCATCAAATGTGTTTGACTATATCTTTAGACGGTCAAAGACCCATCAAATGTGTTTGACTACATCTTTAGACGGTCAAAGACCCATCAAATGTGTTTGACTGCATCTTTAGACGGTCAAAGTCCCATCAAATGTGTTTGACTACATCTTTAGACTGTCAAAGACCCATCAAATGTCTTTGACTACATATTTAGACGGTCAAAGACCCATCAAATGTGTTTGACTATATCTTTAGACGGTCAAAGACCCATCAAATGTGTTTGACTACATCTTTAGATGGTCAAAGACCCATCAAATGTGTTTGACTACATCTTTAGACGGTCAAAGACCCATCACATGTGTTTGACTACATCTTTAGACGGTCAAAGACCCATCAAATGTGTTTGACTACATCTTTAGACGGTCAAAGACCCATCAAATGTGTTTGACTACATCTTTAGATGGTCAAAGACCCATCAAATGTGTTTGACTACATCTTTAGACGGTCAAAGACCGATCACATGTGTTTGACTACATCTTTAGACGGTCAAAGACCCATCAAATGTGTTTGACTACATCTTTAGACGGTCAAAGACCCATCAAATTTGTTTGACTACATCTTTAGACGGTCAAAAACCCATCAAATGTGTTTGACTACATCTTTAGACGGTCAAAGACCCATCACATGTGTTTGACTACAACTTTAGACGGTCAAAGACCCATCACATGTGTTTGACTACATCTTTAGACGGTCAAAGACCCATCAAATGTGTTTGACTACATCTTTAGACGGTCAAAGACCAATCAAATGTGTTTGACTACATCTTTAGACGGTCAAAAACCCATCAAATGTGTTTGACTACATCTTTAGACGGTCAAAGACCCATCAAATGTGTTTGACTACATCTTTAGACGGTCAAAGACCCATGAAATGTGTTTGACTACATCTTTAGACGGTCAAAGACCCATCAAATGTGTTTGACTACATCTTTAGACGGTCAAAGACCCATCAAATGTGTTTGACTACATCTTTAGACGATCAAAGACCCATCAAATGTGTTTGACTACATCTTTAGACGGTCAAAGACCCATCAAATGTGTTTGACTACATCTTTAGACGGTCAAAGACCCATCAGATGTGTTTGACTACATCTTTAGACTGTCAAAGACCCATCAAATGTGTTTGACTACATCTTTAGACGGTCAAAGACCCATCAAATGTGTTTGACTACATCTTTTGATGGTCAAAGACCCATCAAATGTGTTTGACTACATCTTTAGACGATCAAAGACCCATCAAATGTGTTTGACTACATCTTTAGACGGTCAAAGACCCATCAAATGTGTTTGACTACATCTTTAGACGTCAAAGACCCATCAAATGTGTTTGACTACATCTTTAGACGATCAAAGACCCATCAAATGTGTTTGACTACATCTTTAGACGTCAAAGACCCATCAAATGTGTTTGACTACATCTTTAGACGGTCAAAGACCCATCAAATGTGTTTGACTACATCTTTAGACTGTCAAAGACCCATCAAATGTGTTTGACTACATCTTTAGACGGTCAAAGACCCATCAAATGTGTTTGACTACATCTTTAGACGGTCAAAGACCCATCAAATGTGTTTGACTACATCTTCAGATGGTCAAAGACCCATCAAATGTGTTTGACTACATCTTTAGACGATCAAAGACCCATCAAATGTGTTTGACTACATCTTTAGACGGTCAAAGACCCATCACATCATGCACATGTGTTTAACTGCATCTTTAGACGGTCAAAGACCCATCAAATGTGTTTGACTATATCTTTAGACGGTCAAAGTCCCATCAAATGTGTTTGACTACATCTGTAGACGGTCAAAGACCCATCAAATGTGTTTGACTACATCTTTAGACGGTCAAAGTCCCATCAAATGTGTTTGACTATATCTTTAGACGGTCAAAGACCCATCAAATGTGTTTGACTACATCTTTAGACGGTCAAAGACCCATCAAATGTGTTTGACTGCATCTTTAGACGGTCAAAGTCCCATCAAATGTGTTTGACTACATCTTTAGACAGTCAAAGACCCATCAAATGTCTTTGACTACATATTTAGACGGTCAAAGACCCATCAAATGTGTTTGACTATATCTTTAGACGGTCAAAGACCCATCAAATGTGTTTGACTACATCTTTAGATGGTCAAAGACCCATCAAATGTGTTTGACTACATCTTTAGACGGTCAAAGACCCATCACATGTGTTTGACTACATCTTTAGACGGTGAAAGACCCATCAAATGTGTTTGACTACATCTTTAGACGGTCAAAGACCCATCAAATGTGTTTGACTACATCTTTAGAAGGTCAAAGACCCATCAAATGTGTTTGACTACATCTTTAGACGGTCAAAGACCCATCACATGTGTTTGACTACATCTTTAGACGGTCAAAGACCCATCAAATGTGTTTGACTACATCTTTAGACGGTCAAAGACCCATCAAATGTGTTTGACTACATCTTTAGACGGTCAAAAACCCATCAAATGTGTTTGACTACATCTTTAGACGGTCAAAGACCCATCACATGTGTTTGACTACAACTTTAGACGGTCAAAGACCCATCACATGTGTTTGACTACATCTTTAGACGGTCAAAGACCCATCAAATGTGTTTGACTACATCTTTAGACGGTCAAAGACCAATCAAATGTGTTTGACTACATCTTTAGACGGTCAAAAACCCATCAAATGTGTTTGACTACATCTTTAGACGGTCAAAGACCCATCAAATGTGTTTGACTACATCTTTAGACGGTCAAAGACCCATGAAATGTGTTTGACTACATCTTTAGACGGTCAAAGACCCATGAAATGTGTTTGACTACATCTTTAGACGGTCAAAGACCCATCAAATGTGTTTGACTACATCTTTAGACGGTCAAAGACCCATCAAATGTGTTTGACTACATCTTTAGACGGTCAAAGACCCATCAAATGTGTTTGACTACATCTTTAGACGGTCAAAGACCCATCAAATGTGTTTAACTACATATTTGGACTGTCAAAGACCCATCAAATGTGTTTGACTACATCTTTAGACGGTGAAAAACCCATCAAATGTGTTTGACTACATCTTTAGATGGTCAAAGACCCATCAAATGTGTTTGACTACATCTTTAGACGGTCAAAGACCCATCAAATGTGTTTGACTACATCTTTAGACGGTCAAAGACCCATCAAATGTGTTTGACTACATCTTTAGACGGTCAAAGACCCATCACATGTGTTTGACTACATCTTTAGATGGTCAAAGACCCATCAAATGTGTTTGACTACATCTTTAGACGATCAAAGACCCATCAAATGTGTTTGACTACATCTTTAGACCGTCAAAGACCCATCAAATGTGTTTGACTACATCTTTAGACGGTCAAAGACCCATCAAATGTGTTTGACTACATCTTTAGATGGTCAAAGACCCATCAAATGTGTTTGACTACATCTTTAGATGGTCAAAGACCCATCAAATGTGTTTGACTACATCTTTAGACTGTCAAAGACCCATGAAATGTGTTTAACTACATCTTTAGACGGTCAAAGACCCATCAAATGTGTTTGACTACATCTTTAGACTGTCAAAGACCCATCAAATGTGTTTGACTACATCTTTAGACGGTCAAAGACCCATCAAATGTGTTTGACTACATCTTTAGACGATCAAAGACCCATCAAATGTGTTTGACTACATCTTTAGACGGTCAAAGTCCCATCAAATGTGTTTGACTACATCTTTAGACGGTCAAAGACCCATCAAATGTGTTTGACTACATCTGTAGACTGTCAAAGTCCCATCAAATGTGTTTGACTATATCTTTAGACGGTCAAAGACCCATCAAATGTGTTTGACTACATCTGTAGACGGTCAAAGACCCATCAAATGTGTTTGACTACATCTTTAGACGGTCAAAGACCCATCGAATGTGTTTGACTACATCTTCAGACGGTCAAAGACCTATTAAATGTGTTTGACTACATCTTTGGACGGTCAAAGACCCATCACATGTGTTTGACTATATCTTTAGACGGTCAAAGACCCATCAAATGTGTTTGACTACATCTTTAGACGGTCAAAGACCCATCAAATGTGTTTGACTACATCTTTAGACGGTCAAAGACCCATCAAATGTGTTTGACTAAATCTTTAGACTGTCAAAGACCCATCAAATGTGTTTGACTACATCTTTAGACGGTCAAAAACCCATCAAATGTGTTTGACTACATCTTTAGACTGTCAAAGACCCATCAAATGTGTTTGACTACATCTTTAGACGTCAAAGACCCATCAAATGTGTTTGACTACATCTTTAGACGATCAAAGACCCATCAAATGTGTTTGACTACATCTTTAGACGGTCAAAGACCCATCAAATGTGTTTGACTACATCTTTAGACGGTCAAAGACCCATCAAATGTGTTTGACTACATCTTTAGACTGTCAAAGACCCATCAAATGTGTTTGACTACATCTTTAGACGTCAAAGACCCATCAAATGTGTTTGACTACATCTTTAGACGGTCAAAGACCCATCAAATGTGTTTGACTACATCTTTAGATGGTCAAAGACCCATAAAATGTGTTTGACTACATCTTTAGACGATCAAAGACCCATCAAATGTGTTTGACTACATCTTTAGACGGTCAAAGACCCATCACATCATGCACATGTGTTTAACTGCATCTTTAGACGGTCAAAGACCCATCAAATGTGTTTGACTATATCTTTAGACGGTCAAAGTCCCATCAAATGTGTTTGACTACATCTGTAGACGGTCAAAGACCCATCAAATGTGTTTGACTACATCTTTAGACGGTCAAAGTCCCATCAAATGTGTTTGACTATATCTTTAGACGGTCAAAGACCCATCAAATGTGTTTGACTACATCTTTAGACGGTCAAAGACCCATCAAATGTGTTTGACTGCATCTTTAGACGGTCAAAGTCCCATCAAATGTGTTTGACTACATCTTTAGACAGTCAAAGACCCATCAAATGTCTTTGACTACATATTTAGACGGTCAAAGACCCATCAAATGTGTTTGACTATATCTTTAGACGGTCAAAGACCCATCAAATGTGTTTGACTACATCTTTAGATGGTCAAAGACCCATCAAATGTGTTTGACTACATCTTTAGACGGTCAAAGACCCATCACATGTGTTTGACTACATCTTTAGACGGTCAAAGACCCATCAAATGTGTTTGACTACATCTTTAGACGGTCAAAGACCCATCAAATGTGTTTGACTACATCTTTAGACTGTCAAAGACCCATCAAATGTGTTTGACTACATCTTTAGACGGTCAAAGACCCATGACATGTGTTTGACTACATCTTTAGACGGTCAAAGACCCATCAAATGTGTTTGACTACATCTTTAGACGGTCAAAGACCCATCAAATGTGTTTGACTACATCTTTAGACGGTCAAAAACCCATCAAATGTGTTTGACTACATCTTTAGACGGTCAAAGACCCATCACATGTGTTTGACTACAACTTTAGACGGTCAAAGACCCATCACATGTGTTTGACTACATCTTTAGACGGTCAAAGACCCATCAAATGTGTTTGACTACATCTTTAGACGGTCAAAGACCCATCAAATGTGTTTGACTACATCTTTAGACGGTCAAAAACCCATCAAATGTGCTTGACTACATCTTTAGACGGTCAAAGACCCATCAAATGTGTTTGACTACATCTTTAGACGGTCAAAGACCCATCAAATGTGTTTGACTACATCTTTAGACGGTCAAAGACCCATGAAATGTGTTTGACTACATCTTTAGACGGTCAAAGACCCATCAAATGTGTTTGACTACATCTTTAGACGGTCAAAGACCCATCAAATGTGTTTGACTACATCTTTAGACGGTCAAAGACCCATCAAATGTGTTTGACTACATCTTTAGACGGTCAAAGACCCATGAAATGTGTTTGACTACATCTTTAGACGGTCAAAGACCCATCAAATGTGTTTGACTACATCTGTAGACGGTCAAAGACCCATCAAATGTGTTTGACTACATCTTTAGACGGTCAAAGTCCCATCAAATGTGTTTGACTACATCTTTAGACGGTCAGTTATTTTTTCAATACAGGTGCACAGGTAAAGCTTGAAGTGTATTTGAAGTAAAAAATTGAATGTGTAAATTTTTTTATCACTGACAAACTTTAGCAAATAAACCTCTACAGTGTATACCTCGCTACAGGAATCACTCACCACAACCTCCCTGATGATATGCATAAGAATGTGTAAATCCAACTAACTCTCAGCCGCGACATCCCCGATTACATGGGCATAATATTGGGACATTCTCAAACGCCAATGAAAAGTAAAACAGGTTCATTTTGATATTTTTTATCTATAAAATGTGGTTGTCATTATACAAATCTATGTCAAAAATAAATATACTAATATAAATAACAATAATGCAATGTAAATAAAATTGAAGAGCACTCTCATTACTTGTTTGAATGTTCAAGTGAAATACAAACTTTACAACCTGAGAAAAAAAAATCATAATGATCATAAATAGTACTCAAGTGAAGATACAGAAGATGAATTTCTGATCAGACTGACCCTTCAACCAACCAATCAATAAATGATCAATGTCTAGTATATTAAACCAATGTAAGAAGAAGAAAAAAACAATGATACACATATATATATATATATAAATATGCATAAGTATATAAAATAAATATTCAAAAATATGCATGAAAATGATATATAAACTTGTTTTTCAGAAACAATCTAAAAAAAAAATTATAAATAAAAATTTCGTGCATTTTCATCAATTTTGTTGGAGAAATAATTTGTTTTGTAAATATATTATGACAACCTTTTACATCATTTTAATTGCCCAAATTCAAGACAAATTCTATTGCTTGTAATAACTTTCTTGAATTAATTTGAATCTGTCAAGAAAATATTTTGCTATTGCACTTTCAAGAATATTTTCACACTTTTTAAACATCAATAAGGGGCATAACTCTTAAAATTCAAAATGCAAAATTATGGTTTTTGATCTGGACAGATATATTGTCCATACATGTAATAGCTTGTGAATAATGTTGGTTTTAATCCATCAAGGATTAAATGCTAGAACACAAACAAATTTGATACACACATTGGCCGTCTTCCTGGTTTACACCAAACCATTAGCTGTGTGCAACTTCATTGCTACTCAACTAAAAAATGTATTTTATATTTTATAGTGAGTGTATTTAATGTTTTTTTGGTGGATGACAACAAATGTTTATGTTTTATGATGTGTGCCTGTCAGTGTTTAGTTAATGATTTTTTGTAGGTGACAATGAATTTTTATGTTTTATGGTGTGTAACTGTCGGTGTGTATTTAATGGTTTTTGGTGGGTGATAATGTATTTCATGTATTTTGGTGTGCGACTGTATATTAAATGTTTTTGATGGATGACACTGAATTCTATTTTGTAATTATTGTTTTTGGAGGGTGACATTGTATTGTATATTGAATGGTGTGTGCCGGTCAGTGTGTATTTAATGGTTTTTGGTGGGTGACATTGTATTTCATGTTTTTGGGTGTGCGACTGTATATTAAATGTTTTTGATGGATGACACTGAATTCTATTATGTAATTATTGTTTTTGGAGGGTGACATTGTATTGTATATTGAATGGTGTGTGCCGGTCAGTGTGTATTTAATGGTTTTTGGTGGGTGACAATGTATTTCATGTTTTTTGGGTGTGCGACTGTATATTAAATGTTTTTGATGGATGACACTGAATTCTATTTTGTAATTATTGTTTTTGGAGGGTGACATTGTATTGTATATTGAATGGTGTGTGCCGGTCAGTGTGTATTTAATGGTTTTTGGTGGGTGACACTGTATTTCATGTTTTTTGGGTGTGCGACTGTATATTAAATGTTTTTGATGGATGCCATTGAATTCTATGGTGTAATTATTGTTTTTGGAGGGTGACAATGTATTGTATATTGAATGGTGTGTGCCGGTCAGTGTGTATTTAATGGTTTTTGGTGGGTGACAATGTATTTCATGTTTTTTGGGTGTGCGACTGTATATTAAATGTTTTTGATGGATGACACTGAATTCTATTTTGTAATTATTGTCTTTGGAGGGTGACATTGTATTGTATATTGAATGGTGTGTGCCGGTCAGTGTGTATTTAATGGTTTTTGGTGGGTGACAATGTATTTCATGTTTTTGGGTGTGCGACTGTATATTAAATGTTTTTGATGGATGACCCTGAATTCTATTTTGTAATTATTGTTTTTGGAGGGTGACATTGTAGTGTATATTGAATGGTGTGTGCCGGTCAGTGTGTATTTAATGGTTTTTGGTGGGTGACATTGTATTTCATGTTTTTGGGTGTGCGACTGTATATTAAATGTTTTTGATGGATGACACTGAATTTTATTATGTAATTATTGTTTTTGGAGGGTGATATTGTATTGTATATTGAATGGTGTGTGCCAGTCAGTGTGTATTTAATGGTTTTTGGTGGGTGACACTGTATTTCATGTTTTTTGGGTGTGCGACTGTATATTAAATATTTTTGATGGATGCCATTGAATTCTATGGTGTAATTATTGTTTTTGGAGGGTGACAATGTATTGTATATTGAATGGTGTGTGCCGGTCAGTGTGTATTTAATGGTTTTTGGTGGGTGACAATGCATTTCATGTTTTTGGGGGCGAGACTATATTAAAAGTTTTTGATGGATGCCATTGAATTCTATGGTGTAATTATTGTTTTTGGAGGGTGACAATGTATTGTATATTGAATGGTGTGTGCCGGTCAGTGTGTATTTAATGGTTTTTGGTGGGTGACAATGCATTTCATGTTTTTGGGGGCGAGACTATATTAAAAGTTTTTGATGGATGCCATTGAATTCTATGGTGTAATTATTGTTTTTGGAGGGTGATATTGTATTCTATATTTAATGGTGTCTCCCTGTGTATTACACTCGTCTTGGGTTTTCAGAATCTTGAAGTGGGTATTGGGTCACAAACCCATATCAGTGCTATCAGGCTCGTGTCCAGAAGTCAAGAATTTTTAACCACTTGACCACCACGTCCCTTATGAAATTAAAAACAAAACGCAATGTTAAATACAAAGATTGACCAGTATAAGTTAACATGTGCTATACTCATCAAACATATTGACCAGTATAAGTAAATATGTGCTATGCTCATCAATTGACCAGTATAAGTAAATATGTGCTATACTCATCAATTGACCAGTATAAGTAAATATGTGCTATACTCATCAAGCATATTGTCTAAATACTCAAAATACTCATTAAACTTAATATAGTAATTGCACAGCAGTTTGAAGTTTTTTTTACAACTTTTCCTCATTGCAGCTTACAAAGGTAAACAAAACCCAACATGCTTCTATATTAAGTATTCTGTTCACTTTTCCAAATCGGACGAGTTACTTGAGTTTTGAGAAAATAATGTTTATTCAGTCAATAAAAACCATCGGTTTATTTGTATCGTAATCTTATCCCCGGTGACAAGCAATTTTAATTTTTTCTTGTCCGAATCAAATTAAGAATTGCAAGAACAAACCAGACCAGTCTTAATGCAAAACCCTAACAAACGTCCAAAGGTGTTGCCTTTGATGTTTCAGGTCCCATTTAAAATCTAAAAGTTTTCAATTAAGGCAATACATGTACTTATGTATATATCTTTATAACGGACACATTATACATATCACTTTTTTGTTTGCATCATTTTCAATATGCTCACATTAAGAAGTTACTCTTCAACAAAACCATCCAACAATAAGAAAAACCTTTAAGGAGCCCACATTGTTTGTTTACTATAAATTATATCTTGTTGACATTTTAAAAAGTAAACATCATTTGGTGTCACATCCAGGAAGTCCCTCTTCAACAAAACCACCAAACGCAGTAAAAATGCACCATCGTGAGCCCACCTAATTTTTTGTGTAAAATAAATCATATCTTAGGGAACGACCATTTAACTTGAAGGGGGTGGGGGGGGGGTTGATGATTTTTTTTCTCAAAAAATATTCTGATTCCAAATGTTGCTGAAAACAATATTCTGATTTTGGTGGAGGAAAAAAAATAATCTGATTCAGAGTTTTTGTCATATAATCTAATGTTAAAGTCTGGAAAAAAAAGTTTCCACTTTGTGCGACAAAAAAAATTAATATTCTAACTCGTGATGTCCGAAAAAAAAATTCTGAACGAAACAAAAAACCATAACCCCTCTTCAAGTTAAATGGCCGGTCCCTTATTAACATTTCAAATAGTAAGCAACACTTAGTGTCACATCCATGAAGTTCCTCTTTAACAGAGCCATCAAACATGGTAAAAAGAGACCTTTAAGAGCCTCCCTAATTTTTTGTTTACAATAAATTATATCTCCTTGACATTTCAAATAGTAAACAACATTTGGTCTCACATGCAGGAAGTTCCCCTTCAACAAAACCATCAAACTCAGTAAAAAAAAACTTTATGGACCCTTCATTATTGTTTGTGCACACTACATTATATTTTATTGACATTTCAAATAGTAAACAACATTTGGTGTCACATGCAGGAAGTTCCTCTTAAACAAAACCATCAAACTCAGTAAAACGGTCCCAACCTGAGCATCCCTTATTGTTTGTTGACATTTCAAATAGTAAACAATATTGATCTCACATCCAACAATTTTCACAGATCTCTGTCTTTCCAACAATTTTCAAGCATACATTACATTGTATCTCAAAAGTCAAACACCAGATTGACAGGATTCCTGTTTAGATCCTCACAAACTGAATATTGCACGTTTCCACAGAAACTATCAAGTTGCCATTACTCTATTTATTTCTAATGTAATGAAAGAACCAATCGGTTTTCACTGTCCACGCGTCTGAATAAGCGCTTTGAAACTGTGTTATAAAATATTTCAAGGCTTTTTCGTCATCTTTTTGTTCCACGGCCAATGTTTTTCTAAGATAACTAATATCGTCTAAGGACTGTAACTCTGTAATACCACACGAAACCATCATCGTTACAAGGTTTATAAATAAATATGCATTTTTACGAATAATTAAGTAGGCTTCACAACACAACTCTTGAAATCTGAAGAAATAAAAAGAATAGTATTTTATTATACAACAAACAAATTTATTTCTTATTTATGCTATTAGGTCTCCCTTTTATTCCATTTATATACTTTCACTAAAATCAAATTGCGGCTGTCGTGGTCGTCATCGTATCCTAGTTGCCTATCACCACTAACGTTGTGAGTTTGAACCCCGCTCTGGGGAGATGCACTCGATACAGCATTATGTGATAAAGTGTGTCGGTGACTTGCGGCAGGTCAGTGGTTTTCTCCGGGTACTCCGGTTTCCTCCCCCAATAAAACTGACAGCCACGATATAACTGTAATATCGTTGAAAATGGCATCAAACACGATAGCCCTAACCCCATGTTTATGCTTCTTGGTCTCCCTTATATTCCATTTATATTTATTGGTGATTAACACCAACTGTAGCAGTATTTTAACTATATCGTGGTGTGAACAAATTTCATTTCTAACTTGGACACTATTTCATTGATATTCAATAAAATTATGTGCTGAGAGTGTAAAATATTATGAAATGGTCACCGTCATGATAGATCACCCTTTTTATAAGGTCACTTTTTCTTTGTAGAAGGGGTAGAGTTATAAGGGGGTTGGGGTTATGGTGCTTAATGTCATTTTCAAAAATATTTCAGCTATATCGTGGCGGGCAGTTTTATTGGTGAAGGAAACCAGAGTACCCGGAGAAAACCACAGACCTTTCGCAAGTCACTGACAAACTTTATCACATAATGTTGTATCAAGTACATCTCGCCTGAGTGGGATTCGAACTCACAACGTTAATTGTGATAGGCACTGACTGCATATGTAGTTATAAATCCAAGAACACTACGATCATGACGGGCCACAGGAGGAGCTTATAAGAGAATGACTACTGCATTACATGTCAATAAAACTGAATTTGATGAACTAATTTGATGAACTGATTTGATGAACTGAATTTGATGAACTGATTTGATGAACTGATTTGATGAACTGAATTTGATGAACTGATTTGATGAATTGATTTGATGAACTGAATTTGATGAACTGATTTGATGAACTGAATTTGATGAACTGATTTGATGAACTGAATTTGATGAACTGATTTGATGGTTACAAATTGAGTTTACTTGTGAGACATTATTAGAGCCAGAAAACGAATATTTGCGACCATCATGGCAAATCTTCAAATACATTACAGTAATCTCTGTTCTAATGCAATTTCCGATAAAAAAACCCAAAATGTTAGAAAATACTGAAGGGCAATAAAAAATGGACAATTCAGAGAAACTGGTAACATAGGGTACACAAGACGAAGAAAAGCAAAACAAAAACACAATACAATCTGCATAAATTAGCATAAGCGTAAATTGCAGTTTTAATTAAACAGATATATTGTGTCTGCATGTGTAAACTGTTTGATGTCATCAGTGGTGTAATTGATACCTGAAAATATTTGATGCTGTCCAACCATAACAGGTGTTACATAAGCAAATGTATTAGAACCTTAAGTCATCTTGAATGATCGACTAACATCAAATTGTAATTTTTCTAGACAATCCTATCACTTTCTTCTCACTCAAATCAAAATTCTCTATTCTCATCAAATAACTTTGTTTCACCTTTCATTCTTCAGAGTTTCTTGTGATCTGTTAGTGCTTCTATCATTGTTTTTGCTGACATCTGTTTTGATATGTAGCCCTTTACCAGAACAATAAATGTTATTGACACTAAAGATTAATATCTCCACGGCTGAGGTTAGGGTATTTGGAATTTATCTTCAGATATATTGTGACTACCCAACTTATTGTTGAAAGAAAGTCTCGAGAGATAAAACAAACTGACTGGTGAAACCCTCAGATTTGGGTAGGTTTCTGGAAACCTTAACATTTGAGATGGGTGTCAGGACGTGAATCAACAATAGTGGTTTTAAGATTGTGGTCAAAAGCCAGCAAACTTAACCACTCGACCATTTACTCCCCCATATACTTTAATACAGTACATACAGTCAAACCTGTAATAAAAGGTCACCTTTGAGACAAAGAAAAAGGTGACCTTTTAATACAGGTGACTGCATGGACAGGTTTGATTGTATATCTGTTTTACTTACTTTTTAAAATCTTTATGTTTCAGTGGTTGGTCTGATCCCCTAGCTATCACTCTAATGAAGTCTTGTGTCAACACAAACGGTACTCTTTCACGATTTATTCCAAATTTCTTCTTTCTATGATTCATAAAATGACCAAAATCTATATGGAAAACCTACAAAGAAAAAAAAAAGAATTATTTTACAAATTGTAATTCTAGATGTTTATTGCCTTTAATGACCTTTGTCAAGTGATTTGTGACAGATTGCTGGTTTTCTCCAGGTACTCCAGTTTCCTCCATCAATAAAAATGACTGCCACAATATCACTGAAATATTGTTGAAAGTGGTGTTAAACCCCATAACCCCCCTTTAATATAACATGTATGTGCAAGATTTCTTTACTTACTAAAATTTAGCAAACTTACTTTTGATCAGACTTTCATCAAAATAGATATACATATATATTACATTGTCTATAGTTTGAATAATCATAGAAAAGCATCTAATGTTCAAGATTTATTGCCCATGGGCATGATAAAATATAGACTCTGGGGAGCCAGTGCTGTCATTGCAACATTTACTTAAAATTATCAGTAATTTATAAATTTTTCCTTTGATCTCAGTGGGATGGATATATTCAAGGTTATGGTTATGGTGTTTAACACCACTTTCAACAACATTTCAGATATATCGTGGCGGTCAGATTTATTGGTGGAGAAAACCGGAGAAAACCACTAACCTGCCACAAGGGATATATTCCATATCAACGGACTGACTTTGATCCTGAAAATTATCTGTCAGTGTGACGTCATACACATTATGCAGACCTGATTTTACGAGGACAACAAAAAAGCGGAAATGGGCAATCGGAAGAATGGAATATACTATAAAAACGAAATCGTAACGGTAAAATCCGGAATAAAAAAAGCGGAATTCCGCTTTAAAGCGGACGAAAATCAGGTCTGATTATGACGTTGCCAATAAAAACAATATCATTAGTATAACAGCGCACCCTATCCAATTAACTGTAAAAAGTACAAAAATTATGATTTTTCAATTTAACATAGTGCGCAACCTCTCCATTTTGACCCCCAAAATATTCATCCTTTTTGAGACACCTTTCCAAAATTGGGGAACATGTTCGCTGTATAATCATGTCCTAAACATTGGTCTAGTACAAAGCGGACCTCATCATCATTTCATTGAAAATTAACTTTTCACCATGATATAGTTGAGTTGGTGTTAAACAACAATCACTTGCTCACTCAAAATAATATTATGCAGATCTCCTTACAGTACTGACTAACATTCAAAGAGAGATAATTCTAATACTTTACTGTTTTGAAATTCACCCATTTCAGCCCGAGTGAAACACAGAACCCGGGGGCTAAAGCCCCATAAACGCTGGGACTTTCCTTTGTACATATCCTAATGATGCTGCACAATGGAGATTAATATTGACATTAGAGTCTAAAAATTAGCCTTTGGCATTCAAAATCTATGATGAGCAAAACTTTGAATGGGGGGGGGAGATTATTTGTATACATGCACTTCAATGGACAGTTTAGGGATACACCAATTAGAGACGGTTTGTTTTGAAGTATTATATAGACAAAATCCTCTATGACATCATTTCAACAGTGGCTATATAAAATATATAACAAAAGTATTAACATACCTGTCCATTTTTTCTGACCATGATATTTCCACTGTGTCTATCTTTAATACCCAGTATAAATGTAGCCACACAGTAACCAGCACAAGATCTGGTGAAATTATCTATGGCTTGATCAACTCTGAAAACAAGTTACTTAAAAAGATGATTCAAATAGTATGTTTAAAACATTTCAGAATTGCCATTGTGTGTATGGGGGGGGGGGGGGGGGGGGTATGTTGTTTTACCTTGTGTGTGGTGTCTGACTGTAATGTGTACTCGTGGAGTTCATATGATATGACGGTATTTCTAAAATTACTTCGTTCATATTTTATGTTCTTGTTGATAACCCACATCTGGGAAATAAAATTCTTTAAATCAAATAGCATCAAAAGGACAGATGTCTAGATGTAGTATTTATCAACAGAAGTAAAGAGTACCACTCCACTGCAGGCTAGGGGTCATTTTATGGTATGAGTTATGCCAATTGTTGAAGATCCTACAAACTAAAATGTAGAACATCAATAAAAGTGCTGTTCCTTTACTTTAAGTTGGATAGTCTCTCATGTTCATGTTCATTTACATTCATATCATTTCTTACTAATTTTGTTAGAAACACTCACTTGTTGACTGGAGTGTGGAAAGTAATTGGTTTTGATCCACAGTTACTGACTGGAGTGTGGAAAGTAATTGGTTTTGATCCACAGTTACTGACTGGAGTGTGGAAAGTAATTGGTTTTGATCCACAGTTACTGACTGGAGTGTGGAAAGTAATTGGTTTTGATCCACAGTTACTGACTGGAGTGTGGAAAGTAATTGGTTTTGATCCACAGTTACTGACTGGAGTGTGGAAAGTAAATGGTTTTGATCCACAGTTACTGACTGGAGTGTGGAAAGTAATTGGTTTTGATCCACAGTTACTGACTGGAGTGTGGAAAGTAATTGGTTTTGATCCACATTTACTGACTGGAGTGTGGAAAGTAATTGGCTTTGATCCACAGTTACTGACTGGAGTGTGGAAAGTAATTGGTTTTGATCCACAGTTACTGACTGGAGTGTGGAAAGTAATTGGTTTTGATCCACAGTTACTGACTGGAGTGTGGAAAGTAATTGGTTTTGATCCACAGTTACTGACTGGAGTGTGGAAAGTAATTGGTTTTGATCCACAGTTACTGACTGGAGTGTGGAAAGTAATTGGTTTTGATCCACAGTTACTGACTGGAGTGTGGAAAGTAATTGGTTTTGATCCACAGTTACTGACTGGAGTGTGGAAAGTAATTGGCTTTGATCCACAGTTACTGACTGGAGTGTGGAAAGTAATTGGTTTTGATCCACAGTTACTGACTGGAGTGTGGAAAGTAATTGGTTTTGATCCACAGTTACTGACTGGAGTGTGGAAAGTAATTGGTTTTGATCCACAGTTACTGACTGGAGTGTGGAAAGTAATTGGTTTTGATCCACAGTTACTGACTGGAGTGTGGAAAGTAATTGGTTTTGATCCACAGTTACTGACTGGAGTGTGGAAAGTAATTGGTTTTGATCCACAGTTACAAGACTTTAAAATTGGTATTTACTACTTCTCTGCTAATAAAGTAAAATTCTTGAAGGAATCAAAGTGAAGAGCCCACAGTGGAGTAGGCCTGTGGTCAGAAGTCAACAAATGTAACCACTTAGCAACCCAGGTCCTTAACCTAACAAGAAATACAATACATAAATATGATCAAAATGATGACTAAAAGAATCACTATTTTCTGTACATGACATAATAAATTGACGGTCAGACAGAGACATACCTGCCTTTATTGTGCATCATTATCCAATTAAATAGTCCTAAAGAATCCATCTGTACTGCTGCTCGTATTCCATTTTTCTGTTGAATATTCATAATAGTATCAGAGTCCCTTACAAGTTCTATTACACCTAGCTCTTTACCAGTAGATACTACACCATACGGTGACATCCTGAAATATAATGAAAGATAGAGGTTAGGAGTATGATGTTTAAAGCCACTTTCAACAATATTTTAGTTATATCGTGACGGTCAATTTTATTGGTGGAGAAACCAGAGTACCCACCGACCTGTTGCAAGTCACTGACTAACTTTATCACATAATGTTGTATCGTGTAAACCTCGCTAACAGTGGTATTTGAACTCACAACTTTAGTGGTGATAGGTACTGACTGCACGGGTAGTTGTAAATCCAACTACCATACGATCATGGCCACAACAGCCCCTACAGTGTCTTCAATGGTGAAATTCATCGACGTTAAACAGATATGAAGGTTTAGATGTTTTGTGCACATGTCTTTTTATTATCACTAAAAATATATTTTGCTTAGCATCTTTTCTGTTTCCAAATCTTGTTAGAATTCTTCGCTTTTAATTGGATATTATTGTTCATTGTTGTTATGATTTTTTCCTACTATAAACTACTATATCTATATGTAAAATAAAATCTGGTTAATATTTCTCTGCTGATTAATTCAATTTCTCATTATATTTGGGTGTTTTATTCTCCAATATCTTGCATCAAAAATGTTTTATCAGCCTTGCTGGGTTTGACTATAGCATATCATTCATTCATCTAACTAAACCTAATAAAAACCATAAATCACTTCTCATTATGGAGTAACCTATGTAAGGAACTACCTTAGATCTAAGCCTTCATCTTTCCACAATGTGTCCATCACTCTAATTAGTTGTACTGTCAACATATCTTGTCTCAAATCTGTAAAATATGAGCAATAAGATAATTTTTGGCTAATGTGTAAATGGTACTACAGATTTGTACATCTTTTGTTCCATAAACATGTTCATTGTTTGCATATATTCACATATTTGTTTATTTTATACTGAAAACATAAAAGTTGTTCAGAAACTTATACAGTAATTCAACATCTATACAGTATGTATAACAAGTTCTACCAGTCAAACATCTTGCATGGCTTCTTCAGAAAGATGTTCTCCTAAAACTTATTTTTGAGGTAAGATCATCATTTGAAAAAATTGTAAAATGTGATATTAGTTATCTCCATACATATTTCATTATCATTGAAAAAAGTGTTAATTAAAATATTGTATATTATGCCATTGTGTATAAATCTGTACATAAAATTACAACAAATTCAAATAAAAATTTCAAGATTCTGACAACCATATTTGATTTTGTTTGAATTGACATTTTAACAATTTCTTATTATTGACAATAATATCTATGACAATAGTTTTAATGAAGAATTATTAAATTGCTGGTTATAACAAGGTTTTGACTTTATAAATGTCCACTCCTTGTACAATATTGGTTAAGGTTATGGTGCTTAAAGCCACTTTCAACAATATTTCAGCTCTAGCGAAATGGTCAGTTTTATTGGTGGAGGAAACCGGAGTACCCGGAGAAAATCACCAACCTGTCGCATGTCACTGACAAACTTTATCACATAATGTTGTATCAAGTACACCTCGCCGTGAGAGGGATTCAAACTCACAACTTCAATGGTGATAGGCACTGATTGCACATTGTAGAATACTAAGCTTACCATCTCCGTTTTTGAACATAAGTTGATAGTTAGGGAACCAAATATCAGACAGAGGGTCAGGGTTATTAAAGTCCAACCACAGTGGTTTCTTCTTAGATGACATAACAGCACACTTCTCTATACTGCAAAAATACAACAATAATTTCTTAGTTTATAATTTACATAAAAAATGGACAGATATACATTAATATAAATGCATAAACTAAATTACAAAAAAATGAATTATTCAATGAAACCTGTCTTAAGTGAATCATGAATATACAAGAATCCTATATAAACCAAACTTTTATCAAAAGTCAATATGAAGAAAACCTTTGTTAATTTAACCTGTATAAAATGAACACCTGTCTATTACAAGCATAAAGCTGGCCCCCAGAATGTTCGCTTCAGACAATTTTCATTATGTTGATTGACTTTTGGCTGTGTTTTGCAACTTGATACAGGAACACTATTGTAATGCTCTATATTAGATGTTACATAAAATCACTGATTTACTTGGCTACATACATAGAAATGACTTGATTCTCTCAACCAATAACCTGGTAATAAATTTATTATTCAATTATCATTTTTGTACAGTGTAGGAATAATCAGACTTGTGAATTCTCCAAGGATATTTTATACATTTCTTCTCCTTTGCATCCTTTTATAAACTTTCTCAGCAACAATATCACAAATTATGATGAGGTCAATCTAAGGAATGTTCCTCCCAAGTTTGTTTTCATTTGGCCTCCTAGTTTCAAAGATGATGGTAACATAATACAACGAAGATAGACAAAAAGTATTGGCAATATCTCACATGGCCCATTGGACCACACAAGCTAAAAATTAAATAATTATATTGTAATATACATTGTATAACAGTCAGACACATTTCCTATTGAAGTTCTTACAGCTAGAAATTCTTCAGTTATGTGTAGCAAATACATTATATATAGAGAAACATTTTATAAATGTTCAGGTACATTTGTAGGTCACTCCTAAACGACTATTCCCCTTCTGTATTAAATGGCTATGGCTATGTGATCTAAAAACGAATTAACAAGTATTGAGGAATAGGTATATCTTTTAATAAAATTCATGAGGAAAATAACTTATTACAATGGATGTCTAAGGTGAGAGGGAATCTTATTAGAGGGGGATAATTGTACAGGAAAATAATCTTTATTCATTTAAGCTTAGACCTCAAAAGTATGAAACTGTTTTCTAGGGGAGATAATCAATGTACTTTAATTTTCAAAGAAGATGGTTCATCCTAGTAAGATAATATTTGTACATTATATATACCCCCAGGTATGTGTCTATTATCCAAGGGAGATAATCTCTGTACTTACTTTAGATCACCAAGTATGTGACTGTTATCAAGGGGAGATAATAAACTTTTAAATCCATCCTGGTAATCAGGTTGTTGTAACTGTGCAGACAGACACTTCATCATCTCATTATTATCCTGAAATATAGTAAACATAAGAACTTATGGTTATACAATACTGGTAAAATATAGACATGACGAAACAGTTGCACAAGCTACACACAATTTCAATCAGGGGTCATAGAGGCTACAATCGCAAGGTAGCTGGATGAATATCTACCTATGCAGACTGAAGTTGAGTTTGCTTCTTGTCCACAGCAAGGTGTGCTTGATTCAACTTTGTGATAAAGTATGTCCATGACTTGTGAAAGGATACAACTTTGTGATAAAGTATGTCCATGACTTGTGAAAGGATACAACTTTGCGATAAAGTATGTCCATGACTTGTGAAAGGATACAACTTTGTGATAAAGTATGTCCATGACTTGTGAAAGGATACAACTTTGTGGTAAAGTATGTCCATGACTTATGAAAGGATACAACTTTGTGATAAAGTATGTCCATGACTTGTGAAAGGATACAACTTTGTGATAAAGTATGTCCATGACTTGTGAAAGGATACAACTTTGTGATAAAGTATGTCCATGACTTATGAAAGGATACAACTTTGTGATAAAGTATGTCCATGACTTGTGAAAGGATACAACTTTGTGATAAAGTATGTCCATGACTTGTGAAAGGCTGTGCTTTCTTCTGCCCCAACTGTCTTGATAGCTGAAGCGAATAAACCACTCAGAAGTGATTTAAACATAACAATCAATCTTCTGCTTTCTTGATATTTAGAGTTTGATTTATTGGTGTTTATTGTCACTTTTATAGTCTTTAGTTTTACCCGACTGACGTTCAAACCCATGATCTACCGCACTTCAGGCAACCACTCTAAAGCATAATATACATTTTATTAATCAGTATATATACATACATCTTTGATTTCATTCTTTATCATATTAGTAAGTTTGGTCAGTTTATCTAGAGCCTCCACCTGCTTTGTTAACATCTTAAGGTTTGGTCCACATCCACGACAAAATGATTCTAGAACTAAACCAAATCTGATCTGTATGGATGATTGGTGAATTTCTGATCTGCAAAAAAAAATGAAAAATTAGAAAATAGCTCCTAATGAAGAGAAGGATCATAGATACGTCTGATTCTCAATCATGAAAAATATATAATGACCAAAACCTGTCACAAAAACACAACTATAGGCTCAATGGGCTGAGCCTGTGTCGCTCACCTTTCATTCTGCTTTGAGGAAACTTAATACAGAACCTTCCATAAATGTAGATGCTTCCTACCAAGTTTCTGTTCATATGGCTAAGCAGTTTCAAAGGAGAAGATTTTTTAGAAATCGACTAATCAGAAACAAGCATTGCATGTGGTGGCTATGTTTGCTAACCGATCGGGACGAAATGAGCAATCTTCATAGAGGTCATTCGATAGATGCTTCCTACCAAGTTTCGGTGGTAGCCATGTTTGTATACCGATCGGGACGAAATGAGCAATCTTCATAGAGGACATTCCATAGATGATTCCTATCAAGTTTCGGTGGTAGCCATGTTTGTTAACCGATCGGGATGAAATGAGCAATCTTTATAGAGGACATTTCATTAATGCTTCCTACCAAGTTTCAGTTCATTTGGCCAAGCGGTTTCAGAGAAGAAGATTTTTAAAAATCGGCCAAACAGAAACAAGAATTGCCTGTAGTGGCCATGTTTGGTAATGGATCATAACAAAATGTGCACTCCTTAGAGAGGACCTTCCATAGATGCTTCCTACCAAATTTCAGTTCATTTGGCTGGGGGTTTTCAGAGAAGATTTAAATGTGAAAAGTAAACGGATGACAGACGATGGACACCAAGTGAAGGCAACAGCTCATATTGCCTTTGGCAACGTTTGCTAAAAAGAATATTAAAATGTGAATACCTACTTGTAATGTATAGAATAAACTTGTTATACTATATCAGCATTAGTTAATTTCTAAGGGAGATAATGGCAAGAGTTATCTTTCTTTTAACAGAGGAGAAGATTTTTTTAGAAATTGACCAATCTAAAACAAGAATTGCCTGTGGCAGCCATGTTTGTTAATGGATCAAAACGAAATGAGCAATCTCTACAGAGGACCTTCCATAGATGCTTCTTATCAAGTTTCATATTATTTGGCCAAGTGGCTTCAGAGGAAAAGCTGTTTTAGAAATCAACCAATAAGAAACAAGAATTGCCTATGATGGCCATGTTTGTTAACGGATCAAAACGGAATGAGCAATTCCCATAGAGGACTTTCCATAGATGCTTCCTACCATGTTTCAGAGTAGAAGATTTTAAGAAATTTACCAATCAGAGACAATAATTGCCTGTGGCAGCCATATTTGTTATTGGATTGGGACGAAATGAGCAATCTTTATAGAGGACCTCCCATAGATGTATCCTACCAAGTTTCGGTTCATTTGGCAAAGCGGTTTCAGAGAAGATTTTTTAGAAATCATCCAATCAGAAACAAGAATTGTCTATGGTGGCAATATTTGTTAACGGATAGGGACGAAATGAGCAATCACAACAGAGGACTTTCCATAGATGCTTTCTACCAAGTGTCGGTTCATTTGGCCAAACGGTTTCAGAGGAGAAGAATCTAATTTTTTCAATAGTTTTGTATTTTTTGCTGAATTTATTCACTAATTTTCAAGTTTGAGAAGTGGCAACGGCCATGTTTGATGGCAGTCGGGGTCATCATTCATAGTCTGAAAGAGAATTATATATGCATTGTTCCTTTATAGTTTGGTAGCAACCTTGCTCTTTACAATATTTAAAGAATTAAAAAAAAAATATATATATTTTTTGTAACGATAGCAGCCATTTTTCATAAGCGACCAGGGTTAGCAACCATAAGTCTGAAAGTGGATCATATATGCACCATAAATCTGAAAGTGGATCATTTCCATAAAGTTTGGTGGTAACTGGCTTTTTACCGGATTTTGAAATATGTTTTTTGACAATAATTTTCTATTTTTTGTAACAGTGACGGCCACGTTGGATGACAGCCGGAGGGTCTTCAATCAAAATTTTGAAAGAAGACCACATATGCATTCTTTCCATATGGTTTGATTGCATTTGATTCTTTACAGGATTTTAAAATAATTTTTTAATGAATTTTTTTCACTAATTTTCTATTTATAGTAACGATGGTGGCCATGTTTGATGGGGGATGGGGTCCTCAACCATAATTCTGAAAGAATATTACATATATGTATCAAATTTTATTGCAATATGCTCTAAAGGATTTTTCTGGATTTTTTTTATTGATTTTTTTGTTGATTTTACCCCTATGTTCTATTAATAGATATGGCGGCCATGATGGTTGGTCGACAGGGTCATCGGATATAATTTTAAAGGGAACCCCTAAGGATGATTCAGGCCAAGTTTGGTTTAAATTGGCCCAGTGGTTTCAGAGGAGAAGATTTTTTAAAAAGTTTACAGACGGACGACGGATGCCAATTGATGGCAATAGCTCATACAGGTGAGCTAACAATTGCAGTGTAGGTAGATCTTGACAGACTGAACATGTTTGCAATTTAAACTTAACATCTATCTCTTATAGTTTTTGAAATAAAGGACGAAAAGTATTAAATGTTGAATATTTGATGAAAAAAGGGAAATAACTCCAAAATAGGTAATGGGATATACTTCAAAATTGCAGGGTAGGTAGATCTTGACATGCTGCACATTTTTGCAATTTAAACTTAACATATATCTCTTATAGTTTTTGAAATATAAGACAAAAAGTATTTAAAACATTTTAAATGTGATGAAAAAAGGGCAATAACTCCAAGATGGGTAATCAGATTTACTTCAAAATTGCAGGGTATGTAGATCTTGACACACTGAACATGTTTGCAGTTAAAACTTAACATCTATCTCTTATAGTTTTTGAAATAAAGGACGAAAAGTATTAAATGTTGAATATTTGATGAAAAAAGGAAATAACTCCAAAATGGGTAATGGGATTTACTTCAAAATTGCAGGGTAGGTAGATCTTGACATGCTGCACATTTTTGCAATTAAACTTAACATCTATCTCTTATAGTTTTTTAAATATAAGACGAAAAGTATCAAAATTTTAAAAATTTGATGAAAAAAGGGCAATAACTCCAAGTTGGGTAATCAGATTTACTTCACAATTGCAGGGTAGGTAGTAGCTGCAATAATGTAGCTCCTGTGACAAACTTGTGTCTCGGCAGAGCTACAACGCGGTCCCATTCGTCACAATGGAGCAAAAAAAAAGTTGCAGTTGAAACATAAAAACTCACTATTTACGCTTCAAACATTTCATTATAACTATTACTGATGATCCCAGTCCTTGTTAAATCGGTTTGGCTGAGAAATATATGCTTTTCAAAGTTAGCAACAACCTTGTTCAAATTTATCGATCGTTTTCCATAACCGGAAACTACGGAAGGCGGAGCTTTTCTAAATATGGTATTTCTTACTACACGCTGATGGCGCCTCAAATCGCCAAATATGGTATCGACATCCAAATAGTGAGGCCGGAAATGACGAAATTCAAAATATTCAGAGAGTTTAGTAAACATGGATTTTTATTTTGTGGGAATTACATTCTAAAATACTGGTAGATGATAAAAACTTGTTATAATAATGGACAAAAGGAAAGCTTATGTCTTATTATTGATAAATGCAGGCGTCAGAAACTCTGTAAGCGAGCGCAAAAAATCTCGGCGGCTGCTCCATTACGTGTAATGGCATCCCGTTATAACCCTTGCGAGTAAGCGAGCATTTAGGGTTTTATTATTAGAACTAGGTAGGTAGATCTTGCTATGCTGATCATTTTTACCCTATGACAGATTTCTGTTTTTATTAACGGTTTTTGAGTTATTACCCAAGAACTGCAATTTTATCCCTATGTTCTATTTATAGACATGGCGGCCATGATGGTTGGTCGGCAGGGTCATCGGACATAACTTTTAAAGGGAGCCCCATAAGGATGATTCAGGCCAAGCTTGGTTTAAATTGGCCCCGTGGTTTCAGAGAAGATTTTTCTTAAAGTTTACAGACGGACGACGACGCCAAGTGACGGCAATACCTCACATGACCCTTTGGGTCAAGTGAGCTAAAAGTCGGCCAATCAGAAACAAGAATTGCCTGTGGCGGCCATGTTTGTTAATGGATCAGCACAAAATGTGCAATCTTTAGAGAGGACCTTCTATAGATGCTTCCTACCAAGTTTCAGTTTCATAGGAGAAGATTAAAATGTGAAAGGTTAACGGACGACGGATGCCAAAGCTCACATTGCCTTTGGCAAGGTGAGCTATAAATGAAATCTGGAAGAATAAGCTATATCATTCTCAAGGCATCATCTAAATTAAAATTTGTGTAATAAAATATGTTAAGTGTAACGAGGACAAGAAATGCAATCGAATCTGTGAAAGCTTTTTATTGTTTGTTTATATCTGTATTGGGGATTCAATTATCATAGTGTAGCGGCTAACATAAAACAATCACCCAAATATTTCACCTGTGGAGAAAAGCATGAAATTTGGCACACATATCTGTCAGATAAAACTGTTTCTAAAATCATCATTGGCCATCGCGATTTCCGCCATTTTCAAGATGGCTGCCGCTAAAACAAAATGGCGACATTTTCATACTGCATGGCTTCACGTACTGTCTATTAACTGTCATATTTATCATTGTTTGGACGTTTTGTGGTATATTTTTGTATAACTAAGCTTTGTACAAGATATTTTAAGCATCCTGCTTTAAAAAAAGGCAAAATGACTTCCTTATAACGCATTTCAGGTCTGAAATATATCGATTTCTACTTGTGAATTAATAAAAGAGTAAATTGCAAACACTACCATGGCACAATGGTGCAATTGATTACCGTGAAACTCGGTATGGGGTTCAGTGTTAGCTTTGTTTTATTTTAAAACAAAGTCTCCCAAAGACATCACGATCCGCCCTGTAGAAGGTCGTGATGTCGTATCCGAATGGACGGAATGTGCCAACGCGGGAGAGCCGAGCCAAGAGGGACGGGGCTTTAGTCCCTCGGATGGTGTACAGATCGCACGGGAGTTGAATAACACTGGATGAACGATCGGACTGGGTGTAGGAATTCCATCATCGAACCCAGTTGTATCCCATACAAAAAGGTGTGCAAGTTGTAGGCGGTAAAAGGATAATCCCTCGGCCTTTCAACTTAATATTTGAGATATCGTCTATAATACATTACAATCCATTTCTTTATTCAATTGTTTTTGTCTATTTGTTTTTCATATTTTTGTTTTTGATTATTGGTTACTATGTCGAAAAGAATTCGGCTTTCTTTGTCTGCTCAGGAGAAGCAGAGCACAGATTGGTCGAAGTGTTTTATTTGTCAGGAAGACAAACATGAGGCACTCAAATCACCTCCAATGAAAATTGATTTGGCTAAATCAGGATACAGAACCGTGTCAAAAAATATTTCCGAGTTTGCCAAGATCAACGAAATGCCAATACCTCTCGATATACGTCGAATCGACGAAGGAGATGGAACAGAGTCTGCTTTCATAAAAAAAGAGGAAAATATCATGAGCCATGCAGGCTGATGTTCAATAACACAAAACTTCAAAGAGTCCAAAAGAGACATCAGCCTCCCGATATGAGCCTTTCCGATATACCATTGTCATTCAAATTTACAAGAAACAGTTCGACTGCACCAACAGAAGAGCGATCATTACATCTTGAAGAATGTTTCATCTGTGAGAAACAAGCATCGCGTTCTGAACTCCGTGAAGATATGACGATGCAACTCAACACAAGACTCCATCAGTGTGCACAGAACTTGCAAGATCAAAAACATTTTGGCAAAATCAAGCGCAGGAGATGTTGTGGCACAAGAGCTAAAGTATCATGGGGCATGTCTAACATTTTTGCGGAGTTAGTGACTCACGTAGAGGAAACACACCGCGGAAGCACAGGATGTGTGGTATTTAAACTAGCTGACCTGTGCAATTTATACGAATCCAGACATAAACAGTTTGAAACTAATTCGACATTCAACAGAACCCGTCTGAAAAATAAATTGCTGTTAAAAATCCCAGAGCTAAAACCATTTCACAAAGGACGAGAGGTTTTACTGAATTTTGAAAAAGATGTTGGACCTGCATTTGTTTCTGTCTGTGACTATCCTGATGCCATGTATCTTGCTAAAGCAAGTGAAATTGTCCGCAGAGAAATATTCGCTGAACAAAATAAATTCTCTGGTCATTTTGATAGAGATTCTGTCGTTGATTCTGTTCCACGTTGTTTAGTTGAACTTGTGTTAATGATTGAGCCCGGACCTGATATTAAGTCTCAAATAGAAAATAGTCTAGGAAAGTCAGATTTTGCTATAGCACAACTTTTGTACTTCAACAATCACAAAAAAGGGACCAAAAACACAAGTGAACACTCGAGACATTCAAGTGACCGCGAACCACCTTTTGCTATTTATGTAGGTCTTCTCTTGTATGCAAAGACAAGAAAGCGGGAACTGATAGACGCCCTGTTTCAGCATGGCATTTGCATCTCATATGACCGAGTGTTGGAAATATCTACTCAACTTTTGCAAAAAGGTTTATTCACAACGTCTGCAGTTGACAACATAGATCATAATCCTTCTGCAACAACAGCAACAATTTCATGTCATGGCACCGGTATATCTGTTTTTCAGCATCCAAGTCAAAAACTATCAGCTGTCTCCCCAAAACATACACAAATGTAAAACCAGCATTCTTGAAATCAAAACCAAATCCACCGATCCTACAAACACCAATGAGCATGTTTGATCTCGACTATCTCGTTCGAAACCTTCGTCTTGAGTATGAGTGGCTTCAATTGGTAAGTTTAACCAATGAAGTGTTAGATGTTGAGACAGTGTCATGGTCAGCATATCATTCGTCAAAAGGGAGAGGACCACACGTTAACATCAGCATTTCATCATTGACGTCGTTACTAAGGAAGGAAATGTTGTCAGCAACAAAGCTATAGATACCGACTTTATAGCACCTTGCACCCATGAGGAAGCTGGCACTCGTATGTTTCTGCATGCAAAACATGCAGCAATAGGTGGTAGCAAGTCGATTAACATAGTAAGTTCTGATACAGATGTTGTTGTTATTGGTGTGGCTGTGTTTGATGATTTGAATGTGGATCACTTATGGATGACTTTTGGAAAAGCCAAAGATTTGCGATGGATACCAATTCATGATATTGTTAGATCGCTAGGTCCTAGGTCGAAAGAATTACCCTTCTTTCATGCATTCACAGGTTGTGATACTGTGTGTGTATTTGTTGGAAAAGGTAAAAAGACAGCATGGCAGGCCTGGAATGTGCTTGAGAATGCAACAGAAGTATTCCATTGCTTAAGTTCTCTATGTGACAATTTGACACAAAGTGAAATCGGTGTACTCGAAGAATTTGCTGTCATCATGTACGATCGGTCCAGCAGTACCAATAAAGTAAATGATGCGAGCCTTGACATTTTTGCCCGTAAACAGCTTCCCTATAATGGCATTCCTCCCTCAAGAGCTGCTCTTGTTGAGCATATCAAAAGATCTGTCTTGCAAGCAGGACATACTTGGGGGCAGTCGCTATGTAAGTCGCCAACTTTACCATCACCTTCCAGGTGGGGTTGGGAAAAAGATAGCGGAGTTTGGGTCCCACACTGGACATCATTGGCGCCAATAGCAGCATCATGTCAAGAACTACTTAAATGTGGGTGTAGAATAAGTTGTTCTGGCAACTGCAAATGTTTCAGGTCAGGATTACCTTGTCCTGCTCTATGCAGCTGTAACTGCTCTGAATTTAGGTCTTTCGCGTTCTATAAGACCACTACAGCCTGTATTTTGGCGCATGTGCAGTGAACATATATATGAAATGATACTTTAATCGTATGCTGGACCCCTTTTTGATTGATTTTTTCAAAGGAAATTTAAATGTTGCAAAAAAACTTGAAAATACCAGATAAACGTTATGAAAATTGACGTCATTTAGAAAATCGTGGCGGCCATTTTGAAAATGGCCGAAACCTGAATGGCCAACGATATTTCCTATTCAGGTACTAGACAAGGAACCTTCATGCCAAAGTTGGTGCTTGTCTCACCAAGTGAAATATTTTACCAACTATCCGCTCCACTATCAGAGGAGGGTTGGGATTCCATTAACTGGTTTAATCTCACCACACTTTTGTGCCTGTCCCAAGCCAGGACCTGGATTTCCAACCCCATATTTTGTTGTCCTTTTTGTGTTCTATGATTTGAGGCGAGAGGTGGTTGCCACATTTTTGTGTGCCTGTGCCAAGCCAGTATCCGGATTTCAAAAACCATATGTTCAATGATCTGAGGTGAGAGGTGATTGTTCGTTTTATTTATATTGGTGGAATTGTTGACCATCACTGTTTCAACTTTCTTTTCGTAACTTTTCGCAGCACGTAGTCTTACTCCTAATTCTGTGTTTGTTATTTGAATCCAGCTATTCTTATTACTTATATTTCTCTTCAGACGTGGGTACCCTGTGCTCATAATTCCAAATAATGCAAATTCTGATAAAATTGAGAATTCAGTTTAAATACACAGAAATCAGAACATCGATATAATCTACAGATATTCTTTTTTCCATGTCACTTACTTGAGATGCCAGAAAAATATCTGTCCTGTCTTTTGATTCTGTAATGCTCTCTTCAACAGAAATCTGGTAATAGGGTTGTCTAGATATGGCTCGAACTTTAGTGCCTAACAAAAAAAACATGACAATATTTTTTACATTACTGTCAAAAAGAACAATATCACAAAAAATAATATTAACTAATTTGCATGTCCTATTAGACTAGTCCATTAGAATGAATATATGAGGGTGGGACGGACACACCCACTACAGTGAAACCTGTCTATACTGAACTCTGAATAAAACGGAATCCTTTATATACCGAACTTTATATAAAGTCCCAAAATAAGAAAACCTTTGTTAATTTAACCTGTATAAACTGAACACCTGTCTATTCCGAACACAAAAGTTGGTCCTGATGAGATTCGGCTTAGAAATGTTTCACTGTATTCACTTAATACATAACGAATGTTTGAGCACCAAGAGAACTACAACTCATACATACTTTTACTCTAGTAATATGTTAATTCATTAACTACACATAAAAGGTACAAAAACGAGACAACTGATCACTACACTAAATCCCCCTCTAATTACACTTTTATCAAAGGGAGATTATTCATTGAGAAGATTCATAAGGTTAACACAGTTTGCTTTGTATATATAATTCACTTAGTTAATTTTCATTTTCATCTTTCTTTTTGAATTGCCTTACTTTCTTCAGGCTTACAGAATAATAACCCTCATCTGTATTTCAAGAACACAAACTTTCATCTTATTTATTTACCTGCACTAATTGTAACATATACTGTTGCAATTTATCATCGGTAAAACCATGTTCTAGACATGTGACAGCAAACTTCCTCACTCTGAGATCAGGGGAGGCACAGTCCAGCAGTTCCATTGCCACCTCTGGTATTAGTCTCGGCCATCTACGTAACAGCATGTACAACTGTGCTACGTATTCCCTCTCGTTCCATTTTACTGCATGCAGTAGTTTAGGCAGCGATTGAGGACATTGTATACAATACTCCCTGTCAAGTAATATCAAATTAGTCAGATTGATGAATCAAGATTTCTGGGGTAAGAGATAACTGGTTTTCAATTTTTCAGCTATATCATGGCAAGAACAAGGTAATTTTCAATGATGATGATGAGGTCAGCTTTGTACTAGATCAACACGCTTAGTTGGATGTTAATAGTGCTAGCTCACTGAAACAATAATCTGTTGCCCCACTAGGACACATTAACCTGATTCTGAGCCTAATAGTAATTCAATTGGTTGCTTTGTAATGCTGCAATATTTTTTTTTAACAATTTACGATTAATTAGTTAATTATTCAATAATCAATTACCTTAATTAGTACAATTATTTATTGAGAACACCTAACAAGTTAATCGCTGATGGTTGTTAAGTTTTGGAGTGAGGGAGTGATTGTTGTTTAATGTTTTCACATATATCATGGCGAGAACAAGTGTATTTTCAATGAGATGATGAGGTCCACTTTGCACTAGATCAACACACTTAGTTATATTTTTATAGTGCTAGCTCACTGAAACAACAGTTCACGGATAGACAAGTCGCCCCATTCTGAGTCAATCAGTCTTTGCTCTTTCTCCTTAATGCTGCATGCTTAGTGGGGAAGCAGCAAATACCAATTGCTTAGTCTTTGGTGTGGCCTGATCAGGGTTCAGACCCATTATCTACTGCACTCAGTGTGAGCACGTTAACCATTACCCCACCGATGCGGTTGTTAAGTTTTTGATGAAAAGTTAAACAACAACAATTTATCAATCAACATCATATTTTCACTGACAATAACAAATATTCATACCTTAATTTCCATAAAATTTCTATTTCCTGTTCTGATATTTCAGACAGTGGATCACGACTGATAATATCGTCTACCATAGCCTGTTCTTGAACATGTGGTGTGTCCTGTAATGTTTATAAATATCTAGATATAGGGGGAAAAGTGGTGACTATCATGTGATAGGATGGATTTAAATCTAGACCTATGTAATCAGTGCCTATCACCATAGCAATATTTGAGAGCACACTTTCTGCCTGTGGCAATAAAAATAGATATATCTAATTTAGTGTGCACAAAATGTTTCTGGAATGACCTTCAATATTGATTAAGGTTACCTATGTCAGAGGGATATTAATCTTAGTTGAAATCATTTACATTATTTAGGAACTTTCAATTTAAAACATAAATACATCTAATAAACTACTTCAGTAACAAAACACTGAGGAAAAAAAACCATTACATGTGTTTCCGCTAACCCTACCGACCCTAATTTTTTGTGCCTACCCTAAAGTTTTTTTTTGCCGTTTTTTAACAAGCACTATTAAAGTCAGAATGTATCCCCTGTAGAAACTAGCTCAAAATATTTCTAAGAATAAAATATTTTCCCTACCTACCGACCCTAATATTTTAGAGCATGTTAGCGGAAACATAGGTAATTTTTTTCTGGCCTGACTACTGAACAGATGATATCCTTTGTGGTTAATAGTACACCAGCAGAGGTATTGACAAGGCATAGATAGTAATAAAATAAAAAAGAAGCATGCCCCCGCACTTGATAATTATGGACAAAGTTGTTTTGTTAGGAGTGATGTTTTTTAAATGAAGTGTGTCTGCAAGACACAAATGATGCCCCCGCCTGACCATCAAAATCCTGTGGACATGCACACCTCCATTATGTGCATAAACATCCTACAAAATATTAAAGCTGTAGGAGGAGATAGCCGGACAAACCATGTATCTATATCCCGACGGACGAACAAAATGACTAAGTTCAACTACCTGTCATTTTGAGAATATTTGATGAAAATCAAAATCCTGTGGACATGCATACCTCCATTATGTGTATAAACATCCTGCAAAATATTAAAGCTGTAGCTCTAAAACTGTACGAGAAGTTAGCCAGACAAACCATGTTCCCTTTATGCCGCTAGTATGAAAAAAATGACTTAAATCCAACTACCTGTCTTTTTGAGAGTATTTGAAGAAAATCAAAATCCTGTGGACATGCACACCTCCATTATGTGTATAAACATCCTACAAATTATTAAAGCTGTAACTCCAAAACTGTAGGAGGAGATAGCCGGACAAACCATGTATCTATATCCGGACGCACGAACAGGGGTAAATTAATATCCCCCCTCCCCGACTCTTTGTGGTGGGGGCATAAAATGTAGATATATATTACTCCTGCCAGACAAAAATGCATTTTGCTTGTGTTGGTTTCTTTAAATCTGAAGAATATGAAAGGATCTTCTGTAAATGCTGTTGGAATCTTGCTTTTTTACAGATTTTGTTTTCTCATCTTATTTCCTATACACTCTGAGGGCCCAGGTGACTCAATGAGTTAGGTAGAGATCCCTCCAAGTGTATCAACGATCGGACTTGAAGAGAGTGTCACTCTTAAAATTGTCCGACAAAATTCTCCCAGGTCGGAGTGAGAGTATCCCATGTCGGAGTGAGAGTCTCCACTCTTAGATAGTTTAACTGTAAACAGGAAACGTCCCCAAATTCTGCTAACCAATAAATTCCTGCATAAAGAAACATGCGTATCTTAGTAAATCTGAAGTAAATGAGTGATATACAGTACGGAAAGCATAGATATGTTAACGGCTGTCACGGGCGATATATGCAATAATATCCATGAATAAAATGTATTAACATGCCCATGTTTTAAGTACACTAGAAGTGAATATTAATATGTTCCTATGTACTCGCGACAATCGATGCCAAGGCCCTTTCACTTGCTGCAGACAGTTGCCGGTTTACGATATCGGGTGCGTTTGCCAAATGTAGGGCGAACGAACCCGGGTAAATAATTCTAATTTATACATTTATTTCTTTAAAGGCAAATTTGGATTAAAATTAATTAGTAAAATTTAAGTTTTTTTTTGTTGATGGTGAATGGGTCATAAATCCGTAAATCCCGTTTTTTTTCTTGAAAATTGGCAGTCTGCGGAGTCCTGATATAGGTGAAATCATATTTTATTAGTGTATTCTACGTTTGTTTTTACAGTTTACCTGTCAAAACATCACCCATCTCAGCATGTCGTCGCATCGTGCATTCATGATATACAAATTTTATACACTTATCACAAGTGTGGAAAAACATTGCTCAAGACTCCTTTTAATAAGACTTATAAACATAGATAACTATTTTGCGTTTTCGATTTTCAAGCCGTCTTCCAATTTATTTGTACTTAAAAAATTAATTTATATCTTTTTTCTTATATATGTGTATAAATATCTTAATAAAATAAATACATTTACGGTGAGAAATTATCATACGTCATGATATCGTTATTTAAGTAAAACTTATTAGACAGATTTGTTTTAAAACCATTGTTGTCTTTTTAATTGATAACTGACCCAAGCTAAATAAATGAAATGTGACTTAATGTGTTAATTATATAAATCCTTGCCTTCTATAAATTTTAATTTCTTATCTAATTCTTATTCTTATTTAACAATATGGTCAGGTTGTTATTTTCATTGAATGGCATCTCAAAATAGATGGCTTCACAGTAGGGGCTCTTCCTGTATATTGGTTACATCCTGTATATTACAACTGACAGCTAATGAATGACAAACAATTTTAATCAGCCATCATTATCATAAAATACATTTTTTTAATCTTTATTTTGATGATGGCACCTAATTCCTATCACCTAATCCAAATTAGTATAGTAGAGGAGTACCATATTTTTCGAACAATAAATCTAGATAAAAATGACAATTTTGTTTACAGTACAAAAAATGTATACCTTTATTTTGCTGTAGGTTTATTTCTGAATAAGAAGACTCGTATCATCGATGTTCTTGGTGTTATTTTTTTTAAATAAAGCAATAAAAGTATACAAACAGGGGGTGCAATTCTGGGGATAAAATATTCAACATCCGAAAAAATAAATATTCAATGATTGAAGTGTTAGCGAAAATCAGTTCAATATTGTATTTTATAACAAAATATATACTATAAAAAATGTATCTTGTTGAAAAAAATCACAGGGTGGATCGATTTACAATATACAATTATTATCACAAAATATCTAAATATAGCTATAGCTTTTCCATCAAACACGAGCATGCGCACGTGATTGTAGTAAAAAATGGCGGTTGCAATACATCTCACAGTAAACGTGTAGAACAAGCTTTTTATACTAAATATACTGGAAAATAATTTATAGCGATTTCGTTACTTAATCGATATTTTATTGCAATAATTTATATGAGGCTATGGGTGTTTAAACGTCACTTTTCAATAATATTTCAGTTATATATTGACCTTTGAGCTACCTTTCCTGGCGCGAATATGGTGCAAGGTAGAAATACACTAGGGTGTTTACGTACCCAGACATTCTACATACTGGAAAGAAAGTACGCTTACAAATACGCATCGATCACAAAATGTTTGACATGTTCACCTCGAGAAATGTAAAAAAAATCTTTAAATATCCACTCTCACGTCCGACCACAATGTCAGAAAAAATAGTCCGACTAAGAGTGTTGACTCTCAAATTTGTCGGACATTTTTCTGGAGTGAGTCGGACATTTTGGGAGGAATATGTCCGACCTGAGAGTATGATCGTTGATACACTTGGAGTGTACTGTAGTTGGATTACCGAACAACTCATACAAGCCTATCACCAATATGGCGTGGGTTCGCGCCCGGCTTTGTAAATTACAAAAAGGGTGCACCTGACTTGCAGTCGCAAGTTTACCAGTTTCTTGCCCATGGTTGGTGGTTCTCTTCGGGTACTCTGGCTTCTTCAACCACTAAAACTGGTCGCCATGATATAGCTGAAAGTGGCGTTAAACACAATAAATCAAATCAAATCAAATCATATGCACTGTCTCCTAAGCATCTACAACCCCATTTCTAAAACTATCATTGTCAAAATACAAACCAGATAAATCAGCGGAGATTCCTTGCTTGTAGCAAAAGCTGCTAATTCTTCTATCTGTACTTCTGGTGGGTATGATACAACAGGACTGTATCTATCAAATTCTACCTCTAAACATAGAGTTTCCTTGTCTGGATTAGAACCTGTCAAAAATCATTGAATTAAATTTTTGTTTAGTGTAAACATATTTTATTTGTCAAATTTAACAAACTGAGATCAGACATAAGTCTTTCCGCTTCTAAAACAAACTAGAAAAGAAGTATGCCCCCGCACTTGATAATTATGGACAAAGTTGTTTTGTTAGGAGTGATTTTCTAAAAATGAAGTGTGTCTGTAAGACACAGATGATGTCCTCGCCTGATCATCAAAATCCTGTGGACATGCACACCTCCATTATGTGCATAAACATCTTACAAAATATTAAAGCTGTAGCTCCAAAACTGTAGGAGGAGATAGCTGGACAAGCCATGTTCCCTTTATTCAGCTAGTACGAACAAAATGACTAAGTCCAACTACCTGTCATTTTGAGAATATTTGAAGAAAATCAAAATCCTGTGGACACGCACACCTCCATTATGTGTATAAACATCCTACAAACTATTAAAGCTGTAGGAGGAGATAGCTGGACAAACCATGTATCTTTATCCGGACGGATGAACAAAATGACTAAGTTCAACTACCTGTCATTTTGAGAATATTTGATAAAAATCAAAATGCTGTGGACATGCACACCTCCATTATGTGTATAAAGATCCTAAAAAATTATTAAAGCTGTAGCTCCAAAACTGTAGCAGGAGATAGTCAGACAAACCATGTATCTATATCCGGACGGACGAACAAAATGACTAAGTCCAACTACCTGTCATTTTGAGAATATTTGATGAAAATCTAAATTCTGTGGACATGCGCACCTCCATTATGTGTATAAACATCCTGCAAAATATTAAAGCTGTAGCTCTAAAACTGTAGGAGGAGAAAGCCGGACAAACCATGTATCTATATCCGGACGGACGGGTGGACGAACAGACGGACAGGGGTAAATTAATATGCCTCCCGACTCTTCGTTGCAGGGGCATAAAAAAACCACATGTGCCTCCCACACCCCACTTTCTTTCATCTTTTCACGAAAGATACATTGTAATTCCCATTTAAAATGGAGGGCCTGGGTAGCTCAATGAGTTAAGTAGTTGGATTACCTAACAACTCATAGAAGCCTATCACCAATACGGCGTGGGATCGTGCCCGGCTTTGTAATTTACAAACTAGAAAAGAAGTATGCCCTCGCACTTGATAATTATGGACAAAGTTGTTTTGTTAGGAGTGATTTTTTAAAAATGAAGTGTGTCTGTAAGACACAAATGATGCCCCTGTCTGACCATCAACATCCTGTAGACATGCACACCTCCATTATGTGCATAAACATCATACACAATATTAAAGCTGTAGCTCCAAAACTGTAGGAGGAGTTAGGCGGACAAACCATGTTCCCTTTATGCAGCTAGTACGAAAAAAATGACTAACCATGTATCTATATATGGACAGACGAACAAAATGACCAAGTCCAACTACCTGTCATTTTGAGAATATTTGATGAAAATCAACATCCTGTGGACATGCACACCTCCATTATGTGTATAAACATCCTGCAAAATATTAAAGTTGTAGCTCTAAAGCTGTAGGAGGAGTTAGGCGGACAAACCATGTTCCCTTTATGCAGCTAGTACGAAAAAAATGACTAACCATGTATCTATATATGGACAGACGAACAAAATGACCAAGTCCAACTACCTGTCATTTTGAGAATATTTGAAGAAAATCAAAATCCTGTGGACCTGCACACCTCCATTATATGTACATTTGTATAAACATCCTACAAAATATTAAAGCTGTAGCTCCAAAACTGTAGGAGGAGATAACCGGACAAACCATGTATCTACATCCGGACGGACGGACAGGGGTAAATTAATATGCCTCCCGACTCTTCGTCGCAGGGGGCATACACATGGTGCACTCGACTTGCAGCCGCAAGTGATAAAGCTTACCCGTTGCTTGCCCATGGTCGGTGGTTCTCCTGCTTCTTCCACGACTAAAACTGGTTGCCATGAAATATTGCTGAAAGTGTCATTAAACACAATAAATCAAATCAAATCAAATCAATCATTTAAAATGTAGGG
Organism: Bathymodiolus brooksi; assembly: GCA_963680875.1. Lineage (NCBI taxonomy): Eukaryota > Metazoa > Mollusca > Bivalvia > Mytilida > Modiolidae > Bathymodiolus > Bathymodiolus brooksi. Next base: position 23,531,194 of record OY804590.1, on the reverse strand, counting down.
GGAATTGTGTATACAAACTATCTATTGAGGCGTTCTAAGATAAAAAGGGCAATAACTCCGTCAGTAAAGGGTACACCAAGCACAGCATGATATGGCTGCAGCAATTCTACAAGTGCTTTCATCTGCACCAGATTTACTGAAAATGAGTATTGCCCAGTAAAAGTCTCCACATGGTTGAATCAGTTTGAAAAGTGAAGATAGGAATTTTATGAGGAATTTAGATAAAAACCATTAAGATCAGATTTAAAATGTTTGAAAAATCTAATTTCGCGTTTGGGCAACTTTTGACCCCTTAATATCTCGGAATCAGAGCTAAAAAGTAAATCTGTTGGCAGACTTCAGATAGTATTTTCTAAAAAGAATTCAATTGAATAAAACGCACACAAACGAGACTCAAATAAATAAAGGGTTACACTGGGAGCAGCGTGATATGACTGCAGCAAGTTGACCAGGTTTCCTCATGAACTGGTTGGCTAGAATTTGAAAATCAATGCTAACTTTTATTCTCTGCCAAAGACCATTATGATAACATTTCAGAACGATCAGTCAGGTAGAATTTATGTTATTGTTGAAAAAAACAAATTGTGTTTGTGTCTGCTGATGGTAAAAGCCAATGACATGCCCATACCATGATATGACCTCGCAAATTTGGCAGTCAAATAAAAATAATAGTAATTGTACTTACCTGGAAGACCAACATAATTCAGTAATTCATCCATTCCCTGAGGCAGAGGCCATAAGTTTAGACTGACTTTCTCATTTAATAATCTGTCATTAAAATCAAACAGTTGAAGATTGGCCCATCCAAGAGAGGATGTTTCCTGAAAATAAATAAAAATGTGTGTGGATTCTGATGTATGTAATTATAGGTAAAAAGAATATGCCTAAATTAGTTATATATTTTAAAATTAATTTGTTTAAATAATAACTTCAGCACCACTTGCGTTAAAATTGAAGGTTATTGCAGCTTGTTGGTTCTTCCTAAGTAACAGTCTGTCTCCCCACATATTAGGGACTAAATAAAAATTGATATCAGAAATGTACATAATTTTAAAGAACAACAGCTGAACAATTTCATGGAAACCCCAAAAATATCTGCCTTTCTACTTGGTTTTTTATATTTACATATGCTTTATCATCTGAATCACTACTAATGCTTTTTGCTTTGAGTCAACAAAACGTGTCATTTTTTTCATTACAGCAAATTTTACGATCACCAAAGTGGCTATTTGTATAAAACAATTCTCATTATCTTGTGATGACCTATAGCGCTAACGTAGTTTTATACTTACTCGTCTTTTCTTTGAAACATAACATATAGATAAACACAGCCTAGCACTTCGAGGAATGTCCTGTATTTCTAGGAATTCCAGCCACTCATGCCACTGTGGATTGCTAGAGTCCACAGGGCTTGTATTTTGTGTTTCACATAAAGGTTCTGTTCCATGGTAAATGCCAGCTTTAACATAGATCTGAAATAATTAAAAAAAAGCTAGAGGCTAAGGTGAGCCTGTATCGCTCACCTGACATAAATAAGTCCTCTTAAGAATGTATGCATGCCGAATACATCTAAGTTACTATTCAAATCCCATACTGCCATAGGGTTCTATGTTAAAACTATATCTGCTCATGGCAGCCATCTTGAATGGAGGTCGTGGTCACCAAACACAATTTTGAAAGTATACTACCCAAGGACCATCCATGCCTTGTTTGCTTTAAATTGGCTGACTGGTTTTAGAAGAGAAGACTTTTAAACAATTAACTATGTCCGCTGATGGCGGCTATTTTGAACCAAGATCGGGATCACTGAACACAAGTTTGGAAGTTGACCACCTAAGGATCATCAATGACATGTTTGCTATATTGGCTTACTGGTTTAAGAGGAGAAGATTTTAAAACATTTTTTCCCATAGGGTCCTATATGTTAAAACTACAGTATGTCCGCTGAAGGCGGCCATCTTGGATGGAGGTCAGGGTCACTGGACACAATTTTGAAAATTGACAACTTAAGGACCATCCATGCCATGGGTGCTTTAAATTGGCTTACTGGTTTCAGAGAAGATTTTTAAACATATTTCCCATAGGGTCCTATGTTAAAACTATGTCCTCAGATGGTGGCCATCTTGGATGGGGGTTTGGGTCACTGGATATAATTTTGAAAATTGACCATTTAAGGACCATTCATGCCATGTTTGCTTTAAATTGGCTTACTGGTTTCAGAGGATTTTTTTTAAACATTTTCCCCATAGGGTCCTATGCTAAAACTATTTCCGCTGACGGTGGCCATCTTGGATGGAGGTCGGGGTCACAGGACATAAATTTGAAAGTTGACTATCTAAAGACCATTCTTGCCATGTTTGCTTTAAATTGACTTACTGGTTTCAGAGGAGAAGAATTTTAAACATTTTTTCCATAGGGTCCTATGTTAAAATTAAGTCGAGTCATGGCGGCCATCTTGAATTTCCGATCAGCAAACGATTCATAAGTTTAGTACAGGACCACCCAATGATCATTCCTGCAAAGTCACAATTCAATTGGCTTAGTGGTTTATAACAAGAAGATTTTTTAAATTTCGACCAATCAGAACACATTATGGGCCCTGGCAGCCATGTTGGATTTCCGATCAGCGCCAAAAGCAAAATACTTGTATATGACCATCCAATGAACATTTCTGCCAAGTTTGGTTCAAATCTGTATTGTGGTTTCAGAACAAAAGATGAAAATGTGAAATTCCCATAGGGTCCAATGTTAAACTAAGTCGAGTCATGGCGGCCATCTTGAATTTCCGATCGGCAAACGATTCACAAGTTTAGTACAAGACCACCCAATGATCATTCTCACAAAGTCACAATTCAATTGGCTTAGAGGTTTCCAACAAGAAGATTTTTAAAATTTCGACCAATCAGAACAGATTATGGGCCCCGGCAGACATGTTGGATTTCCGATCAGCGCCAAAAACAAAAAGCTTGTATATGACCATCCAATGAACATTTCTGCCAAGGTTGGTTCAAATCTGCTTTGTGGTTTCAGAAAAAAACATGAAAATGTGAAATTCCCATAGGGTCCAATGTTAAACTAAGTCAAGTCATGGCGGCCATCTTGAATTTCCGATCGGCAAACGATTCACAAGTTTAGTACAGGACCACCCAATGATCATTCCTGCAAAGTCACAATTCAATTGGCTTGGTGGCTTCTGAAAAGAAGATTTTTTAAATTTCAGCCAATGAGAACACATTATGGACCCTGGCAGCCATGTTGGATTTCAAATCAGCACAAATCTGGCAGAGGACCATGAAATGAACATATCTGGCAAGTTTGGTTGAAATCCGTTCAGCGGTTTCAGAGAAGAAGATTTAAATGTGAAAAGCTACCGGACGGACGCTTACCCATGACAAAAGCTCACATGGCCTATGGCCACGTGAGCTAAAAATAGAGTTGTTCTACGCCTCCACCTCAGCAATCTCATAAATGATTACAGTAGCCACAGCAATGACACATTTAGTAGACAGGCAAGTTTAACTGATTATCTAGTTTTCAAACAGTATTTCATGGAAAAATTAAAAAGCAGTTGGCTGAATTAACCTTACACAATCTGATTCAAGTACATGTGAAAATTTATCAAGCTTAACAACCCATAATTCTTACTCATGACTACATGCACGTCTTTAAAATAGATAAAAACATCTTGCATGGCAATAAAGTTCAAAACGGAAAACTGTACCATACAAATATTTATGAAAAATGACAAAATTCAACAACCTGTAATTTTGTGAAATATTGACCAAAATCTTAATCCTCACGACAGGCACATCACCGACATATATAAAAACATCCTGCAAAGCTAGAAAGTTCTACATGAAAAATTGTAGAACTAGATAGCTGCACAAACCTTATGATGAAGTTCAATAACCAGTAATTTGATATAACTTTTTATGGGACATTTATGAAATATACATTGGTAACTTACCTTTCCCAATTCTTTCACATTGACCAAGGTTGCACACAATATCTTAATCCTTAGCTTGGCCTGGATTTCCCATAGTGAGATTGTCTTTTGATTGTTGATGTCTGTTAACCACTGTGTGCCTAAGTTAAATATCACATGAGGTAAATACAACATTGTATCAGGAATTGACCTAAATTAAATATCATATGAGGTAAATATAACATTGTAGCAGGAATTGTCCTAAGCTAAATATCACAAGAGGTAAATATATCATTGTATCAGGAATTCACCTAAGTTAAATATCACAAGAGGTAAATATAACATTGTATCAGGAATTCACCAAAGTTGAATATCACAAGAGGTAAATATAACATTGCATCAGGAATTCACCTAAGTTAAATATCATATGAGGTAAATATAACATTTTAACAGGAATTGTCCTAAGGGCTTACCCGGTAGGGTCAGAACGCCAGTGGTTGTCGGTATTTTTACCATTTCGGTATATTAAAATAGACCTACTTGCCGGCAAGTCGTGTCACTGTGTTGTTCGTTAAACGGTGTATAATATTCGGTTGTTTGTTCTGCGATTTCGCTTCTTTCACGTGCTTTTTAAGCCAAATTGTGTCCCTTTATCTTCCGAAATATTCCGAATGATATGTTATGTAAAAGATAGAGAAATACGAATTATGAACTGGTACCTGGTTCTTTTATTTTCGTTCCTGGGTTCCGAGATAAAAAGTATCAGTCGAAAATATCTCATTACGTTCAAAAGTTATACCAATAAAGGTACTGAAAATAGCTGTCCTGGTTTTCCGCCATTGAAAAATACTGTCCTGCCACGATTTAGGGTTTCAAATGTCAATATTTTTTCTATAACTTATATCAAATTAAAGCCTTTAATATCTTCTTTATTATGGAATTTACATCATGAAAATATGTCATTCCGTTCAAAAGTTATACCTATAAACGTACTGGAAAATACCTGTCCTGGAATTAAATAAGGGTAATAACAAAATTACCGAACTCCGAGCAATCTTACAAAGGGAAAGTCAAAACTCATAAGTATATAAACAGACAAAATCAGTCAACAACCGGAAAACTGTGAAAACCGTAATGACCCTCCCCCTCAAAAATATATAAACAACACATGTTATAGGTCACACTTGTACTTGCATTACTGCCATTAAACAGTATTACAGATTTGATCAGTCTGTTTCAAATTTAATTTCTATTTTCTAGGTGGGGGTCATTTTAAGTATTTATATTTATGTGGTGGTACACCAAAAATATTTAAAATTCTGGTGGTAGTACCCCAAATTATTGACGGAGTTCCGATCCCCCATGTATTTTTTCCTGGAAAAGCCCTAAGCTAAATATCAATAAGGTGCAATAAATGTACTCGAAGCGAGCAGGGGTACGATTTTCAAACCTGCAGAGTTGCATGCCTTGTGGATTATTAGTATCTATATAGGGTCGACACATGCAATTTGATGCACAGGGGCTCGCAGTTATATTTTCACATCACCAGGTATGTATTAAAAAGAAGAAGGGAGAACACTTTTTGGGGGGGCCAAAAATGAAAATAGAGTTTCTGCACCTTTTTTCGCTTCAAAAACGGTTTAGTCTTTGTTCTTCCCATAAAATTAATGCAAATATCGATGTTTTTTGCTGATTGACTGGTTTACAGTGGAATAACACTCGTTTTTATATTCCAAGCGGCTTGGACAACTTCTTATCATACTCAATTCCGGTTTATACGGACTAAATATCAAGGTGAGTTTTCATTGGTCGAAGGATTTAAACTGGCATTTTTGCGGGAAATTATTTACTCATCTTGTCAAAAGATATTCTTAAAATGCTGTCTTCCTATATTTCCAGATTGATTGAGACAAGGAAAAAATATATTTTAATGCAAGAGATTTAAGTTCTCTTTTTTCCTACTTTTTAAAATTATATTTCGATTTTTTTTATTTCTATCAATATTATAAAGTCCGTATAAACCGGAATTGAGTATGATAAGAAGTTGTCCAAACCGCTTGGAATTTAAAAACGAGTGTTATTCCACTCTAAACCAGTCAATCAACAAAAAACAACGATATTTGCATTAATTTTATGGGAAGAACAAAGACTAAACCGTTTTTGAAGTGAAAAAAGGTGCCGAAACTCTACTTTCACTTTTGGACCCCCAAAAAGTGTCCTCCCTTCTTCTTTTTAATACATACCTGGTGATGTGAAAATATAACTGCGAGCCCCTGTGATTTGATGTTAACATAAGTTGCATGAATATTGACACGAACAAGTTAAAATATGGAAAAAGAAATGAAATAATAAAGATATAAAGAAATTTTATTGAAAATAAATTTGTAAACAGAAAGTTAGAAAAAAAGGGGGTGGTAAGTTCGTGCCACGAGAACCTGTGTATTTAAACAGATATATCATATTGGGAGAGGCACTCCCAAACATGATATATCTGTTTAAAATATATTTGTTTAAAACTAATATATTTACCTTTTTGAGTGTATGATGGAGTAATAAATACAGTAGGAGTTATGACTGCATAAATACTGTCTTTAGTCAATAGCATGAACTGTGGAACTTTATCTCTAGCAATACATTCTCTTACATACTGAAAAATAAATACTGTCTTTAGTCAATAGCATGAACTGTGGAATTTTATCTCTAGCAATACATTCTCTTACACACTGAAAAATAAATACTGTCTTCAGTCAATAGCATGAACTGTGGAATTTTATTTCTAGCAGTACATTCTCTTACATACTGAAAAATAAATACTGTCTTTAGTCAATACCATGAACTGTGGAATTTTATCTTTAGCAATACATTCTCTTACATACTGAAAAATAAATACCATCTTTAGTCAATAGCATGAACCGTGGAATTTTATCTCTAGCCATACATTCTGTTACATACTGAAAAATAAATACCATCTTTAGTCAATAGCATGAACTGTGGAATTTTATCTCTAGCAATACATTCTCTTACATACTGAAAAATAAATACTGTCTTCAGTCAATAGCATGAACTGTGGAATTTTATCTTTAGCTATACATTCTCCTACATACTGAAAAATAAATACTGTCTTTAGTCAATACCATGAACTGTGGAATTTTATCTCTAGCAATACATTCTCTTACATACTGAAAAATAAATACTGTCTTTAGTCAATAGCATGAACTGTGGAATTTTATCTCTGGCAATACATTCTCTTACACACTGAAAAATAAATACTGTCTTCAGTCAATAGCATGAACTGTGGAATTTTATCTCTAGCAATACATTCTCTTACATACTGAAAAATAAATACTGTCTTTAGTCAATAGCATGAACTGTGGAATTTTATCTCTAGCAATACATTCTCCTACATACTGAAAAATAAATACTGTCTTCAGTCAATACCATGAGCTGTGGAATTTTGTCTCTGGCAATACATTCTCTTACATACTGAAAAATAAATACTGTCTTTAGTCAATATCATGAACTGTGGAATTTTATCTCTGGCTATGCATTCTCTTACATACTGAAAAATAAATACTGTCTTTAGTCAATACCATGAACTGTGGAATTTCATCTCTAGCAATACATTCTCCTACATCCTGAAAAATAAATACTGTCTTTAGTCAATACCATGAACTGTGGAATTTATCTCTAGCAATACATTCTCTTACATACTGAAAAATAAATACTGTCTTTAGTCAATAGCATGAACTGTGGAATTTTATTTCTAGCAATACATTCTCTTACATACTGAAAAATAAATACTGTCTTTAGTCAATACCATGAACTATGGAATTTTATCTCTAGCAATACATTCTCTTACATGCTGAAAAATAAATACTGTCTTTAGTCAATAGCATGAACCGTGGAATTTTATCTCTAGCTATACATTCTCCTACATACTGAAAAATAAATATTGTCTTTAGTCAATAGCATGAACTGTGGAATTTTGTCTCTGGCAATACATTTTCTTACATACTGAAAAATAAATACTGTCTTTAGTCAATAGCATGAACTGTGGAATTTCATCTCTGGCTATGCATTCTCTTACATGCTGAAAAATAAATACTGTCTTTAGTCAATACCATGAACTGTGTAATTTTATCTCTGGCTATACATTCTCTTACATACTGAAAAATAAATACTGTCTTTAGTCAATAGCATGAACTGTAGAATTTTATCTCTAGCAATACATTCTCTTACATACTGAAAAATAAATAGTCTTTAGTCAATAGCATGAACTGTGGAATTTTATTTCTAGCTATGTATTCTCTTACATACTGAAAAATAAATATTGTCTTTAGTCAATAGCATGAACTATTGAATTTTATCTCTAGCTATGCATTCTCTTACATACTGAAAAATAAATACTTTCGTTAGTCAATAGCATGAACTGTGGAACTTTATCTCTAGCAATACATTCTCCTACATACTGAAAAATAAATACTGTCTTTAGTCAATAGCATGAACTGTGGAATTTTTTCTCTAGCAATACATTCTCCTACATACTAAAAAATAAATACTGTTTTCAGTCAATACCATGAGCTGTGGAATTTTGTCTCTGGCAATACATTCTCTTACATACTGAAAAATAAATATTGTCTTTAGTCAATAGCATGAACTGTGGAATTTTATCTCTGGCTATGCATTCTCTTACATACTGAAAAATAAATACTGTCTTTAGTCAATAGCATGAACTGTGGAATTTGATCTCTAGCAATACATTCTCTTACATACTGAAAAATATATACTGTCTTCAGTCAATAGCATGAACTGTGGAATTTTATCTCTAGCAATACATTCTCTTACAAACTGAAAAATAAATACTTTCTTTATTCAATTGCATGAACTGTGGAATTTTATCTCTGGCAATACATTCTCTTACACACTGAAAAATAAATACTGTCTTTAGTCAATAGCATGAACGGTGGAATTTTATCCTTAGCAATACATTTCCTTACATACTGAAAAATAAATACTGTCTTTAGTCAATACCATGAACTGTGGAATTTCATCTCTAGCAATACATTCTCCTACATACTGAAAAATGAATACTGTCTTTAGTCAATACCATGAACTGTGGAATTTATCTCTAGCAATACATTCTCTTACATACTGAAAAATAAATATTGTCTTTAGTCAATAGCATGGACTCTGGAATTTTATCTCTAGCAATACATTCTCTTACATACTGAAAAATAAATACTGTCTTTAGTCAATACCATGAACTATGGAATTTTATCTCTAGCAATACATTCTCTTACATGCTGAAAAATAAATACTGTCTTTAGTCAATAGCATGAACCGTGGAATTTTATCTCTGGCTATACATTCTCTTACATACTGAAAAATAAATACTGTCTTTAGTCAATAGCATGAACTGTAGAATTTTATCTCTAGCAATACATTCTCTTACATACTGAAAAATAAATAGTCTTTAGTCAATAGCATGAGCTGTGGAATTTTATCTCTAGCTATGCATTCTCTTACATACTGAAAAATAAATACTGTCTTTAGTCAATAGCATGAACTATTGAATTTTATCTCTAGCTATACATTCTCTTACATACTGAAAAATAAATACTTTCGTTAGTCAAATAGCATGAACCGTGGAATTTTATCTCTAGCAATACATTCTCCTACATACTGAAAAATAAATACTGTCTTTAGTCAATAGCATGAACTGTGGAATTTTATCTCTAGCAATACATTCTCCTACATACTAAAAAATAAATACTGTCTTCAGTCAATACAATGAGCTGTGGAATTTTGTCTCTGTCTATGCATTCTCTTACATACTGAAAAATAAATACTGTCTTTAGTCAATAGCATGAACTGTGGAATTTTATCTCTTGCAATACATTCTCTTACATACTGAAAAATATATACTGTCTTCAGTCAATAGCATGAACTGTGGAATTTTATCTCTAGCAATACATTCTCTTACATACTGAAAAATAAATACTTTCTTTATTCAATTGCATGAACTGTGGAATTTTATCTCTGGCAATACATTCTCTTACACACTGAAAAATAAATACTGTCTTTAGTCAATAGCATGAACTGTGGAATTTTATCTCTAGCAATACATTTCCTTACATACTGAAAAATGAATACTGTCTTTAGTCAATAGCATGAACAGTGGAATTTATCTCTAGCAATGCATTCTCTTACATACTGAAAAATAAATATTGTCTTTAGTCAATAGGATGAACTGTGGAATGTTGTCTCTAGCAATACATTCTCTTACATACTGAAAAATAAAAACTGTCTTTAGTCAATATCATGAACTGTGGAATTTATCTCTAGCAATGCATTCTCTTACATACTGAAAAATAAATATTGTCTTTAGTCAATAGCATGAAATGTGGAATGTTGTCTCTATCAATACATTCTCTTACATACTGAAAAATAAATACTGTCTTTAGTCAATACCATGAACTGTGGAATTTATCTCTAGCAATACATTCTCTTACATACTGAAAAATAAATATTGTCTTTAGTCAATAGCATGAACTGTGGAATTTTATCTCTAACAATACATTCTCTTACATACTGAAAAATAGATACTGTCTTTAGTCAATAGCATGAACTGTGGAATTTTATCTCTAGCAATACATTTTCCTACATACTAAAAATAAATATTGTCTTCAGTCAATACCATGAGCTGTGGAATTTTGTCTCTGGCAATACATTCTCTTACATACTGAAAAATAAATACTGTCTTTAGTCAATAGCATGAACAGTGGAATTTTATCTCTGGCTATGCATTCTCTTACATACTGAAAAATAAATACTGTCTTTAGTCAATAGCATGAACTGTGGAATTTTATCTCTAGCAATACATTCTCTTACATACTGAAAATAAATACTTTCTTTATTCAATAGCATGAACTGTGGAATTTTATCTCTGGCAATACATTCTCTTACACACTGAAAAATAAATACTGTCTTTAGTCAATAGCATGAACTGTGGAATTTATCTCTAGCAATACATTCTCTTACATACTGAAAAATAAATATTGTCTTTAGTCAATAGCATGAACTGTGTAATTTTGTCTCTAGCAATACATTCTCTTACATACTGAAAAATAAATACTGTCTTTAGTCAATACCATGAACTGTGGAATTTTATCTCTAGCAATAAATTCTCCTACATACTGAAAAATAAATACTGTCTTTAGTGAATACCATGAACTGTGGAATTTATCTCTAGCAATACATTCTCTTAAATACTGAAAAATAAATATTGTCTTTAGTCAATAGCATGAACTGTGGAATTTTGTCTCTGGCAATACATTCTCTTACATACTGAAAAATAAATACTGTCTTTAGTCAATAGCATGAACTGTGGAATTTCATCTCTGGCTATGCATTCTCTTACATGCTGAAAAATAAATACTGTCTTTAGTCAATACCATGAACTGTGTAATTTTATCTCTGGCTATACATTCTCTTACATACTGAAAAATAAATACTGTCTTTAGTCAATAGCATGAACTGTAGAATTTTATCTCTAGCAATACATTCTCTTACATACTGAAAAATAAATAGTCTTTAGTCAATAGCATGAACTGTGGAATTTTATTTCTAGCTATGTATTCTCTTACATACTGAAAAATAAATATTGTCTTTAGTCAATAGCATGAACTATTGAATTTTATCTCTAGCTATGCATTCTCTTACATACTGAAAAATAAATACTTTCGTTAGTCAATAGCATGAACTGTGGAACTTTATCTCTAGCAATACATTCTCCTACATACTGAAAAATAAATACTGTCTTTAGTCAATAGCATGAACTGTGGAATTTTTTCTCTAGCAATACATTCTCCTACATACTAAAAAATAAATACTGTTTTCAGTCAATACCATGAGCTGTGGAATTTTGTCTCTGGCAATACATTCTCTTACATACTGAAAAATAAATATTGTCTTTAGTCAATAGCATGAACTGTGGAATTTTATCTCTGGCTATGCATTCTCTTACATACTGAAAAATAAATACTGTCTTTAGTCAATAGCATGAACTGTGGAATTTGATCTCTAGCAATACATTCTCTTACATACTGAAAAATATATACTGTCTTCAGTCAATAGCATGAACTGTGGAATTTTATCTCTAGCAATACATTCTCTTACAAACTGAAAAATAAATACTTTCTTTATTCAATTGCATGAACTGTGGAATTTTATCTCTGGCAATACATTCTCTTACACACTGAAAAATAAATACTGTCTTTAGTCAATAGCATGAACGGTGGAATTTTATCCTTAGCAATACATTTCCTTACATACTGAAAAATAAATACTGTCTTTAGTCAATACCATGAACTGTGGAATTTCATCTCTAGCAATACATTCTCCTACATACTGAAAAATGAATACTGTCTTTAGTCAATACCATGAACTGTGGAATTTATCTCTAGCAATACATTCTCTTACATACTGAAAAATAAATATTGTCTTTAGTCAATAGCATGGACTGTGGAATTTTATCTCTAGCAATACATTCTCTTACATACTGAAAAATAAATACTGTCTTTAGTCAATACCATGAACTATGGAATTTTATCTCTAGCAATACATTCTCTTACATGCTGAAAAATAAATACTGTCTTTAGTCAATAGCATGAACGTGGAATTTTATCTCTGGCTATACATTCTCTTACATACTGAAAAATAAATACTGTCTTTAGTCAATAGCATGAACTGTAGAATTTTATCTCTAGCAATACATTCTCTTACATACTGAAAAATAAATAGTCTTTAGTCAATAGCATGAGCTGTGGAATTTTATCTCTAGCTATGCATTCTCTTACATACTGAAAAATAAATACTGTCTTTAGTCAATAGCATGAACTATTGAATTTTATCTCTAGCTATACATTCTCTTACATACTGAAAAATAAATACTTTCGTTAGTCAAATAGCATGAACCGTGGAATTTTATCTCTAGCAATACATTCTCCTACATACTGAAAAATAAATACTGTCTTTAGTCAATAGCATGAACTGTGGAATTTTATCTCTAGCAATACATTCTCCTACATACTAAAAAATAAATACTGTCTTCAGTCAATACAATGAGCTGTGGAATTTTGTCTCTGTCTATGCATTCTCTTACATACTGAAAAATAAATACTGTCTTTAGTCAATAGCATGAACTGTGGAATTTTATCTCTTGCAATATATTCTCTTACATACTGAAAAATATATACTGTCTTCAGTCAATAGCATGAACTGTGGAATTTTATCTCTAGCAATACATTCTCTTACATACTGAAAAATAAATACTTTCTTTATTCAATTGCATGAACTGTGGAATTTTATCTCTGGCAATACATTCTCTTACACACTGAAAAATAAATACTGTCTTTAGTCAATAGCATGAACTGTGGAATTTTATCTCTAGCAATACATTTCCTTACATACTGAAAAATGAATACTGTCTTTAGTCAATAGCATGAACAGTGGAATTTATCTCTAGCAATGCATTCTCTTACATACTGAAAAATAAATATTGTCTTTAGTCAATAGGATGAACTGTGGAATGTTGTCTCTAGCAATACATTCTCTTACATACTGAAAAATAAAAACTGTCTTTAGTCAATATCATGAACTGTGGAATTTATCTCTAGCAATGCATTCTCTTACATACTGAAAAATAAATATTGTCTTTAGTCAATAGCATGAAATGTGGAATGTTGTCTCTATCAATACATTCTCTTACATACTGAAAAATAAATACTGTCTTTAGTCAATACCATGAACTGTGGAATTTATCTCTAGCAATACATTCTCTTACATACTGAAAAATAAATATTGTCTTTAGTCAATAGCATGAACTGTGGAATTTTATCTCTAACAATACATTCTCTTACATACTGAAAAATAGATACTGTCTTTAGTCAATAGCATGAACTGTGGAATTTTATCTCTAGCAATACATTTTCCTACATACTAAAAATAAATATTGTCTTCAGTCAATACCATGAGCTGTGGAATTTTGTCTCTGGCATTACATTCTCTTACATACTGAAAAATAAATACTGTCTTTAGTCAATAGCATGAACAGTGGAATTTTATCTCTGGCTATGCATTCTCTTACATACTGAAAAATAAATACTGTCTTTAGTCAATAGCATGAACTGTGGAATTTTATCTCTAGCAATACATTCTCTTACATACTGAAAATAAATACTTTCTTTATTCAATAGCATGAACTGTGGAATTTTATCTCTGGCAATACATTCTCTTACACACTGAAAAATAAATACTGTCTTTAGTCAATAGCATGAACTGTGGAATTTATCTCTAGCAATACATTCTCTTACATACTGAAAAATAAATATTGTCTTTAGTCAATAGCATGAACTGTGTAATTTTGTCTCTAGCAATACATTCTCTTACATACTGAAAAATAAATACTGTCTTTAGTCAATACCATGAACTGTGGAATTTTATCTCTAGCAATAAATTCTCCTACATACTGAAAAATAAATACTGTCTTTAGTGAATACCATGAACTGTGGAATTTATCTCTAGCAATACATTCTCTTAAATACTGAAAAATAAATATTGTCTTTAGTCAATAGCATGAACTGTGGAATTTTATCTCTAGCAATACATTCTCTTACATACTGAAAAATAAATACTGTCTTTAGTCAATACCATGAACTATGGAATTTTATCTCTAGCAATACATTCTCTTACATGCTGAAAAATAAATACTGTCTTTAATCAATAGCATGAACTGTGGAATTTTATCTCTAGCAATACATTCTTTACATACTGAAAAATAAATACTGTCTTTAGTCAATACCATGAACTATGGAATTTTATCTCTAGCAATACATTCTCTTACATGCTGAAAAATAAATACTGTCTTTAATCAATAGCATGAACTGTGGAATTTTATCTCTAGCAATACATTCTCTTACATACTGAAAAATAAATACTGTCTTTAGTCAATAGCATGAACTGTGGAATTTTATCTCTAGCAATACACTCTCTTACATACTGAAAAATAAATACTGTCTTTAGTCAATACCATGAACTGCGGAATTTTATCTCTAGCAATACATTCTCCTACATACTGAAAAATAAATACTGTCTTCAGTCAATAGCATGAACTGTGGAATTTTATCTCTAGCAATACCTTTTCTTACATACTGAAAAATAAATACTGTCTTTAGTCAATAGCATGAACTGTGGAATTCTATCTCTAGCAATACATTCTCTTACATACTGAAAAATAAATATTGTCTTTAGTCAATAACATGAACTGTGGAATGTTATCTCTAGCAATACATTCTCTTACATACTGAAAAATAAATACTGTCTTTAGTCAATACAATGAACTGTGGAATTTTATCTCTAACAATGCATTCTCCTACATACTGAAAAATAAATACTGTCTTTAGTCAATAACATGAACAGTGGAATTTTATTTCTAGCAATACATTTTCTTACATACTGAAAAATAAATACTGTCTTTAGTCAATAGCATGAACTGTGGAATTCTATCTCTAGCAATACATTCTCTAACATACTGAAAATTAAATATTGTCTTTAGTCAATAGCATGAACTGTGGAATGTTATCTCTAGCAATACATTCTCCTACATACTGAAAAATAAATACTGTCTTTAGTGAAATCCATGAACTGTGGAATTGTTTCTCTAGCAATACATTCTGTTACATCCTGAAAAATAAATATTGTCTTTAGTCAATATCATGAACTGTGGAATTTTATCTGTAGCAATACATTCTCTTACATACTGAAAAATAAATACTGTCTTTAGTCAATACCATGAACTGTGGAATTTTATCTCTAGCAATACATTCTCTTACATACTGAAAAATAAATACTTTCTTTAGTCAATAGCATGAACTGTGGAATTTTATCTCTAGCAATACATTCTCTTACATACTGAAAAATAAATACTGTCTTTAGTCAATAGCATGAACTGTGGAATTTTATCTCTAGCAATACATTCTCTTTCATACTGAAAAATAAATACTGTCTTTAGTCAATAGCATGAACTGTGGAATTTTATCTCTAGCAATACATTCTCTTAAATACTGAAAAATAAATATTCTTTAGTCAATAGCATGAACTGTGGAATTTTATCTCTGGCTATACATTTTCTTACAGACTGAAAAATAAATACTGTCTTTAGTCAATAGCATGAACTGTGGAATTTTATCTCTAGCTATACATTCTCTTACATACTGAAAAATAACTATTCTTTAGTCAATAGGATGAACTGTGGAATTTTATCTCTGGATATGTATTCTCTTATAGACTCAAAAATAAATAGTCTTTAGTCAATAGCATAAACTGTGTAATTTTATCTCTAGCTATGCATTCTCTTATATACTGAAAAATAAATACTTTCTTTAGTCAATAGCATGAACTGTGGAATTTTATCTCTAGCAATACATTCTCTTACATACTGAAAAATAAATACTGTCTTTAGTCAATAGCATGAACTGTGGAATTTTATCTCTAGCAATACATTCTCCTATATACTGAAAAATAAATATTGTCTTCAGTCAATAGCATGAACTGTGGAATGTTATCTCTGGCAATACATTCTCTTACATACTGATAAATAAATACTGTCTATAGTCAATAGCATGAACTGTGGAATTTTATCTCTAGCAATACATTCTCCTACATACTGAAAAAATAAATACTGTCTGTAGTCAATACCATGAACTGTGGAATTATATCTCTAGCAATACATTCTCTTACATACTGAAAATTAAATACTGTCTTCAGTCAATAGCATGAACTGTGGAATTTTATCTCTAGCAATACATTCTCTTACATACTGAAAAATAAATACTGTCTTTAGTCAATAGCAAGAACTGTGAAATTTTATCTCTAGCAATACATTCTCTTACATACTGAAACATAAATACTGTCTTTAGTCAATTCCATGAACTGTGGAATTTTATCTCTAGCAATACATTCTCTTACATACTGAAAAATAAATACTGTCTTTAGTCAATACCATGAACTGTGGAATTTTATCTTTAGCAATACATTCTCCTACATGCTGGAAAATAAATACTGTCTTTAGTCAATAGCATGAACTGTGGAATGTTATCTCTAGCAATACATTCTCTTACATACTGAAAAATAAATACTGCCTTTAGTCAATAGCATGAACTGTGGAATTTTACCTTTAGCAATACATTCTCTTACATACTGAAAAATAAATACTGTCTTTAGTCAATAGCATGAACTGTGGAATGTTATCTATAGCAATACATTCTCCTACATACTGAAAAAATAAATACTGTCTGTAGTCAATACCATGAACTGTGGAATTATATCTCTAGCAATACATTCTCTTACATACTGAAAATTAAATACTGTCTTCAGTCAATAGCATGAACTGTGGAATTTTATCTCTAGCAATACATTCTCTTACATACTGAAAAATAAATACTGTCTTTAGTCAATAGCAAGAACTGTGAAATTTTATCTCTAGCAATACATTCTCTTACATACTGAAACATAAATACTGTCTTTAGTCAATTCCATGAACTGTGGAATTTTATCTCTAGCAATACATTCTCTTACATACTGAAAAATAAATACTGTCTTTAGTCAATACCATGAACTGTGGAATTTTATCTTTAGCAATACATTCTCCTACATGCTGGAAAATAAATACTGTCTTTAGTCAATAGCATGAACTGTGGAATGTTATCTCTAGCAATACATTCTCTTACATACTGAAAAATAAATACTGCCTTTAGTCAATAGCATGAACTGTGGAATTTTACCTTTTGCAATACATTCTCTTACATACTGAAAAATAAATACTGTCTTTAGTCAATAGCATGAACTGTGGAATGTTATTTCTAGCTATACATTCTCTTACATACTGAAAAATAAATACTGTCTTTAGTCATTAGCATGAACTGTGGAATTTTATCTCTAGTAATAGATTCTCTTACATACTGAAAAATAAATAGTCTTTAGTCAATACCATGAACTGTGGAATTTTATCTCTAGCAATACATTCTCTTACAGACTGTCTTTAGTCAATAGCATGAACTGTGGAATGTTATCTCTGGCTCTACATTCTCTTACATACTGAAAAATAAATACTGTCTTTAGTCAATAGCATGAACTGTGGAATTTTATCTCTAGCAATACATTCTCTTACATACTGAACAATAAAAGATCTTTAGTCAATAGCATGAACAGTGGAATTTTATCTCTAGCAATACATTCTCTTACATACTGAAAAATAAATAGTCTTTAGTCAATAGCATGAACTGTAAAAATTTTTCTCTGGCTATACATTTTCTTACATACTGAAAAATAAATATTGTCTTTAGTCAATAGCATGAACTGTGGAATTTTATCTCTGGCTGTACATTCTCTTGCATACTGAAACAAGACCAATATCGTGTCTGGACCTGCAAAACATTCCAGTAATGTATGTATTATTTACACCTGTTTTAAGGTATGGTAAGCAGTTCAGTGAAAAGGACCAAGTGAGTAAACTACAATTACATTTTTCATATGGTCAAAATCATAATTTAAAGGAAATAAATCTTTAGAGTCTACAGACGAATTTCCTATTACCTTTAATGAATGAATTTCTCCGATGGACTCGAGGCCAATCAGTGTAAATCAAGTCATTGAACATTGTGATGTCAAAATATTTGCTTTGTGACGTCAAAATTTTCGGGAAATGTACTAAGGGCTATTCCATTTAAATATAACTGGGAGGGGCGGAACGCCACTTATTTCAGATCCCCCAACCAATAGAAAAAAAATTCCCCCCCCCACCACCACCAGATTTTACTTCTGAAAGTACTCCACTACCACCAGAAAAAAAAATCATAAAAATAATTTCCTTTATAGAAACACCCAAAGCTTCGCACTAATGATATACCAATATACGACGCGTAAATCTCTCCCTTAAATTTTGCTATGAAAAATGTCTGTAAAATTACCTTCAAATATAGGTGATAATGACTGATGACCTATTTTTTTCAGCTACATTGCAACAGAAACTGAGGTTGCCATCTTTAAGGGTAGATAACCCCACTTCCGGGAAGATAACTCACTATTGTTTAGGAGCAAATTCTGGCAAAATCTCTTAAGACAACAAACGGATATATCTTTTTATTTCTGTGAAAAGCCAGCGAGTTTAAGGCAAAGGAAAGTCAAGAGAAATACCCCCCTCATCCACTGAATTTTCTAGTCATTAGATCCCCCCCAACAGAATTCATTTTCAAGAGACCCCCCACCCAACATAAACAAATACGGTTTCACCCCCACAACCAACAGAAAAATAAAAAAAAAATGGCATTCCCCCTCCCAGGTAGACTTAAATGGAATAGCCCTAATGTGAAACTTGTCTATTGGATTATTCCTGCAATTTTGAAAACTGTGTATAAAAACATCATTCAATATGTATATAAACACTGCAAAGTTTGAAAAATAATATGAAACCGGCACGGCCATGAATGCTCGCGCATCTGAAAAAAGTGCCCAGATGTTTTGGGCCGAGATATATTGAGGACGACTTTTTATTAGGGCCGAATCTAGTCTCATTCAATCGAGCTGTCGTTCCTTTATTCGAGTTATCGTTCCTTACGAAATCTCAAAAGTTAACTTCCGCATGGAAACAAATATTCTTGTCAGTATGTCAGAAGAGATTAAATAAATTAAAAAATATCAATATAAATAAAACAAGCTAACAAAATGACTTTTATTACACACGGGTTCCGGGTTTCAGTGGTATCGGACGTACGAGAGAGGGTACGATACTTCAGGATCACCTTTGCGCTTTATGTTACGAAGATCTTCATTAGTTGAGTGTGTTAGTGTGTTACACGGAATCGGTGTATACAAAATGTCGAATTCTTTTTTATTCGTCAATATGTACAGCCATGTTTGTCAAAAAATCCTAAGTACACATTTTATGCCATAAAGAGTTCGCTGACGCTCGCATATTATTACACACGGGTTCCGGGTTTCAGTGGTATCGGACATACGAGAGAGGGTATGAGACTTCAGGATCATCTTTGCGCTTTATGCTAAGAAGATCTTCATTAGTTGAGTGTGTTAGTGTGTTACACGGAACCGGTGTTTACAAAGCGTCGAATTATTTTTTATTCGTCAATATGTACAGCCATGTTTGTCAAAAAATCCTAAGTACACATGTTATACCATAAAGAGCTCGCTGACGCTCGCATATTAATTGAACACTTTTTGAGTTTCAGATTACACATACTAGCTATCGCCCATGTGATAGAGTGATAAAAAAATTAACTAGGTATCGCCAATGTGATAGAGTGATAAAAAAAAAATAACAAGTTCAACATGTAAAAAATCTAAGGAAACATTTGTCAAAACTGTCCATAATAGGAGGTGCATGTCTTCAGTATGTCTAAAAACACTATGCAAAGTATGAATAATATTGATTGAACACTTGCAGTTTTAGATTACACCAACTAGGTACAGTCAATGTCATACAGTGATAAAAAATGACTAAGTTCAACATACGGAAAATGTATGAAATAATTTGTCAAATCTGCCCATGATAGGAGGTGCACATCTTCAATAGGTACACAAACACTGTGCAAAGCTTAGATACTATTGATTGAACATGGTTAGAGTTTTAGATTACACCAACTAAGTACTGTCAATGTCATATAGTGATAAAAAATGACTAAGTTCAACATACAGAAAATGTACGGAAAAATTTGTCAAATCTGCCCATAATCGGAGGTGAACATCTTCAATATGCACATAAACACTGTGCAAAGTTTAAATACTATTGCTGAACATGGTTAGAGTTTTAGATTACACCAACTAGGTACCGTCAATGTCATATAGTGATAAAAAATGACTAAGTTCAACATACAGGAAATTAAAGAAAAAAATTGTCAAATCAGCCTATAATAGGAGATGTACACCTTCTATATGTATACAAACACTGTGCAAAGTCTGAATAATATTGATTGAACACTGTTGGACTTTTAGATTACACCAACTAGGTACCGTCCATGACATATAGTGATAAAAAATGACTAAGTTCAGCATACAGAAAATATACGAAAAAAATCTTCAAATCAGCTCATAATAGGAGGTGCACATCTTCCATATGTATACAAACACTGTGCAAAGTATGAATTAAAGTTTGTTTTTGCCCGCAAACCGTATGTCTCCCCCCGTCCCACAAATTGTAGTCAAAGGTAAAAAATATATTTAGATAACAAATAAAATCAAGCTTCAATGAATAAAAAAAAAACTGTTTTTAATCCATGAAACACATGCTAAAGCAAGGGTTACAGGTAATTCAATATTGTCATGGCAAAGTTCCCCATTCCAGACAATTGCTCAGCCTATGTTCCAATGATTTTAAAGGAGTTTTGTTCTTCTAAAATCAATGGATTGGTGATGAAAAACTTTTTCAGGGAAATAGTGACATTATGATAGACTCTTGTACATATATATATATATTTATACGTCTGTAAATTAAACCAAACAGTGTTAGAATTAGATTTTAGAGCTGTCAAATTTTTGTTCTTCCCTCGACGGGATTTGAACTCACACCATTGATACACTGCAGCACCATTCGCTTAGCCTTACGTCCAGCGCCCTAGACCACTCGACCACATCCACTCCCTGTATATATATATATATACAAGTTTCAGTAAGGGATATTACACTAGAGTGTTTGCAAATAACTCCCACAAAATTTAGAGGACAAAAATGTCCTGGTAATATGCACAACTACATATGGTGTCCTTTCTACCTACCAGGTTTCATGAAATTCTGTTCAGTAGTATCAGAGGAGTTGTGCTGAAAAGCAACTTCAGAAGTATATTTTGGGAAATTTTAAGTTCAAAGGGACATAACTCCCACACATTTCAGGCGATCAAAATGTCCTGGTAATATGCACAACTACATATGGTGTCCTTAATACCTACCAATTTTCATGAAATTATGTTCAGTAGTTTCAGAGGAGTTGCGCTGAGAAACTGTGTGACGGACAGATGAACAGACGGACAAGACAAAATCAATATGTCTCCCCACCAAATTGAGGGGAGAGATAATAATATTGATTGAAAACTGTTCGAGTTACAGATTACACTAAGTAAGTACTGCCTTGCTAGGACGGACGTACGGACGGAGAAAGTGATTCCTATTCCTGCTTCCGCCTTCAGCGACGCAGGTAAAAACAAAAGGAAAATATATCATGGATATTTAACCTGATTCCAAGCCAACCAGGCTCTGCTCTTTTTCCTTTAAACTGCGTGCATTAGCGGAGAAGCAACAAATACCAATGTTATAGTCTTTGGTTTGACCCGAACTACCACACTCTAGGAGAGCATGCCAACCATTACATCACCGATGCGTTTGATTTGACCTTTGACCCGATGAGCTCATAAAGATCTAACAACAGTTACCCACCTTGTACTGACTTAACGGATGTTCTTCTAATAAAAATAAATCACAGCCACAAACTTTAAGAGCGTAAGTGTCACTATATTCCTCTATACAACGTTCCGCGTGTTCTTTGGAAATTCCTATCATTCTACTTCTGTGTCGTATTGTCTCTGCTATTACGGTAGTTGGGACTGAGTCATGTGATACTTTTACACTAAATTTACTACGACTGTTGTCTTCTGATACAACCCATATACAAACTACAACATCACTCTCTGTAAAAAAATAGTTTGGTTTTGGTTTTATGGTGCTTAACACCACTTTCAACAATATTTAACCTATATCATGCATGGCGGTCAGTTTTATTGGTGGAGGAAACCAGAGTACCTGGAGAAAAGCACCAACCTGTCGCAAGTAACTGACAAACTTTATCACATAATGTTGAATCAAGTACACCTATAGTGGTGATAGGCACTCATTGCAGTTAGTTGTAAAACTATTTTTTTTAAATAACTAGAGAAAATCACAACATCATTTTAATAGGGTTTATTTTGCTCAATCTTTTGTTTTCTGTGTAATGTTTAAAAGATCATTGTCTTTTTTCTTTTGGCCATTGCATTGTCTGTCCTTCTTCGATCTTCGGCTTCTGATTAACCTCATTGGCATCTTCAAACATTTTTTAATGAACATTATGAGAACTACTTACTATACTGCATCAAGAAAATCATTAAAACTATACCATGTTGATGACAGTATTTGTCAGACTACTTTTCCCATGTTTAATTATCTTTATACACTTTTTAATGTAATATCATCGACAGATAATTTATCTGTAAAATGCTAAGAGTATAGTTAAAGCCTATATGGTACCGCAGCTTCTAAGGTTCCGTGTATTTACGTGCGATATCAATCAATGTTGTCGCCATATTTTTAATTTTAACTATCGATATACCACTTATCTTCTCAGTCTCAGATTTAGGTACATGTTAACACAAGTGATGGGTGTTTAACACCAAGTGAACAATTTGCCAGTTATATCTTGGCAAGAATAAGTTACATTTCAATGAGATGATGTCCAACTTGTACTAGAGCAACACAGTTAGATGGATTTGCATAGTGCTAGTTCACTGAAACAACAGTCCAGAGTTAAACATGTCACTCCACTTGGACACAATATCCAGATTCAGAGCTTAAGCCAACCAATTACTGGTCTATTCCTTAATGTAGCACCCCTATTGGAGAAGTTAAGCCAACCAATTATTGGTCTACTCCTTAATGCAGCGCCCCTAGTGGAGAAGCTAAGCCAACCAATTATTGATCTACTCCTTAATGCAGCGCCCCTAGTGGAGAAGCTAAGCCAACCAATTATTGGTCTACTCCTTAATGCAGCGCCCCTAGTGGAGAAGTTAAGCCAACCAATTATTAGTCTACTCCTTAATGCAGCGCCCCTAGTGGAGAAGTTAAGCCAACCAATTATTTGTCTACTCCTTAATGCAGCACCCCTAGTGGAGAAGCTAAACCAACCAATTATTGGTCTACTCCTTAATGCAGCGCCCCTAGTGGAGAAGAAATTAATACATATTTCATAGTTTTTGGTTTGAACTATGAACTAACACACTCGAGGCAAGCATGCTAACCATTACCCAACAGTTGTGGTACAATAAATATCATCCAATCAAAAAATTGTATATAATACTGAATGCAATGTTCTGATTAGTTCGTTTTTAAAACTCAAAAAGTTCTATGAACAGGGTTTATTTTAAGCATTGTTCAAATTAAGCTTAAAATTAATTTTCATTTAATGCAACTCAGCTTATGTCTTGATTTCAATCAGAAACTAGATCTTCACTTCTTGTTTACTGAATAAAACTGCTCAAATTAGAGTATACGTAAACTCTCTTTGACATGACTCACAAATGATTTATTTACAGAAATACAGGGGGCCATCGTGGCCGTGATCGTATGGTAGTTGGAATTACAACTACCTATGCAAACAGTGCCTATCACCACTGATGTTGTGAGTTCGAATCTTAACCAGGGCAAGGGACACAACATTATGTGATAAAGTTTGTCAGTTTATCCTCCACCAATAAAACTGACCTCCACGATATAACTGAAATATTGTTGAAAGTGGCATAACAGTAACCCATACCAATTTAGTGCAACTCAGCTTAGGTCTTGATTTCACTGAAACTAGCTCTAAACTTCTTTTTTATTTAATAAAACAGCTTAAATTAGAGTAAAATGACTCGCAAATTAATTTACATAAATACAGACATGATCTTTATACATATGATATACTTACTCATTTCTCTGATTTTATCCCGTAAATGTGACGGTAAAATCGGAGACGATTCTAAATCAGGTGGATAGGTATACAATGCTTCACTAGCCTTTCCCCCACGCTGCCGTTCTTCAATGGAAGATTTACACACATCTAAAATATTCCGTCGGAATGTCATTACTTCAAAATCTTTCATTTCATTGAATTCATTTATGGGAACTCCTATCGTCATTCCTGTGAAAATAGGATTCAAAATAAGATAAAAAAAATAATCAACATTTTTTACAACTTGAACAAAATACATCACTAATATAGTATAGTGGGCCATCGTAGCCATGAACATTTAGTAGTTGGATTATCATTTATAACTACCTATGCAATCAGTGTTTATCACCATTAACGTTGTGAGTTCGAATCCCGATCACATTATGTGATATAGTTTGTCGGTGACTTGTGACAGGTCTGTGGTTTTCCTCAGGTACTCCTGTTTCCTCCATCAATAAAACTTACTGCCACAATATAAGTTTGGTATAGAACAGGTTACATTTCAATGAGATGCTGATGTCTGCTTTGCACTAGGTCAACACCCTTAGTTGGATTTTTATAGTGCTAAAGTTTTGTCTTGGCTGTACTCTTGCTCACTAAAACAACAGTTTATGGTTAAACATGCATATATTGCTCCACTCTGAGACCAGCTTCTGAGCCAACCAGTCTTTGCTCTTTCTCCTTAATGCTGCATGCTTAGCAGAAAAGCATCAAATACAAATTTATGGTCTATGGTTTGACCCGACTGGGTCCAACGAGCTACCATACATGGGGTGAGCATGCTGACCACACCACAGATGTGGTTTAATATATATTTCATACTTGGAGACTTTAATATAACTTTTTTAATATTTGATATTAATCACACACATTTTGGTCACACATAATTAACATTTATTAATTAATTTGTTTTCTTAAATATAAATAATTATGTAAATTACCTATTTCATAGTTTAACATTTTCTCTTCTCTATTTCCAACTGGTTCTACGATTTTTAAAATCGGTTGAAACAATCTTAAATCACATAATCGTCTGGTTTCATCATAAAATTCTTCTCTCCTAGCATCCTGTGTTATGCTCATAAATATATAGGATGCAGGCCCTAATAATTTTTCGTACATTGGATATGCTTTAGCCTTAGACCATAATTCTACTTTAATTCGCTCAAGCGTATCGTCACGGTTGGAGTCTACTGGAACGATTAATCCTGTAGGCAATAAACAGTCCACTTTTATAGTCAGGGGCATCAAGTGGTGGCCCCATAATTCTCCTGAGCTTGGAGGCATCTTTATTTTTTCATACAAATCTGAAAATAAATAAGAAAAATTTAGGTATATATGTATTTGTTATTTTCTTCTTCAATGGAAAAAAAAATGCTATAAAATTTTCCAAATTTAAAATAAATCAAAAAATAATAAATCAAAAAAACAATTGAAGAAAAAAAAAAATTACAGTGATTCAGCTAGGCATCCGTCTCAAGACATTTCCCCACCAATTTCTCAAATTGTTCTGAAGAACTTTATAAAAATTAGTTTAATTATTAAAGAATTTCCTGAAGAAATTTTGATAAAACTGGCAATTGTCCTGAAGATTTCAAAGTCTATAGCTACATTTAGCTAAAACACTGCATTAAAACATTTTGACAAAAAAATTCTAATCAGTCAAAAGTAAGATAAATAGGTCTACATGTGTATGAATGCCAAATATACAATAAAAAATTATACATGCATATATTATATAAAAAAAGATGTTAATTAAACAGAATCTATATTTAGAATGCAATTTACCACATTTTTTCAATATGCAAGCAGCATTTATAACATCAATGAGTGCAATTTAAGTAGAAAAACCTGACATTATTGTTGAGTCTGCGAATTTAATCTGTAGCAGGTCAAGGTAAACTTTAATATCACACATGATACCAAAAAAAAAAAGCTACTTAAAACTCATCAAGATACTTACCACTTCAATAAACACAAAATTTAAAGTATATGGTTAATACTTGTCACATGACAAACAGAAATTTTGTTTTGCAGTCTAAAGTCACGGTTCATTAGATATTTTATAGACACAGTCTTGCGGGTATATTCCAAGTTTATTTCGGTACAGTACAATAACAAATAATAAACATGTTTTCAAAAAATAAATATATAAATATGCACAATAAAATGTATTTATGGCCATAGATCACAAATTACATGCTCTTGTGATCACAGGTGTGATTTCAATTGTTTGATCTTGTGGTTTAAACTTAGTTCATAGGGGTCAATATTGAGTTCATTATGTCAAAAAATAAAATCTAGAAAATATCTTTAGATGGTTAGATTTATGTATTCATGACAACAAACATATTTGAACATAAGAATTTGAATCTGGGTCAGAAATGAAATTCAGTGGTAGTTACATACTTCTGATATCCATGCAACCCCAGAGATTGATTGATTGGTTTTATGGTGTTAAACACAACTTTCAACAATATTTCAGCTATATCGTGGCAGTCTGCTTTATTGGTGGAGGAAACCGGAGGACATGGAGAAAACCACTGACCTGCCGCAAGTCACTGACAAACTTTATCACATAATGTTGTATCGAGCCCAGGGATTGAAAGTGCACATTGTAAGACACCAAATTTACAATTATATTAACAATGATTCTGCTACATGTACCTCTCAAATTTGGTTAAAGATAAAGGAACTTGCCCCTCATTATTGGTTACATATGATACATATAGCAGAAAATAAAACTGACTGTCATAAGGAATGAGAGTTAATACAAAAATGTCTGGCAATACAAAAAAGTCTGGCAATAGGTTAATGTCTGCTTAATTAAAATGTTTGCCGGATTTGAAACTTTGTAGCAAATGCAATGTAATTGACTGAAGACTACAATCATTTCTTTCTTTGCTGTTCAAAATTAATTAAAAGTTTATTCAAAACATTTAAAATAACAATACGTGGAAGCAGACACATTTAATACCGTACTACCAGTGGGTCGTGATGTGGGTGATTTTATTTTCTAAGAGTTTTTGTTTTCATTTGTAGTAGTCATATAATATCATGTCTTATTACATTTTGTACTTTGTAATGTATACATGTATTATTTAAAAGCAACAATTGGAGCCATCGTGGTCATGATCATATGGTAGTTGGATTTACAACTAACTGTGCAATCAGTGTCTACACCACTAAATTTAAAGTTGTGAGTTCGAACCCCATTCATGGTGAGGTGTACTCGATACAACATTATGTGATAAAGTTTGTCAGTGACTAGGGACAGGTCGGTGGTTTCCTCCGAGTACTCCTGTTTCCTCCACAAATAAAACTGACCTCCACGATATAACTGAAATATTGTTGAAAGTAGCATTAAACATTTTCCCTTTTTTGGGTGTAAATTGTTTCATTGTAAATTATAAGAATGCATTGACCAGTGATAACAACAATTGAATTGATAAAACAGCAAGAACTAACTCTGTATGATCTGCCAAAAGGTTTGCAATTAATTAACCACAAAACAATACAAAACATGTTTATCAGAGCAGACATGCCATATGGTATTAGCACTCATACATATACCACAATAACTATACAGTGATAAACAACAAAACGTACCATATGAAGTTCATCCCTACAGAGTATTTAGGAAATGGTCATACATGTTTCTAGCTTCTAGCATGGTTAAATGAGAACTATTTGTTGATTGGTGGTTTGACCACAAGTAATGTCAGACAAGACTGTGGTTTACAAGACAAGACCACAGGTTCAACTGGTACATCTAAATATTGCATATTCATCAAACTCCTATATATTTATGAATGAATGATTTCTTAGTACAGTTTTACTATGCTCAAGGCAAAAAAGTTCACACTTCATCAAGAGAACCATTTGTTGTATTTCCATCTGTTATGTAAAGAAATGTCAGTATGCCTTCAGAAAATAAATAATATTGGTAACCTGTCCAAACTGACCTTTGTCTGTGAGAGGAAATTGGTTAAAAAGGTGACATTAAAGACAGGCGGTTATTACACAGAGGTCATGATGTTAGCAATTTTTGTATGCATACAGTAATGCCCCCTACCCATTTCTGTAATGAAAAAGTGACCTCAAAAGAGGGGTGGACTCTCTTGAGAGGGACAATTAAGTAACATTTTACTATCTTATATATAATTAGCACATATGAAATATGTCCTAATAAGAGTGATGGCCTCTTGAGAGGGACAGTTAAGTAACATTTTACTGTATTATATATAATTAGCACATCTGAAATCTGTCCTAATAAGAATGGTGGCCTCTTGAGAGGGACAATTAAGTAACATTTTACTATCTTATATATAATTAGCACATCTGAAATCTGTCCTAAGAAGGGTGGTGACCTCTTGAGAGGGACAATTAGGTAACATTTTACTATCTTATATATAATTAACACATCTGAAATCTGTCCTAATAAGAATGGTGGCCTCTTGAGAGGGACAATTAGGTAACATTTTACTATCTTATATATAATTAACACATCTGAAATCTGTCCTAATAAGAATGGTGGCCTCTTAAGAGGGACAATAAGTAACATTTTACTATCTTATATATAATTAACACATCTGAAATCTGTCCTAATAAGAATGGTGTCCTCTTGAGAGGGACAATTAAGTAAACATTTTACTATCTTATATATAATTAACACATCTGAAATATGTCCTAATAAGAATGGTGGCCTCTTGAGAGGGACAATTAAGTAACATTTTACTATCTTATATATAATTAACACATCTGAAATCTGTCCTAATAAGGATGGCGGCCTCTTCAGAGGGACAATTTGGTAACATTTTACTATCTTATATACACGGGTGAACACAGAAATGTGCTGTCAAAAAGGCAAGTGTGAATGTCAATATTTCATATTATTAACTTAAAAAAAAAAAAATCATGAACACAAGAGTCCTGGATTATTTTTAATAAAAAATAATCCTGGATATTATTTTTCCTTAAAGTCCGGTCCTGTGTTTTTATTTAAAATTTTCATCATATACCCCCCTCCCCCTCCCAAGGGATATAAAATTGTATCATTAATAATAGATTAATAAATAATAAATTCAGATTTTCTATTTAAAATAAATCTCATTTACAAAACCACTGATATTTGTTCAATTTTTAACGCTGATTTAAGCTTTAGTCGCAACAAATTTATATTTTTCTCTTTAAACTGTCGAAACATAACATTTATTTAACTGTAAAATTCACAAATAAAATTCACCCCCCCCTTTTCCCTATTTTCTTGATTAAATCAATGATCAACAATATTCCAGAATCAAACAAATGAATAAATATAACATAGATTTGTTTTACATGCATCTATTTATCATGCAGAGTCAGTGTGTTTTAAATCGGCCATCCAATCAGGACGCTCATTATTCTTGTCCAAGATAAAAATACATCGCTAAGATTACCTGTGGGTGTTTCCCCAATTCAACTCGTAAATTTACATAGAAATCGGAGATATTTCGTTACAAAACTTCACATATGGTTTTGTCTATCATATTTCTTGAAGAGAAACATACAATTTTATTGCATTTATCAATATTTTATGAGTATCAACAGTTTTTTCAACACCATATCTGTTTCTCGATACAGCGCCCGATAACAGTGACCCGTGACCCAGATTAGCCCGTTCCACCAGTTTTTTTCTTAATAATGTTGTTTAATAATTAGCACATCTGAAATCTGTCCTAATAAGAATGGTGGCCTCCTGAGAAGGACAATTAAGTAACATTTTACTATCTTATATATAATTAACACATCTGAAATATGTCCTAATAAGAGTGGTTGCCTCTTGAAAGTGACAATTGGGTAACATTTTACTATCTTATATATAATTAACACATCTGAAATCTGTCCTAATAAGAGTGGTGGCCTCTTGAGAGGGACAATTAAGTAACATTTTACTATCTTATATATTATTAACACATCTGAAATCTGTCCTAATAAGAGTGGTGGTCTCTTGAGGGGGGAAATTAAGTAACATTTTACTATCTTATATATAATTAGCACATCTGAAATCTGTCCTAATAAGAGTGGTGGCCCCTTGAGGGGGACAATTAAGTAACATTTTACTATCTTATATATAATTAACACATCTGAAATCTGTCCTAATAAGAGTGGTGGCCCCTTGAGAGGGACAATTAAGTAACATTTTACTATCTTATATATAATTAACACATCTGAAATCTGTCCTAATAAGAGTGGTGGCCCCTTGAGAGGGACAATTAAGTAACATTTTACCATCTTATATATAATTAACACATCTGAAATCTGTCCTAATAAGAGTGGTTGCCTCTTGAAAGGGACAATTAGGTAACATTTTACTATCTTATATATAATTAACACATCTGAAATATGTCCTAATAAGAGTGATGGCCTCTTGAGAGGGACAATTAAGTAACATTTTCCTCCCTTATATATAATTAACACATCTGAAATCTGTCCTAATAAGAGTGGTGGCCCCTTGAGAGGGACAACTAAGTAACATTTTACTATCTTATATATAATTAACACATCTGAAATCTGTCCTAATAAGAGTGGTTGCCTCTTGAAAGGGACAATTAGGTAACATTTTACTATCTTATATATAATTACCACATCTGAAATCTGTCCTAATAAGAGTGGTGGCCCCTTGAGAGGGACAATTAAGTAACATTTTACTATCTTATATATAATTAACACATCTGAAATCTGTCCTAATAAGAGTGGTGGCCCCTTGAGAGGGACAATTAAGTAACATTTTACTATCTTATATATAATTAACACATCTGAAATCTGTCCTAATAAGAGTGGTGGCCCCTTGAGAGGGACAATTAAGTAACATTTTACCATCTTATATATAATTAACACATCTGAAATCTGTCCTAATTAGAGTGGTTGCCTCTTGAAAGGGACAATTAGGTAACATTTTACTATCTTATATATAATTAACACATCTGAAATATGTCCTAATAAGAGTGATGGCCTCTTGAGAGGGACAATTAAGTAACATTTTCCTCCCTTATATATAATTAGCACATCTGAAATCTGTCCTAAGAAGAGTGGTGGCCTCTTGAGAGGGACAATTAAGTAACATTTTACTATCTTATATATAATTAACACATCTGAAATCTGTCCTAATAAGAATGGTGGCCTCTTGAGAGGGACAATTAAGCAACATTTTACTATCTTATATATAATTAACACATCTGAAATCTGTCCTAATAAGAGTGGTGGCCTCTTGAAAGGGACAATTAGGTAACATTTTTTAAGTCATTGTATTATCTTAGTGCATATGCAATTTTTGTGCACGTACATTGTATACCAGGGTATATCCACATGTACAATAAACTGTTACATTAAGAAATGAAACTAAAATAAAATATCAATTCATTCTTTCAAAATTTTAATACAAATGATTGTATATACACCTTTTCACTTAGATGACAACAAAGTAGTACCTGTCCATTACAGCATAAAATAAACAAATATGATCAATGTTAAATTCTTTAAGTTTACATACCTGATTAAAGAATTTACCATGAACATTACAAGTTATCAACACAAAAACAAAAACAAAACAACAAATTCTAACCACTAGTTTTGTTTTCGTCTTTAATTACCTTATTACATGTTAACCAGATGTAGACATTCTCTGTTTACCTTATGTGTGTAGTAATAATAAAAGTGATTTGTCATTTAATAGGTTCAATTTCACTTCCTATTTGAGATATTTCAGATATGTTTCTCACAATCATTTACTAGAGCTTTGTATATTAAATACTTACCGGTACACACCTAACACAATTGCATTATTTTTAATGTAGTGCCTATTAAATGGATGGGATAAGTTAAACGAGGTTCACCAGAGACTACATAACTCACCTGATCAAAAAATGATAATGAGCAGTTTTAATTTGATACATTGTACATGTACATGTATGTAATTATCCAATGATCATTTCACATGTACAGGCACAGTAATCCTCCCCCAGGCCAATTCCACGAAAGACCACCACTCTTTATCAGGCAAGATTTCAGATATACTGAGATAGTAAAATACTATTAGATAGTCCCTCTTAAGTGAGCTAGGTCATTCCTCTTATATGACCACTTTTTCATTGCAAAAGGAGTGGCCTTATAAGGGGTAGGGTAGGGTTGTGGTGTTTAATGCCACTTCAACAATATTTCAGTAATTTTATTGTGGTGGTCAGTTTTATTGGTGGAGGAAACTGGATTACCCGGAGAAAACCACAGTGCCCAATAAGAGGGTGATTTCTATACTTACTGGTATGTATTGTTGACTCAGCTTATATTGTAGTTAATGAGAGGGAAGGTTACGGTTAATTCAATCATTTGGCAACTATCCCATGACTACAAGACATTAATGGGGTACTAGGTTAGTTTTGTGGTCAGAAGTACTATCAAGGTTAAAAAAAATCAAAAAAATCCACAAACACACCTATGAATGTGATGTTAAACATCACATTCCTCCAACCCTCTTTATGAAAGTGACAATAAACACAAATAGCTTAGTGCCCCACACCAACCCCTCACAAATTATGAAAGCCATGATAAACATCAATATATAACGGGGGCCTGGGTGGCTCAATGAGTTAGGTAGTTGGATTACCTAACAACTCATACAAGCCTATCACCAATACGGCGTGGGTTCGCGCCCACTTTGTAAATTACAAAAAGGGTGCACTCGACTCGCAGCCGCAAGTGATAAAACTTACCAGTTCAATTGCTTGCCCATGGTCAGTGGTTCTCTCTGGGTACTCCGGCGTCTTCCACCACTATAACTGGTCGCCATGATATAGCTGAAATATTGCTGAAAGTGGCATTAAAACACCAAAAATCAATCAAAATCAATCAATTATATAAATCCCCTATATTTACTGTATTTTAAACTTCTGATCCCCGTGACCTTGTCCCCCAAATGTTTTCTTGTTCCAGATAATTTAATATTTCTATTATTTAACAAGAATTTAATCTAATTTCTAGGAAAATAATTAATTATTGATAAACCCCCCAATAGTATTATAGTATAATATTACTAATTGAAAAAAAAATGTCTACCTTTTAATTCTTGTAATTAAATTCTGTTATCTAAGGATTTATATATAAATCCTTGTGTTATCCAATATAACTGATAGAAAGAGATTTCTTCAAAAAACGGTATCAGTTACACAAATGTATTCAAGTCATTAAATTACATTTATAGTAGAAACACACAATTTTTGAATATAAAAAACAAGAATGGGACACAGAAAAATGTAATTGTATTATAGGAGTAACTTGACATATCCTGTGCATGTTATGTAAATTTATATCAAACTGGTAAACATGTTTTCCCCAAAATGTTTACTACTATGTATACACAAGATTTAGCTTTAATGAATGAAACAGCAGTTTTTGATGGGAATTT
Organism: Bathymodiolus brooksi; assembly: GCA_963680875.1. Lineage (NCBI taxonomy): Eukaryota > Metazoa > Mollusca > Bivalvia > Mytilida > Modiolidae > Bathymodiolus > Bathymodiolus brooksi. The sequence goes on along the minus strand of OY804590.1, from coordinate 23,497,027 downwards.
CATCGATTACTATAAAATGGATAAACATTTGTGGTTTTATTGATTACGAGAGACGTATTTTATTTTATTATTGGCCTGGCCCATCCACACGAGAACAAATCTACACAAACAGGATATTATTGGATTTTGCTAAATAAAACAAAAAAAGACATTTTATATTATTGGCCCATTCATGAGAACAGACCTACACAAATTATAAGGATATTATCGGATTTTGCTAAAAAAAATAATAATAAAAAAAAACATGATAATAATAAAATAATTCACGGATAACTTTAATCCTTTAATTAACAATGTATTGCCCTCTAAACGAGGCAACACAAACACCTCAAGATGACTTTGAAATAAATAAACAGTCAAGGTTAAGTCTAGAATGTATATTGAATTCCGAAAAACAAACTCTTTATGATACAAGAAAACAAATAAACATGCTTAAATCTTCTTATTGTTGACAAAATTATATACATTGTATCTTGTTGTTTGTAAGGTTTGCTATTGTGGGGGTTTAATCATTTATCTGGCTATTACATTTCATATAATCTTAGGATGCAGGGGATAGTACTTTTAACCAAAATCTACGGCAATTGACAGTGTTTCTATTTATTGCTATTATTTAGTCAAGGACACTACAAATCAACAAATGAAAGTGCTATGAAAGTGAAATAGTAATGAAATTGTCAGTCAATATACAAAAATGGTATTTGTTGCTCACTTAAAATATAAAATGAGGTTTACATATAGAAATTTCAAATTCAAAATACCACTAAATTGTACGGACGGTACTACACTTCCACAATATGGAATTTACAAAAAGCAAAACACAGGGACAAAACTGAATAAAAGCATTTCATCTGCACATAGCATCCTACCAAAAAACGCTTTCAGCAGCCCTAATGACCATGAAAATTTTGTGCATTACCTCTTTACATGGGGGCTGCCATTAATCAACTGGTATCCTATGTCGAAAAACACAGGGTCAGTACAGGAGCGTACCTGTGCCGGTAGCAGCTTATAATCTCAAATCCAATGTATTTTGCAGAAAAGCTTTTACAGAAATTAATCACCTTTGAAACTATACTGAAGAATTCTCAGTCATTTTAGCTATAAAGTCTCATTTTTTTTAAATATCACCATACTGCTCTACTAATAAAAAAGGGAGGGGGGACAAATAGAGGCTACTATCCCCTGCATCCTTAAGAAGACCAAAAATAATCTACATCATCCACTGTATATTTTTTTCCTAATAATTTATCCAATTTGAAACAAGAATAACCATATTTGAACACTTACAGATGTTACAGACTCTATTTAGAAATTTTTAAACAAGTACACTGTTCTTTACAAATTTACAGGAATTTGTCCGCAATATCCAAATTGCTTAAAAAAATTCCAAAAAATCAAGATAGACCTCTATAAGGAGCCCTTATCTAATTCTGGAAAGACTGAATCATAGGGAATATAAAGATGTCTTCCTACTGCAGGATATTAACATCAAAATGCATAAAATGATGATTTTAATGTGCTCGGCCACTTTAAACAAACTGGAAATTACCACTACAGATTAAGAAAAAAAAAGATTCCTAGTGATCAAAATACAGAAAACATGAAATTTACACGCTGGACATAAATTTACATCAACACTCAAAGAGTCTTACACGGACAATTCCAGTAGTTCTTCTGTGTCTGTTCTACAAAGGCACTGCACCAGTTCAGAGGAATTTGTTGATGCTCTATCTGCACAGTGTGATGGAGATGTACTTCCAACAAAGCTGAGACCTGTCAAAATAGAAGATGAAAATGAAAATGACTGAAATATCTGAGGATAAATTTGATATCTACGCTTTATTACTATCACTGGGTCGATACCTCTGCTGGTGAACTATTAGTCCCTTAGGCTATCATCCGCCCAATAGTCAGTGCTTCAGCACTGCAATGGTTTAATAGATATATGTGTTATTGAAATTTACAGTTTCTAAATAATGAAAGTATTATTAAAATTAGGGTTCTCCTTCCTCAGGCATAGGTGACCTTTGCCGATTTTGGCGATCCTATTTAGGCCCTTTGGTTTACTTGCTCGCAAAACTTTTTACATTATTTGGCTTTCCCACCTTTCGATTTTGAGCGTACCTGATGAAGGTTATTCCAGAAACGCGTTGTGCACACTAAAACGAATTTTTTTCTTAATGTACTCGCTTACTTTACAAATTTCTTTATCGGTGAGCTTAGTTTTGTAAAAAAATGTCATATTGCATTGTAAAATAAAATTATGTAGTGAACAGAAAATATTGTATTTTGTTAATGCATAATTACTATGGGAAAGTTTGATGATGCCAGTTTGGCTTAACTGCAATAAAATAAAACGAAAAAAAACAAACACGTTACATGACAAAGAAACTTTTTTGTCAGCTAAATCATGAATATTTACCATTGCAATACTTTGGGGACGGATTTAACAAAATTGGGAAAAACGACAAAAAAAAAAAGAGTTATCTAACTTGAATTGCAGTATTATTTTTAAATTCATTTTCTCATGACATTTCTCACATTCAGGTATTAAACTGAAGCATGCCAAGTAGCAAAAAACATGTATATTTAGAAAAAACAAATGACTTAATTTTAATATTTTTTTTCTTAAATTCTGTAATTTTCTTAAGGATGCAGGGGATAGTACTTTTAACCAAAATCTACGGCAATTGACAGTGTTTCTATTTATTGCTATTATTTAGTCAAGGACACTACACATCAACAAATGAAAGTGCTATGAAAGTGAAATAGTAATGAAATTGTCAGTCAATATACAAAAATGGTATTTGTTGCTCACTTAAAATATAAAATGAGGTTTACATATAGAAATTTCAAATTCAAAATACCCCTAAATTGTACGGACGGTACTACACTTCCACAATATGGAATTTACAAAAAGCAAAACACAGGGACAAAACTGAATAAAAGCATTTCATCTGCACATAACATCCTACCAGAAAACGCTTTCAGCAGCCCTAATGACCATGAACATTTGTGCATTATCTCTTTACATGGGGGCTGCCATTAATCAACTGGTATCCTATGTCGAAAAACACAGGGTCAGTACAGGAGCGTACCTGTGCCGGTAGCAGCTCATAATCTCAAATCCAATGTATTTTGCAGAAAAGCTTTTACAGAAATTAATCACCTTTGAAATTATACTGAAGAATTCTCAGTCATTTTAGCTATAAAGTCTCATTTTTTTTAAATATCACCATACTGCTCTACTAATAAAAAAGGGAGGGGGGACAAATAGAGGCTACTATCCCCTGCATCCTTAATATCTTGTATCAATCAGCACATTCCATATTAATAGGATAGGTCATGTCTCTGATAATGATCCCCCTTTTTTCATAGAATAAAGTGAGCGAGTCATGCGTGATTGTTGATTGATGCCAAGTAATCAATTTTTAAGCTAACAGCAGGGATGATTCTGTTTAGAAAATGAAATAACTGAAAATCAATTAAAATACGGGTAGCTGAAACCATCTACACCCCATTTCAACATCTCCATTTTTGACTTGTTCTGACCATGTCCTGTAATTTTCAGAAATGTTTTTCAGGGGAAAACAGCTGAAATCAGTTAAATAACTGGAAAAAATCATTCCTGTACCAGTACATCATGGAAAGAACTAGTTACATTCAATGTGATGATCTGACGAGTTTCGCTTTGTACAAGATCAATATAATTATAATAATGTTTATAGTGTTAGCTCACTTAAACAACAGTATGTGGGGAGACATGTCGCTCCACTTGGGACACAATATTATCCTGTTCCAGAGCCAACCAGTTTTTTCTCTTCCTCCTTCATACTACCTGCTTAGCAGAGTAGCAGCAAATGTCGATTTTATCATCTTTTGTGTCATGTTATTATCACCAATGTCGGAAAAAACCTCTAAGGTGATAACCTTTACAAAAATATTCATAAAGATCAGGTTTCATGCTTAATGCTCAAATTCCTCTAATTTGCATATACTGATCATACTTTTGCATACATTGATCATTGATACTTAATTACATGTACACAGTAATTTGCCCCCTATTTTATATATCACCTGATAGACATTTTTATATAGTTTGATGTTATTCATGTAAATCTGTCAAAGAATTTTATTTATAAAACAATAACTTCATTAAATCTTTTGTGTAGTCAAATTATGTTTATTTTTAAACACTCATTTATTCTTTTAAATAACTCATGGTTGATGTTGGTTTTTTTTTTATAACCAACATGCATTCTTAAAACTGGTAACCTGATAATCAAGTACTACAAGTGTGTGGTCTTTTGAGTTGAACATTTCTAGTCCTGGTTTTACAAAGTAACACAAAGATATAATACACAATAAAACGTGTAAGTTGTGAGTTACACATAAAAATATGCATATAAAAGTTACAACACTTGTGTATATAATGTTTTAGTCAGAAATCGTTGGTCAACTTAACTACATCATTATTGGGATAATTTTCTTTGTAAATTTAACAGAAGGGTTCCTATTGAAAATTAGAGCATGTAGTACTTAAGAGTCTGTCTCACTGAAAACCATGCACAATCAAAAAAAATGTAACAAAGCTAATTTCAGTAAGAAAAAAAATTATTCATTTTCTAAATATTTGATGCCTAGTATTTTAAAATATATCATACATATTTCCTATATATTTTCATTTTTGTTGTAAAATGAGGATTTCCATTTTAGCCCTTAACCAATGCAAAAATCCTTAAAAATGGTTAAAAACGCCCCTATTTTTGACGGATTATTATTGTTAATATATATCTCAGAAGTAGAAAGATGCATTGTTTCCTCAAAGTATAATGTTTAAAGACAATGATCACCAAAAACAATTTTTGAAAAAAACTTTGTGAACATTTTTAAGGCTATCACAGAATATGCTATATAGACAAATTTTCAAAATCAGTAAAATTCCTTAATTTTGATGCACAATATTGGAGTTGGGGGAGATTTCTGTGACTTGAAATGAACATTTTTAAACAGACCAATCTCAAAACTAAAATATATAAAAAATCTGCCTTTGGCAAATAATTTGCAAAAAAGTTCTTGCACCCAAAAGTATGGTCATGTGTGCAATTTTAGCTTAAAAGGCATTGCTTAAAATAGATGCAATTTTTTGCAAAAAACTATTAGTGATTCTTATTAAAGGTGATTTGTGTGTTTATTGTAAATAAATTACATATGATATATCATTTTAATTCCCTTTTTCAATCCGGACGTTGAGCAAGCAAATACACATGTCTATCTGATAGATAAAGTGACGGAGTAACCTCCCTTTTCGGAAGTCTTCACTTCTAAGATTATAAAATTAGAAATGGCAGTCTCCAGTGATTTCATCAATGCCAGGAAGATATTAACAGTTTATATCATTTTGAAAGAATTTCGGGAAATATCCCTGGCGCATATGTTACATCACATTTTCATAAATTATATAAAGTTTCCCCTTTTGCGCCCAAATTAAGCTTTTAACTTCTATCAGTTCCATTCTCTTAAATCAACCTCCAATGGACAAATGATGGATCAAAAGTTTATGTATGTAGTGCATTGAAAATGCGTTCTGTCATGTGCATAAGTTATTGTTTGCATGATTGACAGACAATATTCATCATATTGTTTTCTAGCTTCTATACTGTCGATCGAGAAAAACAAATTCTAGACAGGCAGCAAATAGCAAGTCGATGGGGTTTGCAATTAATATTTCGCATGCACAATAGCGACCCCACACCACAAGGTGTGGAAAATAGAAATATTCTTCTGTGGTTTAAATGCGTATTAACTGCATTACATGTAAGCTGTATGATTCTTTTTGATAAAGTCCTTAACTAGAACAGGAACAAAATGTACACTTGAGTGAAATAGTGTTGTAATAAAAGATCGTGAACGTGATGTACATGTTTGAAAGAATGTCAAGGTATATTTTAAATGAGATTGAAGCAAGACACCATTTGATATTAATTCGGTTGTATTTCATTTTGACGATTTTAATTACGGAAGATGATCACAACCATATTGGTTTTGATTGGATTAAAATTATAGCTGTATAATAATGTATAATAACCTATTATTATTAGAATCCTAACATGACTGCGAATTTGGCATAAATAAAATAACAAATGGTTTCCTCTAGGAAAACGCCGACTTTATGTGAAAGGGACACCAGACAGCTATGATGAACAATTTTAATACATCCCTTAGCGCGGGATGTAAAGGACACACTCCTTACACGTAAAGCACAACTTACAGCAGATTCTGATAGCAACAATTTATTAGGAGTGTTGTTGTTGTTGTTTTATCGACATCTGAGGTGGGGCCGATTATGGCCCTTATAGCTCCCAGTCCTTTGCACAAAAAAAAAACCCATTGCAAGCGCATTTTTAGTCAAATCATACAATTAATTGTTATACACTTAATTACAATTATGATTAATTTGATTTTTATTTGATTAAAAGTTAATTAATTTTAAAGAATTTGGTTATCAAACCCTCAATGCTTTAATCTTAGTTTCCCCCAAAGAATATGGGCTTGGGTTGATAAAAAGAAAAAAGAGCATGTACATAGTAATTAAGATATAATTAACCGATTGCAGTACATGGAATTTTTATAAATTCCATTACAAAAACGAGTACATTTCTTTGATCTTTGGTTAATAGACAATAAAAGAACATGGGGTTTGTTTTCATTCATTATCATTCTCACAATGGGGACAGACCATTGTGCAGATTGCTCCAGAAAAGTAAATTCAAGACAACACACACTTTCACAATACAAAGTTGACATTTGACACACTACTGGGGAAATAAGGTGCAGAATCTCACACAGACACTCATGTGAGTAAAAGACAATACATTTTATGTTCTATTTCCCATGTTCACCCGTACATAAAATATGTCTTCTCGTTACTGAGCTTAATAACGAAGACAAACATATATTTAGGGATGGCAAGCTTAGAAAACAGTCGGCCAACTTTAAACAAACACAGCGTAAACAAATAATATACTTTCATGTAAACCGGTATATAATTTGGATTTGCCAGCGCTTTGTCAAACAAAATAAGGTCCTAAGATTCCCCGTTCACATGAAGACGTCTCATCAATCTACAAAAAACTGTAAATATAGAACATCAGAAGAAAATAGCAATACGTATTATAAAAATAAACAAAATATAAATCCTGCATGTGCGTGTCACATTTATTTAATAAATAGTATTAATTTGTTTTATCTATTTATTTTTGAATTGTGTATTCAAAGGTGTCAAACAATTAATTTAATTCACCAATGCACCTAAGTCAGGTAAAGGCCCGGGCAATACTTTTGATTTAAACCCCAAGTGGCAATAGGGCCCCCCCCCCAATCCAAATATCAAAGTTGATATTTGACACCCTGCTGTGGGCTTGAGGTGCATTATCCCATCTAGGCACTTAAGTCAGTTAAAAGCCCGGCAATACCTTTGACTTAAGCCACAAGTGGCAAAGAACTTTGTCGTCCTTCTGTAATTTTTCATGGGATATGTATAGAGTCCCCCCAAATCCAAATATCAAAGTTGATATTTGACACCCTGCTGTGGGCTTGAGGTGCATTATCCCACCTAGGCACTTAAGTCAGTTAAAGGCCCGGGCAATACCTTTAACTTAAACCCCGAGTGGCAAAGAACTTTGCCGACCTTCGGTAATGTTTCATGGGATATGCATAGGGTCTCCCCAATCCAAATATCAAAGTTGATATTTGACACCCTGCTGTGGGCTTGAGGTGCATTATCCCACCTAGGCACTTAAGGCAGTTAAAAACCCGGGCAATACCTTTAACATAAGCCCAAAGTGGGCAAGAACTTTGCCATCCTTGATATATTTTTCATGTGATATTTATAGAGACCCCCCTCCACAATTTTTTTTCAAATATCAAAGTTGATATTTGACACCCTGCTGTGGGCGTGAGGTGCATTATCCCACCTAGGCACTTAAGTCAGTTAAAGTCCCGGGCAATACCTTTGACTTAAACCCCAAGTGGCAAAGAACTTTGCCGTCCTTCGGTAATTTTCATGGGTTATATATAGGGTCCCCTCCAAATCCAAATATCTAAGTTGATATTTGACACCCTGCTGTGGGCTTGAAGTGCATTATCCCACCTAGACACTTACCTCAGTTAAAGACCCGGGCAATACTTTTAACTTAAACCCCAAGTGGGCAAGAACTTTGCTGACCTTGATATATTTTTTATGGGATATTTATAGAGAACACCCTGCACAATTTTTCTTTAAATATCAAAGTTGATATTTGACACCCTGCTGTGGGCTTGAGGGGCATTATCCCACCTAGGCACTTAAGTCAATTAAAGGCCCAGGCAATACCTTTGACTTAAACTCCAAGTGGCATAGAACTTCTTCGTCCTTCGGTAATTGTCATGGGATATGTATAGGTTCCCCCTAAATTCAAAGATCAAATTTGATATTTGACACCCTGCTATGGGCTTGAGGTGCATTATCCCACTTTAGCACTTACCTCAGTTAAAGACCCGGGCAATACCTTTAACTTAAACCCGAAGTGGCAAAGAACTTTGCCGTCCTTCGGTAAATTTCATGGGGTATGTATAGGGTCCCCCAAATCCAAATATCTAAGTTGATATATGACACCCTGCTGTGGGCTTGATGTGCATTATCCCACATAGGCACTTACCTCAGTTAAAGACCCGGCAATACCTTTAACTTAAACCCAAAGTGGGCAAGAACTTTGCCGTCCTTGATATATTTTTTATGTGATATTTATAGAGACCCCACTCCACAATTTTTTTTCAAATATCAAAGTTGATATTTGACACCCTACTCTGGGCTTGAGGTGCATTATCTCACCTAGGCACTTAAGTCAGTTAAAGACTCGGGCAATACATTTAACCTAAGTCCAAAGTGGGCAAGAACTTTGCCGTTCTTGATATATTTTTATGGGATATTTATAGAGTCCCCCTTCACAATTATTTTTCAAATATCAAAATTGATATTTGATACCATGCTGTGGGCTTGAGGTGCATTATCCCACCTAGGCACTTAAGTCAGTTAAAGACCCGGGCAATACCTTGAACTTAAGCCCAAAGTGGGAAATTGCCGTCATTCATATATTTTTCATGGGATATTTATAGAGACCCCCTCCACAAATTTATTTCATATATCAAAGTTGATATTTGACACCATGCTGTGGGCTTGAGGTGTATTATCCCACCTAGGCACTTACCTCAGTTAAAGACCCGAGCAATATCTTTAACTTAATCCCAAAGTGGGCAAGAACTTTGCCGTCCTTGATATTTTTTTCATTGGATATTTATAGAGACTTTTTTTTCAAATATCAAAGTTGATATTTGGCACCCTGCTGTGGGCTTGAGGTGCATTATCTCACCTAGGCACTTAAGTCAGTTAAAGACCCGGACAATACCTTTAACATAAGCCCAAAGTCGGCAAGCAGTTTGCCGTCCTTGATATATTTTTCATGGGATATTTATAGAGACCCACTCCACATTTTTTTTCAAATATCAAAGTTGATATTTGACACCCTGCAGTGGTCTTGAGGTACATTATCCCACCTAGGCACTTATGTCAGTTAAAGGCCCGGGCAATACCTTTGACTTAAACCCCAAGTGGCAAAGAACTTTGCCGTCCTTCGGTAATTTTCATTGGATATGCATAGGGTCCCCCCAAATCCAAATATAAAAGTTGATATTTGACACCCTGCTGTGGGCTTGAGGTGCATTATTCCACCTAGGTACTTACCTCAATTAAAAGCCCGGGCAATACCTTTAACTTAAACCCCAAGTGGGTAAGAAACTTGCCGTCCTTGATATATTTTTTATGGGATATTAATAGAGAACCCCCTCCGCAAATTTTTTTGAAATATCAAAGTTGATATTTGACACCCCGCTGTGGGCTTGAGGTGCATTATCCCACATAGGCACTTAAGTCAGTTAAAGGCCCGGGCAATGCCTTTGACTGAAGCCCCAAGTGGGCAAGAATTTTGCCTTACTTGATATATTTTTGATGGGTTATTTATAGGGTGCTCCCCCAAATCCAAATATCAAAGTAGTATATCGGGATAGCTCAAGGCATAGTTCGTGGTGAGCAAAGGGGAGCGGGCCATTACGCATGCGTTACTGGAAGTGACGTCACCGGAAGAGGCCCTGACCGGAAATAATGCCACATGAAGTAACGTGACCGGAAGTGACATCATAACCGGAAGTTGGTTCAGCGCATGACCGGAAGTGCTTTCCCGCGCTTTTTTCTTACTATAGTAGTAGTACAAAATGTACCATTGCTCATGACCGGAAGTAGCATGGCATTCGGATGTGATGTGACCGAAAGTGACGTCACAGGAATCATAAGACCAAAAGTGGGTACTCCCCCCTGGCGTGTGATTTTATTTGTTCGAGGTGTTGTGTAGTACTCCAAGGGTGTTTTCTATCACGTCCGCGTTCTCACTGTGGTATTTCTACTAAATAATCTAAAAGTCAAAGGAATGAAATGGTACATTTGATCCCCTAAGTCACCCAATAGAATGTCACTCTGCATTTATCCAGACTTGTGACTGGCTCTATATAGAGGTTGCATTAACCTTCTTTTTTCTTTTTTTCCTTTTTACTTTACTTTTTTTTTCTTTTTTTTTCATAACACATGTTTAACAAGTAACAACACAAATTTCTGTACAATGCCCGTTGCTTCCTTGGGATTTTCTGAGAGCCTGGTGACGTCTGTCATGCTATGTCCTGCACATCGATGAATGAGGTAAAATATGCAATGAAGTCCGCACACGATAAATCCTTCTTCTTGTACTCGAACGGTATTGTAAGTCCAATGAAGTCAATGTTTGTTCATGAAATTGACATAAGCGGATTCTTGCGGTGGACGTCCGGTTGGATCGTGGTATTCTCCTCGTGAGTTGGCGTCCATGTATATAGAGACCCAGTGTTGTCACATTCGATGGTCTGGATCCGTATTTCCCACAAGGGCCGAAGGTACGTTTAATAGTCTGGGCAATCTGTTTCTGGCACAGGTCTGGAGTGGGGATGTTTTTTCAATAGAGTGTCAATCTCTAGCGTATTCATTATGCACTGTAGTCAAACAACACTTGTCTGTTTCTACCGATTTCGATCACGTTGTCAAATTCTGCATACAGGACGACGTTGATGGCCCCTGCCAGAGCTTCGGTGAAATGAATCTCCACACGTAAATTGCCCTGTATTATCAGTTGAAACGTTCCCACTTCCGACATATCCGAAGTCAGATCGAATCCAAATAAGGTGTTTCCTTTAGCGTATTCCTCTCTGGAGATGGTATTTCCTTCGTCTTGATACATCTTTCCCGTACTGGTATAGAATCCCATATAACTGCGAATATAACCTGCGTTTTCAAAGTCGGGTTGTAACGTTTGGCGGGAATCTGTCGTCCGTCCACGTTCAGTGCCACAAAATTGATCTTGTAGTGTCTAAAATCGAAAGGGATTTTCGTAATAGTCCCATTTAAGGCATCACTGTCCACGCAACCAATCACCAGTCTTTTCGGCAACTGTCCCACAAACATGTTGTCCTGGACGTAATTCATGTTGCCACGAGGAACCGTATCTACTTTGACTTCTACGCGTCGGATGGGGTATTTACAGCTGGTCTTTTCCAAAGCTTTGACGTGACCCATTCTTACGGCAGGACTTAACTGTACATTTCTGACAAATAAAGCGAGATCCTTGATATTGATCTTATAGTTTTCGGTATCGGCCATTAGGGCGAGCACGTCTCGAATTCGTCGTAATTTGATTTTCAGATCGACGTGATTAAGTAAATATTTCTCTTGACAAAATAAATCCAAATGTAGTTTTCCCGTCATCTGTACAGACTTGCTTTGGGCCGTCAATGCTTTCCGGGACGTGAATCCTTTGTTGTCGGTTGTTCTCTTAACTTGATGTCCCGGTGTATCCTTGTACCACATGACTCCCATTAATTGAGATTATTTGGCAGCTGGGCCATAGCTGAGTAATATTTCTATGTAAGCTCTGTAAGGGTACAAGCTGGTCGGTGGTGAAACCAGATTTTCGTTGAGGCTAAAACTGACATCACTAAAGAGGGAATGCATCCATAAGTTGACAGGTCCAACGTCCGCTCCGCCATCGAATGCAGCATTGTCGTCATCCATGATCTGTGCTTCCACAAACAGGTAAGTATTAGCCAAGTCGATGTAGTCTTCCCCCGCCCCACTGACGGCAAATTCGCAAGGTCCTTGATCCGTTAGAGTCGATGTCAATCCTTTCTGCTCCCAATACCCATAAGCCACACTGGTCTGTGTAGGTGGAACTTCAAATAAATCCAGTTCTTTTTTCGTGCATTCGCATGAGTTGGGATGTACAAGTGCCATTCTTATCCGAAATGTCATCCGATGTGTTCCGTTGCTTGGTCTGCCGACGTCTGGTCTTTTTTCGCTTGGCAGGTCCTTTTATAACTGGTTTTCCTGGGGGTCCTACCGTGTCCATAGCTTGCTGGAGTAAGTTTTCTCCTGTTGATTTCAATCGTGATTTTGCTGCCCGTTTGATATTTCTTCCTTGTACGACATCTCCGGCAATAGTTAATCCCGTTTTTAAAGCCTCGCGTTCTAGAATCTTTGCTCCCTTTTTCAACAAAGGCATGGCTGCTTTGAAGAGTCCTCCAAAGATACTGCCAAGTCCATGTCCTCTTTGATATCGTCTTCCCGCAAATACCGGATATCCTTTTCCTGTTTGGTGTATGTAATAATCGTGGTAAGCTTTCGTATCGTGACGATGAGTTGGTTTCATTCTAGAGAGAATTCTTTTCGCTTTCTACAGTGAAATGTCACCACCACTCGGCCTCTTTCGAATGGCACTATAGAGCCCGTTTCGTCCCTTATATCTATTTCCACGGTCTGAAATCGTCGTTGTATCAGGGGACAGTACTGTATCGGATCAAACACTCGGGTGATCATTTCTCCGTCTCTTCCTTCCACCGGTACGATTCTCAATAACGTAACTTGGGCATCTCCCACCTTTCTCGGTTTCACCAAGGGACAATACACGTATAGAGAATTTAATCCTTTCTTGACGTCCGCTACCCAATCTGAAACATACTCCCCCGCCGAGAATATAGCTTGTCTGAATCCTGACATGGATTGTACTAAAGGACTGATGATGACTTGACAATCTTTTTTCACTTTCATATCGATTTTATGATTGATTTCATTGAAACCCATGTCGAATTTATTCTTGAGTTCCTTCATGTGCTTTTTCCACTCGATGGGGAATCCTTTTGGCCGAGGAATAGGACCCATCCGGTAACAAGACCAACCCGGCTTCGTTATTCTTGATGCTATACCAACTGTGAGGATACTGTATCTCTGCCAATCCGATTTCCCATGTTCCGTCCAGATCCGTTATTTTCGGAAATTTCGTCGTTTAATGAGTCAACGTATTGCTCGCACAGTAATTCATGGAACTGTTACTAGGCAAAGTGAGGTATCCCAGACAACTGCTCAACAAGGCCGTCCACAAGGTACTGTTCTCCGATTCGACCGTCAAGTTGTAAATGCTGACTACGATAACCGTGTACAAGATGAGTACCTGACACAAAAATATGACCTCTGAACGCGGAGTCTTCTTTCCACAAGTCACCCAAGACGATACACTGTCCGTGTCACTCGGTGGCATTCGCAAGACTGACACTTCAAACCGCGACGCCTCGCTTTTGTAGGTCCTGTTTAAAGATCCAGTTGTTGAAGGACTCTTGATATCCGAGCCACTTGACTAAATACTGAACTCTTCGGCCCTTTTTTCTCTTTTTCAAAATGGGTTCAATCTTTTATACGTCGTCTGTCTTAATGACTTTCTGTAATTCTTCGGCATAAAATGTTCCTTCCAGAATTTCACCGTGGTCGTCTTTGACTAAGTATACCGGGGGTCTGGTTTCGATACATTTCACTACCGTAAACAATTCTTCAGTACAGTTGGGTAAATATCCTTTCTTGAACGTACATTTGGTTTTGCTGAGTCGCACTCTATCTTCGGGAGAAAATTTGCACGATTTTTGGGGTCCCTTTCTTCCATATAGCCTCTTGGACACCGTTGTTTGGTTAGCCCACGTGACTTCTGCAGGTGGTATGCCTATGGTTCTGTGAACGGTGTGGTTATAAGATGCGACCATCTCGGATAGAACGTCTACGTATGTTAGGGTTTCTCTGTGTGTGAAATACTTCCACATCTTGGTTTTCAATGTTCTGTTAAAACTTTCAACGATACTGGCTTTGGTCTCCTCGTTGTAAGTGGTAAAGAAGTGCATGTCGTGTTCTTTGAGAAACTTTAGAAATATTCGGTTGATAAATTCAGTTCCTTTGTCTGTCTGTATACGTGTCGGACGCCGTCCCGATTTGAAAATGACATGAAACGCATCTTTGAAAGTCTTCCCCGTCTTGTCTGTCAATGGAACGATCCATGGATATCGGGATAATACGTCTATACATGTCAACAAGTACTTGAATCCTTTGTTGTAAGAAGACAATTTTGCCAGATCCACTAAATCCGCCTGCCACTGGTGGTCAATTCCATAGACTATAACGCGTCTCCTGGGAAATCGTCGTCTAGTTGGTTTATGCAAAGTGTACGTGTCCTGGGACTGTAACCATTCTCTGACTTGTTTCTTCGTATAACCTTTCGGCTTGAATTTACTCAATCCTCCATAACTGGCGGGAGCTAAAATGTTGTAATAGGTCGACTCCATGCTTACAACTGCCCATTCGTGCTCTCAACCTCCGTTTTAAAAGTCGACCCAGTTCTGGACTTCTTTCCTTCTGTTTCTTGGTGTTTTTTGGGGAGTACGGTCTAATATGGGATGGACTCTGTTGTCGTTTGTGAGATCTCGGTGTTCTTTTGGTCTGAGTGATGCATCTCCAGCGTCCTCGTGACCAATCAAATCTTGTGCAACATTTGCTTCTCGTAAGGCTTCTCCGAATGTTTCACATCCTTGTGGGTTGAAATATTGCCTTTTGCTCAGCACGTCGTTGACTAAATCCACCACGTTGCTTCCTTGAACGGTTTCTCCCTTGTATTTCAGTTCCCCTTTCTCGTTCCAGCTAATGTCGGGACTGCTCTTCATTTATTTTTCAACAAGAGTTGTACCTTGGCCTTCATTGTTTTTGGTACGCTTTCCAAAATTTCGTTGTCGATCAGGTCCTGTTTCACGGGTTCATGTGCGACTGCCACGGGTCTGGGTCTGTAATCGTCGTAGACGTTCAAATATCGAGTGAACGATTGGTCATATAGCTTGAGACGTTCGTCTGCAGACAGGTCTTCTCTTTCTAGTATGGTTTGCATCTTCTTAGCCATGGTGTCCATGACTTTCACGCGTTGTTCCACTGGAGGTTTTGGGCGCTCTTGGGTCTGGTGGTATCTATTTATTATGGTTAGTTCCTTCATTGAAACAATGTAGAGAGCAACGGTGCTACTACAGATGCAATAGGTGCTAGTAGGGATCCCAAAAATCCACCTTTCTGTAAGATCGCTTTCTTCTTTTTGAGAGAGACCGACTTTTTCGTCAGTGCTCTCAATCCGGCCTTATTTCTCTTGAGTTTTTCCTTCTGCAGTTTAGTTAACGGGACGTTGCCTCTTAAATTATTATCGGCACACTCACACAGAGAGTCGACGAGACTGCGATCGGCTTTGGTTATGAGGTGTTTACGAATACACGGTTTCGTCTTTGTAAGTATACTATATGACTGCCGCGCTTTTTCAAGCGCTGAGAGACCATGTTATTCCCTCAGCGTCTGATGCAAGAGTGACAAGAAACGGGATGTAACATCCTTTTTTTGACTCGACATACGCTTTCTGTTCCACACCGGGAAAGATGAAGGTTCTTAATCTCAGGATATCCGGTGTGTTTTGTTTCATATCGATCACCATGTAGCCGTGAGGTCTGGCCGTAGCTCGAGCAAAGGCTTCTAGGAAAAATTGTGTTCTCCTGGGATACATTTGGTGTGCTAGCGCCATGATCTGCGATACGTCTGTCAGGTTTTTAAATAGAACCATGTAATGGGCATTGCGACTTATGGTTCTATGGTGTTTTCCTCGATGAAATTTGGATTTGGGGGGACCCTATTAATAACCCATCAAAAATATATCAAGGACGGCAAAGTTCATGTCCACTTGGGGTTTAAGTCAAAGGCATTGCCTGGGCCTTTAACTGACTTAAGTACCTAGGTGGGATAATGCACCTCAAGCCCACAGCAGTGTGTCAAATATCAATTTTGATATTTGAAAAATAATTGTAGAGGGGGGTCTCTATAAATATCCCGTACCAATTATATCAAGGACGGCAAAGTTCTTACCCACTTTGGGCTTAAGTTAAAGATATTGCCAGGGTCTTTAACTGATTTAAGTGCCTAGGTGGGATAATGCACTTCAAGCCCACAGTATGGTGTCAAATATGAACTTTGATATTTGAAAAAAAATTGTGGAGGGGGATCTCTATAAATATCCCATGAAAAATATATCAAGGACGGCAAAGTTCTTGCCCACTTTGGGTTTAAGTTAAAGGTATTGCCCGGGTCTTTAACTCAGATAAGTGCCTAGGTGGGATAATTCACCTCAAGCCCACAGCAGGGTGTCAAATATCAACTTTGATATTTGAAAACAAATTGTGCAGGGGGGTCTCTATAAATATCCCATGAAAATATATCAAGGACGGCAAAGTTCTTTGCCACTTGGAGTTTATATTAAAGATATTGCCCGGGTCTTTAACTGAGGTAAGTGCTAAAGTGGGATAATGCACCTCAAGCCCACAGCATGGTGTCAAATATCAACTTTGATATTTGAAAAACAATTGTGGAGGGGGTTCTCTATAAATATCACATGAAAAATATACCAAGCACGGCAAAGTTGTTGCCCACTTTGAGCTTAAGTTAAATGTATTACACGGGTCTTTAACTGACTTAAGTGCCTAGGTGTGATAATGCGCCTCAAGCCCACAGCAGGGTGTCAAATATCAACTTTGATATTTGGATTTGGGGGAGACCCTATGCATATCCCATGAAAAATTACCGAATGACGGCAAAGTTCTTTGCCACTTGGGATTTAGGTCAAAGGTATTGCCCGGGCCTTTAGCTGACTTAAGTGCCTAGGTGGGATAATGCATCTCAAGCCCACAGCAGGGTGTCAAATATCAACTTTGATATTTGAAAATAAAATTGTGGAGGGGGGTCTCTATAAATATCCCATAAAAAATATATCAAGGACGGCAAAGTTCTTGCCCACTTTGGGCTTATTTTAAAGGTATTGCCCGGGTTTTTAACTGACTTAAGTGCCGAGGTGGGATAATACACCTCAAGCCCACAGCAAGGTGTCAAATATCAACTTTGATATTTGGATTTGGAGGGGGGCCCTATACATATCCCATTTTAAATTACCGAAGAACGGCAAAGTTCTTTGCCACTCGGAATTTATGTCAAAGGTATTGCCCGGGCCTTTAACTGACATAAGTGCCTAAGTGGGATAATGCACCTCAAGCCCACAGCATGGTCTCAAATATCAACTTTGATATTTGGATTTGGAGGGGACCCTATTGCCACTTGGGGTTTAAATCAAAAGTATTGCCCCGGCCTTTACCTGACTTAAGTGCATTGGTGAATTAAATTAGTTGCTTGACACCTTTTAAATACACAATTTAAAAATAAATAGATAAAACAAAATAATTATTAAACAACATTATTAAGAAAAAACTGGTGGAACGAGCTAATCTGGGTCACGGGTCACCGTAATCGGGCGGCTGTATCGAGAAACAGATACGGTGTTGAAAAAACTGTTGATACTCATAAAATATTGATAAATGCAATACAATTTTATGTTTGTCTTCAAGAAATATGATAGACAAAACCATGTGTGAAGTTTTATGACGAAATATCTCCGATTTCTATGTAAATTTACGAGTTGAAGTTGCGTCTGTATCGAGAAACAGATACGGTGTTGAAAAAACTGTTGATACTCATAAAATATTGATAAATGCAATAAAATGTTATGTTTGTCTTCAAGAAATATCATAGACAAAACCATGTGTGGAGATTTATGACGAAATATCTCCGATTTCTATGTAGTTTACGAGTTGAAGTTGGGAAACACCCACAGGTAATTTTAGCGATGTATTTTTATCTTGGACAAGAATAATTAGCGTCCTGATTGGATGACCGATTTAAAACACACTGACAACACATGGTAAAAAGATGCATGTAAAAGAAATCTATATTATATTTATTCATTTGTTTGATTCTGGAATAGTGTTGATCATTGATTTAAACAAGAAAAAAAGGGAAAAAGGGTGGGGGGGGGGGGGGGGGGGGGGGGGGGGGTGAATTTTATTTGTGAATTTTACAGTTAGATAAATGTTATGTTTCGACAGTTTAAAGAGGAAAATAAAAATTTGTTGCGACTAAAGCTTAAATCAGCGTTATAAATTTAACAAATATCAGTGGTTTTGTAAATGAGATTTATCTTAAATAGAAAATCTGAATTTATTATTGATTAATTTATTATTAATGATACAATTTAATATCCCTTGGGAGGGGGAGGGGGGCTATGATGAAAATTTGAAATAAAAACACAGGACCGGACTTTAAGCAAAAATAATAATCCAGGATTAATTTTTTATTAAAAAATCCAGGACCCCTGTGTCCACTAATTTTTTTTCTTTTTTAAAGTTAATAATATGAAATATTGACATCCACACTTGCCTTTTGGACAGCACATTTCTGTGTCCACACTTGTACTATTTATTAAATAAATGTGACACGCACATGCAGGATTTATATTTTGTTTATTTTTATAATACGTATTGCTATATTTTTCTGATGTTCTATATTTACAATTTTTTGTAGATTGATGAGACGTCTTCATGTGAACGGGGAATCTTAGGACTTTATTTTGTTTGACAAAGCGCTGGCAAATCCAAATTATATGCCGGTTTACATGAAAGTATATTATTTGTTTACGCTGTGTTTGCTTAAAGTTGGCCGACTGTTTTCTAAGCTCGCCATCCCTAAATATGTGTTTTCTTCGTTATTAAGCTCAGTAAAAAGAAGACATATTTAATGTACGGGTGGATATGGGAAATAGAACATAGAATGCATTGTCTTTTACTCACATGAGTGTCTGTGTGAGATTCTGCACCTTATTTCCACAGTAGTGTGTCAAATGTCAACTTTGTATTGTGGAGGTGGGGGGTCCAGAAATATTTCCTGTATGCCCCGATGTCGATTCAATGTGTTGAATGTGCAATTACAGAAATATATTTATCATTGGTGGCTAGAAATCTTTAAAAGTACATTTTGCTCTTATTTATTTTTTTGGTTTTGAGACATATCGCCGTATTGGTCGCTAGCTTGAGCATGGTTTTATTGAAAAGAATAAATGAGTGTTTAAAAATAAACATAATTTGACTACACAAAAGAATTAATGAAGTTATTGTTTTATAAATAAAATTCTTTGACAGATGTACATGAATAACATCAAACTATATAAATATGTCTATCAGGTGGTATATAAAATAGGGGGCAAATTACTGTGTACATGTAATTAAGTATCAATGATCAATGTATGCAAAAGTATATGATCAGTATATGCAAATTAGAAGAATTTGAGCATTAAGCATGAAACCTGATCTTTATGAATATTTTTGTAAAGGTTATCACCTTAGAGGTTTTTTCCGACATTGGTGATAATAACATGACACAAAAGATGATAAAATTGATATTTGCTGCTATTCTGCTAAGCATGTAGTATGAAGGAGGAAGAGAAAAAACTTGGTTGGCTCTGAAACAGGATAATATTATTTCCAAGTGGAGCGACATGTCTCCCCACAGACTGTTGTTTAAGTGAGCTAGCACTATAAACATTATTCTAAGCATATTGATCGTGTACAAAGCGGACATCGTCAGATCATCACATTGAATGTAACTAGTTCTTTCCATGATGTACTGGTACAGGAATGATTTTTTCCAGTTATTTAACTGATTTCAGCTATTTTCCCCTGAAAAACATTTCTGAAAATTACAGGACATGGTCAGAACAAGTCAAAAATGGAGATGTTGAAATGGGGTGTAGATGGTTTCAGCTACCGGTATTTTAATTGATTGTCAGTTATTTCATTTTCTAACTGACAGAATCATCCCTGCTGGTAGCTGAAAAATTGGTTACTTGGCATTAATCAACAATCATGCATGACTCTCTCACTTTATTCTATGAAAAAAGGGGGGGTCATTATCAGAGACATGACCTATCCTATTGATATGGAATGTGCTGATTGATAACAGATATTAAGATTATATGAAATGTAATAGCCAGATAAATGATTAAACCCCCACAATAGCAAACCTTATAAACAACAAGATACAATGTATATAATTTTGTCAACAATAAGAAGATTTAAGCATGTTTATTTGTTTTCTTGTATCATAAAGAGTTTATTTTTTCTGAATTCAATATACATTCTAGACTTAACCTTGACTGTTTATTTATTTCAAAGTCATCTTGAGGTGTTTGTGTTGCCTCGTTTATAGGGCAATACATTGTTAATTAAAGGATTAAAGTTACCCGTGAATTATTTTATTATTATCATCTGGGTTTTTTTTATTATTATTTTTTTTTAGCAAAATCCGATAATATCCTTATAATTTGCTTCTGTAGGTCTGTTCTCGTGAATGGGCCAACAATATAAAATGTCTTTTTTTGTTTTATTTAGCAAAATCCAATAATATCCTGTTTGTGTTGATTTGTTCTCGTGTGGATGGGCCAGGCCAATAATAAAATAAAATACGTCTCTCGTAATCAATAAAACCACAAATGTTTATCCATTTTATAGTAATCGATGAAATTCCCATCAAAAACTACTGTTTCATTCATTAAAGCTAAATCTTGTGTATACTTAGTAGTAAACATTTTGGGGAAAAAATGTTTACAAGTTTGATATAAATTTACATAACATGCACAGGATATGTCAAGTTACTCCTATAATACAATTACATTTTTCTGGGTCCCATTCTTGTTTTTTATATTAAAAATTTTTGTGTTTCTACTATAAATGTAATTTAATGACTTGAATACATTTGTGTAACTGATACCGTTTTTGAAGAAATCTCTTCCTATCAGTTATATTGGATAACACGATGATTTATCTATAAATCCTTGGATAACAGAATAGAATTACAAGAATTAAAAGGTAGACATTTTTTTTCAATTAGCAATATTATACTATAATACTATTGAGGGGTTTATCAATAGTTAATTATTTTCCTAGAAATTAGATTAAATTCTTGTTAAATAACAGAAATATTAAATTATCTGGAACAGGAAAACATTTGGGGGACAAGGTCATAGGGATCAGAAGCTTAAAATACAGTAAATATAGGGGATTTATATAATTGATTTTGATTGATTTTTGGTGTTTTAATGTCACTTTCAGCAATATTTCAGCTATATCATGGCGACCAGTTATAGTGGTGGAAGACGCCGGAGTACCCAGAGAGAACCACCGACCATGGGCAAGCAATTGAACTGGTAAGCTTTATCACTTGCGGCTGCGAGTCGAGTGCACCCTTTTTGTAATTTACAAAGGCGGGCGCGAACCCACGCCGTATTGGTGATAGGCTTGTATGAGTTGTTAGGTAATCCAACTACCTAACTCATTGAGCCACCCGGGCCCTACAACTACCTAACTCATTGAGCCAACCGGGTCCCCGTTATATATTGATGTTTATCATGGCTTTCATAATTTGTGAGGGGTTGGTGTGGGGCACTAAGCTATTTGTGTTTATTGTCACTTTCATAAAGAGGGTTGGAGGAATGTGATGTTTAGCATCACATTCATAGGTGTGTTTGTGGATTTTTTGGATTTTTTTTAACCTTGATAGTACTTCTGACCACTTTAACCTTGATAGTACTTCTGACTACTTTAACCTTGATAGTACTTCTGACCACTTTAACCTTGATAGTACTTCTGACCACTTTAACATTGATAGTACGTCTGACCACTTTAACCTTGATAGTACGTCTGACCACTTTAACCTTGATAGTACTTCTGACCACTTTAACCTTGATAGTACTTCTGACCACTTTAACCTTGATAGTACATTTTGTACTTCTGACTACTTTAACCTTGATAGTACTTCTGACCACTTTAACTTTGATAGTACTTCTGACCACTTTAACCTTGATAGTACTTCTGACCACAAAACTAACCTAGTACCCCATTAATGTCTGGTAGTCATGGTATAGTTGCCAAATGACTGAATTAACCGTAACCTTCCCTCTCATTAACTACAATATAAGCTGAGTCAACAATACATACCAGTAAGTATAGAAGTCCCCCTCCTATTGGGCACTGTGGTTTTCTCCGGGTAATCCAGTTTCCTCCACCAATAAAACGACTGAAATATTGTTGAAGTGGCATTAAACACCACAACCCTACCCTACCCCTTATAAGGCCACTCCTTTTGCAATGAAAAAGTGGTCATATAAGAGGAATGACCTAGCTCACTTAAGAGGGACTATCTAATAGTATTTTACTATCTCAGTATATCTGAAATCTTGCCTGATAAAGAGTGGTGGTCTTTCGTGGAATTGGCCTGGGGGAGGATTACTGTGCCTGTACATGTGAAATGATCATTGGATAATTACATACATGTACATGTATCAAATTAAAACTGCTCATTATTGTTTATTAATCAGGTGGGTGAACCTCGTCTAACTTATCCCATCCATTTAATAGGCACTACATTAAACATAATGCAATTATGTTAGGTGTGTACCGGTAAGTATTTAATATACAAAGCTCTAGTAAATGATTGTTAGAAACATAGCTGAAATATCTCAAATAGAAAGTGAAATAGAACCTATTAAATGACAAATCACTTTTATTATTACCACACACATAAGGTAAACAGAGAATGCCTAGATCTGGTTAACATTTAATAAGGTAATTAAAGACGAAAACAAAACTAGTGGTTAGAATTTGTTGTTTTGTTTTTGTTTTTGTGTTGATAACTTGTAATGTTCATGGTAAATTCTTTAATCAGGTATGTAAACTTAAAGAATTTAACATTGATCATATTTGTTTATTTTATGCTGTAATGGACAGGTACTACTTTGTTGTCATCTAAGTGAAAAGGTGTATATACAATCATTTGTATTAAAATTTTAAAAGAATGAATTGATATTTTATTTTAGTTTCATTTCTTAATGTAACAGTTTATTGTACATGTGGATATACCCTGGTATACAATGTATGTGCACAAAAATTTCATATGGACTAAGATAATACAATGACTTAAAAAAAATTATGTTACCTAATTGTCCCTCTCAAGGTGCCACCACTCTTATTAGGACAGATTTCAGATGTGCTAATTATATATAAGATAGTAAAATGTTACTTAATTGTCCCTCTCAAGGTGCCACCACTCTTATTAGGACAGATTTCAGATGTGCTAATTATATATAAGATAGTAAAATGTTACTTAGTTGTCCCTCTCAAGAGGCCACCATTCTTATTAGGACAGATTTCAGATGTGTTAATTATATATAAGATAGTAAAATGTTACTTAATTGTCCCTCTCAAGAGGCCACCATTCTTATTAGGACAGATTTCAGATGTGCTAATTATATATAAGATAGTAAAATGTTACTTAATTGTCCCTCTCAAGAGGCCACCATTCTTATTAGGACAGATTTCAGATGTGCTAATTATATATAAGATAGTAAAATGTTACTTAATTGTCCCTCTCAAGAGGCCACCATTCTTATTAGGACGGATTTCAGATGTGTTAATTATATATAAGATAGTAAAATGTTACTTAGTTGTCCCTCTCAAGAGGCCACCATTCTTATTAGGACAGATTTCAGATGTGCTAATTATATATAAGATAGTAAAATGTTACCTAATTGTCCCTCTCAAGGTGCCACCATTCTTATTAGGACAGATTTCAGATGTGTTAATTATATATAAGATAATAAAATATTACTTAATTGTCCCTCTCAAGAGGCCACCATTCTTATTAGGACAGATTGCAGATGTGTTAATTATATATAAGATAATAAAATGTTACTTAGTTGTCCCTCTCAAGAGGCCACCATTCTTATTAGGACGGATTTCAGATGTGTTAATTATATATAAGATAGTAAAATGTTACTTAGTTGTCCCTCTCAAGAGGCCACCATTCTTATTAGGACGGATTTCAGATGTGTTAATTATATATAAGATAGTAAAATGTTTACTTAATTGTCCCTCTCAAGAGGCCACCACTCTTATTAGGACAGATTTCAGATGTGTTAATTATATATAAGATAATAAAATATTACTTAATTGTCCCTCTCAAGGGGCCACCATTCTTATTAGGACAGATTTCAGATGTGTTAATTATATATAAGATAGTAAAATGTTACCTAATTGTCCCTCTCAAGGGGCCACCACTCTTATTAGGACGGATTTCAGATGTGTTAATTATATATAAGATAGTAAAATGTTTACTTAATTGTCTCTCTCAAGGGGCCACCACTCTTATTAGGACAGATTTCAGATGTGTTAATTATATATAAGATAGTAAAATGTTACTTAATTGTCCCTCTCAAGAGGCCACCATTCTTATTAGGACAGATTTCAGATGTGTTAATTATATATAAGATAGTAAAATGTTACTTAATTGTCCCTCTCAAGAGGCCACCATTCTTATTAGGACAGATTTCAGATGTGCTAATTATATATAAGATAATAAAATGTTACCTAATTGTCCCTCTCAAGAGGCCACCACTCTTATTAGGACAGATTTCAGATGTGCTAATTATATATAAGATAGTAAAATGTTACTTAATTGTCCCTCTCAAGAGGCCACCACTCTTATTAGGACAGATTTCAGATGTGCTAATTATATATAAGATAATAAAATGTTACCTAATTGTCCCTCTCAAGAGGCCATCACTCCTATTAAGACAGATTTCAGATGTGCTAATTATATATAAGACAGTAAAATGTTACTTAATCGTCCCCAAGAGGCCACCACTCTTACTAGGACAGATTTCAGATGTGCTAATTATATATAAGATAG
Source organism: Bathymodiolus brooksi (assembly GCA_963680875.1). NCBI lineage: Eukaryota > Metazoa > Mollusca > Bivalvia > Mytilida > Modiolidae > Bathymodiolus > Bathymodiolus brooksi. The sequence goes on along the minus strand of OY804590.1, from coordinate 23,471,895 downwards.
TAAAATGTTACTTAATTGTCCCTCTCAAGAGGCCACCATTCTTATTAGAACAGATTTCAGATGTGTTAATTATATATAAGATAGTAAAATGTTACTTATTGTCCCTCTCAAGGGACCACCACTCTTATTAGGACAGATTTCGGATGTGTTCATTTTATATAAGATAGTAAAATGTTACTTAATTGTCCCTCTCAAGGGAGTCCACACCTCTTTTGAGGTCACTTTTTCATTACAGAAATGGGTAGGGGGGCATTACCGTATGCATAAAAAAATTGCTAACATCATGACCTCTGTGTAATAACCGCCTGTCTTTAATGTCACCTTTTTAACCAATTTCCTGTCAAAGGTCAGTTAGGACAGGTTACCAATATTATTATTTTTCTGAAGGTATAATGACATTTCTTTACATAACAGATGGACATACACCAATGCTTCTCTTGATGAAGTGTGAACTTGTTTGCCTTGAGCATAGTAAAACTGTACTAAGAAATCATTCATTCATAAATATATAGGAGTTTGATGAATATGCAATATTCAGATGTACCAGTTGAACCTGTGGTCTTGTCTTGTAAACCACAGTCTTGTCTGACATTACTTGTGGTCAAACCACCAGTCAACAAATAGTTCTCATTTAACCATGCTAGAAGCTATAAACATGTATGACCATTTCCTAAATACTCTGTAGGGATAAACTTCATATGGTACGTTTTGTTGTTTATCACTGTATAGTTATTGTGGTATATGTATGAGTGCTAACACCCTATGGGATGTCTGCTCTGATAAACATGTTTTGTATTGTTTTGTGGTTAATTAATTGCAAACCTTTTGGCAGATCATACAGAGTTAGTTCTTGTTGTTTTATCAATTCAATTGCTGTTATCACTGGTCAATGCATTCTTATAATTTATAATGAAACAATTTACACCCAAAAAAAGGGAAAATTTGAACTAATTGTTTTTTTTAACGCTACTTTCAACAATATTTCAGTTATATCAGGGCGGTCAGTTTTATTTGTGGAGGAAACAGGAGTACCCGGAGGAAACCACCGACCTGTCGTACCTGTCGCTAGTCACTGACAAACTTGATCACATAATGTTGTATCGAGTACATCTCACCATGAATGGGGTTCGAACTCACAAATTTAAATTTAGTGGTGATAGACACTGATTGCACAGTTAGTTGTAAATCCAACTACCATATGATCATGACCACGATGGCTCCAATTGTTGCTTTTAAATAATACATGTATACATTACAAAGTACAAAATGTAATAAGACATGATATTATATGACTACTACAAATGAAAACAAAAACTCTTAGAAAATAAAATCACCCACATCACGACCCACTGGTAGTACGGTATTAAATGTGTCTGCTTCCACGTATTGTTATTTTAAATGTTTTGAATAAACTTTTAATTAATTTTGAACAGCAAAGAAAGAAATGATTGTAGTCTTCAGTCAATTACATTGCATTTGCTACAAAGTTTCAAATGCGGCAAACGTTTTTATTAAACAGACATTAACCTATTGCCAGACTTTTTGTATTGCCAAACATTTTTGTATTAACTCTCATTCCTTATGACAGTCAGTTTTATTTTCTGCTATATGTATCATATTTAACCAATAATGAGAGGCAAGTTCCTTTATCTTTAACCAAATTTGAGAGGTACAGAATAAGAATAAGAATATTTATTATTCCAATCAATGGGCCCACAATAGGGGCAAACAAATTGCATACATTGATTATTGTCATTGGAGGCAATTATACATATATATATATAAATACAATGTACACGTACATGTAGCAGAATCAATGTTAATTTAATTGTAAATTTGGTGTCTTACAATGTGCACTTTCAATCCCTGGGCTCGATACAACATTATGTGATAAAGTTTGTCAGTGACTTGCGGCAGGTCAGTGGTTTTCTCCAGTTCCTCCGGTTTCCTCCACCAATAAAGCAGACTGCCACGATATAGCTGAAATATTGTTGAAAGTTGTGTTTAACACCATAAAACCAATCAATCAATCTCTGGGGTTGCATGGATATCAGAAGTATGTAACTACCACTGAATTTCATTTCTGACCCAGATTCAAATTCTTATGTTCAAATATGATTGTTGTCATGAATACATAAATCTAACCATCTAAAGATATTTTCTAGATTTTATTTTTTGACATAATGAACTCAATATTGACCCCTATGAACTAAGTTTAAACCACAAGATCAAACAATTGAAATCACACCTGTGATCACAAGAACATGTAATTCAGGGTGGCATTTGTGATCTATGGCCATAAATACATTTTTATTGTGCATATTTATATATTTAATTTTTGAAAACATGTTTATTATTTGCTATTGTACTGTACCGAAATAAATTTGGAATATAACCGCAAGTCTGTGTCTGTAAATATATTTAATGAACCGTGACTTTAGACTGCAAAACAAAATTTATGTTTGTCATGTGACAAGTATTAACCATATACTTTAAATTTTGTGCTTATTGAAGTGGTAAGTATCTTGATGAGTTTTAAGTAGCTTTTTGGGGGGTATTAAAGTTTACCTTGACCTGCTACAGATTAAATTCGCAGACTCAACAATAATGTCAGGTTTTTCTACTTAAATTTCACTCATTGATGTTATAAATGCTGCTTGCATATTGAAAAAATGTGGTAAATTGCATTCTAAATATAGATTCTGGTTAATTAACATCTTTTTTTTAATATAATATATGCATGTATAATTTGTTATTGTATATTTGGCATTCATACACATGTAGACCTATTTATCTTACTTTTGACTGATTAGAATTGTTTTGTCAAAATGTTTTTAATTCTGTGTTTTAGCTAGCTATAGACTTTGAAATCTTCAGGACAATTGCCAGTTTTATCAAAATTTCTTCAGGAAATTCTTTAATAGTTAAACTAATTTTTATAAAGTTCTTCAGAACAATTTGAGAAATTGGTGGGGAAATGTCCTGAGACGGATGTCTAGTTGAATCACTGTAATTTGGTTTTTTTCTTCAATTGTTTTTTTGATTTAATATATTTTGATTTATTTTAAATTTAGAAATTTTTATAGCATTTTTTTTCCATTGAAGAAGAAAATAACAAATAAATATATTCCTAAACTTTTCTGATTTATTTTCAGATTTGTATGAACAAATTTAGATGCCTACAAGCTCAGGAGAATTATGGGCCACCACTTGATCACTGTCGTCAAAGAGCTCCGATCGAAAATGTTTGGTCAACATCCGGGATATTTTAAAGCGGTATTTTTAAAGCAGACACGGATAATTATCGTAAGTATTTTTAAATATACTGTGTATATAATGTTTTGAATTATGATGTTTATGATTGTTATTATTATTAATTTCATTTTTTGTCCAAATATCATTTATTTTTGCAGTGTAAAATTAGATTTTTCTATAAGTTATAAGGAATCCGGCTTCAAAATCATTACAATCAACTGAAATATCGCTATATCTTGCATTTACGAATGAATTAAATGTTGCCCAAAAAGAAAATATTGATGAATGATTGATTTTACTTAAAAATATTATTTTGTTGATGAAAAGTCAATTAGTAACTAATTATACCATAAAACATGATGTCGACAGATGTTTGTGAAATCCGGTTTGGTCAAAATGTAAACATGTATAGAAACCGGTTGTGTCATTTATAAAAAAAACGGGTTTGTCAGTATGTAAATACCACTGATCTTATTGTTATTGAGCATTATATTGCAATTTAACAATAGTTGTGATTAGGAAATATCTCAAAGGCTATAAATACTTATCCATAGTATGAATATTCGCCATGGCTGCTAATTTCAGCTACTTTGTACAATAAAAAAATCGTTATTTCTATGTTAAATTGCTACTGTCGCGAACACTTGATTTATTTATGCTTTTTGTGGCACTGGCATCACGGTTGGTGCTCAATACGCTACACTCACTTTAAGTAGCTGAGTGAGTGAGTTGAGGTGAGTTGAGTGAGTGAGTGAGTCTAAGCAGTTTCAGAGAAGACGATTGTTAGAAATCGGCCAATCAGAAACAAGAATTGCTCGTGGCGACCATGTTTGTCAACGGATCGGGATGAAATGAGCAATCTTTATAGAAGACCTTCCATAGTTGCTTTCCTACCAAGTTTCGGTTTTTATTGTATCTAGCTTTAGTGAAATAATGAGTACAGATTTTGTCTGTTTATATACTTATGAGTTTTGACTTTCCCTTTGGAAGATTGTTCGGAGTTCTGTAATTTTGTTATTACCCATATTCATTTGACTTAGCAGTTTGAGAGGAGAAGATTTGATAAAATCGGCCAATTAGAAACAAGAATCGCTTGTGGCGACCATGTTTGTTAACGAATCGGGACGAAATGAGTAATCGTTACAAAGAACCTTCCATAGATGCTTCCTACTAAGTTTCACTTCATTTGGTTGAGGCGTTTCAGAGGAGAAGATTAAAATGTGAATAGTTAATGGACGACAGACGACGAACGAAAGACGACGAACGAAAGACGACGGACGACGGGCGTCAAGTGATGGTAAAAGCTCACGTTGCCTTTGGCAAGGTGAGCTAACAACAGTCATTGGGTAGATATGTCGCTCCACTCGGACACATTATTCTGATTCCGCGTCAACCAGTCTTTGCTCTTTCTCCTTAATGCTGCGTTCTTAGCGGAGAAGCAACAAATACCAATTTTATATTCTTTTGTTTGACAAGACCGCGACTCGTACCCACAATTTATCGCACTCGAGGCGAGCACGCTAGCCATTACGCTACCGATGCGGTTCCCTATTTTTATTTAATTTTTATTTATTTTTTTAATCAAAATTTCTTATTGTCCTTCAATATATTATTTGAAAACAAAAATTAATCCAAAACAATAAGAGTTACTTGATATCTATATAAACAGTGAGAGTTCCTACTTTTGATCAAACACTCTTTGAATATGCAATAATCCAACTGTCTAGCAAATAAAGAAAAAGAATTATAAGTTCTATATAAAATCATGACCATTCTGTCGAAGGTGACTTGGTAAATGCCAATTCTGCACAAACCGTTTTGTATTTCTTCCTTTTAATGGTATACAAAACATCCACATGTAACATATTTTGACTACATGCTGTTGGTTTTTTTTTCACAACTTTTATTCCTTGAAGCCATTTTTTTTTTATCAATTTGCAAGTCGAACATACCCTTGACAAGTGTTATAATGAACCTTAAATAAATTACAGAAAGGAAACATAATTGTGATATTGAGCTGTTTTCGCTATTCTTTCAATTTTTTACATAGACAAACCCGGTTCTACTGAAACACAATTTTTGCGACCCAACCGGAAAGTAGTGGCTGACAGAGCCGGAACGAATGTACGTAAATAAGCATTGTGTTTTTCACTGTAGTAAATCTAAAACTATTCATGGTGGCACACCAGTGCAAACTATCACGTATATAAGCATTACAAAGGGTTTGTGTACTTTAATTACACATATAAACTACTTTTTATAGCTTTATTTGATGATTTCAATCTCATTATGAGCATTTTTCATTGTTTATGTCCATCATTTTATCTAGATCTGAGTAATCGATGAAGATAACTACAGTAATATATAGGTAAAAACAAGCAAAAATAATCGACCGATAACGACATCTTCTGGATTCAAGATATAATAATACTATATGATCATAATACTTACTTTTTGTCGCCGCCTGTATGTCAAACATGCCTAATTGACTTGTACCGGAAGGTGACAGAGCATTTCCGACCGGAGCTCTTTGACGACAGTGTTGATGCCCCTGACTATAAAAGTGGACTGTTTATTGCCTACCGGAGTAATCGTGCCATTAGACTCCAACCGTGACGATACGCTTGAGCAAATTAAAGTAGAATTATGGTTTAAGGCTAAAACATATCCACTGTACGAAAATTTATTAGAACCTGCATCCTATATATTTATGAGCATAACACAGGATGCTAGGAGAGAAGTATTTTATGATGAAACCAGACGATTATGTGATTTAAGATTGTTTCAACCGATTTTAAAAATCGTAGAACCAGTTGGAAATAGAGAAGAGAAAATGTTAAGCTATGAAATAGGTAATTTACATAATTATTTATATTTAAGAAAACAAATTAATTAATAAATGTTAATTATGTGTGACCAAAATGTGTGTGATTAATATCAAATATTAAAAAAGTTATATTAAAGTCTCCAAGTATGAAATATATATTAAACCACATCTGTGGTGTGGTCAGCATGCTCACCCCATGTATGGTAGCTCGTTGGACCCAGTCGGGTCAAACCATAGACCATAAATTTGTATTTGATGCTTTTCTGCTAAGCATGCAGCATTAAGGAGAAAGAGCAAAGACTGGTTGGCTCAGAAGCTGGTCTCAGAGTGGAGCAATAAATGCATGCTTAACCATAAACTGTTGTTTTAGTGAGCAAGAGTACAGCCAAGACAAAACTTTAGCACTATAAAAATCCAACTAAGGGTGTTGACCTAGTGCAAAGCAGACATCAGCATCTCATTGAAATGTAACCTGTTCTATTCCAACAATATTTCACTTATATTGTGGCAGTAAGTTTTATTGGTGGAGGAAACAGGAGTACCTGAGGAAAACCACAGACCTGTCACAAGTCACTGACAAACTTTATCACATAATGTTGTATCAAGTACAGCTCGCCTGAGCGGGATTCGAACTCACAACGTTAATGGTGATAAGCACTGATTGCATAGGTAGTTATAAATGATAATCCAACTACTAAATGTTCATGGCTACGACAGCCCACTATACTATATTAGTGATGTATTTTGTTCAAGTTGTAAAATATGTTGATTATTTTTTTATCTTATTTTTAATCCTATTTTCACAGGAATGACAATAGGAGTTCCCATAAATGAATTCAATGAAATGAAAGACTTCGAAGTAATGACATTCCGACGGAATATTTTAGATGTGTGTAAATCTTCTATTGAAAAACGGCAGCGTCGGGGAAAGGCTAGTCAAGCATTGTATGCCTATCCACCTGATTTAGAATCGTCTCCGACTTTACCGTCACATTTACGGGATAAAATCAGAGAAATGAGTAAGTATATCAGATGTATAAAGATCATGTCTGTATTTATGTAAATTAATTTGTGAGTCATTTTACTCTAATTTGAGCTGTTTTATTAAACAAAAAAGAAGTCTAGAGCTAGTTTTAGTGAAATCAAGACCTAAGCTGAGTTGCACTAAATTGGTATATGTTACTGTTATGGCGTTTAGTGCCACTTTCAACAACATTTCAGTTATATCGTGGAGGTCAGTTTTATTGGTGGAGGATACCGGACAAAACCACCGACCTGCCGCAAGTCACTGACAAACTTTATCACATAATGTTGTGCCCCTTGCCCTGGTTGAGATTCGAACTCACAACATCAGTGGTGATAGGCACTGTTTGCATAGGTAGTTGTATAAATCCAACTACCATACGATCACGGCCACGATGGCCCCCTGTATTTCTGTAAATAAATCATTTGTGAGTCATGTCAAAGAGAGTTTATGTATACTCTAATTGGAGCAGTTTTATTCAGTAAACAAGAAGTGAAGATCTAGTTTCTGAGTGAAATCAAGACATAAGCCGAGTTGCATTAAATGAAAATTAATTTTAAACTAAATTTGAACAATGCTTAAAATAAACCGTGTTCAGGTTTTCCGATCATAGTACTTTTGAGTTTCAAAAACGAACCAATCAGAACACTGCATTCAGTATTATATACAATATTTTGATTGGATGATATTTATTGTACCACAACTGTTGGGTAATGGTTAGCATACTTGCTTCGAGTGTGTTAGTTCATGGGTTCAAACCAAAAACTATGAAATATGTATTTGCTTCTTTTCCACTAGGGGCGCTGCATTAAAGAGTAGACCATTAATTGGTTGGCTTATCTTCTCCACTAGGGGAGCTGCATTAAGGAGTAGACCAATAATTGGTTGGCTTAAGCTCTGAATCTGGATATTGTGTCCAAGTGGAGTGACATGTCTAACTCTGGACTGTTGTTTCAGTGAGCTAGCACTGTAAAAATCCATCAAAGTGTGTTGCTCTAGTACAAGTTGGACATCATCTCATTGAAATGTAACTTATTCTTGCCAAGATATAACTGGCAAATTGTTCACTTGGTGTTAAACACCCATCACTTGTGTTAACCTGTACCTAAATCTGAGACTGAGAAGATAAGTGGTATATCGATTGTTAACATTAAAAATATGGCGACAACATTGATTGAAATCGCACGTAAATACACGGAACCTTAGAAGCTGCGGTACCATATAGGTTTTAACTATACTCTTAGCATTTTACAGATAAATTATCTGTTGATGATATTACATTAAAAAGTGTATATAGATAATTAAACATGGGAAAAGTAATCTGACAAATACTGTCATCAACATGGTACAGCTTTATTGATTTTCTTGATGCAGTATAGTAAGTAGTTCTCATAATGTTCATTAAAAAATGTTTGAAGATGCCAATGAGGTTAATCAAAAGCCTAAAATCGAGGAAGGACAGACAATGCAATGGCCAAAAGAAAAAAGACAATGATCTTTTAAACATTACACAGAAAACTAAAGATTGAGCAAAATAAACCCTATTAAAATGATGTTGTGATTTTCTCTAGTTATTTAAAAAAAATAGTTTTACAACTAACTGCAATGAGTGCCTATCACCACTATAGGTGTACTCGAATCAACATTATGTGATAAAGTTTGTCAGTTACTTGCGACAGGTTGGTGCTTTTCTCCAGGTACTCTGGTTTCCTCCACCAATAAAACTGACCGCCATGCATGATATAGATTAAATATTGTTGAAAGTGGTGTTAAGCACCATAAAACCAAAACCAAACTATATTTTTACAGAGAGTGATGTTGTAGTTTGTATATGGGTTGTATCAGAAGACAACAGTCGGAGTAAATTTAGTGTAAAAGTATCACATGACTCAGTCCCAATTACCGTAATAGCAGAGACAATACGACACAGAAGTAGAATGATGGGAATTTCCAAAGAACACGCGGAACGTTGTATAGAGGAATATAGTGACACTTACGCTCTTAACGTTTGTGGCTGTGATTTATTTTTATTAGAAGAACATCCGTTAAGTCAGTACAAGGTGGGTAACTGTTGTTAGATCTTTATGAGCTCATCGGGTCAAAGGTCAAATCAAACGCATCGGTGATGTAATGGCTGGCATGCAATCGTAACTACTCGGCCATTCTCGCTACCCTGCAAATAACCTCGTATGCATTAGGCGTATAAATCGCACTACATTTCACATGTCAGTTACATGAAAGTTTGATAAAGTTATATTTTAAACAATTTTCTATATTTCAATTAAAGTTTTAATTAGTTTTGCATGATTAGATTTTACTTAGTATGTCTTCCATATTGGATTTTCTTGGACTATATTTGTGTGCGGCTTAGCTTAACTTAACTTCCGGCAAACAATTTAAGAAGAATTTCTACTATGTACGTACGAGGTTATTTGCAGGGTAGCGAGAATGGCCGAGTAGTTACGATTGGGCTGGCTTGCTCGCCTAGAGAGCGGTAGTTCGGGTCAAACCAAAGACTATAAAATTGGTATTTGTTGCTTCTCCACTAATGCATGCAGTTTAAAGGAAAAAGAGCAATCAGGCTCGGAATCAGGATAAATATCTATGATATATTTTTCTTTTGTTTGTATATAAATAATACGGCAGCTGGACCTAGAAACAAAAGTTAGTAGAACGAGAGAGTTGTAACACGAAATGTTGTAAAATATAGATAAATGGTTCAAAGATATATTTCCAGACAAAGATCCATACCATAATCGCGGGAGGGACCAAATGAGGAAAAAGGGGTGTCCGGAATTCGAGTGCCTGTGTGAAAATCGTACCCCTGCTCGCTTCGAGTACATTTATTGCATCTTATTGATATTTATCTTAGGGCTTTTCCAGGAAAAAATACCTGGGGGGATCGGAATCTGTCAATAATTTGGGGTACTACCACCAGAATTTTAATTATTTTTGGGGTACCACCACATAAATATAAATATTTAAAATGACCCCCACCTGGAAAATAGAAATTAAATTTGAAACAGACTGATCAAATCTGTAATACTGTTTAATGGCAGTAATGCAAGTACAAGTGTGACCTATAAAGTGTGTTGTTTATCTATTTTTGGGGTGGAGGGTTTAAAACCAGGACAGGTATTTTCCAGTACGTTTATAAGTATAACTTTTGATCGGAATGAGATATTTTCATGATGTAAATTCCATAATAAAGAAGTTAATTAAAGGCTTTAATTTGATATAAAGTTTTTAAAAAAATATTAACATTTGATACCCTAAATCGTGGCAGGACAGTACTTTTCAATGGCGGAAAACCAAGACAGGTATTTTCAGTACCTTTATTGGTATAACTTTTGAACGTAATGAGATATTTTCGACTGGTACTTTTTATCTGGGAACCCAGGAACGAAAATAAAAGATCCATGTACCAGTTCATCATTCTTATTTCTCCATCTTTTACATAACATGGAAGATAAAGGGAGACAATTTGGCTTAAAAATCACGTGAAATAAGCGAAATCGCAGAACAAACAACCGAATATTATACACCGTTTAACGAACAACACAGTGACACGACTTGCCGCCAAGTAGGTCTATTTTAATATGAAACCGGCACGGCCATGAATGCTCGCGCATCTGAAAATTATCTGGCAATTTCATCAAAAAATGTTTTGGGCCGAGATATATTGGGGACTTTTTTTTTAGGGCCGAATCTAGTCTCATTCAATCGAGCTGTCGTTCCTTTATTCGAGTTATCGTTCCTTACGAAATCTCAAAAGTTAACTTCCGCGTAGAAACAAAAATTCTTGTCAGTATGTCAGAAGAGATTTAATAAATTAAAAAATATCAATATAAGTAAAACAAGTTAGCAAAATGACTTTTATTACACACGGGTTCCGGGTTTCAGTGTTATCGGACGTACGAGAAAGGGTACGAGACTTCAGGATCACATTTGCGCTTTATGTTAAGAAGATATTCATTAGTTGAGTGTGTTAGTGTGCTACACGGAAACCGGTGTTTACAAACCGTCGAATTTTTTTTCTTCCACAGTATGTTCAACCATGTTTGTTAAAAAATCCTAAGTACACATTTTATACCATAAAGAGCTCGCTTAAGCTCGCATAATATACCGAAATGGTAAAAATACCGACAACCAATGGCGTTCTGACCCTACCGGGTATTTTTTTCTGGAAAAGCCCTTAGGACAATTCCTGTTACAATGCTATCGTCACGGTATGTGTTTTCGTGTGTCATCTGTTTTCGTTTTATCCATTTTATTTTGATTTCCACAGCGCACGCATTATTTTTGACGTTTCTTTCGGTTTCTATTTTTGGAACATAAACAAGACTACAGCTGACATCTGTAAAAGATGTTAAAGTTTGCTTTTAAAGACGTAAGTACCAAAAAACAGTGAACCTACCGACTGAACCATACTTTTTGGAATGCCAAAAATTTACTTCATTTATATAGTAGCTGGGAAAAAATCCAGAAGGGCTATATAAAATTGAACTATGTCGTCTGCCTCTCAGACACCGGCTCTTCCTGTCATGTAACTGTCATGGGGTCACTGATCGTACTTGTAAACAAAAGAGCTGACTGAAATGTGCCTGTTTCTTATATAAAATACATGTCAATTTGCAGTGCATTGTGGTTTCAGCACTTAAAAAAACATCAAAAGTAAACACAATTTTGAAAGTGGTCATTTTCAAACATTCTGTTATTTTATTTAGATGTAGTATGATTTGGTAGATGGCCAGAACCATGAAACGTTTGTTGTCAGTAAAATGGCGTCACCTGTTTTCGTGTGAAGTAAAAACAAGGCCGATATACGGGATGGAAACGAATATATAATCCGGAAATGGCTGGTTTTAAAATTTATATAAGAAACACATACCGTGACGATACCTCATATGATATTTAACTTAGGTGAATTCCTGATGCAATGTTATATTTACCTCTTGTGATATTTAACTTTGGTGAATTCCTGATACATGTACAATATACGTACATTGTCGGTAAATATAAAATTTATTTGTACGAGCTTTAGAAACAGGCAGAATAGGGAGCCTTCGGTGAGATTTTCAGGCCTGTTTCGCAGCGAGTACAAATGAATTTTATATTTAACGACAATGTACGTATATTGTGTTTATCCTGCAATGTCAAAAAGTCGGAAAACTTGTCAGATTTAAACAAAAAGGACAGAAACAAGCGTCATTCCTCGCTTTTCATAAAGGTTGTCAAGGGTGTCTTCTTCGTGGTCCGCGTTACATTAGTACCAGTTTCATACTTGTCTGCGTCCTTCGCTGTGCATAGCTACAGGGTACCAGGAAAGTTTATTCGTAGGCTGAAAAGTTTATTCGTCTAGTACGAATAAAGCAAAAATTTATTCGTATAGCATATTTGTACAGCAAATGTACTGATTGCAGGATAAAATGTAATATTTACCTCCTGTGATATTTAACTTAGGTGAATTCCTGATACAATGTTATATTTACCTCTTGTGATATTTAGCTTAGGACAATTCCTGCTACAATGTTATATTTACCTCATATGATATTTATCTTAGGTCAGTTCCTGATACAATCTTATATTTACCTCATATGATATTTAACTTAGGTCAATTCCTGATACAATGTTATATTTACCAGTGGCGGATTCAAGGGGGGGGAGGGCTTTGGGGGCTTCAGCCACCCCTCCCCCCGTCGAATAAGTCAAGCACATATATTAACATACGCTTTTCAAGGCTAGTTAACGTCATGATATGGCTTTTAATCGAATGGTTTCGATCTGTGTGATGAAAGTAGAAAAAAAATACAAATTAATTTCTTTGTATTGAATTAATCTTCAAAGAAGAAATTATAAGTAATTATGCTAAATCAAATTTTCAAGTTTATTTTAAGTTTTTACGAATGTATTGTCAACATACTAAGTAATCAGGTATTGTCTTAAACCGTTATATAAACATGTCTAGTGTCACAATTTCATATAGGTATAACCACCAACACCTGTAAATTGAGGCTCTTTCAAGGAAATTCTTTTTTAAATATCATTTATATAAAATAATTAAAATTAATTAGAAATAAAATAGACTTAAATTAGATTTTTTCCCCTGCTATTGCTCAAACCGTTGAGCAATTTACAAAACTGCCAAAACACACATACACTAGACCAGAAGAAGCTGATGTAACTTCTTTGTTGAATTCCATTTGCAACTTTGATTTTGTCGTAACCATTGTTATTGTTCAAATGTGCCTGGCTTTTAAGAAAGGGCTCAGCAGATCACTAGATTTAGATTAAACTTATTTTTATTGTTAACTATATAACATTTGGATCGGACAAAAGTTATTCCAACTTACAAAGATCCTCTACAAGATAACTACAAGAGAGATCACTTGACATAGTCAAAGCCTTAAAAAGCGTAAATTTAATTCAGAGCTCACTAGACTGCAGAGTAAATGTTGAACAATTCAACCACCAGTGTTTTGAGAGGAGTGCTAAAATATGTGAACCGCTAGACATAGAGACTAAAAAACCTAGAATATGCAGGAGACAAATAATGAGAGATAATGCTGAAGCAGAGAGTCCGGAAGACTACTTTAGGAAGTCAATAACTGTACCTTTTCTCTACTGTACGCTAAATGAAATGAAAACAAGGTTTACCGACCTATACGCCAGAACCGCTTTGGGACTACAGTTGGTTCCATCAATTATTGAAAATATTGCTCCATAACTGCGACCCCCCCCCCCCCGTCAACAGAGTCTCTGGATCCGCCCCTGATTTACCTCATATGATATTTAACTTAGGTCAGTTCCTGATACAATGTTATATTTACCCCATATGATATTGACCTTAGGACAATTCCTGCTACAATGTTATATTTACCTCATATGATATTTATCTTAGGTCAGTTCCTGATACAATGTTATATTTACCTCATATGATATTTAACTTAGGTCAATTCCTTATACAATGTTGTATTTACCTCATATGATATTTATCTTAGGTCAGTTCCTGATACAATGTTATATTTACCTCATATGATATTTAACTTAGGACAATTCCTGCTACAATGTTATATTTACCTCATATGATATTTATCTTAGGTCAGTTCCTGTTACAATGTTATATTTACCTCATATGATATTTATCTTAGGTCAATTCCTGATACAATGTTGTATTTACCTCATGTGATATTTAACTTAGGTAAATTCCTGATACAAAGTTGTATTTACCTCATGTGATATTTAACTTAGGCACACAGTGGTTAACAGACATCAACAATCAAAAGACAATCTCACTATGGGAAATCCAGGCCAAGCTAAGGATTAAGATATTGTGTGCAACCTTGGTCAATGTGAAAGAATTGGGAAAGGTAAGTTACCAATGTATATTTCATAAATGTCCCATAAAAAATGATATCAAATTACTGGTTATTGAACTTCATCATAAGGTTTGTGCAGCTAGCTAGTTATACAATTTTTCATGTAGAACTTTCTAGCTTTGCAGGATGTTTTTATATATGTCAGAAATGTGCCTGTCGTGAGGATTAAGATTTTGGTCAATATTTCACAAAATTACAGGTTGTTGAATTTTGTCATTTTTCATAAATATTTGTATGGTACAGTTTTCCGTTTTGAACTTTATTGCCATGCAAGATGTTTTTATCTATTTTAAAGATGTGCATGTAGTCACGAGTAAGAATTATGGGTTGTTAAGCTTGATAAATTTTCACATTTTCACATTTACTTGAATCAGATTGTGTAAGGTTAATTCAGCCAACTGCTTTTTAATTTTTTCACGAAATACTGTTTGAAAACTAGATAATTAGTTAAACTTGCCTGTCTGCTACATGTGTCATTGCTGTGGCTACTGTAATCATTTATGAGATTGCTGAGGTGGAGGTCTAGAACAATTCTATTTTTTTGTTTATTATTTCAGATCTATGTTAAAGCTGGTATTTGCCATGGAACAGAACCTTTATGCAAAACACAAAATACAAGCCCTGTGGACTCTAACAATCCACAGTGGCATGAGTGGCTAGAATTCCTAGAAATACAGGACATACCTCGAAGTGCTAGGCTGTGTTTATCTATATGTTATGTTTCAAAGAGAAGACGAGTAAGTATAAAACTATGTTAGCGCTATAGGTCGTCACAAGATAATGAGAATTGTTTTTATACTAATAGCCACTTTGGTGATCGTAAGATTTGCTGTAATGAAAAAAATGACACGTTTTGTTGACTCAAAACAAAAAGCATTAGTAGTGATTCAGATGATAAAGCATATGTAAATATAAAAAACCAAGTAGAAAGGCAAATATTTTTGGGGTTTCCATGAAATTGTTCAGCTGTTGTTCTTTAAAAATATGTACATTTCTGATATCAATTTTTATTTAGTCCCTAATATGTGGGGAGACAGACTGATACTTAGGAAGAACCAACAAGCTGCAATAACCTATTTTTTCCTCCATTTTAACGCAAGTGGTGCTGAAGTTATCATTTAAAGAAAATAATTTAAAAATATATAACTAATTTAGGCATGTTCTTTTTATCTATAATTACATACATCAGAATCCACACACATTTTTATTTATTTTCAGGAAGCATCCTCTCTTGGATGGGCCAATCTTCAACTGTTTGATTTTAATGACAGATTATTAAATGAGAAAGTCAGTCTAAACTTATGGCCTCTGCCATAGGGAATGGATGAATTACTGAATTATGTTGGCCTTCCAGGTAAGTACAATTACTATTATTTTTATAAGACTGTCAAATTTGCGAGGTCATATCATGGTATGGGCATGTCATTGGCTTTTACCATCGGGCCATCCTTAAAAATATTTCAGTTTGCCCAAGCCCGACCCATAACTTTTGGGTATGGGTAGGTAGGTAGCCAAATTCATTTTTTTTCTTTTTTTTGGAGCACCAGATTCTTCCATGTCGGGCTCAAATGTTTTTCCAGCTCTGTCAGAGACTGTCACTAAAATTTGATTCGTCTTTTTCAAGTCCACTTCTTCGGGGTCTGTCACCTCATCGAAGACGTCATTCCATGTTTTTTTGTTGTTAAATCTGTAGAGTCTGTTTGACACAATCGGTTTCACTTTATTGTCCGTTTTGACCACAATAGACGAAGACAGTGTAAAATAACTGTCTGCCATTTCCGATTTCACGTGGTTTCAATATATAATGATAAATGCTGAGGATATCGAAAAAAATCTCATCAGTATCACTTAAGCGCTTCCTGGCAAGGATTTTGTAGTGTTGTTTTAAGTGCGAAAGTGATTTAACATGTAAAACTAATATTGTATGCGGAACCCGCGGACATGTTGAAAATCCGGAAATAAAAAAAATCGAAATTTTACAGCAAAAAAAGAATTTGACTCGGCAGGATTTTTTTTTAGGTCGGTCGCGTTTGGGCAAGCAAACTATATTTTTATTTTGGCCTCAGCAGACACAAACACAATGTTGGTTTTTTTTCAACAATAACATAAATTCTACCTGACTGATCGTTCTGAAATGTTATCATAATGGTCTTTGGCAGAGAATAAAAGTTAGCATTGATTTTCAGATTCTAGCCCAACCAGTGCATGAGGAAACCTGGTCAACTTGCTGCAGTCATATCGCGCTGCTCCCAGTGTAACCCTTTAATTATTTGAGTCTCGTTTTTGTGCGTTTTATTCAATTGAATTCTTTTTAAAAAATACTCTCTGAAGTCTGCCAACAGATTTACTTTGATTCCGAGATATTAAGGGGCCAAAAGTTGGCCAAATGCGAAATTTGATTTTTCAAACATTTTAAATCTGATCTTAATGGTTTGTATCTAAATTCCTTATGAAATTCCTGTCTCCACTTTTCAAACTGATTCAACCATGTGGAGAATTTTGCTGGACAATACTCATATTCAGTAAATCTGGTGCAGATGAAAGCACTTGTAGAATTGCTGCAGCCATATCATGTTGTGCTTGTATCCCTAAACTGTCCATTGAAGTGACATGTATACAAATAACCTCCACTCCCCCCCCCCCCCCCCCCCCCCCAATTCAAAGTTTTGCTCATCATAGATTTTGAATGCCAAAGACTATATTTTAGACTCTGATGTTAATATTAATCTCCATTGTGCAGCATTATTAGGATATGTACAAAGGAAAGTACCAGGGTTTATGGGGCTTTAGTCCCCGGGTTCCGTGTTTCACTCGGGCTGAAATGGGTGAATTTCAAAACAGTAAAGTATTAGAATTATCTCTCTTTGAATGTTAGTCAGTACTGTAAGGAGATCTGCATAATATCATTTTGAGTGAGCAAGTGATTGTTGTTTAACACCAGCTCAGCTATATCATGATGAAAACAAGTTAATTTTCAATGAAATGATGATGAGGTCCGCTTTGTACTAGACCAACATGCTTAGTTTGATTTTTATATTGCTAGCTCACTGAAACAACAGTCCTTGGATAGACAGGTCACCCCACACATAATATCATTTTGAAATTTAGTTTTTAGATGTTAAGTATTAAATGGCTAGTTTTTGCATAGTGGGTTTTAAAAGGGAGTTGATCACTGTGTTAAATTGAAAAATCCTAAACTAT
Organism: Bathymodiolus brooksi; assembly: GCA_963680875.1. Lineage (NCBI taxonomy): Eukaryota > Metazoa > Mollusca > Bivalvia > Mytilida > Modiolidae > Bathymodiolus > Bathymodiolus brooksi. Next base: position 23,454,209 of record OY804590.1, on the reverse strand, counting down.
TACTGTTATTTGGATTTTGTTTTTGACAATGTTTAGGACATGATTATACAGCGAACATTTTCCTCAATTTTGGAAAGGTGTCTCAAAAAGGATGAATATTTTGGGGATCAAAATGGGGAGGTTGCGCACTATGTTAAATTGAAAAATCATAATTTTTGTACTTTTTGCAGTTAATTGGATAGGGCGCGCTGTTATACTAATGATATTGTTTTTATTGGTAACGTCATAATCAGACCTAATTTTCGTCCGCTTTAAAGCGGAATTCCTCTTTTTTTGTTCCGGATTTTACTGTAATGATTTCTTTCTTATAATATATTCAATACTTCCGATTGCCGATTTCCGGGATTAACACCACTTTCAACAATATTTCAGTGACATTGTGGCAGTCATTTTTATTTGTGGAGGAAACTGGAGTACCTGGAGAAAACCACCAACCTGTCACAAATCACTTGACAAAGGTTATTAAAGGCAATAAACATCTAGAATTACAATTTGTAAAATAAATCTTTTTTTTTGTTTGTAGGTTTTCCATATAGATTTTGGTCATTTTCTGAATCATAGAAAGAAGAAATTTTGAATAAATCGTGAAAGAGTACCGTTTGTGTTGACACAAGACTTCATTAGAGTGATAGCTAGGGGATCAGACCAACCACTGAAACATAAAGATTTTAAAAAGTAAGTAAAACAGATATACAGTCAAACCTGTCCATGCAGTCACCTGTATTAAAAGGTCCAGAGAATTTTGATTTGAGTGAGAAGAAAGTGATAGGATTGTCCAGAAAAATTACAATTTGATGTTAGAAGAGTTAGTCAGTCATTCAAGATGACTTAAGGTTCTAATACATTTGCTTATGTAACTAACACTTGTTATGGTTGGACAGCATCAAATATTTTCAGGTATCAATTACACCATTGATGACATCAAACAGTTTGCACATGCAGACACAATATATCTGTTTAATTAAAACTGCAATTTACGCTTATGCTAATTTATGCAGATTGTAGTGTGTTTTTGTTTTGTTTTTCTTTGTCTTGTGTATCCTATGTTGTCAGTTTCTCTGAATTGTCCATTTATGATTGCCCTTCGGTATTCTCTAACGTTTCGGGTTTTTTTTTTATCGGAAATTGCATTAGAACAGAGATTACTGTAATGTATTTGAAGATTTGCCATGATGGTCGCAAATATTCGTTTTCTGGCTCTAATAATGTCTCACAAGTAAACTCAATTTGTAACCATCAAATCAGTTCATCAAATTCAGTTCATCAAATCGGTTCATCAAATTCAGTTTTATTGACATGTAATACAGTAGTTATTCTCTTATAAGTCTCTTCTGTGGCCCGTCATGATCGTAGGGTTGTTGGATGTATAACTACCTATGCAGTCAGTGCCTATCACCATTAATGTTGTGAGTTCGAATCCCACTCAGGCGAGATGTACTTGATACAACATTATGTGATAAAGTTTGTCAGTGACTTGCGAAAGGTCTGTGGTTTTCTCCGGGTACTCTGGTTTCCTTCACCAATAAAACTGCCCGCCACGATATAGCTGAAATATTTTTGAAAATGACATTAAGCACCATAACCCCAACCCCCTTATAACTCTACCCCTTATAACTCTACCCCTTCTACAAAGAAAAAGTGACCTTATAAAAAGGGTGATCTATCATGAGGGTGGCCATTTCATAGTATTTTACATGATTTTATTGAATATAAATGAAATAGTGTCCAAGTTAGAAATGAAATTTGTTCACACCACGATATAGTTAAAATACTGCTACAGTTGGTGTTAATCACCAATAAATATAAATGGAATATAAGGGAGACCAAGAAGCATAAACATGGGGTTAGGGCTATCGTGTTTGATGCCACTTTCAACGATATTACACTTATATCGTGGCTGTCAGTTTTATTGGGGGAGGAAACGGAGTACCCAGAGAAAACCACTAACCTGCCGCAAGTCGCTGACACACTTTATCACATAATGCGGGGTTCAAACTCACAACGTTAGTGGTGATAGGCAACTAGGATACGATGACGACCACGACAGCCGCAATTTGATTTTAGTGAAAGTATATAAATGGAATAAAAGGGAGACCTAATAACATAAATAAGAAATAAATTTGTTTGTTGTATAATAAAATACTATTCTTTTTATTTCTTCAGATTTCAACAGTTGTGTTGTGAAGCCTACTTAATTATTCGTAAAAATGCATATTTATTTATAAACCTTGTAACGATGATGGTTTCGTGTGGTATTATGGAGTTACAGTCCTTAGACGATATTAGCTATCTTAGAAAAACATTGGCCGTGGAACAACAAGATGACGAAAAAGCCTTGAAGTGTTTTATAACACAGTTTCAAAGCACTTATTCAGACGCGTGGACAGTGAAAACCGATTGGTTCTTTCATTACATTTGAAATAAATAGAGTAACGGCAATTTGATAGTTTCTGTGGAAACGTGCAATATTCAGCTTGTGAGGCTTTAAACAGGAATCCTGTCAATCTGGTGTTTGACTTTTGAGATACAATGTAATGTATGCTTGAAAATTGTTGGAAAGAGAGAGACCTGTAAAAATTGTTGGATGTGAGATCACTATTGTTTACTATTTGAAACGTCAACAAATAATAAGGGATGCTCAGGTTGGGACCTTTTTACTGAGTTTGATGGTTTTGTTGCACACAGCTAATGATTTGGTGTAAACCAGGAAGACAGCCAATGTGTGTATCAAATTTGTTTGTGTTCTAGCATTTAATCCTTGATGGATTAAAACCAACATTATTCACAAGCTATTACATGTATGGACAATATATCTGTCCAGATCAAAAACCATAATTTTCCATTTTGAATTTTAAGAGTTATGCCCCTTATTGATGTCTAAAAAGTGTGAAAATATTCTTGATAGTGCAATAGCAAAATATTTTCTTGACAGATTCAAATTAATTCAAGAAAGTTATTACAAGCAATAGAATTTGTCTTGAATTTGGGCAACACACCGTAGCTTATTGCAGATCAGTGGTTTTCTCTAGGTATCCCCCACCAATATATCAAACTACTACAGTAAAAATAAAATATTGTGGAAAGTGGTGTTAAGTACCCATGTTAACCATGACCTACTGAAATCAGTAATTTATTATACTAAGAAAAGTTTTTGTAAATTGGGGAGAGTCGAACAACACAATTGTCTAAAGAAAAAGGATAAAATGACAGCAGTGATCTACAAAATGCTACACAGAAAACTTACATGAGCAATATGAACCCCAAATATTATTACCCAAGTAAAACTTGATTACTGGTAATCTTATAGTATTTTTCACAAGAAACTATGATGTTATACACTTCTAATATAATCAGTTATTAATAGATTCATCAAATACACCAATTTGTGCTATACACAACAACTGCTGTAGTATTCTTGACAAGTTGGACCTTTTAGTAAATAACATTTGGTTTGAACACAAACTCTGTATGAATGACCAGGTGGGTGATATAGGCTTAGGTTGAAATATTTTGTGAATAGGAGAATTCAGTAGCTTAGTTAAATCCAGGTTTAAAATATTGTAGTATACATTCAAAAAGTATGTTTCTCTCAGAACCCAACTCAGTGGTGGTGAACAAATCTATATTCAGTAGGATGACAGATAGTTTCTATTTATGGAAATCATCAAAAGCTGGATTTCAAATGTTGAATTTGAGTGATTGTTTTTTAATGCCAACTCAGCAATTTTTCAGCTATATCATGACAGAACAAGATAATTTTCTGTGAGATGATTAGGTCGGCTTTGTATTAGACGAACATGCTTAGTTGGATTGATGGTGCTAACAACAGTCAGCGGGTAGACATTTCACCCCTATGGACACATTATTCTGATTTGGAGCCAATCAGTCTTTGCTCTTTCTCCTTAATGCTGCGTGCTTAGCAGAGAAGCAACAAATACCAATCTTATAGTCATTGTTCCAGACCCAATATCTACCTCACTTGAGGCCAGCATGCTAACCATTACCTCACTTGAGGCTAGCATGCTAACCATTACCTCACTTGAGGCCAGCATGCTAACTATTACACCTCACTTGAGGCCAACATGCTAACCATTACCTCACTTGAGGCCAGCATGCCAGCCATTACACCTCATTTGAGACCAGCATGCTAACCATTACACCTCACTTGAGGCCGGCATGGTAACCATTACACCTCACTTGAGGCCAGCATGCCAACTATTACACCTCACTCGAGGCCAGCATGCTAACCATTACACCTCACTTGAGGCCAGCATGCTAACCATTACACCTGACTTGAGGTCAGCATGCTAACTATTACACCTCACTTGAGGCCAGCATGCTAACCATTACACCTCACTTGAGACCAGCATGCTAACCATTACACCTCACTTGAGGCCAGCAGGCTAACCATTACCTCACTTGAGGCTCAGCATGCTAACCATTACCTCACTTGAGGCCAGCATGCCAACCATTACCTCACTTGAGGCCAACATGCTAACCATTACCTCACTTGAGGCCAGTATGCTGACCATTACCTCACTTGAGGCCAGCATGCTAACCATTACCTCACTTGAGGCCAGCATACTAACCATTACGCCTCACTTGATGCCAGCATGCTAACCATTACCTCACTTGAGGCCAGCATGCTAATCATTACGCCTGACTTGAGGCCAGCATGCTAACCATTACCTCACTTGAGGCCAGCATGCTAACCATTACCTCACTTGAGGCCAGCATGCTAACCATTACACCTCACTTGAGGCCAGCATGCTAACCATTACACCTGACTTGAGGTCAGCATGCTAACTATTACACCTCACTTGAGGCCAGCATGCTAACCATTACACCTCACTTGAGACCAGCATGCTAACCATTACACCTCACTTGAGGCCAGCAGGCTAACCATTACCTCACTTGAGGCTCAGCATGCTAACCATTACACCTCACTTGAGGCCCGCATGTTGACCATTATTTCACTTGAGGCCAGTATGCTAACCATTACACCTCACTTGAGGCCAACATGCTAACCATTACCTCACTTGAGGCCAGCATGCCAACCATTACCTCACTTGAGGCCAACATGCTAACCATTACCTCACTTGAGGCCAGTATGCTGACCATTACCTCACTTGAGGCCAGCATGCTAACCATTACCTCACTTGAGGCCAGCATACTAACCATTACGCCTCACTTGATGCCAGCATGCTAACCATTACCTCACTTGAGGCCAGCATGCTAATCATTACGCCTGACTTGAGGCCAGCATGCTAACCATTACCTCACTTGAGGCCAGCATGCTAACCATTACCTCACTTGAGGCCAGCATGCTAACCATTACACCTCACTTGAGGTCAGCCTGCTGACCATTACCTCACTTGATGCCAGCATGCTAACCATTACACCTCACTTGAGGCCAGCATGCTAACCATTACCTCACTTGAGGCCAGCATGCTAACCTTTACGCCTCACTTGAGACCAGCATGCTAACCGTTACCTCACTTGAGGCCAGCATGCTAACCATTACACCTCACTTGAGGTCAGCATGCCAACTATTACACCTCATTCGAGGCCAGCATGCTAACCATTACACCTCACTTGAGGCCAGCATGCTAACCATTACACCTCACTTGAGGTCAGCATGCTAACCATTACACCTCACTTGAGGCCAGCATGCTAACCGTTACACCTCACTTGCGGCCAGCATGCTAACCATTACACCTCACTTGAGGCCAGCATGATAACCATTACCTCACTTGAGGCCAGCATGCTAACCATTACCTCACTTGAGGCTCAGTATGCTAACCATTACACCTCATTTGAGGCCAGCATGTGTACCATTACATCATTGAGGCCAGTATGCTAACCATTACACCTCACTTGAGGCCAACATGCTAACCATTACCTCACTTGAGGCCAACATGCTAACCATTACCTCACTTGAGGCCAGTATGCTAACCATAACCTCACTTGAGGCCAGCATTCTAACCATTACGCCTCACTTGATGCCAGCATGCTAACCATTACCTCACTTGAGGCCAGCATGCTAACCATTACACCTCACTTGAAGCCAGCATGCTAACCATTACCTCACTTGAGGCCAGCATGCTAACCATTAAGCCTCACTTGAGACCAGCATGCTAACCATTACTTCACTTGAGGCCAGCATGCTAACCATTACCTCACTTGAGGCCAGCATGCTAACCAGTACGCCTCACTTGAGGCCAGCATGCTAACCATTACCTCACTTGAGGCCAGCATGCTAACCATTACACCTCACTTGAGGCCAGCATGCTAACCATTACACCTCACTTGAGGCCAGCATGCTAACCATTACACCTCACTTGAGGCCAGCATGCTAACCATTACCTCACTTGAGGCCAGCATGCTAACCATTACACCTCACTTGAGGCCAGCATGCTAACCATTACACCTCACTTGAGGCCAGCTTGCTAACCAGTACGCCTCACTTGATGTCAGCATGCTAACCATTACACCACTTATGAGGTTATGTTGAATATGACTTAATGGTTGTTGAATTGATCTTCTTTGTAATTTTGTAACCAATAGTTGCTTGAATTCGAGTATTAATTTCCAACATGTTGTTAACTTGTCTAGTATTGTGGTTATGTCTACTACCTACGGAATTCGGTATCAAATCTAGTAAATATTGGGGAGTTCTATTATTTTTTATTTGTGAAATAAAATTAGTTTATGGTTTTGTCTTCTATCTGATAGTTTTTCCCACTTAGTTTCTTCATCTAATCTATTAAGTCCGATTAATTTAGTCCCTCCCGTTACTATTCTTGCAGCGTCAAGCTGAACGTTTTCTAATTTATTTATTAAACTTTGATTTTGAGAATCCCAAATAACGTCAGCATATTCCAAGATCGGACGGATATATGATATGTAGATTTTTCCAAGACTAAAACGATCAAGAATCATTCGCACTTTCCCCGAACTTTTGCAGTGACCACTGCCCAGTCAGTGTAGACATTAATATCAAAACGAGTAAAGAGCAGTGTTATAAACGCACAATTAGAAAATATGATCAGGCTGATTATCTATAATCCATGAAAAGGAAGGCAAAATTCTCTTTGAAAATAAAACTGTCAATGAGAACTACTCCAATTTCCTTTCTATTTTAAATGAGGCGTGTGATAAACACATACCTACAAAAGCTGTAGTTATTAGACCAGATGATAAACCGTTTATGAATAGCTCTATAAGGAAGGCGATTCGAAAGAGAAATCACATTCATTATAGAGCTAAGTCTACCAACAACCCAGATCATTGGTCACAATATAGACATTTGCGAAATGACGTAATAAGATTGGTAAGAGAAGCCAAAACTGAATATAAAAATAAATTTTCTTATCAATTAATAGACAAAAGTATCCCACCAGACAAATGGTGGAGAATTGTCAAATCAGTTTGTAAACTAAACAAGTGTAATAAAGTTTCACCCCCTATAAAACATGAAGGTAGAATAATAATTCATCCCTCAGAGAAATGTGATATTTTTAATAAGTACTTTGCTGATATTTCAAATATTGAAAATGAACCAAATCTCCCGAATGAAGACTTTGCCCGTGACAATATTTGTCCTGAATTATTGATTACTGCACAAGAAGTAAAAGACCAATTAGAAATACTGAATAATTCCAAACCAAGTGGCCCCGATGGTGTTGCACCCAGGATTTTACGCAGTGTTTCTCAGTGCCTTGTTTTCCCCCTTACATTATTATTTAATCAGTCATTGCAATGTGGACAACTTCCATATATTTGGAAACGCTCACACGTAACCCCTGTGTACAAAAATAAAGGGACTCCATCCGACATTACAAACTTTCGACCTATTGCCCTTACTTGTGTTCTGTGTAAGATGATGGAAAAAATAATTGTGAAACATTTGCATAACTATGTATTGGAGCATCATATTATTACAGAACACCAGTCAGGATTCCAACCAAAAGATTCTACAGTAAATCAACTTGTATATATTTATAACACTATTATCAGTAACCTTGATATTGGCAAAGACATAAGGTTTATATTTTGTAATATTTCTAAAGCATTCGATAGGGTTTGGCATACAGGACTTTTATGCAAATTACGCAAAATTGGTATTGATGGAAATTTACTAAGTTGGGTTACAAATTATTTAGATGACAGGAAACAAAATGTGGTCTTAGATGGATTCTCATCTGGGTGGGAGGGAATTGGTGCTGGGGTTCCACAAGGGTCAGTGTTGGGAACTTTCCTGTTCCTCATATACATAAACGATATTGTTGATGATCTTGATTGTAATATCAAACTCTTTGCCGATGATACATCTTTGTATGTAATAGTCGATGAACAAAATTATATACAAGCTGCAGATATGCTTTCGACAGACTTTTCTCATATTCATAACTGGTCACAAAACTGTGCTATTAAATTTAAACCTAATAAAACTGAATCAGTTTTATTTACTAGACGAAATATAAATAACCCTCCAGTTTACTTTGGGGATATGGACAACAGAGTGACAGGTGTTAATACTCACTGTCATCTGGGTCTGGATCTGCAAAGTAATTGTAAATGGGGTGATTATGTAAGTAAAATTTATAAGAAAGCATGTGACAGACTGAAAATTCTTAGAATGCTCAAATATCAAGTTGACAGAAATGTATTGATTAATATATATTTGTCATTTATCCGACCTATACTAGAATATGGAAATGTAATTTGGGACAATTGTACCCAACATGAAACTAATCTATTGGAAAGTGTTCAGGTTGAGGCAGGCAGGATAATTACAGGGTTGAGAGTAAGTTCACCCAGATCCCTTTATAAAAGAAGAGAGAAACAAAAGTTGATTTTACTCTATAAAATAATAAATGGTTTAACTCCGTACTATATGTATGACATGATCCAACCATACACAGAAAATATTCATGATTATAATCTACGACAACAAATATCGGGGGACAATTGTAGACTACCCTTTTGTAATACTGTCTCAAATAGCAAAAATGTCATCCCTTGTACGTTACGACTCTGGAATGGTCTGCCTGCCTCAACAAAGTCCAGTCCTTCTCTTAATATATTTAAGACAAGACTGAACTCTGGTACAAAAGCCTCGCCTAAATATTTTCATATAGGTGACAGAAAAGAAAATATCATACACTGTCAGATGAGGAATGATGCTAGCAATCTAAATCTACATTTGCAGCAACATCACTTATCTGACAGACCATCTTGCCCACATTGCAATGATCCCTGTGAAAGCCCCTCCCATTATGTTATGCACTGCCCTTTATATAATATCCATGGGCAACAACTTGTTGATTCCTTTCATGAACTTAACATATAATTTACTATTCAAACCATTCTTTATGGAAGTGAAACCTCTGATTATAATCAGAATGTAAAACTTGTTCGCGCAGTACATTCCTTTATTAAGCGGAGAAACGATTTGATAATAATATAGTAATATAATTTTTTTAATTTTTAAACATTTTAAACTATAACAGTATTCTCACATATGATGGACCATGATTGCAAATATCGGTACTATACCTCTCACATGACTAGATTAAATTAAATTATTGATTTTATATTTATAATTTATTTTGTTTTATAAATATATACATGTATATATCAGGGGCGGATCCAGGGAGCGACCGGCGCCCCCCCCCCCCCCCCCCCCTAAAATTGGAAAAAAATATGATTTTTTGGCGTAAAATCGTGATTTTTCACACGAAATACCCCAACAATTTTCGCGCCCCCCTCCGCTCGGCGCAATTTTTTTAAGTGCGCCCCTCCCCCTAACTTGAAATCCTGGATCCGCCCCTGTATATAATGTCATAAATCTCATATTTGCACTATGATTACCTACTGCATGCTAATGAAAAAATTCTGAAATGAATTAAGTATTTAAATTAAATTGAGAGGTAATAAATCTAGCAACATCGTACACTAGTGACACTTTTAGATAGCAACTAAGTGTATTTAAAAAAATTAGTAGATCTCATATCAGCCAATTTGTCGATAAAATCTAATCAATGTTAATTACTTCTCAATAACTGAATATATGAGATTTCTGACTGCTAGTGTATACTCGAGTTATTTCCCTTTGAGTATGAAATTCTATATTGTGTATTGTAAATATTAACTGCATGCATTGTTGATTGTTGCTGTTGCCTTGTGTATGGAGAGGATTTATATTGGCTATTGCCTGCTGTCCAATCCATTTAATTTATTTATGAATAAATATGTTTAAAATGAAAATATTTTGTAACAATAGTAAGAGTTACCATTCCCGCCAAAACCCAAATTATCACTCTCTGTCCTGTTCAAGAAATCCTACATGGTACATGTTTATTTGTCGTCGGAATGTTTAGTACTCACAGTATCGTTTATAGCAAAATAATATCTTTTGATAATTAGAAACTGCAAATTGAAATCAGATATGCATGTTTGCAACAGTTATATTTTGCCCAATGAAAGGCAATAAACCACGATTTTTTACGCTTTACGATCTTTTTACATACAAATTACTACTCGGCGGAATTGCATAACTTCCGATCACGATTAGAAATCATTTTCCCTTAATGTTTTATTTACTGTTATTTAATAACTTGCTGTTAAAATCAAATTCTCCATATATCAAAACGTCCGAAAGGAGACAAATACGCAAGTCTTAAAAATGTGCATTAAAAAAAACTAAATGTCAATTTCATGTGCGATTAATTTCAAAATGGCTATAATTATGTAATACGATAAAACTAAATTCTAATTTTTATTAATTCATCTCTGTAACAAATCTAATCGTCCGACAAATTACCAATTTTTGAGTGGAAAGGTTCCGTGATTTATAGAATTGCAATTTATAGTAGAAGATTCTTTTGTCGTGGGGGTAATTTCTAACGATGGAAGTTTTTGCAGTCGATGGAATTTTGTGGCTAATTTACGAATAAGACGGTTTTACGTTAATGTCATACATCTGTCGACAATAACACAAAATTGCATCCATTAGTTAAACTAGAAATTTATGGAAATGAAGACTCATTCGCTGGGTTTACATTCCGGGTTATAGAGCGTATCCCCAGCGGCTCACTACGACGTAAACTAAACGCGGAAAACGTAACGCGTACTTGTCAGATTGAACAACGTAATTAGAAAATTCTATTGGAAATGGCACAGAAGATATATATCATATTAAAAAAGGTTGCCAAGCGTTACGACAGTGATATTATTTATGCCATTTAGGTTTTTAAATTCTGTTTAATTCAGCAAAAACCTAAAAAGGCGTACTTATCTGTGACAGTGTAGAGGAACGCTACCGGAAGTGTAATGCACGATTAAGTTTATAGATTACTTCATTAGCTTATAGTTTAGAGATTACTTGGTTAACATAGAAACCCTATCTTGTTTTCTAATTCGATATTATGTAATATAATCAATAGACGCATGAAATATTTGTCCTATGCTTTCAAGTTCTCGATCTGACCCGCATTTATTTACTGTTTCCATCATAAAATTGTAGTTGTGCATTTAAGATTATTTAGAGACATAAACGTAACCTAATTTAATGAATCACCTTCATCGGTTAAGCTCAAGGTCAATCGAATAATTTTTTAAATATTTGGAAGCAAGACACAGGATAGTCAAAATACCCAGATCCCCTAATATTATGGATGTCATCTATGCTTGAGGGAGGAGAGTTAAAGTGTTAATAATAATTTATATTTTTAGGCTTGGTCTGGTTTATGGTGTGTAACGCCCTTTCAACAATATTTCAGTTATATCGTGGCAGTCAGTTTCATTGGTGAAGGAAACCACGACGGATCCTATATTTATAGGAACTGTAGATTTCAAACACAACACCATATCATTGCCGAAACATCGACTACTTGGTGGATGATACTCCCGGGGACATAATCCACCAGCAGAGGTATCGCACCAGTGATAGTAATAAAAACGTAGATATCTAATATAGTATGCAAGACTCGTTTCAATTAGACCGCGGTACGCTCAAAGTCAAAAGACTGAAGCCAAATAATTATCAAATAGTTGGCAGCAAGAAATCCATATGGACTAAAACGGATATCCAAAGTGTGACAGGATGACAGGTGCAAGAGTGTGATTTAAGGAACTGTAAATTTAACTGACAAATATATCTCATAAGAAGAGTTTGAATATACCAAAGGGGTAATCAGAATCCGTATATCGAAGAAGAACAGACAACAGAATGGCCAAAAGAAAAAGGACAAAGGGACAAACAGCGATCTACAAAACATACATATAAAACTAAAGATCAAGTAACACGAACCGCACTAAAAACCAGGTATGAACGCAGGTACTACGGAAGGGTAAGCAGTTCCTCCTCCACTAGTGGCACCCGTCGTGTTAATATAGTTAAAACCCCGGTGATAAGTCATGAATGAGGAAAAGACCGGGAAATGTTTACGACAAGTGGAACATATCCGTAGTCAGTTGTGACACAGATATTCCATAACGGTCAACCAAGTAATAAACCATGTCAGTGCCGAAACACAGACTACTGGACGGGCAATGCCCTCTGTCAACTAGAAGAAGCTAAAAATAATTTTTTAGTTTCTGAATTTCACAATGTTTTTCGATTTCACGTCGACATAATATAAGGATATTCTAATTTTTTGTGATGTGTACATGTCACACATTACATTCATATTTTATGTTTAGTCAAAGCACATTTTTCTTTAAAATCATTGTGTTTGGTTAAAATTATCGTTTATACGTTATTAGTAAGAAAGATTGATTGATTGATTGATTGATTGATTGATTGATTGATTGATTGATTGATTGATTGATTGATTGATTGATTGATTGATTGATTGATTGATTGATTGATTGATTGATTTTGATTGATTGATTGATTGATTGATTGATTGATTGATTGATTGATTGATTGATTGATTGATTGATTGATTGGTTGGTTGGTTGGTGCTTAACGCCAACTCCAGCAGTATTTCAGCTATATCGTGGAGTACGAAATGATATTAATGTAAATGAACATGACTGACTTTCCAACTTTACACTTAGACACAGATTAAAGTAAAGGAATCATGCTTTTATTGCTGTTCTGCAATTCACAGTCGCACAAGTGTCTTCAACAATGAGCAAAACTCATTCCCTAAAATGAGTGTGAAGCGGCCCACAGGCTGCAGGTTTGCGGTTCTTTCTACTTCTGCCGATAAACATTACATCTGTGCATCTTTGTCATTTCGGTGTATATAATTCAATATCCCAGATAGTCATTTTCAGCTATTTTTAAGCTATATAGTGACTACGATGTAGGATTGATGGGGAGGAGATTCCGGACAGATATAAAGAGCTGACGGGTGAAACCCCTGGGAATAGTTCTGGAAACCTTAATACTAAAGGTAGGTTTCTGGAACAAATGTCAGTGGTATTACAATGTAGGTTTGTTGTTAGAAGTCGATGACCTCCGGCGTCATGTAGTGCCATCATCAAGTCAAGTAATATTTAATTAAGAAAGTCGGTACATAATATTAGCAGCAAACATATAAGCTGTAATGAACTTTTAAAACCGACAAAATGTACTCGGAAATAGTATAAAGATATTAAATTATAAATTCGTTGATGTCAGAAGTGTTTCTGTCCCGTTAACACGATGTTTAAAACAATAAAAAAAAAAAATCTTAGTCACGGAGACATAATGAATAAATATGAACCGGCTTATTTTATAGAGATTCATTGTGAGCGAAGTTATAAAAGATGTTGGGCGTTTGGGGCAGATATCCTATAAAATCTGACGTTTACGACCATTCCGCCATTAAAACAAAACTATAGCATCATGTAGTGTTACAAATTTAGTTATTTTTATTGCACGGACGAACATGTACAGACAAATTGTAATTATAACGGTCGTCAAAACCTAATTGCGACAAATAGTATTCCATAAAACTGGTAAAACTGTGCCATAATGGATTATTTCTTTGTATTATTTACGGATCTGGATCAACTCCTGACTGAAATGACATGATTTTTTTTTAGAATATTTCTTTCGTTGTATGAGGGTGGAAATGGGGTTATCATGTACAAAAAAAGTGCAAGGTAAATTTTTGCTCAAAATAATTATAGCGATAAAATTGTCTTACAATTTGATAGTAACTGTAACTCGAAACATCGTGTTTGACGAATCACGACAAAAATTGTAATTCCAAGCTAACGTGGTGAGAAAAAGGCTTTTGACGTTTGACGGTAAGAAGCATTCCCACCTCCTAGGCCTCATATATTGAATATTGGGTTTACATATATACCCTTTGAAGTGGGATAATACAGGAATTTATAATATGGTTATATTAGGTTGTAAAGAAAACTTATTAAGAATTGAAAATTAACATCTGTCGTATATATTCATCCGCATTTATATAATGAAACCACTGGGCGTTAACTAACGTGATCTGTTTCAATAAAAATGTAGATATCTAATTTAGTGCACACGACGCGTTGCTGGAATAGCCATCATCTGTTACGCTCAAAGTCAAAAGATTTGAAAGGCAAAACAGTCTTTGGGATCAAATAAATCAAAGGGCCTAAAACAGGATGGCCAAAGTAGGCTAGTGTTACCTATATTTGAGTGTGATGAATTTTATTCTCAATAATAATTATAATACTTAGGAACTGTTAATTTCAGTAAAAAGGCCAGTGTATGCTGAAGCACAAGTTAGTGGGGGGTGATAGTCACGAGGACTAATAATGCATTGGATCTCGTCTAATCATAAGAAAACGTCAATGTACTGTGAATATTTGCAAGATATAGAAAATAAACTTTCCAAAGTAAACACAACTGTTATCTTAAGACGTGAGACTATTTTTGTTAATTAATTTTCAAATGTATTTTAAAACACCTTGCGTATTGATACATAAATTAGTCAAACAGAAATATTAAATTGCAACAACTTTTCAATTTTGTCTTCATGCCGTTTGTCATGAGCTCCCTGCCACTTAATGCACTTTAATTCAATAAAAATATTTTCTATTTTTGTGGAATTGTTTCTACAAAACACAATCATCCATTATGTTCTATAAAACACCAGTTAATGAGCTCGTTATGACTGCTAATTACAAAAAATGCACCAAATTATTTTGCATCCTGTGACTGAAATATTTCTTTTTATGCTATTAATTGTGGTATTTTATCAAATTTGTTGTCATCATATCGCCATTCGACATATTAAATATAACATTTTTGTCATGTTAACAAGATTAACTGCGTCTTCTGCTGAGCAAGTGCCATTAGCACGTGAGGACGTCCATGTTTAAAAAGCAGCCATCTTGTTTTTGCACATCGATATGCACGCATGTAAAAATTCAGGAAATAAAACACTATATTTAATGTTTATGAAACATACATATTACTTTTCATCCTCGTTCAAAATATATTATAGTAATATGATAATAGGTGTTAACTAACTTGGAACGAAGTCCAATAAAAAAATTAAACAATAATATGAGACAGGTGCTACCTGTAGTGCCAGCGAAGCACAATCCACATTATCTAATATTTAAATCATGTAAATCCTTGGGATGATCAAAATAGAAATTTTACTTACTTTTGTGTACTTTTTGGAGTGTACTGTAGTACAATGTAAGGATGCTCTTTCCGTCTATTGAAACAGGCACGGCCATGAATGCTCGCGAATCTGAAAATGATCTGCCAATTTCACGCTCATTCAGTGCATCAAAATAATGTCGAGATTTTTTAAGCCGAGATATATCGGGGAAGACTTTTTTTTAGGGACGAGATATATCGGGGACGACTTTTAACATTAATAACCGGAAGTAGTTCCTGATTACTGCGCATACGATTTTCTGCAGATTTAACCATGTATTGGTTTCTGGTGTGTCATTTCCGGTGCATGAAATTTAAGCCATTAGTGATATGGATCTGAAATCAAAATATTGCAATTTCTACCATAGAATTGATTAAATATATAATTTCGACAGATGGAAAAAGCATACCAGTGAAACAAACTTTTCTACAAGGAAGGGTGTAGCTTGACTCTAGATTTTGGTTATGGTGTTTTACGCCATTTTCAACAATATTTCAGTTATATTGTGGTGGTCAGTGTTATTGGGGGAGGAAACCGGAGTATCCAGTGAAAACCACCGACCTGCCGTAGGTCACTAACAAACTTTATCACATAATGTTGTATCAAGTACATCTTGTCTGAGCGGGATTCGAACTCACAACGTTAATGGTGATAGACGCTGACAGCATAGGTAGTTGTAAATTCAACTACCATACAATCACGACCACGACAGCCCCTAGTTTGACTGCACTAACGAATTCAAGTGAATGTGGTGGTAAATAATCCCTCTGTAAAACTTAACACGCTTGTAATCTATACAATCCTTTTACTGTTTAATATCTATATCAAGAATAATATTGCAAAAGAAAATGTATCTATTACTAAAGAAGACAAACTTAAGCCATTCTCAGTGATATACTGTTTAGGAAGCCCTTTGGTTTTCTTGATCCAAAGAATTGAATTATTTAGTTTTCTAATGTTTTTACTTTGAGTGTACCTAGGCCTGATGAAGGTTATTCCAGAACCGCGTCATGTGCACTAACTTTGAAATCGATCACGATACAGGCATTCCTCGTCTTTCATTATCTCTTGTAAGACCCAACAAAGACAAGAATCGTTTTTCCTTTGTATGAAATCTGACTGAAACCGGCTGCTACAATCTATAGTAATGAGTCGATCGGTTGAAACATTCAAAGCTACCACCTCTTCTATCAAATACTAATTTATGAAACCCGTGAATTGAAATAACCATTTTCAATTGCCATGTGCAACCTCTCACATAATCTTCAACATTTGGTTTATGGTGTATTAACCCCCTTTCAACAATATTTGAGGTACTTAGTATATCGTGGCGGTCAGTTTTATTGGTGGAGGAAACCGAAGGACCCAGAGAAAACCACCGACCTGCCGTAAGTCACTGACAAACTTTATCACATAATGTTGTATCAAGTACATCTTGTCTGAGCGGGATTCGAACAACGCTATTTGACGGCGGTCAGTGTTTGGTAGAAGTAGTAGAAGAAAATACTAACTAGTTTGGGTTTTAATGGCAAAGAGATGTTGCGCCAGAAATAAAAGAAATATAATACTTGTTACGCTTCTTATTGTGTTTTTGGAGAAAAAAATCTTTAAAAATGGAATTAATAAAGACTGAGACATGTCACATATATCTCTGATAAAGAGGATACTTTGCACAAAAAGAATTTATATCTAAAAGAATGCTTTACTTCTTTCAAATCTTAGAGAAGATATTACCAACCTTTTTTATACCAAAAATGGTGTATATGAAAAAAAACCCACTTCATTCTGACATTTATAGATGACAAAGTCTAATTTACATAACTGGAATTCAATATTGGAAGATTTGAGTTCATTCCTTAACAAAAGTAGATTTATCTTATTTAATAAAAAAAATTAAATACTGAAGCAGACGTAACGTGAAGATTTGCATTTAATGTAAATTGGCTTTCTCCCCCATTAAAAGTATAATGGTGTTAGATCTCAATTTATTTTAAGCTTTGGTCAATTTAAAGCCAAATAAAAACTTAAGTGGGCTCAACGAATTTATACATTTTAACTCGGTACCAATTTCAACTATTCTATTACATGTGATGCCAAAACCTGTTACTCTAGACACAATTTACATTATTTTGTCATAGATTATTTTTAGAAATATTCCACTTGAACATTCTTATTTCATCAGACATTAAAATTACTACAAGAAGAGGTTAGATTTCAATTCTCAGATGATTGTGAAGGAGTCCTGGTACTCTACGAACTCACAGAAGAAAACACTTCTTTAGAACGACATTGTGACCTAATATTGCATTGTGGTTTGTCAAAAACTTTTAATATTAATTCTGGACTAAATTACATTATACAAGAAAATAAATTACTTAAGATAAAGCCTCCCTCGTATTATTAGCTTTAGCGTTACAATTAACGTTTGGTTGATTGAATATTATATTTCTTTACTGAAACGTGTGTTTTATGTCTCCAGGCGATTTTTTTCCCGGAACAGAGAGTGACATTTTTTAATGAGTTGAGATGTCTTTCCTATCTTGACACGATTGTATTGTTAAGATTTAACAAGCAGAACGCGACACGTGCATTCGCTTTCTTGCAATTTTAAACCGCTTTTCATTGTTTCAATTTTCAATTAATATTTTTTGTTACGAAAAGATTGAACTTCCTTTTTGTGTTGACATTCTTGTTACCGAACTAATAAAGTGTAGGAGTTAAAGTTCCCAATTTTCCCGAAAGTCTGTATTTTTTTTCCAATTACAGAGCCTTTAATTAATGGTCTTGCATTTTAAGCGGAAAATTATAGAACTGGAGTTGTCTACCTTTGAATATCATGTCATGTGTTGAGAAAAAAGTACATATTTTGTTTCAAACATATACACGCACATAAATTGAGATCGTACTTGTTCAACAAAAGGAAGTGAAAGAATTCAAAATATTTTAGTAATACACTCCCAGTGTTATTTAATATAGCTTAAATAGACTTAAAAACCTAATTGACAGTACAAAGCCAGATGTGATTATATGCACCGAAACATGGGTTGATCCCTCCATAACGGATAACCATATCTTCCCGGACGAATACAAACTGTATAGAAAAGACTGACTAACAACTGGAGGAGGAGTACTAATTGCAATCAACAAAGAGTACCTCAGCTCTCCCGTACCTGAACTATCAACTGACTGCGAAATTGTATGGGCTAAAATCAGCTTAGCAAACAGTAAAGATCTCTACATAGCAGCATACTACAACCCGAAAACAACAAATGAGCAGTCGACGAACTGGCTATTAGCCTAAACAGAGCTTGCCGGAATACCAACTCAAATATAATCATAGCAGGTGACTTCAATCTACCTGGATGGATATGGAAAACCAAACAACTAAACCCAAATACCAAAGAATCATCATAAATTCATAGATATGCTAAACGGCAATGGCATAGCTCAAATGGTAGAAGAGCCAACAAGGGTCGAAAATACACTTGACCTTGTAATATCAAACAACACGTCATGTATTACTAGAGTTTATCCATTAGCAGGAATCTCAGACCATGACATTGTATTTGCAGAAGTAGATCTGACAATCAAAAAGAAAATACAAAAGCCCCGTAGTATACCACTATATAAAAAGGCGAAATGGGATACAATGAAAGATGAACTAGCAGGCCTAATGGATACATTAAATGAGTTAGACAATATAAAAACATGCGTAACTGAAATGTAGTACGTCTTCAAAAACCATCTTGAAGAAATAGTGAAAAAACATGTGCCACATAAGATAGCAAAAACCAAAGAAAGCTTACCATGGATAGCACCTGATGTAAGGAAACGTATCCGTAAAAGAGATCGGCTTTGCAAGCAAAAAAAGAAATCTGGAAATACCACCACTGCAAAGAAATTCAAATACATCAAACGGAAAGTACAGAGGGAACTCAGGCGGGCGTACTGGAACTATATTGAAGAAATAGTAACACCACAGGAAAATGACAATCAAAACACTAGTATGAAGAGGTTTGAACATATATTAAGCATAAACGTACAGATTGTAAAAGCATCACACCATTACGAAGTGATGGTCTCCTCCACTCAGACCCAACTGACCAATTATATATCTTGAATAAACAGTTCCAGTCAGCATTCTCTGGAAAATTTTTACATCACTAAAGAACAATTCAACGAAAAATGTTAAATGAATGGGCAATTCCCATCAGCACCAGAAATAAACATAGCATGCGCTGGCGTCCTCAAGCTACTACAAAAATTAAATCCGAATAAAGCAGCAGGACCAGATAATATCAGGCCAAAAATATTAAATGAACTTGCAGCAGAAATCGCTCCAATCCTGACTATTATATTCAGAAGATCACTCGAGACAGGAGAAGTTCCACCTGATTGGAGAAGTGCCAATGTCAGCCCCGTGTACAAAAAGGGTGATCGCTACAAAGCTGAGAACTACCGACCTATCTCACTCACCTGCATATGCTGCAAATTAAAAGCCACATTATGAGCCATGCCGACAGAAATAACATCTTATATCCGCTACAACACGGTTTCAGGAGCAAAAGATCATGTGAGACTCAGCTAATTGAATTCATCGACGAAACCAGCAACAATATGGCATCAGGGAAGCAAACATATGTTCTTATCATGGATTTCTCTAAAGCCTTTGACAAAGTGAGTCACAGCCTCCTTGTCCACAAGCTAGAACACTATGGAATCCGTGGTAAAACTAACAACTGGATAAACCACTTCCTACAAGATAGATCACAGGCGGTAGTTGTAGACGGCGTAACATCATGCAGATTACATCAGCGTTGTCTCAGGGGTACCACAAGGATCAGTGTTAGGACCTAGCCTGTTCCGATTATATATCAACGATATGCCACAAGGTCTAAAATCAAATTAGGCTCTTCGCAGATGACACCATAGCGTACCTAACTATAACATCTGAGAATGATGCCCTAGCACTCCAGACAGACCTTAACAAGCTAGGCATTTGGGAGAAGAAATGGAAAATGGAATTCCACCCTGGCAAATGCAATGTCCTAACAATAAGCATGAAACCAAATCCAATCAAATACAACTACAGTCTACATGGACACACCTTAGAATCCGTTGAAAGCGCCAAATATCTGGGTTGTCTCATTTCATCAGACCTTCGTTGGACCAAGCACATTAACTCAATATGCGGCAAAGCAAATACGACTCTAGGATTCCTACGACGTAACCTTAACATCGGATCAACAACTGTAAAACAAAATGTGTATAATTCACTAGTAAGACCAATAGTGGAATACGCCTCAACTGCATGGGATCCTTACACACAAAACGATATTCATACTCAGGGCGGATCCAGGATTTCAAGTTAGGGGGGGCGCACTTAAAAAAATTGCGCCGAGCGGAGGGAGGTGCGAAAATTTTTGGGTATTTCGTGTGAAAAATCACGATTTTACGTCAAAAAATCATATTTTTTCCAATTTTAGGGAGGGCGTGCCGGGTGCGTCCCCTGGATACGCTCCTGATACTCTAGAAATGGTCCAGCATAGAGGTACCAGATACGTTTGTAACCGACAGGGCAACAGATCAAGTGTCGATTCCATGCTTGACCCACTTAAATGGAAATCACTACAACACAGAAGACGTGATGCTCGGTTACACATGCTATTTAAAACACACCACGAAGATGTTGCTATTAGCAAAGAAGAAAGACTTATACCACCAGAAACATGCATCCGCTTTCCAAGTACCATCCAGCAGCAGCGACGATAGAAAGTATTCCTTCTTCCCACGAAATATCTGAGATTGGAATTCACTACCTACAAGCACAGCAGCCGCCACAACACGTGTTGCTTTCAAAGCACAAGTTAGCCAACTTCCACATTAGAAAATGGATCTGTGCATAGTTTTAAATATGCATACTACTGACCCGTCAGTATTTTAATATTCTATAAATTTACATGCGCATTCCAATGGCAGAACAATCAACCAGTTGATGGTGGCCATTAAAAGGCATCAGCAGAAGAATATCAAAACTTGCAACAACAAAACTGGGAAGAAAAAATAAAAAGAACAGAAGAGAAAAGAAATATTTTACCATAATTCGTCCGATGACCATATTATTTCGGCATATGGCCTCTCTTTCACCCGGATTGCGATTTGATGAGATACAGTCAGACCTGCCTTAAAGGGCACATCTATATAACAAATCACTGTCAATAAAGGGCAGTCTTATTTTACCCATTAATAAATAGTACATATAATTTTAACCTGTATATAAAGGGCAACTGCTCATAAAGGCCACATTTTCAGGTTCCCTTGATTGAATTAATATACAGGTTTGACTGTATATGTATTCATACGGGATAATGAAAGACTAGGAATGCATGTGTCCGGATTGTCTCAGGTGTGGCTCAAGTCTGTCGTGTCTAGTAATACAATGTAGCTAAACCAGGAATGCATGTGTCCGGATTGTCTCAGGTGTGGCTCAAGTCTGTCGTATCTAGTAATACATTATAGCTAGACGAGGAATGCATGTGTCCGGATTGTCTCAGGTGTGACTAAAGTCTGTCATATCTAGTAATACATTGTAGCTAGACCAGGAATGCATGTGTCCGGATTGTCTCAGGTTGATACTTGACTTTTATACCCATTCCTTGATTTTTTTCAAAGTGCAAGCAATTTCAAAACAGCTCACATCCTGTCATGCATCATAAACTACCATAAGACAGTGTATATTAACCAGAGGCTACATGAAGGCAGGAATTCAAGCAACTATTGGTTACAAAAAGGGATATTTTAGGATAATACAGCAAAAGGGGGATATCATTTGAACCAATGAACATTAGTTAATTAATGAACGGAGAAAGTTAAGTCATTACAAAGAAGATCAATTCAACAACCATTAAGTCATATTCAACATAACCTCATATGTGGTGTAATGGTTAGCATGCTGGCCTCAAGTGAGGTAATGGTTAGCATGCTGGCCTCAAGTGAGGTGTAATGGTTAGCATGCTGGCCTCAAGTGGTGTGTAATGGTTAGCATGCTGGCCTCAAGTGAGGTAATGGTTAGCATGCTGGCCTCAAGTGAGGTGTAATGGCTAACATGCTGGCCTCAAGTGGTGTGTAATGGTTAGCATGCTGGCCTCAAGTGAGGTAATGGTTAGCATGCTGGCCTTAAGTGAAGTAATGGTTAGCATGCTGGCCTCAAGTGAGGTAATGGTTAGCATGCTGGCCTCAAGTGAGGTGTAATGGTTAGCATACTGACCTCAAGTGAGGTGTAATGGTTAGCATGCTGGCCTCAAGTGAGGTAATAGTTAGCATGCTGGCTTCAAGTGAGGTGTAATGGTTAGCATGCTGGCCTCAAGTGGTGTGTAATGGTTAGCATGCTGAGCCTCAAGTGAGGTGTAATGGTCAACATGCTGGCCTCAAGTGAGGTGTAATAGTTAATATGCTGGCCTCAAGTGAGGTGTAATAGTTAGCATGCTGACCTCAAGTGAGGTGTAATGGTTAGCATGCTGGCCTAAAGTGAGGTGTAATGGTTAGCATGCTGGTCTCGAGTGAGGTGTAATGGTTAGCATGCTGGCCTCAAGTGAGGTGTAATGGTTCGCATGCTGGCCTCAAATGAGGTGTAATGGCTAGCATGCTGGCCTCAAGTGAGGTAATGGTTAGCATGTTGGCCTCAAGTGAGGTGTAATTGTTAGCATGCTGGCCTAAAGTGAGGTGTATTGGTTAGCATGCTGGTCTCGAGTGAGGTGTAATAGTTAGCATGCTGGCCTCAAGTGAGGTGTAATGGTTAGCATGCTGGTCTCCAATGAGGTGTAATGGCTAGCATGCTGGCCTCAAGTGAGGTAATGGTTAGCATGCTGGCCTCAAGTGAGGTAGATATTGGGCCTGGACTAATGACTATAAGATTGGTATTTGTTGCTTCTCTGCTAAGCACGCAGCATTAAGGAGAAAGAGCAAAGACTGATTGGCTCCAAATCAGAATAATGTGTCCATAGGGGTGAAATGTCTACCCGCTGACTGTTGTTAGCACCATCAATCCAACTAAGCATGTTCGTCTAGTACAAAGCGGACCTAATCATCTCACTGAAAATTATCTTGTTCTGTCATGATATAGCTGAAAAATTGCTGAGTTGGCATTAAAAAACAATCACTCAAATTCAACATTTGAAATCCAGCTTTTGATGATTTCCATAAATAGAAACTAACTCTCATCCTACTGAATATAGATTTGTTCACCACCACTGAGTTGGGTTCTGAGAGAAACATACTTTTTGAATGTATACTACAATATTTTAAACCTGGATTTAACTAAGCTACTGAATACTCCTATTCACAAAATATTTCAACCTAAGCCTATATCACCCACCTGGTCATTCATACAGAGTTTGTGTTCAAACCAAATGTTATTTACTAAAAGGTCCAACTTGTCAAGAATACTACAGCAGTTGTTGTGTATATCACACATTGATGTATTTGATGAATCTGTTAATAACTGATTATATTAGAAGTGAATAGCATCATAGTTTCTTGTGAAAAATACTATAAGATTACCAGTAATCAAGTTTTACTTGGGTAATAATATTTGGGGTTCATGTTGCTCATGTAAGTTTTCTGTGTAGCATTTTGTAGATCACTGCTGTCATTTTATCCTTTTTCTTTAGACAATTGTGTTGTCCGACTCTCTCCAATTTACAAAACTTTTCTTAGTATAATAAATTACTAATTTCAGTAGGTCATGGTAAACATGGGTACTTAACACCACTTTCCACAATATTTTATTTTTACTGTAGTAGTTTGATATATTGGTGGGGGATACCTAGAGAAAACCACTGATCTGCAATAAGCAACGGTGTGTTAGCATAGTCAAAATGTTCTTCAAATTTGTTTATAACGTTTTTTTGCTACTGGTGATGAATTTGAACGAGTTTAGTTGATCAACTTGGAACCTATCCAACTCCCTTCCAATATGTGAAAGACCCATCAAATGTGTTTGACTACATCTTTAGATGGTCAAAGACCCATCAAATGTGTTTGACTACATCTTTAGACGGTCAAAGACCCATCAAATGTGTTTGACAACATCTTTAGACTGTCAAAGACCCATCAAATGTGTTTGACTACATCTTTAGACGGACAAAGACCCATCAAATGTGTTTGACTACATCTTTTGACTGTCAAAGACCCATCAAATGTGTTTGACAACATCTTAAACTGTCAAAGACCCATCAAATGTGTTTGACGACATCTTTAGACGGTGAACGACCCATCAAATGTGTTTGACTACATCTTTAGACGGTCAAAGACCCATCAAATGTCTTTGACTACATCTTTATACGGTCAAAGACCCATCAAATGTGTTTGACTATATCTTTAGACGGTCAAAGACCCATCAAATGTGTTCGACTACATCTTTAGACGGTCAAAGACCCAACAAATGTGTTTGACTACATCTTTAGACGGTCAAAGACCCATCAAATGTCTTTGACTACATCTTTAGACGGTCAAAGACCCATCAAATGTGTTTGACTATATCTTTAGACGGTCAAAGACCCATCAAATGTGTTTGACTACATCTTTAGACAGTCAAAGACCCATCAAATGTGTTTGACTACATCTTTAGACGGTCAAAGACCCATCAAATGTGTTTGACAACATCTTTAGACTGTCAAAGACCCATCAAATGTGTTTGACTACATTTTTAGACTGTCAAAGACCATCAAATGTGTTTGACTACATCTTTTGACTGTCAAAGACCCATCAAATGTGTTTGACTGCATCTTTAGACGGTCAAAGACCCATCAAATGTGTTTGACTACATCTTTAGACGGTCAAAGACCCATCAAATGTCTTTGACTACATCTTTAGACGGTCAAAGACCCATCAAATGTGTTTGACTATATCTTTAGACGGTCAAAGACCCATCAAATGTGTTTGACTACATCTTTAGACAGTCAAAGACCCATCAAATGTGTTTGACTACATCTTTAGACGGTCAAAGACCCATCAAATGTGTTTGACAACATCTTTAG
Organism: Bathymodiolus brooksi; assembly: GCA_963680875.1. Lineage (NCBI taxonomy): Eukaryota > Metazoa > Mollusca > Bivalvia > Mytilida > Modiolidae > Bathymodiolus > Bathymodiolus brooksi. The sequence continues at coordinate 23,428,567 of OY804590.1, read as the reverse complement.
ACTGTCAAAGACCCATCAAATGTGTTTGACTACATTTTTAGACTGTCAAAGACCCATCAAATGTGTTTGACTACATCTTTTGACTGTCAAAGACCCATCAAATGTGTTTGACTGCATCTTTAGACGGTCAAAGACCCATCAAATGTGTTTGACTACATCTTTAGACGGTCAAAGACCCATCAAATGTGTTTGACTACATCTTTAGACGGTCAAAGACCCATCAAATGTGTTTGACTACATCTTTAGACGGTCAAAGACCCATCAAATGTGTTTGACTACATCTTTAGACGGTCAAAAATCCATCAAATGTATTTGACTACATCTTTAGACTGTCAAAAACCCATCAAATGTGTTTGACTACATCTTTGGACGGTCAAAGACCCATCAAATGTGTTTGACTACATCTTTAGACGGTCGACGACCCATCAAATGTGTTTGACAACATCTTTAGACGGTCAATGACCCATCAAATGTGTTTGACTACATCTTTAGACTGTCAAAGACCCATCAAATGTGTTTGACAACATCTTTAGACTGTCAAAGACCCATCAAATGTGTTTGACTACAACTTTAGACGGTCAAAGACCCATCAAATGTTTTTGACTACATCTTTAGACGGTCAAAGACCCATCAAATGTGTTCGACTACATCTTTAGACTGTCAAAGACCCATCAAATGTGTTTGACAACATCTTTAGACGGTCAAAGACCCATCAAATGTGCTTGACTACATCTTTAGACTGTCAAAGACCCATCAAATGTGTTTGACTACATCTTTAGACTGTCAAAGACCCATCAAATGTGTTTGACTACATCTTTAGACGGTCAAAGACCCATCAAATGTGTTTGACTACATCTTTAGACGGTCAAAGATCCATCAAATGTGTTTGACTACATCTTTAGACGATCAAAGACCCATCAAATGTGTTTGACTACATCTTTAGACGATCAAAGACCCATCAAATGTGTTTGACTACATCTTTAGACGGCCAAAGACCCATCAAATGTGTTTGACTACATCTTTAGATGGTCAAAGACCCATCAAATGTGTTTGACTACATCTTCAGACGGTCGAAGACCCATCAAATGTGTTTGACTACATCTTTAGACTGTCAAAGACCCATCAAATGTGTTTCACAACATCTTTAGACTGTCAATGACCCATCAAATGTGTTTGACTACATCTTTAGACGGTCAAAGACCCATCAAATGTGTTCGACTACATCTTTAGACGGTCAAAGACCCATCAAATGTGTTTGACTACATCTTTAGACTGTCAAAGACCCATCAAATGTGTTTGACTACATCTTTAGACGGTCAAAGACCCATTAAATGTGTTTGACTACATCTTTAGACGGTCAAAGACCCATCAAATGTGTTTGACTACATCTTTAGACGGTCAAAGACCCATCAAATGTGTTTGACTACATCTTTAGACGGTCAAAGACTCATCAAATGTGTTTTACTACATCTTTAGACGGTCAAAGATCCATCAAATGTGTTTGACTACATCTTTAGATGGTCAAAGACCCATCAAATGTGTTTGATTACATCTTTAGACTGTCAAAGACCCATCAAATGTGTTTTCTTACATCTTTAGACGGTCAAAGACCCATCAAATGTGTTTGACTACATCTTTAGACGGTCAAAGACCCATCAAATGTGTATGACAACATCTTTAGACTGTCAAAGACCCATCAAATGTGTTTGACTACATCTTTAGACTGTCAAAGACCCATCAAATGTGTTTGACTACACCTTTAGACGGTCAAAGACCCATCAAATGTGTTTGACTACATCTTTAGACGGTCAAAGACCCATCAAATGTGTTTGACAACATCTTTAGACGGTCAAAGACCCATCAAATGTGCTTGACTACATCTTTAGACTGTCAAAGACCCATCAAATGTGTTTGACTACATCTTTAGACGGTCAAAGACCCATCAAATGTGTTTGACTACATCTTTAGACTGTCAAAGACCCATCAAATGTGTTTGACTACATCTTTAGACGGTCAAAGATCCATCAAATGTATTTCACTACATCTTTAGACTGTCAAAGACCCATCAAATGTGTTTGACTACATCTTTAGACGGTCAAAGACCCATCAAATGTGCTTGACTACATCTTTAGACGGTCAACGACCCATCAAATGTGTTTGACAACATCTTTAGACGGTCAATGACCCATCAAATGTGTTTGACTACATCTTTAGACTGTCAAAGACCCATCAAATGTGTTTGACAACATCTTTAGACTGTCAAAGACCCATCAAATGTGTTTGACTACAACTTTAGACGGTAAAAGACCCATCAAATGTGTTTGACTACATCTTTAGACGGTCAAAGACCCATCAAATGTGTTTGACTACATCTTTAGACGGTCAACGACCCATCAAATGTGTTTGACAACATCTTTAGACGGTCAATGACCCATCAAATGTGTTTGACTACATCTTTAGACTGTCAAAGACCCATCAAATGTGTTTGACAACATCTTTAGACTGTCAAAGACCCATCAAATGTGTTTGACTACAACTTTAGACGGTCAAAGACCCATCAAATGTTTTTGACTACATCTTTAGACGGTCAAAGACCCATCAAATGTGTTCGACTACATCTTTAGACTGTCAAAGACCCATCAAATGTGTTTGACAACATCTTTAGACGGTCAAAGACCCATCAAATGTGCTTGACTACATCTTTAGACTGTCAAAGACCCATCAAATGTGTTTGACTACATCTTTAGACTGTCAAAGACCCATCAAATGTGTTTGACTACATCTTTAGACGGTCAAAGACCCATCAAATGTGTTTGACTACATCTTTAGACGGTCAAAGATCCATCAAATGTGTTTGACTACATCTTTAGACGATCAAAGACCCATCAAATGTGTTTGACTACATCTTTAGACGATCAAAGACCCATCAAATGTGTTTGACTACATCTTTAGACGGCCAAAGACCCATCAAATGTGTTTGACTACATCTTTAGATGGTCAAAGACCCATCAAATGTGTTTGACTACATCTTCAGACGGTCGAAGACCCATCAAATGTGTTTGACTACATCTTTAGACTGTCAAAGACCCATCAAATGTGTTTCACAACATCTTTAGACTGTCAATGACCCATCAAATGTGTTTGACTACATCTTTAGACGGTCAAAGACCCATCAAATGTGTTCGACTACATCTTTAGACGGTCAAAGACCCATCAAATGTGTTTGACTACATCTTTAGACTGTCAAAGACCCATCAAATGTGTTTGACTACATCTTTAGACGGTCAAAGACCCATTAAATGTGTTTGACTACATCTTTAGACGGTCAAAGACCCATCAAATGTGTTTGACTACATCTTTAGACGGTCAAAGACCCATCAAATGTGTTTGACTACATCTTTAGACGGTCAAAGACTCATCAAATGTGTTTTACTACATCTTTAGACGGTCAAAGATCCATCAAATGTGTTTGACTACATCTTTAGATGGTCAAAGACCCATCAAATGTGTTTGATTACATCTTTAGACTGTCAAAGACCCATCAAATGTGTTTTCTTACATCTTTAGACGGTCAAAGACCCATCAAATGTGTTTGACTACATCTTTAGACGGTCAAAGACCCATCAAATGTGTATGACAACATCTTTAGACTGTCAAAGACCCATCAAATGTGTTTGACTACATCTTTAGACTGTCAAAGACCCATCAAATGTGTTTGACTACACCTTTAGACGGTCAAAGACCCATCAAATGTGTTTGACTACATCTTTAGACTGTCAAAGACCCATCAAATGTGTTTGACAACATCTTTAGACGGTCAAAGACCCATCAAATGTGCTTGACTACATCTTTAGACTGTCAAAGACCCATCAAATGTGTTTGACTACATCTTTAGACGGTCAAAGACCCATCAAATGTGTTTGACTACATCTTTAGACTGTCAAAGACCCATCAAATGTGTTTGACTACATCTTTAGACGGTCAAAGATCCATCAAATGTATTTGACTACATCTTTAGACTGTCAAAGACCCATCAAATGTGTTTGACTACATCTTTAGACGGTCAAAGACCCATCAAATGTGCTTGACTACATCTTTAGACGGTCAACGACCCATCAAATGTGTTTGACAACATCTTTAGACGGTCAATGACCCATCAAATGTGTTTGACTACATCTTTAGACTGTCAAAGACCCATCAAATGTGTTTGACAACATCTTTAGACTGTCAAAGACCCATCAAATGTGTTTGACTACAACTTTAGACGGTAAAAGACCCATCAAATGTGTTTGACTACATCTTTAGACGGTCAAAGACCCATCAAATGTGTTTGACTACATCTTTAGACTGTCAAAGACCCATCAAATGTGTTTGACAGCATCTTTAGACGGTCAAAGACCCATCAAATGTGCTTGACTACATCTTTAGACTGTCAAAGACCCATCAAATGTGTTTGACTACATCTTTAGACGGTCAAAGACCCATCAAATGTGTTTGACTACATCTTTAGACTGTCAAAGACCCATCAAATGTGTTTGACTACATCTTTAGACGGTCAAAGACCCATCAAATGTGTTTGACTACATCTTTAGACGGTCAAAGGTCCATCAAATGTGTTTGACTACATCTTTAGACGATCAAAGACCCATCAAATGTGTTTGACTACATCTTTAGACGGTCACAGACCCATCAAATGTGTTTGACTACATCTTTAGACGGTCAAAGATTCATCAAATGTGTTTGACTACATCTTTAGACGATCAAAGACCCATCAAATGTGTTTAACTACATCTTTAGACGGCCAAAGTCCCATCAAATGTGTTTGACTACATCTTTAGATGGTCAAAAACCCATCAAATGTGTTTGACTACATCTTCAGACGGTCGAAGACCCATCAAATGTGTTTGACTACATCTTTAGACTGTCAAAGACTCATCAAATGTGTTTCACAACATCTTTAGACTGTCAATGACCCATCAAATGTGTTTGACTACATCTTTAGACTGTCAAAGACCCATCAAATGTGTTCGACTACATCTTTAGACGGTCAAAGACCCATCAAATGTGTTTGACTACATCTTTAGACGGTCAAAGACCCATCAAATGTGTTTGACTACATCTTTAGACGGTCAAAGACCCATCAAATGTGTTTGACTACATCTTTAGACGGTCAAAGACCCATCAAATGTGTTTGACTACATCTTTAGACGGTCAAAGACCCATCAAATGTGTTTTACTACATCTTTAGACGGTCAAAGATCCATCAAATGTGTTTGACTACATCATTAGACGGTCAAAGACCCATCAAATGTGTATGACAACATCTTTAGACTGTCAAAGACCCATCAAATGTGTTTGACTACGTCTTTAGACTGTCAAAGACCCATCAAATGTGTTTGACTACATCTTTAGACGGTCAAAGACCCATCAAATGTGTTTGACTACATCTTTAGACTGTCAAAGACCCATCAAATGTGTTTGACAACATCTTTAGACGGTCAAAGACCCATCAAATGTGTTTGACTACATCTTTAGACTGTCAAAGACCCATCAAATGTGTTTGACTACATCTTTAGACGGTCAAAGACCCATCAAATGTGTTTGACTACATCTTTAGACGTCAAAGATCCATCAAATGTGTTTGACTACATCTTTAGACGATCAAAGACCCATCAAATGTGTTTGACTACATCTTTAGACGGTCACAGACCCATCAAATGTGTTTGACTACATCTTTAGACGGACAAAGATTCATCAAATGTGTTTGACTACATCTTTAGACGATCAAAGACCCATCAAATGTGTTTAACTACATCTTTAGACGGCCAAAGACCCATCAAATGTGTTTGACTACATCTTTAGATGGTCAAAGACCCATCAAATGTGTTTGACTACATCTTCAGACGGTCGAAGACCCATCAAATGTGTTTGACTACATCTTTAGACTGTCAAAGACCCATCAAATGTGTTTCACAACATCTTTAGACTGTCAATGACCCATCAAATGTGTTTGACTACATCTTTAGACGGTCAAAGACCCATCAAATGTGTTCGACTACATCTTTAGACGGTCAAAGACCCATCAAATGTGTTTGACTACATCTTTAGACTGTCAAAGACCCATCAAATGTGTTTGACTACATCTTTAGACGGTCAAAGACCCATCAAATGTGTTTGACTACATCTTTAGACTGTCAAAGACCCATCAAATGTGTTTGACTACATCTTTAGACGGTCAAAGACCCATCAAATGTGTTTGACTACATCTTTAGACGGTCAAAGACCCATCAAATGTGTTTTACTACATCTTTAGACGGTCAAAGATCCATCAAATGTGTTTGACTACATCTTTAGATGGTCAAAGACCCATCAAATGTGTTTGATTACATCTTTAGACTGTCAAAGACCCATCAAATGTGTTTTCTTACATCTTTAGACGGTCAAAGACCCATCAAATGTGTTTGACTACATCTTTAGACGGTCAAAGACCCATCAAATGTGTATGACAACATCTTTAGACTGTCAAAGACCCATCAAATGTGTTTGACTACATCTTTAGACTGTCAAAGACCCATCAAATGTGTTTGACTACATCTTTAGACTGTCAAAGACCCATCAAATGTGTTTGACAACATCTTTAGACGGTCAAAGACCCATCAAATGTGTTTGACGACATCTTTAGACGGTCAAAGACCCATCAAATGTGTTTGACTACATCTTTAGACGGTCAAAGACCCATCAAATGTGTTTGACAACATCTTTAGACTGTCAAAGACCCATCAAATGTGTTTGACTACATCTTTAGACTGTCAAAGACCCATCAAATGTGTTTGACTACATCTTTAGACGGTCAAAGACCCATCAAATGTGTTTGACTACACCTTTAGACGTCAAAGACCCATCAAATGTGTTTAACTACATCTTTAGACGGTCAAAGACCCATCAAATGTGTTTGACTACATCTTTAGACGGTCAAAGACCCATCAAATGTGTTTGACTACATCTTTAGATGGTCAAAGACCCATCAAATGTGTTTGACTACATCTTTAGACTGTCAAAGACCCATCAAATGTGTTTGACTACATCTTTAGACGGTCAAAGACCCATCAAATGTGTTTGACTACATCTTTAGACGGTCAAAGACCCATCAAATGTGTTTGACTACATCTTTAGACTGTCAAAGACCCATCAAATGTGTTTGAGTACATCTTTAGACGGTCAAAGATCCATCAAATGTATTTGACTACATCTTTAGACTGTCAAAAACCCATCAAATGTGTTTGACTACATCTTTAGACGGTCAAAGACCCATCAAATGTGTTTGAATACATCTTTAGACGGTCAACGACCCATCAAATGTGTTTGACAACATCTTTAGACGGTCAATGACCCATCAAATGTGTTTGACTACATCTTTATACTGTCAAAGACCCATCAAATGTGTTTGACAACATCTTTAGACGGTCAAAGACCCATCAAATGTGTTTGACTACAACTTTAGACGGTCAAAGACCCATCAAATGTGTTTGACTACATCTTTAGACGGTCAAAGACCCATCAAATGTTTTCGACTACATCTTTAGACTGTCAAAGACCCATCAAATGTGTTTGACAACATCTTTAGACGGTCAAAGACCCATCAAATGTGCTTGACTACATCTTTAGACTGTCAAAGACCCATCAAATGTGTTTGACTACATCTTTAGACTGTCAAAGACCCATCAAATGTGTTTGACTACATCTTTAGACTGTCAAAGACCCATCAAATGTGTTTGACTACATCTTTAGACGGTCAAAGACCCATCAAATGTGTTTGACTACATCTTTAGACGGTCAAAGATCCATCAAATGTGTTTGACTACATCTTTAGACGATCAAAGACCCATCAAATGTGTTTGACTACATCTTTAGACGGTCAAAGACCCATCAAATGTGTTTGACTACATCTTTAGACGGTCAAAGATCCATCAAAAGTGTTTGACTACATCTTTAGACGATCAAAGACCCATCAAATGTGTTTAACTACATCTTTAGACGGCCAAAGACCCATCAAATGTGTTTGACTACATCTTTAGATGGTCAAAGACCCATCAAATGTGTTTGACTACATCTTCAGACGGTCGAAGACCCATCAAATGTGTATGACAACATCCTTAGACTGTCAAAGACCCATCAAATGTGTTTGACTACATCTTTAGACTGTCAAAGACCCATCAAATGTGTTTGACAACATCTTTAGACTGTCAAAGACCCATCAAATGTGTTTGACTACAACTTTAGACGGTCAAAGACCCATCAAATGTGTTTGACTACATCTTTAGACGGTCAAAGACCCATCAAATGTGTTTGACTACATCTTTAGACTGTCAAAGACCCATCAAATGTGTTTGACAGCATCATTAGACGGTCAAAGACCCATCAAATGTGCTTGACTACATCTTTAGACTGTCAAAGACCCATCAAATGTGTTTGACTACATCTTTAGACGGTCAAAGACCCATCAAATGTGTTTGACTACATCTTTAGACTGTCAAAGACCCATCAAATGTGTTTGACTACATCTTTAGACGGTCAAAGACCCATCAAATGTGTTTGACTACATCTTTAGACGGTCAAAGGTCCATCAAATGTGTTTGACTACATCTTTAGACGATCAAAGACCCATCAAATGTGTTTGACTACATCCTTAGACGGTCACAGACCCATCAAATGTGTTTGACTACATCTTTAGACGGTCAAAGATTCATCAAATGTGTTTGACTACATCTTTAGACGATCAAAGACCCATCAAATGTGTTTAACTACATCTTTAGACGGCCAAAGTCCCATCAAATGTGTTTGACTACATCTTTAGATGGTCAAAAACCCATCAAATGTGTTTGACTACATCTTCAGACGGTCGAAGACCCATCAAATGTGTTTGACTACATCTTTAGACTGTCAAAGACCCATCAAATGTGTTTCACAACATCTTTAGACTGTCAATGACCCATCAAATGTGTTTGACTACATCTTTAGACTGTCAAAGACCCATCAAATGTGTTCGACTACATCTTTAGACGGTCAAAGACCCATCAAATGTGTTTGACTACATCTTTAGACTGTCAAAGACCCATCAAATGTGTTTGACTACATCTTTAGACGGTCAAAGACCCATCAAATGTGTTTGACTACATCTTTAGACGGTCAAAGACCCATCAAATGTGTTTGACTACATCTTTAGACGGTCAAAGACCCATCAAATGTGTTTGACTACATCTTTAGACGGTCAAAGACCCATCAAATGTGTTTTACTACATCTTTAGACGGTCAAAGATCCATCAAATGTGTTTGACTACATCATTAGATGGTCAAAGACCCATCAAATGTGTTTGATTACATCTTTAGACTGTCAAAGACCCATCAAATGTGTTTTCTTACATCTTTAGACGGTCAAAGACCCATCAAATGTGTTTGACTACATCTTTAGACGGTCAAAGACCCATCAAATGTGTATGACAACATCTTTAGACTGTCAAAGACCCATCAAATGTGTTTGACTACGTCTTTAGACTGTCAAAGACCCATCAAATGTGTTTGACTACATCTTTAGACGGTCAAAGACCCATCAAATGTGTTTGACTACATCTTTAGACTGTCAAAGACCCATCAAATGTGTTTGACAACATCTTTAGACGGTCAAAGACCCATCAAATGTGCTTGACTACATCTTTAGACTGTCAAAGACCCATCAAATGTGTTTGACTACATCTTTAGACGGTCAAAGACCCATCAAATGTGTTTGACTACATCTTTAGACTGTCAAAGACCCATCAAATGTGTTTGACTACATCTTTAGACGGTCAAAGACCCATCAAATGTGTTTGACTACATCTTTAGACGGTCAAAGATCCATCAAATGTGTTTGACTACATCTTTAGACGATCAAAGACCCATCAAATGTGTTTGACTACATCTTTAGACGGTCACAGACCCATCAAATGTGTTTGACTACATCTTTAGACGGACAAAGATTCATCAAATGTGTTTGACTACATCTTTAGACGATCAAAGACCCATCAAATGTGTTTAACTACATCTTTAGACGGCCAAAGACCCATCAAATGTGTTTGACTACATCTTTAGATGGTCAAAGACCCATCAAATGTGTTTGACTACATCTTCAGACGGTCGAAGACCCATCAAATGTGTTTGACTACATCTTTAGACTGTCAAAGACCCATCAAATGTGTTTCACAACATCTTTAGACTGTCAATGACCCATCAAATGTGTTTGACTACATCTTTAGACGGTCAAAGACCCATCAAATGTGTTCGACTACATCTTTAGACGGTCAAAGACCCATCAAATGTGTTTGACTACATCTTTAGACTGTCAAAGACCCATCAAATGTGTTTGACTACATCTTTAGACGGTCAAAGACCCATCAAATGTGTTTGACTACATCTTTAGACGGTCAAAGACCCATCAAATGTGTTTGACTACATCTTTAGACGGTCAAAGACCCATCAAATGTGTTTGACTACATCTTTAGACGGTCAAAGACCCATCAAATGTGTTTTACTACATCTTTAGACAGTCAAAGATCCATCAAATGTGTTTGACTACATCTTTAGATGGTCAAAGACCCATCAAATGTGTTTGATTACATCTTTAGACTGTCAAAGACCCATCAAATGTGTTTTCTTACATCTTTAGACGGTCAAAGACCCATCAAATGTGTTTGACTACATCTTTAGACAGTCAAAGACCCATCAAATGTGTATGACAACATCTTTAGACTGTCAAAGACCCATCAAATGTGTTTGACTACATCTTTAGACTGTCAAAGACCCATCAAATGTGTTTGACTACATCTTTAGACTGTCAAAGACCCATCAAATGTGTTTGACAACATCTTTAGACGGTCAAAGACCCATCAAATGTGTTTGACGACATCTTTAGACGGTCAAATACCCATCAAATGTGTTTGACTACATCTTTAGACGGTCAAAGACCCATCAAATGTGTTTGACAACATCTTTAGACTGTCAAAGACCCATCAAATGTGTTTGACTACATCTTTAGACGGTCAAAGACCCATCAAATGTGTTTGACTACATCTTTAGACGGTCAAAGACCCATCAAATGTGTTTGACTACACCTTTAGACGTCAAAGACCCATCAAATGTGTTTAACTACATCTTTAGACGGTCAAAGACCCATCAAATGTGTTTGACTACATCTTTAGACGGTCAAAGACCCATCAAATGTGTTTGACTACATCTTTAGACGGTCAAAGACCCATCAAATGTGTTTGACTACATCTTTAGACTGTCAAAGACCCATCAAATGTGTTTGACTACATCTTTAGACGGTCAAAGACCCATCAAATGTGTTTGACTACATCTTTAGACTGTCAAAGACCCATCAAATGTGTTTGACTACATCTTTAGACTGTCAAAGACCCATCAAATGTGTTTGACTACATCTTTAGACGGTCAAAGATCCATCAAATGTATTTGACTACATCTTTAGACTGTCAAAAACCCATCAAATGTGTTTGACTACATCTTTAGACGGTCAAAGACCCATCAAATGTGTTTGACTACATCTTTAGACGGTCAACGACCCATCAAATGTGTTTGACAACATCTTTAGACGGTCAATGACCCATCAAATGTGTTTGACTACATCTTTATACTGTCAAAGACCCATCAAATGTGTTTGACAACATCTTTAGACGGTCAAAGACCCATCAAATGTGTTTGACTACAACTTTAGACGGTCAAAGACCCATCAAATGTGTTTGACTACATCTTTAGACGGTCAAAGACCCATCAAATGTGTTTGACTACATCTTTAGACGGTCAAAGACCCATCAAATGTGTTTGACTACATCTTTAGACGGTCAAAGACCCATCAAATGTGTTTGACTACATCTTTAGACGGTCAAAGACCCATCAAATGTGTTTTACTACATCTTTAGACGGTCAAAGATCCATCAAATGTGTTTGACTACATCATTAGATGGTCAAAGACCCATCAAATGTGTTTGATTACATCTTTAGACTGTCAAAGACCCATCAAATGTGTTTTCTTACATCTTTAGACGGTCAAAGACCCATCAAATGTGTTTGACTACATCTTTAGACGGTCAAAGACCCATCAAATGTGTATGACAACATCTTTAGACTGTCAAAGACCCATCAAATGTGTTTGACTACGTCTTTAGACTGTCAAAGACCCATCAAATGTGTTTGACTACATCTTTAGACGGTCAAAGACCCATCAAATGTGTTTGACTACATCTTTAGACTGTCAAAGACCCATCAAATGTGTTTGACAACATCTTTAGACGGTCAAAGACCCATCAAATGTGTTTGACTACATCTTTAGACTGTCAAAGACCCATCAAATGTGTTTGACAACATCTTTAGACTGTCAAAGACCCATCAAATGTGTTTGACTACAACTTTAGACGGTCAAAGACCCATCAAATGTGTTTGACTACATCTTTAGACGGTCAAAGACCCATCAAATGTGTTTGACTACATCTTTAGACTGTCAAAGACCCATCAAATGTGTTTGACAGCATCATTAGACGGTCAAAGACCCATCAAATGTGTTTGACTACATCTTTAGACGGTCAAAGACCCATCAAATGTGTTTGACTACATCTTTAGACTGTCAAAGACCCATCAAATGTGTTTGACTACATCTTTAGACGGTCAAAGACCCATCAAATGTGTTTGACTACATCTTTAGACGGTCAAAGGTCCATCAAATGTGTTTGACTACATCTTTAGACGATCAAAGACCCATCAAATGTGTTTGACTACATCTTTAGACGGTCACAGACCCATCAAATGTGTTTGACTACATCTTTAGACGGTCAAAGATTCATCAAATGTGTTTGACTACATCTTTAGACGATCAAAGACCCATCAAATGTGTTTAACTACATCTTTAGACGGCCAAAGTCCCATCAAATGTGTTTGACTACATCTTTAGATGGTCAAAAACCCATCAAATGTGTTTGACTACATCTTCAGACGGTCGAAGACCCATCAAATGTGTTTGACTACATCTTTAGACTGTCAAAGACCCATCAAATGTGTTTCACAACATCTTTAGACTGTCAATGACCTATCAAATGTGTTTGACTACATCTTTAGACTGTCAAAGACCCATCAAATGTGTTCGACTACATCTTTAGACGGTCAAAGACCCATCAAATGTGTTTGACTACATCTTTAGACTGTCAAAGACCCATCAAATGTGTTTGACTACATCTTTAGACGGTCAAAGACCCATCAAATGTGTTTGACTACATCTTTAGACGGTCAAAGACCCATCAAATGTGTTTGACTACATCTTTAGACGGTCAAAGACCCATCAAATGTGTTTGACTACATCTTTAGACGGTCAAAGACCCATCAAATGTGTTTTACTACATCTTTAGACGGTCAAAGATCCATCAAATGTGTTTGACTACATCATTAGATGGTCAAAGACCCATCAAATGTGTTTGATTACATCTTTAGACTGTCAAAGACCCATCAAATGTGTTTTCTTACATCTTTAGACGGTCAAAGACCCATCAAATGTGTTTGACTACATCTTTAGACGGTCAAAGACCCATCAAATGTGTATGACAACATCTTTAGACTGTCAAAGACCCATCAAATGTGTTTGACTACGTCTTTAGACTGTCAAAGACCCATCAAATGTGTTTGACTACACCTTTAGACGGTCAAAGACCCATCAAATGTGTTTGACTACATCTTTAGACTGTCAAAGACCCATCAAATGTGTTTGACAACATCTTTAGACGGTCAAAGACCCATCAAATGTGCTTGACTACATCTTTAGACTGTCAAAGACCCATCAAATGTGTTTGACTACATCTTTAGACGGTCAAAGACCCATCAAATGTGTTTGACTACATCTTTAGACTGTCAAAGACCCATCAAATGTGTTTGACTACATCTTTAGACGGTCAAAGACCCATCAAATGTGTTTGACTACATCTTTAGACGGTCAAAGATCCATCAAATGTGTTTGACTACATCTTTAGACGATCAAAGACCCATCAAATGTGTTTGACTACATCTTTAGACGGTCACAGACCCATCAAATGTGTTTGACTACATCTTTAGACGGACAAAGATTCATCAAATGTGTTTGACTACATCTTTAGACGATCAAAGACCCATCAAATGTGTTTAACTACATCTTTAGACGGCCAAAGACCCATCAAATGTGTTTGACTACATCTTTAGATGGTCAAAGACCCATCAAATGTGTTTGACTACATCTGCAGACGGTCGAAGACCCATCAAATGTGTTTGACTACATCTTTAGACTGTCAAAGACCCATCAAATGTGTTTCACAACATCTTTAGACTGTCAATGACCCATCAAATGTGTTTGACTACATCTTTAGACGGTCAAAGACCCATCAAATGTGTTCGACTACATCTTTAGACGGTCAAAGACCCATCAAATGTGTTTGACTACATCTTTAGACTGTCAAAGACCCATCAAATGTGTTTGACTACATCTTTAGACGGTCAAAGACCCATCAAATGTGTTTGACTACATCTTTAGACGGTCAAAGACCCATCAAATGTGTTTGACTACATCTTTAGACGGTCAAAGACCCATCAAATGTGTTTGACTACATCTTTAGACGGTCAAAGACCCATCAAATGTGTTTTACTACATCTTTAGACAGTCAAAGATCCATCAAATGTGTTTGACTACATCTTTAGATGGTCAAAGACCCATCAAATGTGTTTGATTACATCTTTAGACTGTCAAAGACCCATCAAATGTGTTTTCTTACATCTTTAGACGGTCAAAGACCCATCAAATGTGTTTGACTACATCTTTAGACAGTCAAAGACCCATCAAATGTGTATGACAACATCTTTAGACTGTCAAAGACCCATCAAATGTGTTTGACTACATCTTTAGACTGTCAAAGACCCATCAAATGTGTTTGACTACATCTTTAGACTGTCAAAGACCCATCAAATGTGTTTGACAACATCTTTAGACGGTCAAAGACCCATCAAATGTGTTTGACGACATCTTTAGACGGTCAAAGACCCATCAAATGTGTTTGACTACATCTTTAGACGGTCAAAGACCCATCAAATGTGTTTGACAACATCTTTAGACTGTCAAAGACCCATCAAATATGTTTGACTACATCTTTAGACGGTCAAAGACCCATCAAATGTGTTTGACTACATCTTTAGACGGTCAAAGACCCATCAAATGTGTTTGACTACACCTTTAGACGTCAAAGACCCATCAAATGTGTTTAACTACATCTTTAGACGGTCAAAGACCCATCAAATGTGTTTGACTACATCTTTAGACGGTCAAAGACCCATCAAATGTGTTTGACTACATCTTTAGACGGTCAAAGACCCATCAAATGTGTTTGACTACATCTTTAGACTGTCAAAGACCCATCAAATGTGTTTGACTACATCTTTAGACGGTCAAAGACCCATCAAATGTGTTTGACTACATCTTTAGACGGTCAAAGACCCATCAAATGTGTTTGACTACATCTTTAGACTGTCAAAGACCCATCAAATGTGTTTGACTACATCTTTAGACGGTCAAAGATCCATCAAATGTATTTGACTACATCTTTAGACTGTCAAAAACCCATCAAATGTGTTTGACTACATCTTTAGACGGTCAAAGACCCATCAAATGTGTTTGACTACATCTTTAGACGGTCAACGACCCATCAAATGTGTTTGACAACATCTTTAGACGGTCAATGACCCATCAAATGTGTTTGACTACATCTTTATACTGTCAAAGACCCATCAAATGTGTTTGACAACATCTTTAGACGGTCAAAGACCCATCAAATGTGTTTGACTACAACTTTAGACGGTCAAAGACCCATCAAATGTGTTTGACTACATCTTTAGACGGTCAAAGACCCATCAAATGTTTTCGACTACATCTTTAGACTGTCAAAGACCCATCAAATGTGTTTGACAACATCTTTAGACGGTCAAAGACCCATCAAATGTGCTTGACTACATCTTTAGACTGTCAAAGACCCATCAAATGTGTTTGACTACATCTTTAGACTGTCAAAGACCCATCAAATGTGTTTGACTACATCTTTAGACTGTCAAAGACCCATCAAATGTGTTTGACTACATCTTTAGACGGTCAAAGACCCATCAAATGTGTTTGACTACATCTTTAGACGGTCAAAGATCCATCAAATGTGTTTGACTACATCTTTAGACGATCAAAGACCCATCAAATGTGTTTGACTACATCTTTAGACGGTCAAAGACCCATCAAATGTGTTTGACTACATCTTTAGACGGTCAAAGATCCATCAAATGTGTTTGACTACATCTTTAGACGATCAAAGACCCATCAAATGTGTTTAACTACATCTTTAGACGGCCAAAGACCCATCAAATGTGTTTGACTACATCTTTAGATGGTCAAAGACCCATCAAATGTGTTTGACTACATCTTCAGACGGTCGAAGACCCATCAAATGTGTATGACAACATCTTTAGACTGTCAAAGACCCATCAAATGTGTTTGACTACATCTTTAGACTGTCAAAGACCCATCAAATGTGTTTGACTACATCTTTAGACGGTCAAAGACCCATCAAATGTGTTTGACAACATCCTTAGACGGTCAAAGACCCATCAAATGTGTTTGACGACATCTTTAGACGGTCAAAGACCCATCAAATGTGTTTGACTACATCTTTAGACGGTCAAAGACCCATCAAATGTGTTTGACAACATCTTTAGACTGTCAAAGACCCATCAAATGTGTTTGACTACATCTTTAGACGGTCAAAGACCCATCAAATGTGTTTGACTACATCTTTAGACGGTCAAAGACCCATCAAATGTGTTTGACTACATCTTTAGACGGTCAAAGACCCATCAAATGTGTTTGACTACATCTTTAGACGGTCAAAGACCCATCAAATGTGTTTTACTACATCTTTAGACAGTCAAAGATCCATCAAATGTGTTTGACTATATCTTTAGATGGTCAAAGACCCATCAAATGTGTTTGATTACATCTTTAGACTGTCAAAGACCCATCAAATGTGTTTTCTTACATCTTTAGACGGTCAAAGACCCATCAAATGTGTTTGACTACATCTTTAGACAGTCAAAGACCCATCAAATGTGTATGACAACATCTTTAGACTGTCAAAGACCCATCAAATGTGTTTGACTACATCTTTAGACTGTCAAAGACCCATCAAATGTGTTTGACTACATCTTTAGACTGTCAAAGACCCATCAAATGTGTTTGACAACATCTTTAGACGGTCAAAGACCCATCAAATGTGTTTGACGACATCTTTAGACGGTCAAAGACCCATCAAATGTGTTTGACTACATCTTTAGACGGTCAAAGACCCATCAAATGTGTTTGACAACATCTTTAGACTGTCAAAGACCCATCAAATATGTTTGACTACATCTTTAGACGGTCAAAGACCCATCAAATGTGTTTGACTACATCTTTAGACGGTCAAAGACCCATCAAATGTGTTTGACTACACCTTTAGACGTCAAAGACCCATCAAATGTGTTTAACTACATCTTTAGACGGTCAAAGACCCATCAAATGTGTTTGACTACATCTTTAGACGGTCAAAGACCCATCAAATGTGTTTGACTACATCTTTAGACGGTCAAAGACCCATCAAATGTGTTTGACTACATCTTTAGACTGTCAAAGACCCATCAAATGTGTTTGACTACATCTTTAGACGGTCAAAGACCCATCAAATGTGTTTGACTACATCTTTAGACGGTCAAAGACCCATCAAATGTGTTTGACTACATCTTTAGACTGTCAAAGACCCATCAAATGTGTTTGACTACATCTTTAGACGGTCAAAGATCCATCAAATGTATTTGACTACATCTTTAGACTGTCAAAAACCCATCAAATGTGTTTGACTACATCTTTAGACGGTCAAAGACCCATCAAATGTGTTTGACTACATCTTTAGACGGTCAACGACCCATCAAATGTGTTTGACAACATCTTTAGACGGTCAATGACCCATCAAATGTGTTTGACTACATCTTTATACTGTCAAAGACCCATCAAATGTGTTTGACAACATCTTTAGACGGTCAAAGACCCATCAAATGTGTTTGACTACAACTTTAGACGGTCAAAGACCCATCAAATGTGTTTGACTACATCTTTAGACGGTCAAAGACCCATCAAATGTTTTCGACTACATCTTTAGACTGTCAAAGACCCATCAAATGTGTTTGACAACATCTTTAGACGGTCAAAGACCCATCAAATGTGCTTGACTACATCTTTAGACGATCAAAGACCCATCAAATGTGTTTGACTACATCTTTAGACTGTCAAAGACCCATCAAATGTGTTTGACTACATCTTTAGACTGTCAAAGACCCATCAAATGTGTTTGACTACATCTTTAGACGGTCAAAGACCCATCAAATGTGTTTGACTACATCTTTAGACGGTCAAAGATCCATCAAATGTGTTTGACTACATCTTTAGACGATCAAAGACCCATCAAATGTGTTTGACTACATCTTTAGACGGTCAAAGACCCATCAAATGTGTTTGACTACATCTTTAGACGGTCAAAGATCCATCAAATGTGTTTGACTACATCTTTAGACGATCAAAGACCCATCAAATGTGTTTAACTACATCTTTAGACGGCCAAAGACCCATCAAATGTGTTTGACTACATCTTTAGATGGTCAAAGACCCATCAAATGTGTTTGACTACATCTTCAGACGGTCGAAGACCCATCAAATGTGTATGACAACATCTTTAGACTGTCAAAGACCCATCAAATGTGTTTGACTACATCTTTAGACTGTCAAAGACCCATCAAATGTGTTTGACTACATCTTTAGACTGTCAAAGACCCATCAAATGTGTTTGACAACATCCTTAGACGGTCAAAGACCCATCAAATGTGTTTGACGACATCTTTAGACGGTAAAAGACCCATCAAATGTGTTTGACTACATCTTTAGACGGTCAAAGACCCATCAAATGTGTTTGACAACATCTTTAGACTGTCAAAGACCCATCAAATGTGTTTGACTACATCTTTAGACGGTCAAAGACCCATCAAATGTGTTTGACTACATCTTTAGACGGTCAAAGACCCATCAAATGTGTTTGACTACACCTTTAGACGGTCAAAGACCCATCAAATGTGTTTAACTACATCTTTAGACGGTCAAAGACCCATCAAATGTGTTTGACTACATCTTTAGATGGTCAAAGACCCATCAAATGTGTTTGACTACATCTTTAGATGGTCAAAGACCCATCAAATGTGGTTGACTACATCTTTAGATGGTCAAAGACCTATCAAATGTGTTTGACTACATCTTTAGACGGTCAAAGACCCATCAAATGTGTTTGACTACATCTTTAGATGGTCAAAGACCCATCAAATGTGTTTGACTACATCTTTAGATGGTCAAAGACCCATCAAATGTGTTTGACTACATCTTTAGACTGTCAAAGACCCATCAAATGTGTTTGACTACATCTTTAGACGGTCAAAGACCCATCAAATGTGTTTGACTACATCTTTAGACGGTCAAAGACCCATCAAATGTGTTTGACTACATCTTTAGACGGTCAAAGATCCATCAAATGTATTTGACTACATCTTTAGACTGTCAAAAACCCATCAAATGTGTTTGACTACATCTTTAGACGGTCAAAGACCCATCAAATGTGTTTGACTACATCTTTAGACAGTCAACGACCCATCAAATGTGTTTGACAACATCTTTAGACGGTCAATGACCCATCAAATGTGTTTGACTACATCTTTATACTGTCAAAGACCCATCAAATGTGTTTGACAACATCTTTAGACTGTCAAAGACCCATCAAATGTGTTTGACAACAACTTTAGACTGTCAAAGACCCATCAAATGTGTTTGACTACATCTTTAGACGGTCAAAGACCCATCAAATGTGTTCGACTACATCTTTAGACTGTCAAAGACCCATCAAATGTGTTTGACAACATCTTTAGACGGTCAAAGACCCATCAAATGTGCTTGACTACATCTTTAGACTGTCAAAGACCCATCAAATGTGTTTGACTACATCTTTAGACGGTCAAAGACCCATCAAATGTGTTTGACTACATCTTTAGACTGTCAAAGACCCATCAAATGTGTTTGACTACATCTTTAGACGGTCAAAGACCCATCAAATGTGTTTGACTACATCTTTAGACGGTCAAAGATCCATCAAATGTGTTTGACTACATCTTTAGACGATCAAAGACCCATCAAATGTGTTTGACTACATCTTTAGACGGTCAAAGATCCATCAAATGTGTTTGACTACATCTTTAGACGGTCAAAGATCCATCAAATGTGTTTGACTACATCTTTAGACGATCAAAGACCCATCAAATGTGTTTAACTACATCTTTAGACGGCCAAAGACCCATCAAATGTGTTTGACTACATCTTTAGATGGTCAAAGACCCATCAAATGTGTTTGACTACATCTTCAGACGGTCGAAGACCCATCAAATGTGTTTGACTACATCTTTAGACTGTCAAAGACCCATCAAATGTGTTTCACAACATCTTTAGACTGTCAATGACCCATCAAATGTGTTTGACTACATCTTTAGACGATCAAAGACCCATCAAATGTGTTCGACTACATCTTTAGACGGTCAAAGACCCATCAAATGTGTTTGACTACATCTTTAGACTGTCAAAGACCCATCAAATGTGTTTGACTACATCTTTAGACGGTCAAAGACCCATCAAATGTGTTTGACTACATCTTTAGACGGTCAAAGACCCATCAAATGTGTTTGACTACATCTTTAGACGGTCAAAGACCCATCAAATGTGTTTGACAACATCTTTAGACGGTCAAAGACCCATCAAATGTGTTTTACTACATCTTTAGACGGTCAAAAGATCCATCAAATGTGTTTGATTACATCTTTAGATGGTGAAAGACCCATCAAATGTGTTTGATTACATCTTTAGACGGTCAAAGACCCATCAAATGTGTTTTCTTACATCTTTAGACGGTCAAAGACCCATCAAATGTGTTTGACTACATCTTTAGACGGTCAAAGACCCATCAAATGTGTATGACAACATCTTTAGACTGTCAAAGACCCATCAAATGTGTTTGACTACATCTTTAGACTGTCAAAGACCCATCAAATGTGTTTGACTACATCTTTAGACTGTCAAAGACCCATCAAATGTGTTTGACAACATCTTTAGACGGTCAAAGACCCATCAAATGTGTTTGACGACATCTTTAGACGGTCAAAGACCCATCAAATGTGTTTGACTACATCTTTAGACGGTCAAAGACCCATCAAATGTGTTTGACAACATCTTTAGACTGTCAAAGACCCATCAAATGTGTTTGACTACATCTTTAGACTGTCAAAGACCCATCAAATGTGTTTGACTACATCTTTAGACGGTCAAAGACCCATCAAATGTGTTTGACTACACCTTTAGACGGTCAAAGACCCATCAAATGTGTTTAACTACATCTTTAGACGGTCAAAGACCCATCAAATGTGTTTGACTACATCTTTAGACGGTCAAAAACCCATCAAATGTGTTTGACAACATCTTTAGATGGTCAAAGACCCATCAAATGTGTTTGCCTACATCTTTAGACGGTCAAAGACCCATCAAATGTGTTTGACTACATCTTTAGATGGTCAAAGACCCATCAAATGTGTTTGACTACATCTTTAGACGGTCAAAGACCCATCAAATGTGTTTGACTACATCTTTAGATGGTCAAAGACCCATCAAATGTGTTTGACTACATCTTTAGACTGTCAAAGACCCATCAAATGTGTTTGACTACATCTTTAGACGGTCAAAGACCCATCAAATGTGTTTAACTACATCTTTAGACGGTCAAAGACTCATCAAATTTGTTTGACTACATCTTTAGACGGTCAAAGACCCATCAAATGTGCTTGACTACATCTTTAGACGGTCAAAGACCCATCAAATGTGTTTGACTACATCTTTAGACTGTCAAAGACCCATCAAATGTGTTTGACTACATCTTTAGACGGTCAAAGACCCATCAAATGTGTTTGACTACATCTTTAGATGGTCAAAGACCCATCAAATGTGTTTGACTACATCTTTAGACGGTCAAAGACCCATCAAATGTATTTGACTACATCTTTAGATGGTCAAAGACCCATCAAATGTGTTTCACAACATCTTTAGACAGTCAAAGACCCATCAAATGTGTTTGACTACATCTTTAGACGGTCAAAGACCCATCAAATGTGTTTGACTACACCTTTAGACGGTCAAAGACTCATCAAATGTGTTTAACTACATCTTTAGACGGTCAAAGATCCATCAAATGTGTTTGACTACATCTTTAGACTGTCAAAGACCCATCAAATGTGTTTGACTACATCTTTAGACGGTCAAAGACCCATCAAATGTGTTTTCTTACATCTTTAGACGGTCAAAGACCCATCAAATGTGTTTTACTACATCTTTAGACAGTCAAAGACCCATCAAATGTGTATGAAAACATCTTTAGACTGTCAAAGACCCATCAAATGTGTTTGACTACATCTTTAGACTGTCAAAGACCCATCAAATGTGTTTGACTACATCTTTAGACTGTCAAAGACCCATCAAATGTGTTTGACTACATCTTTAGACGGTCAAAGACCCATCAAATGTGTTTGACTACATCTTTAGACGGTCAAAGACCCATCAAATGTGTTTAACTACATCTTTAGACGGTCAAAGACTCATCAAATTTGTTTGACTACATCTTTAGACGGTCAAAGACCCATCAAATGTGCTTGACTACATCTTTAGACGGTCAAAGACCCATCAAATGTGTTTGACTACATCTTTAGACTGTCAAAGACCCATCAAATGTGTTTGACTACATCTTTAGACTGTCAAAGACCCATCAAATGTGTTTGACTACATCTTTAGATGGTCAAAGACCCATCAAATGTGTTTGAATACATCTTTAGACGGTCAAAGATCCATCAAATGTGTTTGACTACACCTTTAGACGGTCAAAGACTCATCAAATGTGTTTAACTACATCTTTAGACGGTCAAAGATCCATCAAATGTGTTTGACTACATCTTTAGACGGTCAAAGACCCATCAAATGTGTTTGACTACATCTTTAGACGGTCAAAGACCCATCAAATGTGTTTTCTTACATCTTTAGACGGTCAAAGACCCATCAAATGTGTTTGACTACATCTTTAGACAGTCAAAGACCCATCAAATGTGTATGACAACATCTTTAGACTGTCAAAGACCCATCA
Organism: Bathymodiolus brooksi; assembly: GCA_963680875.1. NCBI lineage: Eukaryota > Metazoa > Mollusca > Bivalvia > Mytilida > Modiolidae > Bathymodiolus > Bathymodiolus brooksi. The sequence goes on along the minus strand of OY804590.1, from coordinate 23,405,183 downwards.
AATGTGTTTGACTACATCTTTAGACTGTCAAAGACCCATCAAATGTGTTTGACTACATCTTTAGACTGTCAAAGACCCATCAAATGTGTTTGACTACATCTTTAGACTGTCAAAGACCCATCAAATGTGTTTGACTACATCTTTAGATGGTCAAAGATCCATCAAATGTGTTTGACTACATCTTTAGACGATCAAAGACCCATCAAATGTGTTTGACTACATCTTTAGACGGTCAAAGACCCATCAAATGTGTTTGACTACATCTTTAGACGGTCAAAGATCCATCAAATGTGTTTGACTACATCTTTAGACGATCAAAGACCCATCAAATGTGTTTAACTACATCTTTAGACGGCCAAAGACCCATCAAATGTGTTTGACTACATCTTTAGATGGTCAAAGACCCATCAAATGTGTTTGACTACATCTTCAGACGGTCGAAGACCCATCAAATGTGTTTGACTACATCTTTAGACTGTCAAAGACCCATCAAATGTGTTTGACTACATCTTTAGACGATCAAAGACCCATCAAATGTGTTTAACTACATCTTTAGACGGCCAAAGACCCATCAAATGTGTTTGACTACATCTTTAGACGGTCAAAGACCCATCAAATGTGTTTGACTACATCTTTAGACTGTCAAAGACCCATCAAATGTGTTTGACTACATCTTTAGACGGTCAAAGACCCATCAAATGTGTTTGACTACATCTTTAGACGGTCAAAGATCCATCAAATGTGTTTGACTACATCTTTAGACGATCAAAGACCCATCAAATGTGTTTGACTACATCTTTAGACGGTCAAAGATCCATCAAATGTGTTTGACTACATCTTTAGACGGTCAAAGATCCATCAAATGTGTTTGACTACATCTTTAGACGGTCAAAGACCCATCAAATGTGTTTGACTACATCTTTAGACGGTCAAAGACCCATCAAATGTGTTTGACTACATCTTTAGATGGTCAAAGACCCATCAAATGTGTTTGACTACATCTTCAGACGGTCGAAGACCCATCAAATGTGTTTGACTACATCTTTAGACTGTCAAAGACCCATCAAATGTGTTTCACAACATCTTTAGACTGTCAATGACCCATCAAATGTGTTTGACTACATCTTTAGAAGATCAAAGACCCATCAAATGTGTTCGACTACATCTTTAGACGGTCAAAGACCCATCAAATGTGTTTGACTACATCTTTAGACTGTCAAAGACCCATCAAATGTGTTTGACTACATCTTTAGACGGTCAAAGACCCATCAAATGTGTTTGACTACATCTTTAGACGGTCAAAGACCCATCAAATGTGTTTGACTACATCTTTAGACGGTCAAAGACCCATCAAATGTGTTTGACAACATCTTTAGACGGTCAAAGACCCATCAAATGTGTTTTACTACATCTTTAGACGGTCAAAGATCCATCAAATGTGTTTGACTACATCTTTAGATGGTGAAAGACCCATCAAATGTGTTTGATTACATCTTTAGACGGTCAAAGACCCATCAAATGTGTTTTCTTACATCTTTAGACGGTCAAAGACCCATCAAATGTGTTTGACTACATCTTTAGACGGTCAAAGACCCATCAAATGTGTATGACAACATCTTTAGACTGTCAAAGACCCATCAAATGTGTTTGACTACATCTTTAGACTGTCAAAGACCCATCAAATGTGTTTGACTACATCTTTAGACTGTCAAAGACCCATCAAATGTGTTTGACAACATCTTTAGACGGTCAAAGACCCATCAAATGTGTTTGACGACATCTTTAGACGGTCAAAGACCCATCAAATGTGTTTGACTACATCTTTAGACGGTCAAAGACCCATCAAATGTGTTTGACAACATCTTTAGACTGTCAAAGACCCATCAAATGTGTTTGACTACATCTTTAGACTGTCAAAGACCCATCAAATGTGTTTGACTACATCTTTAGACGGTCAAAGACCCATCAAATGTGTTTGACTACACCTTTAGACGGTCAAAGACCCATCAAATGTGTTTAACTACATCTTTAGACGGTCAAAGACCCATCAAATGTGTTTGACTACATCTTTAGACGGTCAAAAACCCATCAAATGTGTTTGACTACATCTTTAGATGGTCAAAGACCCATCAAATGTGTTTGCCTACATCTTTAGACGGTCAAAGACCCATCAAATGTGTTTGACTACATCTTTAGACGGTCAAAGACCCATCAAATGTGTTTGACTACATCTTTAGACGGTCAAAGACCCATCAAATGTGTTTGACTACATCTTTAGATGGTCAAAGACCCATCAAATGTGTTTGAATACATCTTTAGACGGTCAAAGATCCATCAAATGTGTTTGACTACACCTTTAGACGGTCAAAGACTCATCAAATGTGTTTAACTACATCTTTAGACGGTCAAAGATCCATCAAATGTGTTTGACTACATCTTTAGACGGTCAAAGACCCATCAAATGTGTTTGACTACATCTTTAGACTGTCAAAGACCCATCAAATGTGTTTTCTTACATCTTTAGACGGTCAAAGACCCATCAAATGTGTTTGACTACATCTTTAGACAGTCAAAGACCCATCAAATGTGTATGACAACATCTTTAGACTGTCAAAGACCCATCAAATGTGTTTGACTACATCTTTAGACTGTCAAAGACCCATCAAATGTGTTTGACTACATCTTTAGACTGTCAAAGACCCATCAAATGTGTTTGACTACATCTTTAGACTGTCAAAGACCCATCAAATGTGTTTGACTACATCTTTAGATGGTCAAAGATCCATCAAATGTGTTTGACTACATCTTTAGACGATCAAAGACCCATCAAATGTGTTTGACTACATCTTTAGACGGTCAAAGACCCATCAAATGTGTTTGACTACATCTTTAGACGGTCAAAGATCCATCAAATGTGTTTGACTACATCTTTAGACGATCAAAGACCCATCAAATGTGTTTAACTACATCTTTAGACGGCCAAAGACCCATCAAATGTGTTTGACTACATCTTTAGATGGTCAAAGACCCATCAAATGTGTTTGACTACATCTTCAGACGGTCGAAGACCCATCAAATGTGTTTGACTACATCTTTAGACTGTCAAAGACCCATCAAATGTGTTTGACTACATCTTTAGACGATCAAAGACCCATCAAATGTGTTTAACTACATCTTTAGACGGCCAAAGACCCATCAAATGTGTTTGACTACATCTTTAGACGGTCAAAGACCCATCAAATGTGTTTGACTACATCTTTAGACTGTCAAAGACCCATCAAATGTGTTTGACTACATCTTTAGACGGTCAAAGACCCATCAAATGTGTTTGACTACATCTTTAGACGGTCAAAGATCCATCAAATGTGTTTGACTACATCTTTAGACGATCAAAGACCCATCAAATGTGTTTGACTACATCTTTAGACGGTCAAAGACCCATCAAATGTGTTTGACTACATCTTTAGACGGTCAAAGACCCATCAAATGTGTTTGACTACATCTTTAGACGGTCAAAGATCCATCAAATGTGTTTGACTACATCTTTAGACGATCAAAGACCCATCAAATGTGTTTGACTACATCTTTAGACGGTCAAAGATCCATCAAATGTGTTTGACTACATCTTTAGACGGTCAAAGATCCATCAAATGTGTTTGACTACATCTTTAGACGATCAAAGACCCATCAAATGTGTTTAACTACATCTTTAGACGGCCAAAGACCCATCAAATGTGTTTGACTACATCTTTAGATGGTCAAAGACCCATCAAATGTGTTTGACTACATCTTCAGACGGTCGAAGACCCATCAAATGTGTTTGACTACATCTTTAGACTGTCAAAGACCCATCAAATGTGTTTCACAACATCTTTAGACTGTCAATGACCCATCAAATGTGTTTGACTACATCTTTAGACGATCAAAGACCCATCAAATGTGTTCGACTACATCTTTAGACGGTCAAAGACCCATCAAATGTGTTTGACTACATCTTTAGACTGTCAAAGACCCATCAAATGTGTTTGACTACATCTTTAGACGGTCAAAGACCCATCAAATGTGTTTGACTACATCTTTAGACGGTCAAAGACCCATCAAATGTGTTTGACTACATCTTTAGACGGTCAAAGACCCATCAAATGTGTTTGACAACATCTTTAGACGGTCAAAGACCCATCAAATGTGTTTTACTACATCTTTAGACGGTCAAAAGATCCATCAAATGTGTTTGACTACATCTTTAGATGGTGAAAGACCCATCAAATGTGTTTGATTACATCTTTAGACGGTCAAAGACCCATCAAATGTGTTTTCTTACATCTTTAGACGGTCAAAGACCCATCAAATGTGTTTGACTACATCTTTAGACGGTCAAAGACCCATCAAATGTGTATGACAACATCTTTAGACTGTCAAAGACCCATCAAATGTGTTTGACTACATCTTTAGACTGTCAAAGACCCATCAAATGTGTTTGACTACATCTTTAGACTGTCAAAGACCCATCAAATGTGTTTGACAACATCTTTAGACGGTCAAAGACCCATCAAATGTGTTTGACGACATCTTTAGACGGTCAAAGACCCATCAAATGTGTTTGACTACATCTTTAGACGGTCAAAGACCCATCAAATGTGTTTGACAACATCTTTAGACTGTCAAAGACCCATCAAATGTGTTTGACTACATCTTTAGACTGTCAAAGACCCATCAAATGTGTTTGACTACATCTTTAGACGGTCAAAGACCCATCAAATGTGTTTGACTACACCTTTAGACGGTCAAAGACCCATCAAATGTGTTTAACTACATCTTTAGACGGTCAAAGACCCATCAAATGTGTTTGACTACATCTTTAGACGGTCAAAAACCCATCAAATGTGTTTGACTACATCTTTAGATGGTCAAAGACCCATCAAATGTGTTTGCCTACATCTTTAGACGGTCAAAGACCCATCAAATGTGTTTGACTACATCTTTAGATGGTCAAAGACCCATCAAATGTGTTTGACTACATCTTTAGACGGTCAAAGACCCATCAAATGTGTTTGACTACATCTTTAGATGGTCAAAGACCCATCAAATGTGTTTGACTACATCTTTAGACTGTCAAAGACCCATCAAATGTGTTTGACTACATCTTTAGACGGTCAAAGACCCATCAAATGTGTTTAACTACATCTTTAGACGGTCAAAGACTCATCAAATTTGTTTGACTACATCTTTAGACGGTCAAAGACCCATCAAATGTGCTTGACTACATCTTTAGACGGTCAAAGACCCATCAAATGTGTTTGACTACATCTTTAGACTGTCAAAGACCCATCAAATGTGTTTGACTACATCTTTAGACGGTCAAAGACCCATCAAATGTGTTTGACTACATCTTTAGATGGTCAAAGACCCATCAAATGTGTTTGACTACATCTTTAGACGGTCAAAGACCCATCAAATGTGTTTGACTACATCTTTAGATGGTCAAAGACCCATCAAATGTGTTTCACAACATCTTTAGACAGTCAAAGACCCATCAAATGTGTTTGACTACATCTTTAGACGGTCAAAGACCCATCAAATGTGTTTGACTACACCTTTAGACGGTCAAAGACTCATCAAATGTGTTTAACTACATCTTTAGACGGTCAAAGATCCATCAAATGTGTTTGACTACATCTTTAGACTGTCAAAGACCCATCAAATGTGTTTGACTACATCTTTAGACGGTCAAAGACCCATCAAATGTGTTTTCTTACATCTTTAGACGGTCAAAGACCCATCAAATGTGTTTTACTACATCTTTAGACAGTCAAAGACCCATCAAATGTGTATGAAAACATCTTTAGACTGTCAAAGACCCATCAAATGTGTTTGACTACATCTTTAGACTGTCAAAGACCCATCAAATGTGTTTGACTACATCTTTAGACTGTCAAAGACCCATCAAATGTGTTTGACTACATCTTTAGACGGTCAAAGACCCATCAAATGTGTTTGACTACATCTTTAGACGGTCAAAGACCCATCAAATGTGTTTAACTACATCTTTAGACTGTCAAAGACTCATCAAATTTGTTTGACTACATCTTTAGACGGTCAAAGACCCATCAAATGTGCTTGACTACATCTTTAGACGGTCAAAGACCCATCAAATGTGTTTGACTACATCTTTAGACTGTCAAAGACCCATCAAATGTGTTTGACTACATCTTTAGACTGTCAAAGACCCATCAAATGTGTTTGACTACATCTTTAGATGGTCAAAGACCCATCAAATGTGTTTGAATACATCTTTAGACGGTCAAAGATCCATCAAATGTGTTTGACTACACCTTTAGACGGTCAAAGACTCATCAAATGTGTTTAACTACATCTTTAGACGGTCAAAGATCCATCAAATGTGTTTGACTACATCTTTAGACGGTCAAAGACCCATCAAATGTGTTTGACTACATCTTTAGACGGTCAAAGACCCATCAAATGTGTTTTCTTACATCTTTAGACGGTCAAAGACCCATCAAATGTGTTTGACTACATCTTTAGACAGTCAAAGACCCATCAAATGTGTATGACAACATCTTTAGACTGTCAAAGACCCATCAAATGTGTTTGACTACATCTTTAGACTGTCAAAGACCCATCAAATGTGTTTGACTACATCTTTAGACTGTCAAAGACCCATCAAATGTGTTTGACTACATCTTTAGACTGTCAAAGACCCATCAAATGTGTTTGACTACATCTTTAGATGGTCAAAGATCCATCAAATGTGTTTGACTACATCTTTAGACGATCAAAGACCCATCAAATGTGTTTGACTACATCTTTAGACGGTCAAAGACCCATCAAATGTGTTTGACTACATCTTTAGACGGTCAAAGATCCATCAAATGTGTTTGACTACATCTTTAGACGATCAAAGACCCATCAAATGTGTTTAACTACATCTTTAGACGGCCAAAGACCCATCAAATGTGTTTGACTACATCTTTAGATGGTCAAAGACCCATCAAATGTGTTTGACTACATCTTCAGACGGTCGAAGACCCATCAAATGTGTTTGACTACATCTTTAGACTGTCAAAGACCCATCAAATGTGTTTGACTACATCTTTAGACGATCAAAGACCCATCAAATGTGTTTAACTACATCTTTAGACGGCCAAAGACCCATCAAATGTGTTTGACTACATCTTTAGACGGTCAAAGACCCATCAAATGTGTTTGACTACATCTTTAGACTGTCAAAGACCCATCAAATGTGTTTGACTACATCTTTAGACGGTCAAAGACCCATCAAATGTGTTTGACTACATCTTTAGACGGTCAAAGATCCATCAAATGTGTTTGACTACATCTTTAGACGATCAAAGACCCATCAAATGTGTTTGACTACATCTTTAGACGGTCAAAGATCCATCAAATGTGTTTGACTACATCTTTAGACGGTCAAAGATCCATCAAATGTGTTTGACTACATCTTTAGACGGTCAAAGACCCATCAAATGTGTTTGACTACATCTTTAGACGGTCAAAGACCCATCAAATGTGTTTGACTACATCTTTAGATGGTCAAAGACCCATCAAATGTGTTTGACTACATCTTCAGACGGTCGAAGACCCATCAAATGTGTTTGACTACATCTTTAGACTGTCAAAGACCCATCAAATGTGTTTCACAACATCTTTAGACTGTCAATGACCCATCAAATGTGTTTGACTACATCTTTAGACGATCAAAGACCCATCAAATGTGTTCGACTACATCTTTAGACGGTCAAAGACCCATCAAATGTGTTTGACTACATCTTTAGACTGTCAAAGACCCATCAAATGTGTTTGACTACATCTTTAGACGGTCAAAGACCCATCAAATGTGTTTGACTACATCTTTAGACGGTCAAAGACCCATCAAATGTGTTTGACTACATCTTTAGACGGTCAAAGACCCATCAAATGTGTTTGACAACATCTTTAGACGGTCAAAGACCCATCAAATGTGTTTTACTACATCTTTAGACGGTCAAAGATCCATCAAATGTGTTTGACTACATCTTTAGATGGTGAAAGACCCATCAAATGTGTTTGATTACATCTTTAGACGGTCAAAGACCCATCAAATGTGTTTTCTTACATCTTTAGACGGTCAAAGACCCATCAAATGTGTTTGACTACATCTTTAGACGGTCAAAGACCCATCAAATGTGTATGACAACATCTTTAGACTGTCAAAGACCCATCAAATGTGTTTGACTACATCTTTAGACTGTCAAAGACCCATCAAATGTGTTTGACTACATCTTTAGACTGTCAAAGACCCATCAAATGTGTTTGACAACATCTTTAGACGGTCAAAGACCCATCAAATGTGTTTGACGACATCTTTAGACGGTCAAAGACCCATCAAATGTGTTTGACTACATCTTTAGACGGTCAAAGACCCATCAAATGTGTTTGACAACATCTTTAGACTGTCAAAGACCCATCAAATGTGTTTGACTACATCTTTAGACTGTCAAAGACCCATCAAATGTGTTTGACTACATCTTTAGACGGTCAAAGACCCATCAAATGTGTTTGACTACACCTTTAGACGGTCAAAGACCCATCAAATGTGTTTAACTACATCTTTAGACGGTCAAAGACCCATCAAATGTGTTTGACTACATCTTTAGACGGTCAAAAACCCATCAAATGTGTTTGACTACATCTTTAGATGGTCAAAGACCCATCAAATGTGTTTGCCTACATCTTTAGACGGTCAAAGACCCATCAAATGTGTTTGACTACATCTTTAGATGGTCAAAGACCCATCAAATGTGTTTGACTACATCTTTAGACGGTCAAAGACCCATCAAATGTGTTTGACTACATCTTTAGATGGTCAAAGACCCATCAAATGTGTTTGAATACATCTTTAGACGGTCAAAGATCCATCAAATGTGTTTGACTACACCTTTAGACGGTCAAAGACTCATCAAATGTGTTTAACTACATCTTTAGACGGTCAAAGATCCATCAAATGTGTTTGACTACATCTTTAGACGGTCAAAGACCCATCAAATGTGTTTGACTACATCTTTAGACGGTCAAAGACCCATCAAATGTGTTTTCTTACATCTTTAGACGGTCAAAGACCCATCAAATGTGTTTGACTACATCTTTAGACAGTCAAAGACCCATCAAATGTGTATGACAACATCTTTAGACTGTCAAAGACCCATCAAATGTGTTTGACTACATCTTTAGACTGTCAAAGACCCATCAAATGTGTTTGACTACATCTTTAGACTGTCAAAGACCCATCAAATGTGTTTGACTACATCTTTAGACTGTCAAAGACCCATCAAATGTGTTTGACTACATCTTTAGATGGTCAAAGATCCATCAAATGTGTTTGACTACATCTTTAGACGATCAAAGACCCATCAAATGTGTTTGACTACATCTTTAGACGGTCAAAGACCCATCAAATGTGTTTGACTACATCTTTAGACGGTCAAAGATCCATCAAATGTGTTTGACTACATCTTTAGACGATCAAAGACCCATCAAATGTGTTTAACTACATCTTTAGACGGCCAAAGACCCATCAAATGTGTTTGACTACATCTTTAGATGGTCAAAGACCCATCAAATGTGTTTGACTACATCTTCAGACGGTCGAAGACCCATCAAATGTGTTTGACTACATCTTTAGACTGTCAAAGACCCATCAAATGTGTTTGACTACATCTTTAGACGATCAAAGACCCATCAAATGTGTTTAACTACATCTTTAGACGGCCAAAGACCCATCAAATGTGTTTGACTACATCTTTAGACGGTCAAAGACCCATCAAATGTGTTTGACTACATCTTTAGACTGTCAAAGACCCATCAAATGTGTTTGACTACATCTTTAGACGGTCAAAGACCCATCAAATGTGTTTGACTACATCTTTAGACGGTCAAAGATCCATCAAATGTGTTTGACTACATCTTTAGACGATCAAAGACCCATCAAATGTGTTTGACTACATCTTTAGACGGTCAAAGATCCATCAAATGTGTTTGACTACATCTTTAGACGGTCAAAGATCCATCAAATGTGTTTGACTACATCTTTAGACGATCAAAGACCCATCAAATGTGTTTAACTACATCTTTAGACGGCCAAAGACCCATCAAATGTGTTTGACTACATCTTTAGATGGTCAAAGACCCATCAAATGTGTTTGACTACATCTTCAGACGGTCGAAGACCCATCAAATGTGTTTGACTACATCTTTAGACTGTCAAAGACCCATCAAATGTGTTTCACAACATCTTTAGACTGTCAATGACCCATCAAATGTGTTTGACTACATCTTTAGACGATCAAAGACCCATCAAATGTGTTCGACTACATCTTTAGACGGTCAAAGACCCATCAAATGTGTTTGACTACATCTTTAGACTGTCAAAGACCCATCAAATGTGTTTGACTACATCTTTAGACGGTCAAAGACCCATCAAATGTGTTTGACTACATCTTTAGACGGTCAAAGACCCATCAAATGTGTTTGACTACATCTTTAGACGGTCAAAGACCCATCAAATGTGTTTGACAACATCTTTAGACGGTCAAAGACCCATCAAATGTGTTTTACTACATCTTTAGACGGTCAAAGATCCATCAAATGTGTTTGACTACATCTTTAGATGGTGAAAGACCCATCAAATGTGTTTGATTACATCTTTAGACGGTCAAAGACCCATCAAATGTGTTTTCTTACATCTTTAGACGGTCAAAGACCCATCAAATGTGTTTGACTACATCTTTAGACGGTCAAAGACCCATCAAATGTGTATGACAACATCTTTAGACTGTCAAAGACCCATCAAATGTGTTTGACTACATCTTTAGACTGTCAAAGACCCATCAAATGTGTTTGACTACATCTTTAGACTGTCAAAGACCCATCAAATGTGTTTGACAACATCTTTAGACGGTCAAAGACCCATCAAATGTGTTTGACGACATCTTTAGACGGTCAAAGACCCATCAAATGTGTTTGACTACATCTTTAGACGGTCAAAGACCCATCAAATGTGTTTGACAACATCTTTAGACTGTCAAAGACCCATCAAATGTGTTTGACTACATCTTTAGACTGTCAAAGACCCATCAAATGTGTTTGACTACATCTTTAGACGGTCAAAGACCCATCAAATGTGTTTGACTACACCTTTAGACGGTCAAAGACCCATCAAATGTGTTTAACTACATCTTTAGACGGTCAAAGACCCATCAAATGTGTTTGACTACATCTTTAGACGGTCAGAAACCCATCAAATGTGTTTGACTACATCTTTAGATGGTCAAAGACCCATCAAATGTGTTTGCCTACATCTTTAGACGGTCAAAGACCCATCAAATGTGTTTGACTACATCTTTAGATGGTCAAAGACCCATCAAATGTGTTTGACTACATCTTTAGACGGTCAAAGACCCATCAAATGTGTTTGACTACATCTTTAGATGGTCAAAGACCCATCAAATGTGTTTGACTACATCTTTAGACTGTCAAAGACCCATCAAATGTGTTTGACTACATCTTTAGACGGTCAAAGACCCATCAAATGTGTTTAACTACATCTTTAGACGGTCAAAGACTCATCAAATTTGTTTGACTACATCTTTAGACGGTCAAAGACCCATCAAATGTGCTTGACTACATCTTTAGACGGTCAAAGACCCATCAAATGTGTTTGACTACATCTTTAGACTGTCAAAGACCCATCAAATGTGTTTGACTACATCTTTAGACGGTCAAAGACCCATCAAATGTGTTTGACTACATCTTTAGATGGTCAAAGACCCATCAAATGTGTTTGACTACATCTTTAGACGGTCAAAGACCCATCAAATGTGTTTGACTACATCTTTAGATGGTCAAAGACCCATCAAATGTGTTTCACAACATCTTTAGACAGTCAAAGACCCATCAAATGTGTTTGACTACATCTTTAGACGGTCAAAGACCAATCAAATGTGTTTGACTACACCTTTAGACGGTCAAAGACTCATCAAATGTGTTTAACTACATCTTTAGACGGTCAAAGATCCATCAAATGTGTTTGACTACATCTTTAGACTGTCAAAGACCCATCAAATGTGTTTGACTACATCTTTAGACGGTCAAAGACCCATCAAATGTGTTTTCTTACATCTTTAGACGGTCAAAGACCCATCAAATGTGTTTTACTACATCTTTAGACAGTCAAAGACCCATCAAATGTGTATGAAAACATCTTTAGACTGTCAAAGACCCATCAAATGTGTTTGACTACATCTTTAGACTGTCAAAGACCCATCAAATGTGTTTGACTACATCTTTAGACTGTCAAAGACCCATCAAATGTGTTTGACTACATCTTTAGACGGTCAAAGACCCATCAAATGTGTTTGACTACATCTTTAGACGGTCAAAGACCCATCAAATGTGTTTAACTACATCTTTAGACGGTCAAAGACTCATCAAATTTGTTTGACTACATCTTTAGACGGTCAAAGACCCATCAAATGTGCTTGACTACATCTTTAGACGGTCAAAGACCCATCAAATGTGTTTGACTACATCTTTAGACTGTCAAAGACCCATCAAATGTGTTTGACTACATCTTTAGACTGTCAAAGACCCATCAAATGTGTTTGACTACATCTTTAGATGGTCAAAGACCCATCAAATGTGTTTGACTACATCTTTAGACGGTCAAAGATCCATCAAATGTGTTTGACTACACCTTTAGACGGTCAAAGACTCATCAAATGTGTTTAACTACATCTTTAGACGGTCAAAGATCCATCAAATGTGTTTGACTACATCTTTAGACGGTCAAAGACCCATCAAATGTGTTTGACTACATCTTTAGACGGTCAAAGACCCATCAAATGTGTTTTCTTACATCTTTAGACGGTCAAAGACCCATCAAATGTGTTTGACTACATCTTTAGACAGTCAAAGACCCATCAAATGTGTATGACAACATCTTTAGACTGTCAAAGACCCATCAAATGTGTTTGACTACATCTTTAGACTGTCAAAGACCCATCAAATGTGTTTGACTACATCTTTAGACTGTCAAAGACCCATCAAATGTGTTTGACTACATCTTTAGACTGTCAAAGACCCATCAAATGTGTTTGACTACATCTTTAGATGGTCAAAGATCCATCAAATGTGTTTGACTACATCTTTAGACGATCAAAGACCCATCAAATGTGTTTGACTACATCTTTAGACGGTCAAAGACCCATCAAATGTGTTTGACTACATCTTTAGACGGTCAAAGATCCATCAAATGTGTTTGACTACATCTTTAGACGATCAAAGACCCATCAAATGTGTTTAACTACATCTTTAGACGGCCAAAGACCCATCAAATGTGTTTGACTACATCTTTAGACGGTCAAAGACCCATCAAATGTGTTTGACTACATCTTCAGACGGTCGAAGACCCATCAAATGTGTTTGACTACATCTTTAGACTGTCAAAGACCCATCAAATGTGTTTCACAACATCTTTAGACTGTCAATGACCCATCAAATGTGTTTGACTACATCTTTAGACTGTCAAAGACCCATCAAATGTGTTCGACTACATCTTTAGACGGTCAAAGACCCATCAAATGTGTTTGACTACATCTTTAGACTGTCAAAGACCCATCAAATGTGTTTGACTACATCTTTAGACGGTCAAAGACCCATCAAATGTGTTCGACTACATCTTTAGACGGTCAAAGACCCATCAAATGTGTTTGACTACATCTTTAGACGGTCAAAGACCCATCAAATGTGTTTGACTACATCTTTAGACTGTCAAAGACCCATCAAATGTGTTTTACTACATCTTTAGACGGTCAAAGATCCATCAAATGTGTTTGACTACATCTTTAGATGGTCAAAGACCCATCAAATGTGTTTGATTACATCTTTAGACGGTCAAATACCCATCAAATGTGTTTTCTTACATCTTTAGACGGTCAAAGACCCATCAAATGTGTTTGACTACATCTTTAGACGGTCAAAGACCCATCAAATGTGTATGACAACATCTTTAGACTGTCAAAGACCCATCAAATGTGTTTGACTACATCTTTAGACTGTCAAAGACCCATCAAATGTGTTTTACTACATCTTTAGACTGTCAAAGACCCATCAAATGTGTTTGACAACATCTTTAGACGGTCAAAGACCCATCAAATGTGTTTGACGACATCTTTAGACGGTCAAAGACCCATCAAATGTGTTTGACTACATCTTTAGACGGTCAAAGACCCATCAAATGTGTTTGACAACATCTTTAGACTGTCAAAGACCCATCAAATGTGTTTGACTACATCTTTAGACTGTCAAAGACCCATCAAATGTGTTTGACTACATCTTTAGACGGTCAAAGACCCATCAAATGTGTTTGACTACACCTTTAGACGGTCAAAGACCCATCAAATGTGTTTAACTACATCTTTAGACGGTCAAAGACCCATCAAATGTGTTTGACTACATCTTTAGACGGTCAAAGACCCATCAAATGTGTTTGACTACATCTTTAGATGGTCAAAGACCCATCAAATGTGTTTGACTACATCTTTAGATGGTCAAAGACCCATCAAATGTGTTTGACTACATCTTTAGACTGTCAAAGACCCATCAAATGTGTTTGACTACATCTTTAGACGGTCAAAGACCCATCAAATGTGTTTGACTACATCTTTAGACTGTCAAAGACCCATCAAATGTGTTTGACTACATCTTTAGACGGTCAAAGACCCATCAAATGTGTTTGACTACATCTTTAGACGGTCAAAGACCCATCAAATGTGTTTGACTACATCTTTAGATGGTCAAAGACCCATCAAATGTGTTTCACAACATCTTTAGACAGTCAAAGACCCATCAAATGTGTTTGACTACATCTTTAGACGGTCAAAGACCCATCAAATGTGTTTGACTACACCTTTAGACGGTCAAAGACTCATCAAATGTGTTTAACTACATCTTTAGACGGTCAAAGATCCATCAAATGTGTTTGACTACATCTTTAGACGGTCAAAGACCCAGCAAATGTGTTTGACTACATCTTTAGACGGTCAAAGACCCATCAAATGTGTTTTCTTACATCTTTAGACGGTCAAAGACCCATCAAATGTGTTTGACTACATCTTTAGACAGTCAAAGACCCATCAAATGTGTATGACAACATCTTTAGACTGTCAAAGACCCATCAAATGTGTTTGACTACATCTTTAGACGGTCAAAGACCCATCAAATGTGTTTGACTACATCTTTAGACTGTCAAAGACCCATCAAATGTGTTTGACAACATCTTTAGACTGTCAAAGACCCATCAAATGTGTTTGACGACATCTTTAGACGGTCAAAGACCCATCAAATGTGTTTGACTACATCTTTAGGCGGTCAAAGACCCATCAAATGTGTTTGACTACATCTTTAGACAGTCAAAGACCCATCAAATGTGTATGACAACATCTTTAGACTGTCAAAGACCCATCAAATGTGTTTGACTACATCTTTAGACGGTCAAAGACCCATCAAATGTGTTTGACTACATCTTTAGACTGTCAAAGACCCATCAAATGTGTTTGACAACATCTTTAGACTGTCAAAGACCCATCAAATGTGTTTGACGACATCTTTAGACGGTCAAAGACCCATCAAATGTGTTTGACTACATCTTTAGGCGGTCAAAGACCCATCAAATGTGTTTTCTTACATCTTTAGACGGTCAAAGACCCATCAAATGTGTTTGACTACATCTTTCAACGGTCAAAGACCCATCAAATGTGTATGACAACATCTTTAGACGGTCAAAGACACATCAAATGTGTTTGACTACATCTTTAGACTGTCAAAGACCCATCAAATGTGTTTGACTACATCTTTAGACTGTCAAAGACCCATCAAATGTGTTTGACAACATCTTTAGACGGTCAAAGACCCATCAAATGTGTTTGACGACATCTTTAGACTGTCAAAGACCCATCAAATGTGTTTGACGACATCTTTAGACTGTCAAAGACCCATCAAATGTGTTTGACAACATCTTTAGACTGTCAAAGACCCATCAAATGTGTTTGACGACATCTTTAGACTGTCAAAGACCCATCAAATGTGTTTGACTACATCTTTAGACGGTCAAAGACCCATCAAATGTGTTTGACTACATCTTTAGATGGTCAAAGACCCATCAAATGTGTTTGACTACATCTTTAGATGGTCAAAGACCCATCAAATGTGTTTGACTACATCTTTAGACTGTCAAAGACCCATCAAATGTGTTTGACTACATCCTTAGACGGTCAAAGACCCATCAAATGTGTTTAACTACATCTTTAGACGGTCAAAGACTCATCAAATTTGTTTGACTACATCTTTAGACGGTCAAAGACCCATCAAATGTGTTTAACTACATCTTTAGACGGTCAAAGACTCATCAAATGTGCTTGACTACATCTTTAGACGGTCAGAGACCCATCAAATGTGTTTGACTACATCTTTAGACTGTCAAAGACCCATCAAATGTGTTTGACTACATCTTTAGACTGTCAAAGACCCATCAAATGTGCTTGACTACATCTTTAGATGGTCAAAGACCCATCAAATGTGTTTGACTACATCTTTAGACGGTCAAAGACCCATCAAATGTGTTTGACTACACCTTTAGACGGTCAAAGACTCATCAAATGTGTTTAACTACATCTTTAGACGGTCAAAGATCCATCAAATGTGTTTGACTACATCTTTAGACGGTCAAAGACCCATCAAATGTGTTTGACTACATCTTTAGACGTTCAAAGACCCATCAAATGTGTTTTCTTACATCTTTAGACGGTCAAAGACCCATCAAATGTGTTTGACTACATCTTTAGACAGTCAAAGACCCATCAAATGTGTATGACAACATCTTTAGACTGTCAAAGACCCATCAAATGTGTTTGACTACATCTTTAGACTGTCAAAGACCCATCAAATGTGTTTGACTACATCTTTAGACTGTCAAAGACCCATCAAATGTGTTTGACAACATCTTTAGACTGTCAAAGACCCATCAAATGTGTTTGACGACATCTTTAGACTGTCAAAGACCCATCAAATGTGTTTGACTACATCTTTAGACGGTCAAAGACCCATCAAATGTGTTTGACTACATCTTTAGACTGTCAAAGATCCATCAAATGTGTTTGACTACATCTTTAGACTGTCAAAGACCCATCAAATGTGTTTGACTACATCTTTAGACGGTCAAAGACCCATCAAATGTGTTTGACTACATCTTTATGCTGTCAATGACCCATCAAATGTGTTTGACTACATCTTTAGACAGTCAAAGACCCATCAAATGTGTTTGACTACAACTTTAGACGGTCAAAGACCCATCAAATGTGTTTGACTACATCTTTAGACTGTCAAAGACCCATCCAATGTATTTGACTACATCTTTAGATGGTCAAAGACCCATCAAATGTGTTTGACAACATCTTTAGACGGTCAAAGACCCATCAAATGTGTTTGACTACATCTTTAGACTGTCAAAGACCCATCAAATGTGTTTGACTACATCTTCAGACGGTCGAAGACCCATCAAATGTGTTTGACTACATCTTTAGACTGTCAAAGACCCATCAAATGTGTTTGACTACATCTTTAGACGGTCAAAGACCCATCAAATGTGTTTGACTACATCTTTAGACGGTCAAAGACCCATCAAATGTGTTTTACTACATCTTTAGACGGTCAAAGATCCATCAAATGTGTTTGACTACATCTTTAGATGGTCAAAGACCCATCAAATGTGTTTGATTACATCTTTAGACGGTCAAAGACCCATCAAATGTGTTTTCTTACATCTTTAGACGGTCAAAGACCCATCAAATGTGTTTGACTACATCTTTAGACAGTCAAAGACCCATCAAATGTGTATGACAACATCTTTAGACTGTCAAAGACCCATCAAATGTGTTTGACTACATCTTTAGACTGTCAAAGACCCATCAAATGTGTTTGACTACATCTTTAGACGGTCAAAGACCCATCAAATGTGTTTGACAACATCTTTAGACTGTCAAAGACCCATCAAATGTGTTTGACTACATCTTTAGACTGTCAAAGACCCATCAAATGTGTTTGACTACATCTTTAGACTGTCAAAGACCCATCAAATGTGTTTGACTACACCTTTAGACGGTCAAAGACCCATCAAATGTGTTTAACTACATCTTTAGACGGTCAAAGACCCATCAAATGTGTTTGACTACATCTTTAGACTGTCAAAAACCCATCAAATGTGTTTGACTACATCTTTAGATGGTCAAAGACCCATCAAATGTGTTTGACTACATCTTTAGACTGTCAAAGACCCATCAAATGTGTTTGACTACATCTTTAGACGGTCAAAGACCCATCAAATGTGTTTAACTACATCTTTAGACGGTCAAAGACTCATCAAATTTGTTTGACTACATCTTTAGACGGTCAAAGACCCATCAAATGTGCATGACTACATCTTTAGACGGTCAAAGACCCATCAAATGTGTTTGACTACATCTTTAGACTGTCAAAGACCCATCAAATGTGTTTGACTACATCTTTAGACTGTCAAAGACCCATCAAATGTGTTTGACTACATCTTTAGATGGTCAAAGACCCATCAAATGTGTTTGACTACATCTTTAGACGGTCAAAGACCCATCAAATGTGTTTGACTACATCTTTAGATGGTCAAAGACCCATCAAATGTGTTTCACAACATCTTTAGACAGTCAAAGACCCATCAAATGTGTTTGACTACATCTTTAGACGGTCAAAGACCCATCAAATGTGTTTGACTACACCTTTAGACGGTCAAAGACCCATCAAATGTGTTTTCTTACATCTTTAGACGGTCAAAGACCCATCAAATGTGTTTGACTACATCTTTAGACAGTCAAAGACCCATCAAATGTGTATGAAAACATCTTTAGACTGTCAAAGACCCATCAAATGTGTTTGACTACATCTTTAGACGGTCAAAGACCCATCAAATGTGTTTGACTACATCTTTAGACGGTCAAAGACCCATCAAATGTGTTTGACTACATCTTTAGACGGTCAAAGACCCATCAAATGTGTTTAACTACATCTTTAGACGGTCAAAGACTCATCAAATTTGTTTGACTACATCTTTAGACGGTCAAAGACCCATCAAATGTGCTTGACTACATCTTTAGACGGTCAAAGACCCATCAAATGTGTTTGACTACATCTTTAGACTGTCAAAGACCCATCAAATGTGTTTGACTACATCTTTAGACGGTCAAAGACCCATCAAATGTGTTTGACTACATCTTTAGATGGTCAAAGACCCATCAAATGTGTTTGACTAAATCTTTAGACGGTCAAAGATCCATCAAATGTGTTTGACTACACCTTTAGACTGTCAAAGACTCATCAAATGTGTTTAACTACATCTTTAGACGGTCAAAGATCCATCAAATGTGTTTGACTACATCTTTAGACTGTCAAAGACCCATCAAATGTGTTTGACTACATCTTTAGACTGTCAAAGACCCATCAAATGTGTTTTCTTACATCTTTAGACGGTCAAAAACCCATCAAATGTGTTTGACTACATCTTTAGACAGTCAAAGACCCATCAAATGTGTATGACAACATCTTTAGACTGTCAAAGACCCATCAAATGTGTTTGACTACATCTTTAGACTGTCAAAGACCCATCAAATGTGTTTGACTACATCTTTAGACTGTCAAAGACCCATCAAATGTGTTTGACTACATCTTTAGACTGTCAAAGACCCATCAAATGTTTTTGACTACATCTTTAGATGGTCAAAGATCCATCAAATGTGTTTGACTACATCTTTAGACGATCAAAGACCCATCAAATGTGTTTGACTACATCTTTAGACGGTCAAAGACCCATCAAATGTGTTTGACTACATCTTTAGACGGTCAAAGATCCATCAAATGTGTTTGACTACATCTTTAGACGATCAAAGACCCATCAAATGTGTTTAACTACATCTTTAGACGGCCAAAGACCCATCAAATGTGTTTGACTACATCTTTAGACGGTCAAAGACCCATCAAATGTGTTTGACTACATCTTCAGACGGTCGAAGACCCATCAAATGTGTTTGACTACATCTTTAGACTGTCAAAGACCCATCAAATGTGTTTCACAACATCTTTAGACTGTCAATGACCCATCAAATGTGTTTGACTACATCTTTAGACGGTCAAAGACCCATCAAATGTGTTTGACTACATCTTTAGACGGTCAAAGACCCATCAAATGTGTTTTACTACATCTTTAGACGGTCAAAGATCCATCAAATGTGTTTGACTACATCTTTAGATGGTCAAAGACCCATCAAATGTGTTTGATTACATCTTTAGACGGTCAAATACCCATCAAATGTGTTTTCTTACATCTTTAGACGGTCAAAGACCCATCAAATGTGTTTGACTACATCTTTAGACGGTCAAAGACCCATCAAATGTGTATGACAACATCTTTAGACTGTCAAAGACCCATCAAATGTGTTTGACTACATCTTTAGACTGTCAAAGACCCATCAAATGTGTTTGACTACATCTTTAGACTGTCAAAGACCCATCAAATGTGTTTGACAACATCTTTAGACGGTCAAAGACCCATCAAATGTGTTTGACGACATCTTTAGACGGTCAAAGACCCATCAAATGTGTTTGACTACATCTTTAGACGGTCAAAGACCCATCAAATGTGTTTGACAACATCTTTAGACTGTCAAAGACCCATCAAATGTGTTTGACTACATCTTTAGACTGTCAAAGACCCATCAAATGTGTTTGACTACATCTTTAGACGGTCAAAGACCCATCAAATGTGTTTGACAACATCTTTAGACTGTCAAAGACCCATCAAATGTGTTTGACTACATCTTTAGACTGTCAAAGACCCATCAAATGTGTTTGACTACATCTTTAGACGGTCAAAGACCCATCAAATGTGTTTGACTACACCTTTAGACGGTCAAAGACCCATCAAATGTGTTTAACTACATCTTTAGACGGTCAAAGACCCATCAAATGTGTTTGACTACATCTTTAGACGGTCAAAGACCCATCAAATGTGTTTGACTACATCCTTAGATGGTCAAAGACCCATCAAATGTGTTTGACTACATCTTTAGATGGTCAAAGACCCATCAAATGTGTTTGACTACATCTTTAGACTGTCAAAGACCCATCAAATGTGTTTGACTACATCTTTAGACGGTCAAAGACCCATCAAATGTGTTTAACTACATCTTTAGACGGTCAAAGACTCATCAAATTTGTTTGACTACATCTTTAGACGGTCAAAGACCCATCAAATGTGCTTGACTACATCTTTAGACGGTCAAAGACCCATCAAATGTGTTTGACTACATCTTTAGACTGTCAAAGACCCATCAAATGTGTTTGACTACATCTTTAGACGGTCAAAGACCCATCAAATGTGTTTGACTACATCTTTAGACTGTCAAAGACCCATCAAATGTGTTTGACTACATCTTTAGACGGTCAAAGACCCATCAAATGTGTTTGACTACATCTTTAGACGGTCAAAGACCCATCAAATGTGTTTGACTACATCTTTAGATGGTCAAAGACCCATCAAATGTGTTTGACTACATCTTTAGACTGTCAAAGACCCATCAAATGTGTTTGACTACATCTTTAGACGGTCAAAGACCCATCAAATGTGTTTGACTACATCTTTAGACGGTCAAAGACCCATCAAATGTGTTTTACTACATCTTTAGACGGTCAAAGATCCATCAAATGTGTTTGACTACATCTTTAGATGGTCAAAGACCCATCAAATGTGTTTGATTACATCTTTAGACGGTCAAATACCCATCAAATGTGTTTTCTTACATCTTTAGACGGTCAAAGACCCATCAAATGTGTTTGACTACATCTTTAGACGGTCAAAGACCCATCAAATGTGTATGACAACATCTTTAGACTGTCAAAGACCCATCAAATGTGTTTGACTACATCTTTAGACTGTCAAAGACCCATCAAATGTGTTTGACTACATCTTTAGACTGTCAAAGACCCATCAAATGTGTTTGACAACATCTTTAGACGGTCAAAGACCCATTAAATGTGTTTGACGACATCTTTAGACGGTCAAAGACCCATCAAATGTGTTTGACTACATCTTTAGACGGTCAAAGACCCATCAAATGTGTTTGACAACATCTTTAGACTGTCAAAGACCCATCAAATGTGTTTGACTACATCTTTAGACTGTCAAAGACCCATCAAATGTGTTTGACTACATCTTTAGACGGTCAAAGACCCATCAAATGTGTTTGACTACACCTTTAGACGGTCAAAGACCCATCAAATGTGTTTAACTACATCTTTAGACGGTCAAAGACCCATCAAATGTGTTTGACTACATCTTTAGACGGTCAAAGACCCATCAAATGTGTTTGACTACATCTTTAGATGGTCAAAGACCCATCAAATGTGTTTGACTACATCTTTAGATGGTCAAAGACCCATCAAATGTGTTTGACTACATCTTTAGACTGTCAAAGACCCATCAAATGTGTTTGACTACATCTTTAGACGGTCAAAGACCCATGAAATGTGTTTAACTACATCTTTAGACGGTCAAAGACTCATCAAATTTGTTTGACTACATCTTTAGACGGTCAAAGACCCATCAAATGTGCTTGACTACATCTTTAGACGGTCAAAGACCCATCAAATGTGTTTGACTACATCTTTAGACGGTCAAAGACCCATCAAATGTGTTTGACTACATCTTTAGACTGTCAAAGACCCATCAAATGTGTTTGACTACATCTTTAGACGGTCAAAGACCCATCAAATGTGTTTGACTACATCTTTAGACGGTCAAAGACCCATCAAATGTGTTTGACTACATCTTTAGATGGTCAAAGACCCATCAAATGTGTTTCACAACATCTTTAGACGGTCAAAGACCCATCAAATGTGTTTGACTACATCTTTAGACGGTCAAAGACCCATCAAATGTGTTTGACTACACCTTTAGACGGTCAAAGACTCATCAAATGTGTTTGACTACATCTTCAGACGGTCGAAGACCCATCAAATGTGTTTGACTACATCTTTAGACTGTCAAAGACCCATCAAATGTGTTTCACAACATCTTTAGACTGTCAATGACCCATCAAATGTGTTTGATTACATCTTTAGACTGTCAAAGACCCATCAAATGTGTTCGACTACATCTTTAGACGGTCAAAGACCCATACAATGTGTTTGACTACATCTTTAGACTGTCAAAGACCCATCAAATGTGTTTGACTACATCTTTAGACGGTCAAAGACCCATCAAATGTGTTTGACTACATCTTTAGACTGTCAAAGACCCATCAAATGTGTTTGACTACATCTTTAGACGGTCAAAGACCCATCAAATGTGTTTTACTACATCTTTAGACGGTCAAAGATCCATCAAATGTGTTTGACTACATCTTTAGATGGTCAAAGACCCATCAAATGTGTTTGATTACATCTTTAGACGGAAAAATACCCATCAAATGTGTTTTCTTACATCTTTAGACGGTCAAAGACCCATCAAATGTGTTTGACTACATCTTTAGACGGTCAAAGACCCATCAAATGTGTATGACAACATCTTTAGACTGTCAAAGACCCATCAAATGTGTTTGACTACATCTTTAGACTGTCAAAGACCCATCAAATGTGTTTGACTACATCTTTAGACTGTCAAAGACCCATCAAATGTGTTTGACTACATCTTTAGACTGTCAAAGACCCATCAAATGTGTTTGACTACATCTTTAGACTGTCAAAGACCCATCAAATGTGTTTGACTACATCTTTAGACTGTCAAAGACCCATCAAATGTGTTTGACTACATCTTTAGATGGTCAAAGATCCATCAAATGTGTTTGACTACATCTTTAGACGATCAAAGACCCATCAAATGTGTTTGACTACATCTTTAGACGGTCAAAGACCCATCAAATGTGTTTGACTACATCTTTAGACGGTCAAAGATCCATCAAATGTGTTTGACTACATCTTTAGACGATCAAAGACCCATCAAATGTGTTTAACTACATCTTTAGACGGCCAAAGACCCATCAAATGTGTTTGACTACATCTTTAGATGGTCAAAGACCCATCAAATGTGTTTGACTACATCTTCAGACGGTCGAAGACCCATCAAATGTGTTTGACTACATCTTTAGACTGTCAAAGACCCATCAAATGTGTTTCACAACATCTTTAGACTGTCAATGACCCATCAAATGTGTTTGACTACATCTTTAGACTGTCAAAGACCCATCAAATGTGTTCGACTACATCTTTAGACGGTCAAAGACCCATCAAATGTGTTTGACTACATCTTTAGACTGTCAAAGACCCATCAAATGTGTTTGACTACATCTTTAGACGGTCAAAGACCCATCAAATGTGTTTGACTACATCTTTAGACTGTCAAAGACCCATCAAATGTGTTTGACTACATCTTTAGACGGTCAAAGACCCATCAAATGTGTTTGACTACATCTTTAGACGGTCAAAGACCCATCAAATGTGTTTTACTACATCTTTAGACGGTCAAAGATCCATCAAATGTGTTTGACTACATCTTTAGATGGTCAAAGACCCATCAAATGTGTTTGATTACATCTTTAGACGGTCAAATACCCATCAAATGTGTTTTCTTACATCTTTAGACGGTCAAAGACCCATCAAATGTGTTTGACTACATCTTTAGACGGTCAAAGACCCATCAAATGTGTATGACAACATCTTTAGACTGTCAAAGACCCATCAAATGTGTTTGACTACATCTTTAGACTGTCAAAGACCCATCAAATGTGTTTGACTACATCTTTAGACTATCAAAGACCCATCAAATGTGTTTGACAACATCTTTAGACGGTCAAAGACCCATCAAATGTGTTTGACGACATCTTTAGACGGTCAAAGACCCATCAAATGTGCTTGACTACATCTTTAGACGGTCAAAGACCCATCAAATGTGTTTGACAACATCTTTAGACTGTCAAAGACCCATCAAATGTGTTTGACTACATCTTTAGACGGTCAAAGACCCATCAAATGTGTTTGACTACACCTTTAGACGGTCAAAGACCCATCAAATGTGTTTAACTACATCTTTAGACGGTCAAACACCCATCAAATGTGTTTGACTACATCTTTAGACGGTCAAAGACCCATCAAATGTGTTTGACTACATCTTTAGATGGTCAAAGACCCATCAAATGTGTTTGACTACATCTTTAGATGGTCAAAGACCCATCAAATGTGTTTGACTACATCTTTAGACTGTCAAAGACCCATCAAATGTGTTTGACTACATCTTTAGACGGTCAAAGACCCATCAAATGTGTTTAACTACATCTTTAGACGGTCAAAGACTCATCAAATTTGTTTGACTACATCTTTAGACGGTCAAAGACCCATCAAATGTGCTTGACTACATCTTTAGACGGTCAAAGACCCATCAAATGTGTTTGACTACATCTTTAGACTGTCAAAGACCCATCAAATGTGTTTGACTACATCTTTAGACGGTCAAAGACCCATCAAATGTGTTTGACTACATCTTTAGACTGTCAAAGACCCATCAAATGTGTTTGACTACATCTTTAGACGGTCAAAGACCCATCAAATGTGTTTGACTACATCTTTAGACGGTCAAAGACCCATCAAATGTGTTTGACTACATCTTTAGATGGTCAAAGACCCATCAAATGTGTTTCACAACATCTTTAGACAGTCAAAGACCCATCAAATGTGTTTGACAACATCTTTAGACGGTCAAAGACCCATCAAATGTGTTTGACTACACCTTTAGACGGTCAAAGACTCATCAAATGTGTTTGACTACATCTTCAGACGGTCGAAGACCCATCAAATGTGTTTGACTACATCTTTAGACTGTCAAAGACCCATCAAATGTGTTTCACAACATCTTTAGACTGTCAATGACCCATCAAATGTGTTTGACTACATCTTTAGACTGTCAAAGACCCATCAAATGTGTTCGACTACATCTTTAGACGGTCAAAGACCCATCAAATGTGTTTGACTACATCTTTAGACTGTCAAAGACCCATCAAATGTGTTTGACTACATCTTTAGACGGTCAAAGACCCATCAAATGTGTTTTCTTACATCTTTAGACTGTCAAAGACCCATCAAATGTGTTTGACTACATCTTTAGACGGTCAAAGACCCATCAAATGTGTTTGACTACATCTTTAGACGGTCAAAGACCCATCAAATGTGTTTTACTACATCTTTAGACGGTCAAAGATCCATCAAATGTGTTTGACTACATCTTTAGATGGTCAAAGACCCATCAAATGTGTTTGATTACATCTTTAGACGGTCAAATACCCATCAAATGTGTTTTCTTACATCTTTAGACGGTCAAAGACCCATCAAATGTGTTTGACTACATCTTTAGACGGTCAAAGACCCATCAAATGTGTTTGACTACATCTTTAGACTGTCAAAGACCCATCAAATGTGTTTGACTACATCTTTAGACGGTCAAAGACCCATCAAATGTGTTTGACAACATCTTTAGACGGTCAAAGACCCATCAAATGTGTTTGACGACATCTTTAGACGGTCAAAGACCCATCAAATGTGTTTGACTACATCTTTAGACGGTCAAAGACCCATCAAATGTGTTTGACAACATCTTTAGACTGTCAAAGACCCATCAAATGTGTTTGACTACATCTTTAGACTGTCAAAGACCCATCAAATGTGTTTGACTACATCTTTAGACGGTCAAAGACCCATCAAATGTGTTTGACCACACCTTTAGACGGTCAAAGACCCATCAAATGTGTTTAACTACATCTTTAGACGGTCAAAGACCCATCAAATGTGTTTGACTACATCTTTAGACGGTCAAAGACCCATCAAATGTGTTTGACTACATCTTTAGATGGTCAAAGACCCATCAAATGTGTTTGACTACATCTTTAGATGGTCAAAGACCCATCAAATGTGTTTGACTACATCTTTAGACTGTCAAAGACCCATCAAATGTGTTTGACTACATCTTTAGACGGTCAAAGACCCATCAAATGTGTTTAACTACATCTTTAGACGGTCAAAGACTCATCAAATTTGTTTGACTACATCTTTAGACGGTCAAAGACCCATCAAATGTGCTTGACTACATCTTTAGACGGTCAAAGACCCATCAAATGTGTTTGACTACATCTTTAGACTGTCAAAGACCCATCAAATGTGTTTGACTACATCTTTAGACGGTCAAAGACCCATCAAATGTGTTTGACTACATCTTTAGACTGTCAAAGACCCATCAAATGTGTTTGACTACATCTTTAGACGGTCAAAGACCCATCAAATGTGTTTGACTACATCATTAGACGGTCAAAGACCCATCAAATGTGTTTGACTACATCTTTAGATGGTCAAAGACCCATCAAATGTGTTTCACAACATCTTTAGACGGTCAAAGACTCATCAAATGTGTTTGACTACATCTTTAGACGGTCAAAGACCCAGCAAATGTGTTTGACTACATCTTTAGACGGTCAAAGACCCATCAAATGTGTTTTCTTACATCTTTAGACGGTCAAAGACCCATCAAATGTGTTTGACTACATCTTTAGACAGTCAAAGACCCATCAAATGTGTATGACAACATCTTTAGACTGTCAAAGACCCATCAAATGTGTTTGACTACATCTTTAGACTGTCAAAGACCCATCAAATGTGTTTGACTACATCTTTAGACTGTCAAAGACCCATCAAATGTGTTTGACAACATCTTTAGACTGTCAAAGACCCATCAAATGTGTTTGACGACATCTTTAGACGGTCAAAGACCCATCAAATGTGTTTGACTACATCTTTAGGCGGTCAAAGACCCATCAAATGTGTTTTCTTACATCTTTAGACGGTCAAAGACCCATCAAATGTGTTTGACTACATCTTTAGACGGTCAAAGACCCATCAAATGTGTATGACAACATCTTTAGACTGTCAAAGACACATCAAATGTGTTTGACTACATATTTAGACTGTCAAAGACCCATCAAATGTGTTTGACTACATCTTTAGACGGTCAAAGACCCATCAAATGTGTTTGATTACATCTTTAGACGGTCAAAGACCCATCAAATGTGTTTAACTACATCTTTAGACGGTCAAAGACTCATCAAATTTGTTTGACTACATCTTTAGACGGTCAAAGACCCATCAAATGTGCTTGACTACATCTTTAGACGGTCAAAGACCCATCAAATGTGTTTGACTACATCTTTAGACTGTCAAAGACCCATCAAATGTGTTTGACTACATCTTTAGACGGTCAAAGACCCATCAAATGTGTTTGACTACATCTTTAGATGGTTAAAGACCCATCAAATGTGTTTGACTAAATCTTTAGACGGTCAAAGATCCATCAAATGTGTTTGACTACACCTTTAGACTGTCAAAGACACATCAAATGTGTTTGACTACATCTTTAGACTGTCAAAGACCCATCAAATGTGTTTGACTACATCTTTAGACGGTCAAAGACCCATCAAATGTGTTTGATTACATCTTTAGACGGTCAAAGACCCATCAAATGTGTTTAACTACATCTTTAGACGGTCAAAGACTCATCAAATTTGTTTGACTACATCTTTAGACGGTCAAAGACCCATCAAATGTGCTTGACTACATCTTTAGACGGTCAAAGACCCATCAAATGTGTTTGACTACATCTTTAGACTGTCAAAGACCCATCAAATGTGTTTGACTACATCTTTAGACGGTCAAAGACCCATCAAATGTGTTTGACTACATCTTTAGATGGTTAAAGACCCATCAAATGTGTTTGACTAAATCTTTAGACGGTGAAAGATCCATCAAATGTGTTTGACTACACCTTTAGACTGTCAAAGACTCATCAAATGTGTTTAACTACATCTTTAGACGGTCAAAGATCCATCAAATGTGTTTGACTACATCTTTAGACGGTCAAAGACCCATCAAATGTGTTTGACTACATCTTTAGACTGTCAAAGACCCATCAAATGTGTTTTCTTACATCTTTAGACGGTCAAAAACCCATCAAATGTGTTTGACTACATCTTTAGACAGTCAAAGACCCATCAAATGTGTTTGACTACATCTTTAGACGGTCAAAGACCCATCAAATGTGTATGACAACATCTTTAGACTGTCAAAGACACATCAAATGTGTTTGACTACATATTTAGACTGTCAAAGACCCATCAAATGTGTTTGACTACATCTTTAGACGGTCAAAGACCCATCAAATGTGTTTGATTACATCTTTAGACGGTCAAAGACCCATCAAATGTGTTTAACTACATCTTTAGACGGTCAAAGACTCATCAAATTTGTTTGACTACATCTTTAGACGGTCAAAGACCCATCAAATGTGCTTGACTACATCTTTAGACGGTCAAAGACCCATCAAATGTGTTTGACTACATCTTTAGACTGTCAAAGACCCATCAAATGTGTTTGACTACATCTTTAGACTGTCAAAGACCCATCAAATGTGTTTGACTACATCTTTAGACGGTCAAAGACCCATCAAATGTGTTTGACTACACCTTTAGACGGTCAAAGACCCATCAAATGTGTTTAACTACATCTTTAGACGGTCAAAGACCCATCAAATGTGTTTGACTACATCTTTAGACGGTCAAAGACCCATCAAATGTGTTTGACTACATCTTTAGATGGTCAAAGACCCATCAAATGTGTTTGACTACATCTTTAGATGGTCAAAGACCCATCAAATGTGTTTGACTACATCTTTAGACTGTCAAAGACCCATCAAATGTGTTTGACTACATCTTTAGACGGTCAAAGACCCATGAAATGTGTTTAACTACATCTTTAGACGGTCAAAGACTCATCAAATTTGTTTGACTACATCTTTAGACGGTCAAAGACCCATCAAATGTGCTTGACTACATCTTTAGACGGTCAAAGACCCATCAAATGTGTTTGACTACATCTTTAGACGGTCAAAGACCCATCAAATGTGTTTGACTACATCTTTAGACTGTCAAAGACCCATCAAATGTGTTTGACTACATCTTTAGACGGTCAAAGACCCATCAAATGTGTTTGACTACATCTTTAGACGGTCAAAGACCCATCAAATGTGTTTGACTACATCTTTAGATGGTCAAAGACCCATCAAATGTGTTTCACAACATCTTTAGACGGTCAAAGACCCATCAAATGTGTTTGACTACATCTTTAGACGGTCAAAGACCCATCAAATGTGTTTGACTACACCTTTAGACGGTCAAAGACTCATCAAATGTGTTTGACTACATCTTCAGACGGTCGAAGACCCATCAAATGTGTTTGACTACATCTTTAGACTGTCAAAGACCCATCAAATGTGTTTCACAACATCTTTAGACTGTCAATGACCCATCAAATGTGTTTGATTACATCTTTAGACTGTCAAAGACCCATCAAATGTGTTCGACTACATCTTTAGACGGTCAAAGACCCATACAATGTGTTTGACTACATCTTTAGACTGTCAAAGACCCATCAAATGTGTTTGACTACATCTTTAGACGGTCAAAGACCCATCAAATGTGTTTGACTACATCTTTAGACTGTCAAAGACCCATCAAATGTGTTTGACTACATCTTTAGACGGTCAAAGACCCATCAAATGTGTTTGACTACATCTTTAGACGGTCAAAGACCCATCAAATGTGTTTTACTACATCTTTAGACGGTCAAAGATCCATCAAATGTGTTTGACTACATCTTTAGATGGTCAAAGACCCATCAAATGTGTTTGATTACATCTTTAGACGGAAAAATACCCATCAAATGTGTTTTCTTACATCTTTAGACGGTCAAAGACCCATCAAATGTGTTTGACTACATCTTTAGACGGTCAAAGACCCATCAAATGTGTATGACAACATCTTTAGACTGTCAAAGACCCATCAAATGTGTTTGACTACATCTTTAGACTGTCAAAGACCCATCAAATGTGTTTGACTACATCTTTAGACTGTCAAAGACCCATCAAATGTGTTTGACTACATCTTTAGACTGTCAAAGACCCATCAAATGTGTTTGACTACATCTTTAGACTGTCAAAGACCCATCAAATGTGTTTGACTACATCTTTAGACTGTCAAAGACCCATCAAATGTGTTTGACTACATCTTTAGATGGTCAAAGATCCATCAAATGTGTTTGACTACATCTTTAGACGATCAAAGACCCATCAAATGTGTTTGACTACATCTTTAGACGGTCAAAGACCCATCAAATGTGTTTGACTACATCTTTAGACGGTCAAAGATCCATCAAATGTGTTTGACTACATCTTTAGACGATCAAAGACCCATCAAATGTGTTTAACTACATCTTTAGACGGCCAAAGACCCATCAAATGTGTTTGACTACATCTTTAGATGGTCAAAGACCCATCAAATGTGTTTGACTACATCTTCAGACGGTCGAAGACCCATCAAATGTGTTTGACTACATCTTTAGACTGTCAAAGACCCATCAAATGTGTTTCACAACATCTTTAGACTGTCAATGACCCATCAAATGTGTTTGACTACATCTTTAGACTGTCAAAGACCCATCAAATGTGTTCGACTACATCTTTAGACGGTCAAAGACCCATCAAATGTGTTTGACTACATCTTTAGACTGTCAAAGACCCATCAAATGTGTTTGACTACATCTTTAGACGGTCAAAGACCCATCAAATGTGTTTGACTACATCTTTAGACTGTCAAAGACCCATCAAATGTGTTTGACTACATCTTTAGACGGTCAAAGACCCATCAAATGTGTTTGACTACATCTTTAGACGGTCAAAGACCCATCAAATGTGTTTTACTACATCTTTAGACGGTCAAAGATCCATCAAATGTGTTTGACTACATCTTTAGATGGTCAAAGACCCATCAAATGTGTTTGATTACATCTTTAGACGGTCAAATACCCATCAAATGTGTTTTCTTACATCTTTAGACGGTCAAAGACCCATCAAATGTGTTTGACTACATCTTTAGACGGTCAAAGACCCATCAAATGTGTATGACAACATCTTTAGACTGTCAAAGACCCATCAAATGTGTTTGACTACATCTTTAGACTGTCAAAGACCCATCAAATGTGTTTGACTACATCTTTAGACTATCAAAGACCCATCAAATGTGTTTGACAACATCTTTAGACGGTCAAAGACCCATCAAATGTGTTTGACGACATCTTTAGACGGTCAAAGACCCATCAAATGTGCTTGACTACATCTTTAGACGGTCAAAGACCCATCAAATGTGTTTGACAACATCTTTAGACTGTCAAAGACCCATCAAATGTGTTTGACTACATCTTTAGACGGTCAAAGACCCATCAAATGTGTTTGACTACACCTTTAGACGGTCAAAGACCCATCAAATGTGTTTAACTACATCTTTAGACGGTCAAACACCCATCAAATGTGTTTGACTACATCTTTAGACGGTCAAAGACCCATCAAATGTGTTTGACTACATCTTTAGATGGTCAAAGACCCATCAAATGTGTTTGACTACATCTTTAGATGGTCAAAGACCCATCAAATGTGTTTGACTACATCTTTAGACTGTCAAAGACCCATCAAATGTGTTTGACTACATCTTTAGACGGTCAAAGACCCATCAAATGTGTTTAACTACATCTTTAGACGGTCAAAGACTCATCAAATTTGTTTGACTACATCTTTAGACGGTCAAAGACCCATCAAATGTGCTTGACTACATCTTTAGACGGTCAAAGACCCATCAAATGTGTTTGACTACATCTTTAGACTGTCAAAGACCCATCAAATGTGTTTGACTACATCTTTAGACGGTCAAAGACCCATCAAATGTGTTTGACTACATCTTTAGACTGTCAAAGACCCATCAAATGTGTTTGACTACATCTTTAGACGGTCAAAGACCCATCAAATGTGTTTGACTACATCTTTAGACGGTCAAAGACCCATCAAATGTGTTTGACTACATCTTTAGATGGTCAAAGACCCATCAAATGTGTTTCACAACATCTTTAGACAGTCAAAGACCCATCAAATGTGTTTGACAACATCTTTAGACGGTCAAAGACCCATCAAATGTGTTTGACTACACCTTTAGACGGTCAAAGACTCATCAAATGTGTTTGACTACATCTTCAGACGGTCGAAGACCCATCAAATGTGTTTGACTACATCTTTAGACTGTCAAAGACCCATCAAATGTGTTTCACAACATCTTTAGACTGTCAATGACCCATCAAATGTGTTTGACTACATCTTTAGACTGTCAAAGACCCATCAAATGTGTTCGACTACATCTTTAGACGGTCAAAGACCCATCAAATGTGTTTGACTACATCTTTAGACTGTCAAAGACCCATCAAATGTGTTTGACTACATCTTTAGACGGTCAAAGACCCATCAAATGTGTTTTCTTACATCTTTAGACTGTCAAAGACCCATCAAATGTGTTTGACTACATCTTTAGACGGTCAAAGACCCATCAAATGTGTTTGACTACATCTTTAGACGGTCAAAGACCCATCAAATGTGTTTTACTACATCTTTAGACGGTCAAAGATCCATCAAATGTGTTTGACTACATCTTTAGATGGTCAAAGACCCATCAAATGTGTTTGATTACATCTTTAGACGGTCAAATACCCATCAAATGTGTTTTCTTACATCTTTAGACGGTCAAAGACCCATCAAATGTGTTTGACTACATCTTTAGACGGTCAAAGACCCATCAAATGTGTTTGACTACATCTTTAGACTGTCAAAGACCCATCAAATGTGTTTGACTACATCTTTAGACGGTCAAAGACCCATCAAATGTGTTTGACAACATCTTTAGACGGTCAAAGACCCATCAAATGTGTTTGACGACATCTTTAGACGGTCAAAGACCCATCAAATGTGTTTGACTACATCTTTAGACGGTCAAAGACCCATCAAATGTGTTTGACAACATCTTTAGACTGTCAAAGACCCATCAAATGTGTTTGACTACATCTTTAGACTGTCAAAGACCCATCAAATGTGTTTGACTACATCTTTAGACGGTCAAAGACCCATCAAATGTGTTTGACCACACCTTTAGACGGTCAAAGACCCATCAAATGTGTTTAACTACATCTTTAGACGGTCAAAGACCCATCAAATGTGTTTGACTACATCTTTAGACGGTCAAAGACCCATCAAATGTGTTTGACTACATCTTTAGATGGTCAAAGACCCATCAAATGTGTTTGACTACATCTTTAGATGGTCAAAGACCCATCAAATGTGTTTGACTACATCTTTAGACTGTCAAAGACCCATCAAATGTGTTTGACTACATCTTTAGACGGTCAAAGACCCATCAAATGTGTTTAACTACATCTTTAGACGGTCAAAGACTCATCAAATTTGTTTGACTACATCTTTAGACGGTCAAAGACCCATCAAATGTGCTTGACTACATCTTTAGACGGTCAAAGACCCATCAAATGTGTTTGACTACATCTTTAGACTGTCAAAGACCCATCAAATGTGTTTGACTACATCTTTAGACGGTCAAAGACCCATCAAATGTGTTTGACTACATCTTTAGACTGTCAAAGACCCATCAAATGTGTTTGACTACATCTTTAGACGGTCAAAGACCCATCAAATGTGTTTGACTACATCATTAGACGGTCAAAGACCCATCAAATGTGTTTGACTACATCTTTAGATGGTCAAAGACCCATCAAATGTGTTTCACAACATCTTTAGACGGTCAAAGACTCATCAAATGTGTTTGACTACATCTTTAGACGGTCAAAGACCCAGCAAATGTGTTTGACTACATCTTTAGACGGTCAAAGACCCATCAAATGTGTTTTCTTACATCTTTAGACGGTCAAAGACCCATCAAATGTGTTTGACTACATCTTTAGACAGTCAAAGACCCATCAAATGTGTATGACAACATCTTTAGACTGTCAAAGACCCATCAAATGTGTTTGACTACATCTTTAGACTGTCAAAGACCCATCAAATGTGTTTGACTACATCTTTAGACTGTCAAAGACCCATCAAATGTGTTTGACAACATCTTTAGACTGTCAAAGACCCATCAAATGTGTTTGACGACATCTTTAGACGGTCAAAGACCCATCAAATGTGTTTGACTACATCTTTAGGCGGTCAAAGACCCATCAAATGTGTTTTCTTACATCTTTAGACGGTCAAAGACCCATCAAATGTGTTTGACTACATCTTTAGACGGTCAAAGACCCATCAAATGTGTATGACAACATCTTTAGACTGTCAAAGACACATCAAATGTGTTTGACTACATATTTAGACTGTCAAAGACCCATCAAATGTGTTTGACTACATCTTTAGACGGTCAAAGACCCATCAAATGTGTTTGATTACATCTTTAGACGGTCAAAGACCCATCAAATGTGTTTAACTACATCTTTAGACGGTCAAAGACTCATCAAATTTGTTTGACTACATCTTTAGACGGTCAAAGACCCATCAAATGTGCTTGACTACATCTTTAGACGGTCAAAGACCCATCAAATGTGTTTGACTACATCTTTAGACTGTCAAAGACCCATCAAATGTGTTTGACTACATCTTTAGACGGTCAAAGACCCATCAAATGTGTTTGACTACATCTTTAGATGGTTAAAGACCCATCAAATGTGTTTGACTAAATCTTTAGACGGTCAAAGATCCATCAAATGTGTTTGACTACACCTTTAGACTGTCAAAGACACATCAAATGTGTTTGACTACATCTTTAGACTGTCAAAGACCCATCAAATGTGTTTGACTACATCTTTAGACGGTCAAAGACCCATCAAATGTGTTTGATTACATCTTTAGACGGTCAAAGACCCATCAAATGTGTTTAACTACATCTTTAGACGGTCAAAGACTCATCAAATTTGTTTGACTACATCTTTAGACGGTCAAAGACCCATCAAATGTGCTTGACTACATCTTTAGACGGTCAAAGACCCATCAAATGTGTTTGACTACATCTTTAGACTGTCAAAGACCCATCAAATGTGTTTGACTACATCTTTAGACGGTCAAAGACCCATCAAATGTGTTTGACTACATCTTTAGATGGTTAAAGACCCATCAAATGTGTTTGACTAAATCTTTAGACGGTGAAAGATCCATCAAATGTGTTTGACTACACCTTTAGACTGTCAAAGACTCATCAAATGTGTTTAACTACATCTTTAGACGGTCAAAGATCCATCAAATGTGTTTGACTACATCTTTAGACGGTCAAAGACCCATCAAATGTGTTTGACTACATCTTTAGACTGTCAAAGACCCATCAAATGTGTTTTCTTACATCTTTAGACGGTCAAAAACCCATCAAATGTGTTTGACTACATCTTTAGACAGTCAAAGACCCATCAAATGTGTTTGACTACATCTTTAGACGGTCAAAGACCCATCAAATGTGTATGACAACATCTTTAGACTGTCAAAGACACATCAAATGTGTTTGACTACATATTTAGACTGTCAAAGACCCATCAAATGTGTTTGACTACATCTTTAGACGGTCAAAGACCCATCAAATGTGTTTGATTACATCTTTAGACGGTCAAAGACCCATCAAATGTGTTTAACTACATCTTTAGACGGTCAAAGACTCATCAAATTTGTTTGACTACATCTTTAGACGGTCAAAGACCCATCAAATGTGCTTGACTACATCTTTAGACGGTCAAAGACCCATCAAATGTGTTTGACTACATCTTTAGACTGTCAAAGACCCATCAAATGTGTTTGACTACATCTTTAGACGGTCAAAGACCCATCAAATGTGTTTGACTACATCTTTAGATGGTTAAAGACCCATCAAATGTGTTTGACTAAATCTTTAGACGGTCAAAGATCCATCAAATGTGTTTGACTACACCTTTAGACTGTCAAAGACACATCAAATGTGTTTGACTACATCTTTAGACTGTCAAAGACCCATCAAATGTGTTTGACTACATCTTTAGACGGTCAAAGACCCATCAAATGTGTTTGATTACATCTTTAGACGGTCAAAGACCCATCAAATGTGTTTAACTACATCTTTAGACGGTCAAAGACTCATCAAATTTGTTTGACTACATCTTTAGACGGTCAAAGACCCATCAAATGTGCTTGACTACATCTTTAGACTGTCAAAGACCCATCAAATGTGTTTGACTACATCTTTAGACTGTCAAAGACCCATCAAATGTGTTTGACTACATCTTTAGACGGTCAAAGACCCATCAAATGTGTTTGACTACATCTTTAGATGGTTAAAGACCCATCAAATGTGTTTGACTAAATCTTTAGACGGTCAAAGATCCATCAAATGTGTTTGACTACACCTTTAGACTGTCAAAGACTCATCAAATGTGTTTAACTACATCTTTAGACGGTCAAAGATCCATCAAATGTGTTTGACTACATCTTTAGACGGTCAAAGACCCATCAAATGTGTTTGACTACATCTTTAGACTGTCAAAGACCCATCAAATGTGTTTTCTTACATCTTTAGACGGTCAAAAACCCATCAAATGTGTTTGACTACATCTTTAGACAGTCAAAGACCCATCAAATGTGTATGACAACATCTTTAGACTGTCAAAGACCCATCAAATGTGTTTGACTACATCATTAGACTGTCAAAGACCCATCAAATGTGTTTGACTACATCTTTAGACTGTCAAAGACCCATCAAATGTGTTTGACTACATCTTTAGATGGTCAAAGATCCATCAAATGTGTTTGACTACATCTTTAGACGATCAAAGACCCATCAAATGTGTTTGACTACATCTTTAGACGGTCAAAGACCCATCAAATGTGTTTGACTACATCTTTAGACGGTCAAAGATCCATCAAATGTGTTTGACTACATCTTTAGACGATCAAAGACCCATCAAATGTGTTTAACTACATCTTTAGACGGCCAAAGACCCATCAAATGTGTTTGACTACATCTTTAGATGGTCAAAGACCCATCAAATGTGTTTGACTACATCTTCAGACGGTCGAAGACCCATCAAATGTGTTTGACTACATCTTTAGACTGTCAAAGACCCATCAAATGTGTTTCACAACATCTTTAGACTGTCAATGACCCATCAAATGTGTTTGACTACATCTTTAGACTGTCAAAGACCCATCAAATGTGTTCGACTACATCTTTAGACGGTCAAAGACCCATCAAATGTGTTTGACTACATCTTTAGACTGTCAAAGACCCATCAAATGTGTTTGACTACATCTTTAGACGGTCAAAGACCCATCAAATGTGTTTGACTACATCTTTAGACTGTCAAAGACCCATCAAATGTGTTTGACTACATCTTTAGACGGTCAAAGACCCATCAAATGTGTTTGACTACATCTTTAGACGGTCAAAGACCCATCAAATGTGTTTTACTACATCTTTAGACGGTCAAAGATCCATCAAATGTGTTTGACTACATCTTTAGATGGTCAAAGACCCATCAAATGTGCTTGACTACATCTTTAGACGGTCAAAGACCCATCAAATGTGTTTGACTACATCTTTAGACTGTCAAAGACCCATCAAATGTGTTTGACTACATCTTCAGACGGTCGAAGACCCATCAAATGTGTTTGACTACATCTTTAGATGGTCAAAGACCCATCAAATGTGCTTGACTACATCTTTAGACGGTCAAAGACCCATCAAATGTGTTTGACTACATCTTTAGACTGTCAAAGACCCATCAAATGTGTTTGACTACATCTTTAGACGGTCAAAGACCCATCAAATGTGTTTGACTACATCTTTAGACTGTCAAAGACCCATCAAATGTGTTTGACTACATCTTTAGACGGTCAAAGACCCATCAAATGTGTTTGACTACATCTTTAGACGGTCAAAGACCCATCAAATGTGTTTGACTACATCTTTAGATGGTCAAAGACCCATCAAATGTGTTTCACAACATCTTTAGACAGTCAAAGACCCATCAAATGTGTTTGACTACATCTTTAGACGGTCAAAGACCCATCAAATGTGTTTGACTACATCTTTAGACGGTCAAAGACTCATCAAATGTGTTTGACTACATCTTTAGACGGTCAAAGACCCAGCAAATGTGTTTGACTACATCTTTAGACGGTCAAAGATCCATCAAATGTGTTTTCTTACATCTTTAGACGGTCAAAGACCCATCAAATGTGTTTGACTACATCTTTAGACAGTCAAAGACCCATCAAATGTGTATGACAACATCTTTAGACTGTCAAAGACCCATCAAATGTGTTTGACTACATCTTTAGACTGTCAAAGACCCATCAAATGTGTTTGACTACATCTTTAGACTGTCAAAGACCCATCAAATGTGTTTGACAACATCTTTAGACTGTCAAAGACCCATCAAATGTGTTTGACGACATCTTTAGACGGTCAAAGACCCATCAAATGTGTTTGACTACATCTTTAGGCGGTCAAAGACCCATCAAATGTGTTTTCTTACATCTTTAGACGGTCAAAGACCCATCAAATGTGTTTGACTACATCTTTAGACGGTCAAAGACCCATCAAATGTGTATGACAACATCTTTAGACTGTCAAAGACACATCAAATGTGTTTGACTACATCTTTAGACTGTCAAAGACCCATCAAATGTGTTTGACTACATCTTTAGACGGTCAAAGACCCATCAAATGTGTTTGACTACATCTTTAGACGGTCAAAGACCCATCAAATGTGTTTGACTACATCTTTAGACTGTCAAAGACCCATCAAATGTGTTTGACTACATCTTTAGACGGTCAAAGACCCATCAAATGTGTTTGACTACATCTTTAGATGGTCAAAGACCCATCAAATGTGTTTGACTAAATCTTTAGACGGTCAAAGATCCATCAAATGTGTTTGACTACACCTTTAGACTGTCAAAGACTCATCAAATGTGTTTAACTACATCTTTAGACGGTCAAAGATCCATCAAATGTGTTTGACTACATCTTTAGACGGTCAAAGACCCATCAAATGTGTTTGACTACATCTTTAGACTGTCAAAGACCCATCAAATTTTTTTTTTTTTACATCTTTAGACGGTCAAAAACCCATCAAATGTGTTTGACTACATCTTTAGACAGTCAAAGACCCATCAAATGTGTATGACAACATCTTTAGACTGTCAAAGACCCATCAAATGTGTTTGACTACATCTTTAGACTGTCAAAGACCCATCAAATGTGTTTGACTACATCTTTAGACTGTCAAAGACCCATCAAATGTGTTTGACTACATCTTTAGATGGTCAAAGATCCATCAAATGTGTTTGACTACATCTTTAGACGATCAAAGACCCATCAAATGTGTTTGACTACATCTTTAGACGGTCAAAGACCCATCAAATGTGTTTGACTACATCTTTAGACGGTCAAAGATCCATCAAATGTGTTTGACTACATCTTTAGACGATCAAAGACCCATCAAATGTGTTTAACTACATCTTTAGACGGCCAAAGACCCATCAAATGTGTTTGACTACATCTTTAGATGGTCAAAGACCCATCAAATGTGTTTGACTACATCTTCAGACGGTCGAAGACCCATCAAATGTGTTTGACTACATCTTTAGACTGTCAAAGACCCATCAAATGTGTTTCACAACATCTTTAGACTGTCAATGACCCATCAAATGTGTTTGACTACATCTTTAGACTGTCAAAGACCCATCAAATGTGTTCGACTACATCTTTAGACGGTCAAAGACCCATCAAATGTGTTTGACTACATCTTTAGACTGTCAAAGACCCATCAAATGTGTTTGACTACATCTTTAGACGGTCAAAGACCCATCAAATGTGTTTGACTACATCTTTAGACTGTCAAAGACCCATCAAATGTGTTTGACTACATCTTTAGACGGTCAAAGACCCATCAAATGTGTTTGACTACATCTTTAGACGGTCAAAGACCCATCAAATGTGTTTTACTACATCTTTAGACGGTCAAAGATCCATCAAATGTGTTTGACTACATCTTTAGATGGTCAAAGACCCATCAAATGTGCTTGACTACATCTTTAGACGGTCAAAGACCCATCAAATGTGTTTGACTACATCTTTAGACTGTCAAAGACCCATCAAATGTGTTTGACTACATCTTCAGACGGTCGAAGACCCATCAAATGTGTTTGACTACATCTTTAGATGGTCAAAGACCCATCAAATGTGCTTGACTACATCTTTAGACGGTCAAAGACCCATCAAATGTGTTTGACTACATCTTTAGACTGTCAAAGACCCATCAAATGTGTTTGACTACATCTTTAGACGGTCAAAGACCCATCAAATGTGTTTGACTACATCTTTAGACTGTCAAAGACCCATCAAATGTGTTTGACTACATCTTTAGACGGTCAAAGACCCATCAAATGTGTTTGACTACATCTTTAGACGGTCAAAGACCCATCAAATGTGTTTGACTACATCTTTAGATGGTCAAAGACCCATCAAATGTGTTTCACAACATCTTTAGACAGTCAAAGACCCATCAAATGTGTTTGACTACATCTTTAGACGGTCAAAGACCCATCAAATGTGTTTGACTACATCTTTAGACGGTCAAAGACTCATCAAATGTGTTTGACTACATCTTTAGACGGTCAAAGACCCAGCAAATGTGTTTGACTACATCTTTAGACGGTCAAAGATCCATCAAATGTGTTTTCTTACATCTTTAGACGGTCAAAGACCCATCAAATGTGTTTGACTACATCTTTAGACAGTCAAAGACCCATCAAATGTGTATGACAACATCTTTAGACTGTCAAAGACCCATCAAATGTGTTTGACTACATCTTTAGACTGTCAAAGACCCATCAAATGTGTTTGACTACATCTTTAGACTGTCAAAGACCCATCAAATGTGTTTGACAACATCTTTAGACTGTCAAAGACCCATCAAATGTGTTTGACGACATCTTTAGACGGTCAAAGACCCATCAAATGTGTTTGACTACATCTTTAGGCGGTCAAAGACCCATCAAATGTGTTTTCTTACATCTTTAGACGGTCAAAGACCCATCAAATGTGTTTGACTACATCTTTAGACGGTCAAAGACCCATCAAATGTGTATGACAACATCTTTAGACTGTCAAAGACACATCAAATGTGTTTGACTACATCTTTAGACTGTCAAAGACCCATCAAATGTGTTTGACTACATCTTTAGACGGTCAAAGACCCATCAAATGTGTTTGACTACATCTTTAGACGGTCAAAGACCCATCAAATGTGTTTGACTACATCTTTAGACTGTCAAAGACCCATCAAATGTGTTTGACTACATCTTTAGACGGTCAAAGACCCATCAAATGTGTTTGACTACATCTTTAGATGGTCAAAGACCCATCAAATGTGTTTGACTAAATCTTTAGACGGTCAAAGATCCATCAAATGTGTTTGACTACACCTTTAGACTGTCAAAGACTCATCAAATGTGTTTAACTACATCTTTAGACGGTCAAAGATCCATCAAATGTGTTTGACTACATCTTTAGACGGTCAAAGACCCATCAAATGTGTTTGACTACATCTTTAGACTGTCAAAGACCCATCAAATGTGTTTTCTTACATCTTTAGACGGTCAAAAACCCATCAAATGTGTTTGACTACATCTTTAGACAGTCAAAGACCCATCAAATGTGTATGACAACATCTTTAGACTGTCAAAGACCCATCAAATGTGTTTGACTACATCTTTAGACTGTCAAAGACCCATCAAATGTGTTTGACTACATCTTTAGACTGTCAAAGACCCATCAAATGTGTTTGACTACATCTTTAGATGGTCAAAGATCCATCAAATGTGTTTGACTACATCTTTAGACGATCAAAGACCCATCAAATGTGTTTGACTACATCTTTAGACGGTCAAAGACCCATCAAATGTGTTTGACTACATCTTTAGACGGTCAAAGATCCATCAAATGTGTTTGACTACATCTTTAGACGATCAAAGACCCATCAAATGTGTTTAACTACATCTTTAGACGGCCAAAGACCCATCAAATGTGTTTGACTACATCTTTAGATGGTCAAAGACCCATCAAATGTGTTTGACTACATCTTTAGATGGTCAAAGACCCATCAAATGTGTTTGACTACATCTTTAGACTGTCAAAGACCCATCAAATGTGTTTGACTACATCTTTAGACGGTCAAAGACCCATCAAATGTGTTTAACTACATCTTTAGACGGTCAAAGACTCATCAAATTTGTTTGACTACATCTTTAGACGGTCAAAGACCCATCAAATGTGCTTGACTACATCTTTAGACGGTCAAAGACCCATCAAATGTGTTTGACTACATCTTTAGACTGTCAAAGACCCATCAAATGTGTTTGACTACATCTTTAGACGGTCAAAGACCCATCAAATGTTTTTGACTACATCTTTAGACTGTCAAAGACCCATCAAATGTGTTTGACTACATCTTTAGACGGTCAAAGACCCATCAAATGTGTTTGACTACATCTTTAGACGGTCAAAGACCCATCAAATGTGTTTGACTACATCTTTAGATGGTCAAAGACCCATCAAATGTGTTTCACAACATCTTTAGACAGTCAAAGACCCATCAAATGTGTTTGACAACATCTTTAGACGGTCAAAGACCCATCAAATGTGTTTGACTACACCTTTAGACGGTCAAAGACTCATCAAATGTGTTTGACTACATCTTCAGACGGTCGAAGACCCATCAAATGTGTTTGACTACATCTTTAGACTGTCAAAGACCCATCAAATGTGTTTCACAACATCTTTAGAC
Source organism: Bathymodiolus brooksi (assembly GCA_963680875.1). Lineage (NCBI taxonomy): Eukaryota > Metazoa > Mollusca > Bivalvia > Mytilida > Modiolidae > Bathymodiolus > Bathymodiolus brooksi. The sequence goes on along the minus strand of OY804590.1, from coordinate 23,361,203 downwards.
TGTCAATGACCCATCAAATGTGTTTGACTACATCTTTAGACTGTCAAAGACCCATCAAATGTGTTCGACTACATCTTTAGACGGTCAAAGACCCATCAAATGTGTTTGACTACATCTTTAGACTGTCAAAGACCCATCAAATGTGTTTGACTACATCTTTAGACGGTCAAAGACCCATCAAATGTGTTTTCTTACATCTTTAGACTGTCAAAGACCCATCAAATGTGTTTGACTACATCTTTAGACGGTCAAAGACCCATCAAATGTGTTTGACTACATCTTTAGACGGTCAAAGACCCATCAAATGTGTTTTACTACATCTTTAGACGGTCAAAGATCCATCAAATGTGTTTGACTACATCTTTAGATGGTCAAAGACCCATCAAATGTGTTTGATTACATCTTTAGACGGTCAAATACCCATCAAATGTGTTTTCTTACATCTTTAGACGGTCAAAGACCCATCAAATGTGTTTGACTACATCTTTAGACGGTCAAAGACCCATCAAATGTGTTTGACTACATCTTTAGACTGTCAAAGACCCATCAAATGTGTTTGACTACATCTTTAGACTGTCAAAGACCCATCAAATGTGTTTGACAACATCTTTAGACGGTCAAAGACCCATCAAATGTGTTTGACGACATCTTTAGACGGTCAAAGACCCATCAAATGTGTTTGACTACATCTTTAGACGGTCAAAGACCCATCAAATGTGTTTGACAACATCTTTAGACTGTCAAAGACCCATCAAATGTGTTTGACTACATCTTTAGACTGTCAAAGACCCATCAAATGTGTTTGACTACATCTTTAGACGGTCAAAGACCCATCAAATGTGTTTGACCACACCTTTAGACGGTCAAAGACCCATCAAATGTGTTTAACTACATCTTTAGACGGTCAAAGACCCATCAAATGTGTTTGACTACATCTTTAGACGGTCAAAGACCCATCAAATGTGTTTTCTTACATCTTTAGACGGTCAAAAACCCATCAAATGTGTTTGACTACATCTTTAGACAGTCAAAGACCCATCAAATGTGTTTGACTACATCTTTAGACGGTCAAAGACCCATCAAATGTGTATGACAACATCTTTAGACTGTCAAAGACACATCAAATGTGTTTGACTACATATTTAGACTGTCAAAGACCCATCAAATGTGTTTGACTACATCTTTAGACGGTCAAAGACCCATCAAATGTGTTTGATTACATCTTTAGACGGTCAAAGACCCATCAAATGTGTTTAACTACATCTTTAGACGGTCAAAGACTCATCAAATTTGTTTGACTACATCTTTAGACGGTCAAAGACCCATCAAATGTGCTTGACTACATCTTTAGACGGTCAAAGACCCATCAAATGTGTTTGACTACATCTTTAGACTGTCAAAGACCCATCAAATGTGTTTGACTACATCTTTAGACGGTCAAAGACCCATCAAATGTGTTTGACTACATCTTTAGATGGTTAAAGACCCATCAAATGTGTTTGACTAAATCTTTAGACGGTCAAAGATCCATCAAATGTGTTTGACTACACCTTTAGACTGTCAAAGACACATCAAATGTGTTTGACTACATCTTTAGACTGTCAAAGACCCATCAAATGTGTTTGACTACATCTTTAGACGGTCAAAGACCCATCAAATGTGTTTGATTACATCTTTAGACGGTCAAAGACCCATCAAATGTGTTTAACTACATCTTTAGACGGTCAAAGACTCATCAAATTTGTTTGACTACATCTTTAGACGGTCAACGACCCATCAAATGTGCTTGACTACATCTTTAGACTGTCAAAGACCCATCAAATGTGTTTGACTACATCTTTAGACTGTCAAAGACCCATCAAATGTGTTTGACTACATCTTTAGACGGTCAAAGACCCATCAAATGTGTTTGACTACATCTTTAGATGGTTAAAGACCCATCAAATGTGTTTGACTAAATCTTTAGACGGTCAAAGATCCATCAAATGTGTTTGACTACACCTTTAGACTGTCAAAGACTCATCAAATGTGTTTAACTACATCTTTAGACGGTCAAAGATCCATCAAATGTGTTTGACTACATCTTTAGACGGTCAAAGACCCATCAAATGTGTTTGACTACATCTTTAGACTGTCAAAGACCCATCAAATGTGTTTTCTTACATCTTTAGACGGTCAAAAACCCATCAAATGTGTTTGACTACATCTTTAGACAGTCAAAGACCCATCAAATGTGTATGACAACATCTTTAGACTGTCAAAGACCCATCAAATGTGTTTGACTACATCTTTAGACTGTCAAAGACCCATCAAATGTGTTTGACTACATCTTTAGACTGTCAAAGACCCATCAAATGTGTTTGACTACATCTTTAGATGGTCAAAGATCCATCAAATGTGTTTGACTACATCTTTAGACGATCAAAGACCCATCAAATGTGTTTGACTACATCTTTAGACGGTCAAAGACCCATCAAATGTGTTTGACTACATCTTTAGACGGTCAAAGATCCATCAAATGTGTTTGACTACATCTTTAGACGATCAAAGACCCATCAAATGTGTTTAACTACATCTTTAGACGGCCAAAGACCCATCAAATGTGTTTGACTACATCTTTAGATGGTCAAAGACCCATCAAATGTGTTTGACTACATCTTCAGACGGTCGAAGACCCATCAAATGTGTTTGACTACATCTTTAGACTGTCAAAGACCCATCAAATGTGTTTCACAACATCTTTAGACTGTCAATGACCCATCAAATGTGTTTGACTACATCTTTAGACTGTCAAAGACCCATCAAATGTGTTCGACTACATCTTTAGACGGTCAAAGACCCATCAAATGTGTTTGACTACATCTTTAGACTGTCAAAGACCCATCAAATGTGTTTGACTACATCTTTAGACGGTCAAAGACCCATCAAATGTGTTTGACTACATCTTTAGACTGTCAAAGACCCATCAAATGTGTTTGACTACATCTTTAGACGGTCAAAGACCCATCAAATGTGTTTGACTACATCTTTAGACGGTCAAAGACCCATCAAATGTGTTTTACTACATCTTTAGACGGTCAAAGATCCATCAAATGTGTTTGACTACATCTTTAGATGGTCAAAGACCCATCAAATGTGCTTGACTACATCTTTAGACGGTCAAAGACCCATCAAATGTGTTTGACTACATCTTTAGACTGTCAAAGACCCATCAAATGTGTTTGACTACATCTTCAGACGGTCGAAGACCCATCAAATGTGTTTGACTACATCTTTAGATGGTCAAAGACCCATCAAATGTGCTTGACTACATCTTTAGACGGTCAAAGACCCATCAAATGTGTTTGACTACATCTTTAGACTGTCAAAGACCCATCAAATGTGTTTGACTACATCTTTAGACGGTCAAAGACCCATCAAATGTGTTTGACTACATCTTTAGACTGTCAAAGACCCATCAAATGTGTTTGACTACATCTTTAGACGGTCAAAGACCCATCAAATGTGTTTGACTACATCTTTAGACGGTCAAAGACCCATCAAATGTGTTTGACTACATCTTTAGATGGTCAAAGACCCATCAAATGTGTTTCACAACATCTTTAGACAGTCAAAGACCCATCAAATGTGTTTGACTACATCTTTAGACGGTCAAAGACCCATCAAATGTGTTTGACTACATCTTTAGACGGTCAAAGACTCATCAAATGTGTTTGACTACATCTTTAGACGGTCAAAGACCCAGCAAATGTGTTTGACTACATCTTTAGACGGTCAAAGATCCATCAAATGTGTTTTCTTACATCTTTAGACGGTCAAAGACCCATCAAATGTGTTTGACTACATCTTTAGACAGTCAAAGACCCATCAAATGTGTATGACAACATCTTTAGACTGTCAAAGACCCATCAAATGTGTTTGACTACATCTTTAGACTGTCAAAGACCCATCAAATGTGTTTGACTACATCTTTAGACTGTCAAAGACCCATCAAATGTGTTTGACAACATCTTTAGACTGTCAAAGACCCATCAAATGTGTTTGACGACATCTTTAGACGGTCAAAGACCCATCAAATGTGTTTGACTACATCTTTAGGCGGTCAAAGACCCATCAAATGTGTTTTCTTACATCTTTAGACGGTCAAAGACCCATCAAATGTGTTTGACTACATCTTTAGACGGTCAAAGACCCATCAAATGTGTATGACAACATCTTTAGACTGTCAAAGACACATCAAATGTGTTTGACTACATCTTTAGACTGTCAAAGACCCATCAAATGTGTTTGACTACATCTTTAGACGGTCAAAGACCCATCAAATGTGTTTGACTACATCTTTAGACGGTCAAAGACCCATCAAATGTGTTTGACTACATCTTTAGACTGTCAAAGACCCATCAAATGTGTTTGACTACATCTTTAGACTGTCAAAGACCCATCAAATGTGTTTGACTACATCTTTAGATGGTCAAAGACCCATCAAATGTGTTTGACTAAATCTTTAGACGGTCAAAGATCCATCAAATGTGTTTGACTACACCTTTAGACTGTCAAAGACTCATCAAATGTGTTTAACTACATCTTTAGACGGTCAAAGATCCATCAAATGTGTTTGACTACATCTTTAGACGGTCAAAGACCTATCAAATGTGTTTGACTACATCTTTAGACTGTCAAAGACCCATCAAATTTTTTTTTTTTTACATCTTTAGACGGTCAAAAACCCATCAAATGTGTTTGACTACATCTTTAGACAGTCAAAGACCCATCAAATGTGTATGACAACATCTTTAGACTGTCAAAGACCCATCAAATGTGTTTGACTACATCTTTAGACTGTCAAAGACCCATCAAATGTGTTTGACTACATCTTTAGACTGTCAAAGACCCATCAAATGTGTTTGACTACATCTTTAGATGGTCAAAGATCCATCAAATGTGTTTGACTACATCTTTAGACGATCAAAGACCCATCAAATGTGTTTGACTACATCTTTAGACGGTCAAAGACCCATCAAATGTGTTTGACTACATCTTTAGACGGTCAAAGATCCATCAAATGTGTTTGACTACATCTTTAGACGATCAAAGACCCATCAAATGTGTTTAACTACATCTTTAGACGGCCAAAGACCCATCAAATGTGTTTGACTACATCTTTAGATGGTCAAAGACCCATCAAATGTGTTTGACTACATCTTCAGACGGTCGAAGACCCATCAAATGTGTTTGACTACATCTTTAGACTGTCAAAGACCCATCAAATGTGTTTCACAACATCTTTAGACTGTCAATGACCCATCAAATGTGTTTGACTACATCTTTAGACTGTCAAAGACCCATCAAATGTGTTCGACTACATCTTTAGACGGTCAAAGACCCATCAAATGTGTTTGACTACATCTTTAGACTGTCAAAGACCCATCAAATGTGTTTGACTACATCTTTAGACGGTCAAAGACCCATCAAATGTGTTTGACTACATCTTTAGACTGTCAAAGACCCATCAAATGTGTTTGACTACATCTTTAGACGGTCAAAGACCCATCAAATGTGTTTGACTACATCTTTAGACGGTCAAAGACCCATCAAATGTGTTTTACTACATCTTTAGACGGTCAAAGATCCATCAAATGTGTTTGACTACATCTTTAGATGGTCAAAGACCCATCAAATGTGCTTGACTACATCTTTAGACGGTCAAAGACCCATCAAATGTGTTTGACTACATCTTTAGACTGTCAAAGACCCATCAAATGTGTTTGACTACATCTTCAGACGGTCGAAGACCCATCAAATGTGTTTGACTACATCTTTAGATGGTCAAAGACCCATCAAATGTGCTTGACTACATCTTTAGACGGTCAAAGACCCATCAAATGTGTTTGACTACATCTTTAGACTGTCAAAGACCCATCAAATGTGTTTGACTACATCTTTAGACGGTCAAAGACCCATCAAATGTGTTTGACTACATCTTTAGACTGTCAAAGACCCATCAAATGTGTTTGACTACATCTTTAGACGGTCAAAGACCCATCAAATGTGTTTGACTACATCTTTAGACGGTCAAAGACCCATCAAATGTGTTTGACTACATCTTTAGATGGTCAAAGACCCATCAAATGTGTTTCACAACATCTTTAGACAGTCAAAGACCCATCAAATGTGTTTGACTACATCTTTAGACGGTCAAAGACCCATCAAATGTGTTTGACTACATCTTTAGACGGTCAAAGACTCATCAAATGTGTTTGACTACATCTTTAGACGGTCAAAGACCCAGCAAATGTGTTTGACTACATCTTTAGACGGTCAAAGATCCATCAAATGTGTTTTCTTACATCTTTAGACGGTCAAAGACCCATCAAATGTGTTTGACTACATCTTTAGACAGTCAAAGACCCATCAAATGTGTATGACAACATCTTTAGACTGTCAAAGACCCATCAAATGTGTTTGACTACATCTTTAGACTGTCAAAGACCCATCAAATGTGTTTGACTACATCTTTAGACTGTCAAAGACCCATCAAATGTGTTTGACAACATCTTTAGACTGTCAAAGACCCATCAAATGTGTTTGACGACATTTTTAGACGGTCAAAGACCCATCAAATGTGTTTGACTACATCTTTAGGCGGTCAAAGACCCATCAAATGTGTTTTCTTACATCTTTAGACGGTCAAAGACCCATCAAATGTGTTTGACTACATCTTTAGACGGTCAAAGACCCATCAAATGTGTATGACAACATCTTTAGACTGTCAAAGACACATCAAATGTGTTTGACTACATCTTTAGACTGTCAAAGACCCATCAAATGTGTTTGACTACATCTTTAGACGGTCAAAGACCCATCAAATGTGTTTGACTACATCTTTAGACGGTCAAAGACCCATCAAATGTGTTTGACTACATCTTTAGACTGTCAAAGACCCATCAAATGTGTTTGACTACATCTTTAGACGGTCAAAGACCCATCAAATGTGTTTGACTACATCTTTAGATGGTCAAAGACCCATCAAATGTGTTTGACTAAATCTTTAGACGGTCAAAGATCCATCAAATGTGTTTGACTACACCTTTAGACTGTCAAAGACTCATCAAATGTGTTTAACTACATCTTTAGACGGTCAAAGATCCATCAAATGTGTTTGACTACATCTTTAGACGGTCAAAGACCCATCAAATGTGTTTGACTACATCTTTAGACTGTCAAAGACCCATCAAATGTGTTTTCTTACATCTTTAGACGGTCAAAAACCCATCAAATGTGTTTGACTACATCTTTAGACAGTCAAAGACCCATCAAATGTGTATGACAACATCTTTAGACTGTCAAAGACCCATCAAATGTGTTTGACTACATCTTTAGACTGTCAAAGACCCATCAAATGTGTTTGACTACATCTTTAGACTGTCAAAGACCCATCAAATGTGTTTGACTACATCTTTAGATGGTCAAAGATCCATCAAATGTGTTTGACTACATCTTTAGACGATCAAAGACCCATCAAATGTGTTTGACTACATCTTTAGACGGTCAAAGACCCATCAAATGTGTTTGACTACATCTTTAGACGGTCAAAGATCCATCAAATGTGTTTGACTACATCTTTAGACGATCAAAGACCCATCAAATGTGTTTAACTACATCTTTAGACGGCCAAAGACCCATCAAATGTGTTTGACTACATCTTTAGATGGTCAAAGACCCATCAAATGTGTTTGACTACATCTTTAGATGGTCAAAGACCCATCAAATGTGTTTGACTACATCTTTAGACTGTCAAAGACCCATCAAATGTGTTTGACTACATCTTTAGACGGTCAAAGACCCATCAAATGTGTTTAACTACATCTTTAGACGGTCAAAGACTCATCAAATTTGTTTGACTACATCTTTAGACGGTCAAAGACCCATCAAATGTGCTTGACTACATCTTTAGACGGTCAAAGACCCATCAAATGTGTTTGACTACATCTTTAGACTGTCAAAGACCCATCAAATGTGTTTGACTACATCTTTAGACGGTCAAAGACCCATCAAATGTTTTTGACTACATCTTTAGACTGTCAAAGACCCATCAAATGTGTTTGACTACATCTTTAGACGGTCAAAGACCCATCAAATGTGTTTGACTACATCTTTAGACGGTCAAAGACCCATCAAATGTGTTTGACTACATCTTTAGATGGTCAAAGACCCATCAAATGTGTTTCACAACATCTTTAGACAGTCAAAGACCCATCAAATGTGTTTGACAACATCTTTAGACGGTCAAAGACCCATCAAATGTGTTTGACTACACCTTTAGACGGTCAAAGACTCATCAAATGTGTTTGACTACATCTTCAGACGGTCGAAGACCCATCAAATGTGTTTGACTACATCTTTAGACTGTCAAAGACCCATCAAATGTGTTTCACAACATCTTTAGACTGTCAATGACCCATCAAATGTGTTTGACTACATCTTTAGACTGTCAAAGACCCATCAAATGTGTTCGACTACATCTTTAGACGGTCAAAGACCCATCAAATGTGTTTGACTACATCTTTAGACTGTCAAAGACCCATCAAATGTGTTTGACTACATCTTTAGACGGTCAAAGACCCATCAAATGTGTTTTCTTACATCTTTAGACTGTCAAAGACCCATCAAATGTGTTTGACTACATCTTTAGACGGTCAAAGACCCATCAAATGTGTTTGACTACATCTTTAGACGGTCAAAGACCCATCAAATGTGTTTTACTACATCTTTAGACGGTCAAAGATCCATCAAATGTGTTTGACTACATCTTTAGATGGTCAAAGACCCATCAAATGTGTTTGATTACATCTTTAGACGGTCAAATACCCATCAAATGTGTTTTCTTACATCTTTAGACGGTCAAAGACCCATCAAATGTGTTTGACTACATCTTTAGACGGTCAAAGACCCATCAAATGTGTTTGACTACATCTTTAGACTGTCAAAGACCCATCAAATGTGTTTGACTACATCTTTAGACTGTCAAAGACCCATCAAATGTGTTTGACAACATCTTTAGACGGTCAAAGACCCATCAAATGTGTTTGACGACATCTTTAGACGGTCAAAGACCCATCAAATGTGTTTGACTACATCTTTAGACGGTCAAAGACCCATCAAATGTGTTTGACAACATCTTTAGACTGTCAAAGACCCATCAAATGTGTTTGACTACATCTTTAGACTGTCAAAGACCCATCAAATGTGTTTGACTACATCTTTAGACGGTCAAAGACCCATCAAATGTGTTTGACCACACCTTTAGACGGTCAAAGACCCATCAAATGTGTTTAACTACATCTTTAGACGGTCAAAGACCCATCAAATGTGTTTGACTACATCTTTAGACGGTCAAAGACCCATCAAATGTGTTTGACTACATCTTTAGATGGTCAAAGACCCATCAAATGTGTTTGACTACATCTTTAGATGGTCAAAGACCCATCAAATGTGTTTGACTACATCTTTAGACTGTCAAAGACCCATCAAATGTGTTTGACTACATCTTTAGACGGTCAAAGACCCATCAAATGTGTTTAACTACATCTTTAGACGGTCAAAGACTCATCAAATTTGTTTGACTACATCTTTAGACGGTCAAAGACCCATCAAATGTGCTTGACTACATCTTTAGACGGTCAAAGACCCATCAAATGTGTTTGACTACATCTTTAGACTGTCAAAGACCCATCAAATGTGTTTGACTACATCTTTAGACGGTCAAAGACCCATCAAATGTGTTTGACTACATCTTTAGACTGTCAAAGACCCATCAAATGTGTTTGACTACATCTTTAGACGGTCAAAGACCCATCAAATGTGTTTGACTACATCATTAGACGGTCAAAGACCCATCAAATGTGTTTGACTACATCTTTAGATGGTCAAAGACCCATCAAATGTGTTTCACAACATCTTTAGACAGTCAAAGACCCATCAAATGTGTTTGACTACATCTTTAGACGGTCAAAGACCCATCAAATGTGTTTGACTACATCTTTAGACGGTCAAAGACTCATCAAATGTGTTTGACTACATCTTTAGACGGTCAAAGACCCAGCAAATGTGTTTGACTACATCTTTAGACGGTCAAAGACCCATCAAATGTGTTTTCTTACATCTTTAGACGGTCAAAGACCCATCAAATGTGTTTGACTACATCTTTAGACAGTCAAAGACCCATCAAATGTGTATGACAACATCTTTAGACTGTCAAAGACCCATCAAATGTGTTTGACTACATCTTTAGACTGTCAAAGACCCATCAAATGTGTTTGACTACATCTTTAGACTGTCAAAGACCCATCAAATGTGTTTGACAACATCTTTAGACTGTCAAAGACCCATCAAATGTGTTTGACGACATCTTTAGACGGTCAAAGACCCATCAAATGTGTTTGACTACATCTTTAGGCGGTCAAAGACCCATCAAATGTGTTTTCTTACATCTTTAGACGGTCAAAGACCCATCAAATGTGTTTGACTACATCTTTAGACGGTCAAAGACCCATCAAATGTGTATGACAACATCTTTAGACTGTCAAAGACACATCAAATGTGTTTGACTACATCTTTAGACTGTCAAAGACCCATCAAATGTGTTTGACTACATCTTTAGACTGTCAAAGACCCATCAAATGTGTTTGATTACATCTTTAGACGGTCAAAGACCCATCAAATGTGTTTAACTACATCTTTAGACGGTCAAAGACTCATCAAATTTGTTTGACTACATCTTTAGACGGTCAAAGACCCATCAAATGTGCTTGACTACATCTTTAGACGGTCAAAGACCCATCAAATGTGTTTGACTACATCTTTAGACTGTCAAAGACCCATCAAATGTGTTTGACTACATCTTTAGACGGTCAAAGACCCATCAAATGTGTTTGACTACATCTTTAGATGGTTAAAGACCCATCAAATGTGTTTGACTAAATCTTTAGACGGTCAAAGATCCATCAAATGTGTTTGACTACACCTTTAGACTGTCAAAGACTCATCAAATGTGTTTAACTACATCTTTAGACGGTCAAAGATCCATCAAATGTGTTTGACTACATCTTTAGACGGTCAAAGACCCATCAAATGTGTTTGACTACATCTTTAGACTGTCAAAGACCCATCAAATGTGTTTTCTTACATCTTTAGACGGTCAAAAACCCATCAAATGTGTTTGACTACATCTTTAGACAGTCAAAGACCCATCAAATGTGTATGACAACATCTTTAGACTGTCAAAGACCCATCAAATGTGTTTGACTACATCTTTAGACTGTCAAAGACCCATCAAATGTGTTTGACTACATCATTAGACTGTCAAAGACCCATCAAATGTGTTTGACTACATCTTTAGATGGTCAAAGATCCATCAAATGTGTTTGACTACATCTTTAGACGATCAAAGACCCATCAAATGTGTTTGACTACATCTTTAGACGGTCAAAGACCCATCAAATGTGTTTGACTACATCTTTAGACGGTCAAAGATCCATCAAATGTGTTTGACTACATCTTTAGACGATCAAAGACCCATCAAATGTGTTTAACTACATCTTTAGACGGCCAAAGACCCATCAAATGTGTTTGACTACATCTTTAGATGGTCAAAGACCCATCAAATGTGTTTGACTACATCTTCAGACGGTCGAAGACCCATCAAATGTGTTTGACTACATCTTTAGACTGTCAAAGACCCATCAAATGTGTTTCACAACATCTTTAGACTGTCAATGACCCATCAAATGTGTTTGACTACATCTTTAGACTGTCAAAGACCCATCAAATGTGTTCGACTACATCTTTAGACGGTCAAAGACCCATCAAATGTGTTTGACTACATCTTTAGACTGTCAAAGACCCATCAAATGTGTTTGACTACATCTTTAGACGGTCAAAGACCCATCAAATGTGTTTGACTACATCTTTAGACTGTCAAAGACCCATCAAATGTGTTTGACTACATCTTTAGACGGTCAAAGACCCATCAAATGTGTTTGACTACATCTTTAGACGGTCAAAGACCCATCAAATGTGTTTTACTACATCTTTAGACGGTCAAAGATCCATCAAATGTGTTTGACTACATCTTTAGATGGTCAAAGACCCATCAAATGTGCTTGACTACATCTTTAGACGGTCAAAGACCCATCAAATGTGTTTGACTACATCTTTAGACTGTCAAAGACCCATCAAATGTGTTTGACTACATCTTCAGACGGTCGAAGACCCATCAAATGTGTTTGACTACATCTTTAGACGGTCAAAGACCCATCAAATGTGCTTGACTACATCTTTAGACGGTCAAAGACCCATCAAATGTGTTTGACTACATCTTTAGACTGTCAAAGACCCATCAAATGTGTTTGACTACATCTTTAGACGGTCAAAGACCCATCAAATGTGTTTGACTACATCTTTAGACTGTCAAAGACCCATCAAATGTGTTTGACTACATCTTTAGACGGTCAAAGACCCATCAAATGTGTTTGACTACATCTTTAGACGGTCAAAGACCCATCAAATGTGTTTGACTACATCTTTAGACTGTCAAAGACCCATCAAATGTGTTTCACAACATCTTTAGACAGTCAAAGACCCATCAAATGTGTTTGACTACATCTTTAGACGGTCAAAGACCCATCAAATGTGTTTGACTACATCTTTAGACGGTCAAAGACTCATCAAATGTGTTTGACTACATCTTTAGACGGTCAAAGACCCAGCAAATGTGTTTGACTACATCTTTAGACGGTCAAAGACCCATCAAATGTGTTTTCTTACATCTTTAGACGGTCAAAGACCCATCAAATGTGTTTGACTACATCTTTAGACAGTCAAAGACCCATCAAATGTGTATGACAACATCTTTAGACTGTCAAAGACCCATCAAATGTGTTTGACTACATCTTTAGACTGTCAAAGACCCATCAAATGTGTTTGACTACATCTTTAGACTGTCAAAGACCCATCAAATGTGTTTGACAACATCTTTAGACTGTCAAAGACCCATCAAATGTGTTTGACGACATCTTTAGACGGTCAAAGACCCATCAAATGTGTTTGACTACATCTTTAGGCGGTCAAAGACCCATCAAATGTGTTTTCTTACATCTTTAGACGGTCAAAGACCCATCAAATGTGTTTGACTACATCTTTAGACGGTCAAAGACCCATCAAATGTGTATGACAACATCTTTAGACTGTCAAAGACACATCAAATGTGTTTGACTACATCTTTAGACTGTCAAAGACCCATCAAATGTGTTTGACTACATCTTTAGACGGTCAAAGACCCATCAAATGTGTTTGACTACATCTTTAGACGGTCAAAGACCCATCAAATGTGTTTGACTACATCTTTAGACTGTCAAAGACCCATCAAATGTGTTTGACTACATCTTTAGACGTCAAAGACCCATCAAATGTGTTTGACTACATCTTTAGACAGTCAAAGACCCATCAAATGTGTATGACAACATCTTTAGACTGTCAAAGACCCATCAAATGTGTTTGACTACATCTTTAGACTGTCAAAGACCCATCAAATGTGTTTGACTACATCTTTAGACTGTCAAAGACCCATCAAATGTGTTTGACTACATCTTTAGATGGTCAAAGATCCATCAAATGTGTTTGACTACATCTTTAGACGATCAAAGACCCATCAAATGTGTTTGACTACATCTTTAGACGGTCAAAGACCCATCAAATGTGTTTGACTACATCTTTAGACGGTCAAAGATCCATCAAATGTGTTTGACTACATCTTTAGACGATCAAAGACCCATCAAATGTGTTTAACTACATCTTTAGACGGCCAAAGACCCATCAAATGTGTTTGACTACATCTTTAGATGGTCAAAGACCCATCAAATGTGTTTGACTACATCTTCAGACGGTCGAAGACCCATCAAATGTGTTTGACTACATCTTTAGACTGTCAAAGACCCATCAAATGTGTTTCACAACATCTTTAGACTGTCAATGACCCATCAAATGTGTTTGACTACATCTTTAGACTGTCAAAGACCCATCAAATGTGTTCGACTACATCTTTAGACGGTCAAAGACCCATCAAATGTGTTTGACTACATCTTTAGACTGTCAAAGACCCATCAAATGTGTTTGACTACATCTTTAGACGGTCAAAGACCCATCAAATGTGTTTGACTACATCTTTAGACTGTCAAAGACCCATCAAATGTGTTTGACTACATCTTTAGACGGTCAAAGACCCATCAAATGTGTTTGACTACATCTTTAGACGGTCAAAGACCCATCAAATGTGTTTTACTACATCTTTAGACGGTCAAAGATCCATCAAATGTGTTTGACTACATCTTTAGATGGTCAAAGACCCATCAAATGTGTTTGACGACATCTTTAGACGGTCAAAGACCCATCAAATGTGTTTGACTACATCTTTAGGCGGTCAAAGACCCATCAAATGTGTTTTCTTACATCTTTAGACGGTCAAAGACCCATCAAATGTGTTTGACTACATCTTTAGACGGTCAAAGACCCATCAAATGTGTATGACAACATCTTTAGACTGTCAAAGACACATCAAATGTGTTTGACTACATCTTTAGACTGTCAAAGACCCATCAAATGTGTTTGACTACATCTTTAGACGGTCAAAGACCCATCAAATGTGTTTGACTACATCTTTAGACGGTCAAAGACCCATCAAATGTGTTTAACTACATCTTTAGACGGTCAAAGACTCATCAAATTTGTTTGACTACATCTTTAGACGGTCAAAGACCCATCAAATGTGCTTGACTACATCTTTAGACGGTCAAAGACCCATCAAATGTGTTTGACTACATCTTTAGACTGTCAAAGACCCATCAAATGTGTTTGACTACATCTTTAGACGGTCAAAGACCCATCAAATGTGTTTGACTACATCTTTAGATGGTCAAAGACCCATCAAATGTGTTTGACTAAATCTTTAGACGGTCAAAGATCCATCAAATGTGTTTGACTACACCTTTAGACTGTCAAAGACTCATCAAATGTGTTTAACTACATCTTTAGACGGTCAAAGATCCATCAAATGTGTTTGACTACATCTTTAGACGGTCAAAGACCCATCAAATGTGTTTGACTACATCTTTAGACTGTCAAAGACCCATCAAATGTGTTTTCTTACATCTTTAGACGGTCAAAAACCCATCAAATGTGTTTGACTACATCTTTAGACAGTCAAAGACCCATCAAATGTGTATGACAACATCTTTAGACTGTCAAAGACCCATCAAATGTGTTTGACTACATCTTTAGACTGTCAAAGACCCATCAAATGTGTTTGACTACATCTTTAGACTGTCAAAGACCCATCAAATGTGTTTGACTACATCTTTAGATGGTCAAAGATCCATCAAATGTGTTTGACTACATCTTTAGACGATCAAAGACCCATCAAATGTGTTTGACTACATCTTTAGACGGTCAAAGACCCATCAAATGTGTTTGACTACATCTTTAGACGGTCAAAGATCCATCAAATGTGTTTGACTACATCTTTAGACGATCAAAGACCCATCAAATGTGTTTAACTACATCTTTAGACGGCCAAAGACCCATCAAATGTGTTTGACTACATCTTTAGATGGTCAAAGACCCATCAAATGTGTTTGACTACATCTTCAGACGGTCGAAGACCCATCAAATGTGTTTGACTACATCTTTAGACTGTCAAAGACCCATCAAATGTGTTTCACAACATCTTTAGACTGTCAATGACCCATCAAATGTGTTTGACTACATCTTTAGACTGTCAAAGACCCATCAAATGTGTTCGACTACATCTTTAGACGGTCAAAGACCCATCAAATGTGTTTGACTACATCTTTAGACTGTCAAAGACCCATCAAATGTGTTTGACTACATCTTTAGACGGTCAAAGACCCATCAAATGTGTTTGACTACATCTTTAGACTGTCAAAGACCCATCAAATGTGTTTGACTACATCTTTAGACGGTCAAAGACCCATCAAATGTGTTTGACTACATCTTTAGACGGTCAAAGACCCATCAAATGTGTTTTACTACATCTTTAGACGGTCAAAGATCCATCAAATGTGTTTGACTACATCTTTAGATGGTCAAAGACCCATCAAATGTGTTTGATTACATCTTTAGACGGTCAAATACCCATCAAATGTGTTTTCTTACATCTTTAGACGGTCAAAGACCCATCAAATGTGTTTGACTACATCTTTAGACGGTCAAAGACCCATCAAATGTGTATGACAACATCTTTAGACTGTCAAAGACCCATCAAATGTGTTTGACTACATCTTTAGACTGTCAAAGACCCATCAAATGTGTTTGACTACATCTTTAGACTGTCAAAGACCCATCAAATGTGTTTGACAACATCTTTAGACGGTCAAAGACCCATCAAATGTGTTTGACGACATCTTTAGACGGTCAAAGACCCATCAAATGTGTTTGACTACATCTTTAGACGGTCAAAGACCCATCAAATGTGTTTGACAACATCTTTAGACTGTCAAAGACCCATCAAATGTGTTTGACTACATCTTTAGACTGTCAAAGACCCATCAAATGTGTTTGACTACATCTTTAGACGGTCAAAGACCCATCAAATGTGTTTGACTACACCTTTAGACGGTCAAAGACCCATCAAATGTGTTTAACTACATCTTTAGACGGTCAAAGACCCATCAAATGTGTTTGACTACATCTTTAGACGGTCAAAGACCCATCAAATGTGTTTGACTACATCTTTAGACGGTCAAAGACCCATCAAATGTGTTTGACTACATCTTTAGACTGTCAAAGACCCATCAAATGTGTTTGATTACATCTTTAGACGGTCAAAGACCCATCAAATGTGTTTGACTACATCTTTAGACGGTCAAAGACCCATCAAATGTGTTTGACTACATCTTTAGATGGTCAAAGACCCATCAAATGTGTTTCACAACATCTTTAGACAGTCAAAGACCCATCAAATGTGTTTGACTACATCTTTAGACGGTCAAAGACCCATCAAATGTGTTTGACTACACCTTTAGACGGTCAAAGACTCATCAAATGTGTTTGACTACATCTTTAGACGGTCAAAGACCCAGCAAATGTGTTTGACTACATCTTTAGACGGTCAAAGACCCATCAAATGTGTTTTCTTACATCTTTAGACGGTCAAAGACCCATCAAATGTGTTTGACTACATCTTTAGACAGTCAAAAACCCATCAAATGTGTATGACAACATCTTTAGACTGTCAAAGACCCATCAAATGTGTTTGACTACATCTTTAGACTGTCAAAGACCCATCAAATGTGTTTGACTACATCTTTAGACTGTCAAAGACCCATCAAATGTGTTTGACAACATCTTTAGACTGTCAAAGACCCATCAAATGTGTTTGACGACATTTTTAGACGGTCAAAGACCCATCAAATGTGTTTGACTACATCTTTAGGCGGTCAAAGACCCATCAAATGTGTTTTCTTACATCTTTAGACAGTCAAAGAGCCATCAAATGTGTTTGACTACATCTTTAGACGGTCAAAGACCCATCAAATGTGTATGACAACACCTTTAGACTGTCAAAGACACATCAAATGTGTTTGACTACATCTTTAGACTGTCAAAGACCCATCATTTGTGTTTGACTACATCTTTAGACTGTCAAAGACCCATCAAATGTGTTTGACAACATCTTTAGACGGTCAAAGACCCATCAAATGTGTTTTCTTACATCTTTAGACGGTCAAAGACCCATCAAATGTGTTTGACTACATCTTTAGACGGTCAAAGACCCATCAAATGTGTTTGACAACATCTTTAGACTGTCAAAGACCCATCAAATGTGTTTGACGACATCTTTAGACTGTCAAAGACCCATCAAATGTGTTTAACTACATCTTTAGACGGTCAAAGACCCATCAAATGTGTTTGACTACATCTTTAGATGGTCAAAGACCCATCAAATGTGTTTAACTACATCTTTAGATGGTCAAAGACCCATCAAATGTGTTTGACTACATCTTTAGACTGTCAAAGACCCATCAAATGTGTTTGATTACATCTTTAGACGGTCAAAGACCCATCAAATGTGTTTAACTACATCTTTAGACGGTCAAAGACTCATCAAATTTGTTTGACTACATCTTTAGACGGTCAAAGACCCATCAAATGTGCTTGACTACATCTTTAGACGGTCAAAGACCCATCAAATGTGTTTGACTACATCTTTAGACTGTCAAAGACCCATCAAATGTGTTTGACTACATCTTTAGACTGTCAAAGACCCATCAAATGTGCTTGACTACATCTTTAGATGGTCAAAGACCCATCAAATGTGTTTGACTACATCTTTAGACGGTCAAAGACCCATCAAATGTGTTTGACTACATCTTTAGATGGTCAAAGACCCATCAAATGTGTTTCACAACATCTTTAGACAGTCAAAGACCCATCAAATGTGTTTGACTACATCTTTAGACGGTCAAAGACCCATCAAATGTGTTTGACTACACCTTTAGACGGTCAAAGACCCATCAAATGTGTTTAACTACATCTTTAGACGGTCAAAGATCCATCAAATGTGTTTGACTACATCTTTAGACGGTCAAAGACCCATCCAATGTATTTGACTACATCTTTAGACGTTCAAAGACCCATCAAATGTGTTTTCTTACATCTTTAGACGGTCAAAGACCCATCAAATGTGTTTGACTACATCTTTAGACAGTCAAAGACCCATCAAATGTGTATGACAACATCTTTAGACTGTCAAAGACCCATCAAATGTGTTTGACTACATCTTTAGACGATCAAAGACCCATCAAATGTGTTTGACTACATCTTTAGACTGTCAAAGACCCATCAAATGTGTTTGACAACATCTTTAGACTGTCAAAGACCCATCAAAAGTGTTTGACGACATCTTTAGACGGTCAAAGACCCATCAAATGTGTTTGACTACATCTTTAGACGGTCAAAGACCCATCAAATGTGTTTGACTACATCTTTAGACTGTCAAAGACCCATCAAATGTGTTTGACTACATCTTTAGACGGTCAAAGACCCATCAAATGTGTTTGACTACATCTTTAGACGGTCAAAGACCCATCAAATGTGTTTGACTACATCTTTATGCTGTCAATGACCCATCAAATGTGTTTGACTACATCTTTAGACAGTCAAAGACCCATCAAATGTGTTTGACTACAACTTTAGACGGTCAAAGACCCATCAAATGTGTTTGACTACATCTTTAGACTGTCAAAGACCCATCCAATGTATTTGACTACATCTTTAGATGGTCAAAGACCCATCAAATGTGTTTGACAACATCTTTAGACGGTCAAAGACCCATCAAATGTGTTTGACTACATCTTTAGACTGTCAAAGACCCATCAAATGTGTTTGACTACATCTTCAGACGGTCGAAGACCCATCAAATGTGTTTGACTACATCTTTAGACTGTCAAAGACCCATCAAATGTGTTTCACAACATCTTTAGACTGTCAATGACCCATCAAATGTGTTTGACTACATCTTTAGACTGTCAAAGACCCATCAAATGTGTTCGACTACATCTTTAGACGGTCAAAGACCCATCAAATGTGTTTGACTACATCTTTAGACGGTCAAAGACCCATCAAATGTGTTTGACTACATCTTTAGACGGTCAAAGACCCATCAAATGTGTTTGACTACATCTTTAGACGGTCAAAGACCCATCAAATGTGTTTTACTACATCTTTAGACGGTCAAAGACCCATCAAATGTGTTTTACTACATCTTTAGACGGTCAAAGATCCATCAAATGTGTTTGACTACATCTTTAGATGGTCAAAGACCCATCAAATGTGTTTGATTACATCTTTAGACGGTCAAAGACCCATCAAATGTGTTTGACTACATCTTTAGACGGTCAAAGACCCATCAAATGTGTATGACAACATCTTTAGACTGTCAAAGACCCATCAAATGTGTTTGACTACATCTTTAGACTGGCAAAGACCCATCAAATGTGTTTGACTACATCTTTAGACTGTCAAAGACCCATCAAATGTGTTTGACAACATCTTTAGACGGTCAAAGACCCATCAAATGTGTTTGACGACATCTTTAGACGGTCAAAGACCCATCAAATGTGTTTGACTACATCTTTAGACGGTCAAAGACCCATCAAATGTGTTTGACAACATCTTTAGACTGTCAAAGACCCATCAAATGTGTTTGACTACATCTTTAGACTGTCAAAGACCCATCAAATGTGTTTGACTACATCTTTAGACGGTCAAAGACCCATCAAATGTGTTTGACTACACCTTTAGACTGTTAAAGACCCATCAAATGTGTTTAACTACATCTTTAGACGGTCAAAGACCCATCAAATGTGTTTGACTACATCTTTAGACGGTCAAAAACCCATCAAATGTGTTTGACTACATCTTTAGATGGTCAAAGACCCATCAAATGTGTTTGACTACATCTTTAGATGGTCAAAGACCCATCAAATGTGTTTGACTACATCTTTAGACTGTCAAAGACCCATCAAATGTGTTTGACTACATCTTTAGACGGTCAAAGACCCATCAAATGTGTTTAACTACATCTTTAGACGGTCAAAGACTCATCAAATTTGTTTGACTACATCTTTAGACGGTCAAAGACCCATCAAATGTGCTTGACTACATCTTTAGACTGTCAAAGACCCATCAAATGTGTTTGACTACATCTTTAGACTGTCAAAGACCCATCAAATGTGTTTGACTACATCTTTAGACGGTCAAAGACCCATCAAATGTGTTTGACTACATCTTTAGATGGTCAAAGACCCATCAAATGTGTTTGACTACATCTTTAGACGGTCAAAGACCCATCAAATGTGTTTGACTACATCTTTAGATGGTCAAAGACCCATCAAATGTGTTTCACAACATCTTTAGACGGTCAAAGACCCATCAAATGTGTTTGACTACATCTTTAGACGGTCAAAGACCCATCAAATGTGTTTGACTACACCTTTAGACGGTCAAAGACTCATCAAATGTGTTTAACTACATCTTTAGACGGTCAAAGATCCATCAAATGTGTTTGACTACATCTTTAGACGATCAAAGACCCATCAAATGTGTTTGACTACATCTTTAGACGGTCAAAGACCCATCAAATGTGTTTTCTTACATCTTTAGACGGTCAAAGACCCATCAAATGTGTTTGACTACATCTTTAGACAGTCAAAGACCCATCAAATGTGTATGAAAACATCTTTAGACTGTCAAAGACCCATCAAATGTGTTTGACTACATCTTTAGACGGTCAAAGACCCATCAAATGTGTTTGACTACATCTTTAGACGGTCAAAGACCCATCAAATGTGTTTAACTACATCTTTAGACGGTCAAAGACTCATCAAATTTGTTTGACTACATCTTTAGACGGTCAAAGACCCATCAAATGTGCTTGACTACATCTTTAGACGGTCAAAGACCCATCAAATGTGTTTGACTACATCTTTAGACTGTCAAAGACCCATCAAATGTGTTTGACTACATCTTTAGACGGTCAAAGACCCATCAAATGTGTTTGACTACATCTTTAGATGGTCAAAGACCCATCAAATGTGTTTGACTACATCTTTAGACGGTCAAAGACCCATCAAATGTGTTTGACTACATCTTTAGATGGTCAAAGACCCATCAAATGTGTTTCACAACATCTTTAGACGGTCAAAGACCCATCAAATGTGTTTGACTACACCTTTAGACGGTCAAAGACTCATCAAATGTGTTTAACTACATCTTTAGACGGTCAAAGATCCATCAAATGTGTTTGACTACATCTTTAGACGGTCAAAGACCCATCAAATGTGTTTGACTACATCTTTAGACGGTCAAAGACCCATCAAATGTGTTTTCTTACATCTTTAGACGGTCAAAGACCCATCAAATGTGTTTGACTACATCTTTAGACAGTCAAAGACCCATCAAATGTGTATGACAACATCTTTAGACTGTCAAAGACCCATCAAATGTGTTTGACTACATCTTTAGACTGTCAAAGACCCATCAAATGTGTTTGACTACATCTTTAGACTGTCAAAGACCCATCAAATGTGTTTGACTACATCTTTAGACTGTCAAAGACCCATCAAATGTGTTTGACTACATCTTTAGACTGTCAAAGATCCATCAAATGTGTTTGACTACATCTTTAGACGATCAAAGACCCATCAAATGTGTTTGACTACATCTTTAGACGGTCAAAGACCCATCAAATGTGTTTGACTACATCTTTAGACGGTCAAAGATCCATCAAATGTGTTTGACTACATCTTTAGACGATCAAAGACCCATCAAATGTGTTTAACTACATCTTTAGACGGTCAAAGACCCATCAAATGTGTTTGACTACATCTTTATGCTGTCAATGACCCATCAAATGTGTTTGACTACATCTTTAGACAGTCAAAGACCCATCAAATGTGTTTGACTACAACTTTAGACGGTCAAAGACCCATCAAATGTGTTTGACTACATCTTTAGACTGTCAAAGACCCATCCAATGTATTTGACTACATCTTTAGATGGTCAAAGACCCATCAAATGTGTTTGACAACATCTTTAGACGGTCAAAGACCCATCAAATGTGTTTGACTACATCTTTAGACTGTCAAAGACCCATCAAATGTGTTTGACTACATCTTCAGACGGTCGAAGACCCATCAAATGTGTTTGACTACATCTTTAGACTGTCAAAGACCCATCAAATGTGTTTCACAACATCTTTAGACTGTCAATGACCCATCAAATGTGTTTGACTACATCTTTAGACTGTCAAAGACCCATCAAATGTGTTCGACTACATCTTTAGACGGTCAAAGACCCATCAAATGTGTTTGACTACATCTTTAGACGGTCAAAGACCCATCAAATGTGTTTGACTACATCTTTAGACGGTCAAAGACCCATCAAATGTGTTTGACTACATCTTTAGACGGTCAAAGACCCATCAAATGTGTTTGATTACATCTTTAGACGGTCAAAGACCCATCAAATGTGTTTGACTACATCTTTAGACGGTCAAAGACCCATCAAATGTGTATGACAACATCTTTAGACTGTCAAAGACCCATCAAATGTGTTTGACTACATCTTTAGACTGGCAAAGACCCATCAAATGTGTTTGACTACATCTTTAGACTGTCAAAGACCCATCAAATGTGTTTGACAACATCTTTAGACGGTCAAAGACCCATCAAATGTGTTTGACGACATCTTTAGACGGTCAAAGACCCATCAAATGTGTTTGACTACATCTTTAGACGGTCAAAGACCCATCAAATGTGTTTGACAACATCTTTAGACTGTCAATGACCCATCAAATGTGTTTGACTACATCTTTAGACTGTCAAAGACCCATCAAATGTGTTTGACTACATCTTTAGACGGTCAAAGACCCATCAAATGTGTTTGACTACACCTTTAGACTGTTAAAGACCCATCAAATGTGTTTAACTACATCTTTAGACGGTCAAAGACCCATCAAATGTGTTTGACTACATCTTTAGACGGTCAAAAACCCATCAAATGTGTTTGACTACATCTTTAGATGGTCAAAGACCCATCAAATGTGTTTGACTACATCTTTAGATGGTCAAAGACCCATCAAATGTGTTTGACTACATCTTTAGACTGTCAAAGACCCATCAAATGTGTTTGACTACATCTTTAGACGGTCAAAGACCCATCAAATGTGTTTAACTACATCTTTAGACGGTCAAAGACTCATCAAATTTGTTTGACTACATCTTTAGACGGTCAAAGACCCATCAAATGTGCTTGACTACATCTTTAGACGGTCAAAGACCCATCAAATGTGTTTGACTACATCTTTAGACTGTCAAAGACCCATCAAATGTGTTTGACTACATCTTTAGACGGTCAAAGACCCATCAAATGTGTTTGACTACATCTTTAGATGGTCAAAGACCCATCAAATGTGTTTGACTACATCTTTAGACGGTCAAAGACCCATCAAATGTGTTTGACTACATCTTTAGATGGTCAAAGACCCATCAAATGTGTTTCACAACATCTTTAGACGGTCAAAGACCCATCAAATGTGTTTGACTACATCTTTAGACGGTCAAAGACCCATCAAATGTGTTTGACTACACCTTTAGACGGTCAAAGACTCATCAAATGTGTTTAACTACATCTTTAGACGGTCAAAGATCCATCAAAT
Source organism: Bathymodiolus brooksi (assembly GCA_963680875.1). NCBI lineage: Eukaryota > Metazoa > Mollusca > Bivalvia > Mytilida > Modiolidae > Bathymodiolus > Bathymodiolus brooksi. Next base: position 23,336,911 of record OY804590.1, on the reverse strand, counting down.
GTGTTTGACTACATCTTTAGACGATCAAAGACCCATCAAATGTGTTTGACTACATCTTTAGACGGTCAAAGACCCATCAAATGTGTTTTCTTACATCTTTAGACGGTCAAAGACCCATCAAATGTGTTTGACTACATCTTTAGACAGTCAAAGACCCATCAAATGTGTATGAAAACATCTTTAGACTGTCAAAGACCCATCAAATGTGTTTGACTACATCTTTAGACTGTCAAAGATCCATCAAATGTGTTTGACTACATCTTTAGACGATCAAAGACCCATCAAATGTGTTTGACTACATCTTTAGACGGTCAAAGACCCATCAAATGTGTTTGACTACATCTTTAGACGGTCAAAGATCCATCAAATGTGTTTGACTACATCTTTAGACGATCAAAGACCCATCAAATGTGTTTAACTACATCTTTAGACGGTCAAAGACCCATCAAATGTGTTTGACTACATCTTTAGACGGTCAAAGACCCATCAAATGTGTTTGACTACATCTTTAGACGGTCAAAGACCCATCAAATGTGTTTGACTACATCTTTAGACGGTCAAAGACCCATCAAATGTGTTTTACTACATCTTTAGACGGTCAAAGATCCATCAAATGTGTTTGACTACATCTTTAGATGGTCAAAGACCCATCAAATGTGTTTGATTACATCTTTAGACGGTCAAATACCCATCAAATGTGTTTTCTTACATCTTTAGACGGTCAAAGACCCATCAAATGTGTTTGACTACATCTTTAGACGGTCAAAGACCCATCAAATGTGTATGACAACATCTTTAGACTGTCAAAGACCCATCAAATGTGTTTGACTACATCTTTAGACTGTCAAAGACCCATCAAATGTGTTTGACTACATCTTTAGACTGTCAAAGACCCATCAAATGTGTTTGACAACATCTTTAGACGGTCAAAGACCCATCAAATGTGTTTGACGACATCTTTAGACGGTCAAAGACCCATCAAATGTGTTTGACTACATCTTTAGACGGTCAAAGACCCATCAAATGTGTTTCACAACATCTTTAGACTGTCAAAGACCCATCAAATGTGTTTGACTACATCTTTAGATTGTCAAAGACCCATCAAATGTGTTTGACTACATCTTTAGACGGTCAAAGACCCATCAAATGTGTTTGACTACACCTTTAGACGGTCAAAGACCCATCAAATGTGTTTAACTACATCTTTAGACGGTCAAAGACCCATCAAATGTGTTAGACTACATCCTTAGACGGTCAAAGACCCATCAAATGTGTTTGACTACATCTTTAGATGGTCAAAGACCCATCAAATGTGTTTGACTACATCTTTAGATGGTCAAAGACCCATCAAATGTGTTTGACTACATCTTTAGACTGTCAAAGACCCATCAAATGTGTTTGACTACATCTTTAGACGGTCAAAGACCCATCAAATGTGTTTAACTACATCTTTAGACGGTCAAAGACTCATCAAATTTGTTTGACTACATCTTTAGACGGTCAAAGACCCATCAAATGTGCTTGACTACATCTTTAGACGGTCAAAGACCCATCAAATGTGTTTGACTACATCTTTAGACTGTCAAAGACCCATCAAATGTGTTTGACTACATCTTTAGACGGTCAAAGACCCATCAAATGTGTTTGACTACATCTTTAGACTGTCAAAGACCCATCAAATGTGTTTGACTACATCTTTAGACGGTCAAAGACCCATCAAATGTGTTTGACTACATCTTTAGATGGTCAAAGACCCATCAAATGTGTTTCACAACATCTTTAGACAGTCAAAGACCCATCAAATGTGTTTGACTACACCTTTAGACGGTCAAAGACTCATCAAATGTGTTTAACTACATCTTTAGACGGTCAAAGATCCATCGAATGTGTTTGATTACATCTTTAGACTGTCAAAGACCCAGCAAATGTGTTTGACTACATCTTTAGACGGTCAAAGACCCATCAAATGTGTTTTCTTACATCTTTAGACGGTCAAAGACCCATCAAATGTGTTTGACTACATCTTTAGACAGTCAAAGACCCATCAAATGTGTATGACAACATCTTTAGACTGTCAAAGACCGATCAAATGTGTTTGACTACATCTTTAGACTGTCAAAGACCCATCAAATGTGTTTGACTACATCTTTAGACTGTCAAAGACCCATCAAATGTGTTTGACAACATCTTTAGACTGTCAAAGACCCATCAAATGTGTTTGACGACATCTTTAGACGGTCAAAGACTCATCAAATGTGTTTGACTACATCTTTAGACGGTCAAAGACCCATCAAATGTGTTTTCTTACATCTTTAGACGGTCAAAGACCCATCAAATGTGTTTGACTACATCTTTAGACGGTCAAAGACCCATCAAATGTGTATGACAACATCTTTAGACTGTCAAAGACACATCAAATGTGTTTGACTACATCTTTAGACTGTCAAAGACCCATCAAATGTGTTTGACTACATCTTTAGACTGTCAAAGACCCATCAAATGTGTTTGACAACATCTTTAGACGGTCAAAGACCCATCAAATGTGTTTGACGACATCTTTAGACGGTCAAAGACCCATCAAATGTGTTTGACTACATCTTTAGACGGTCAAAGACCCATCAAATGTGTTTGACGACATCTTTAGACTGTCAAAGACCCATCAAATGTGTTTGACGACCTCTTTAGACTGTCAAAGACCCATCAAATGTGTTTGACTACATCTTTAGACGGTCAAAGACCCATCAAATGTGTTTGACTACATCTTTAGACTGTCAAAGACCCATCAAATGTGTTTCACAACATCTTTAGACTGTCAAAAACCCATCAAATGTGTTTGACGACATCTTTAGACGGTCAAAGACCCATCAAATGTGTTTGACTACATCTTTAGACGGTCAAAGACCCATCAAATGTGTTTGACTACATCTTTAGACGGTCAAAGACCCATCAAATGTGTTTGACTACATCTTTAGACTGTCAAAGACCCATCAAATGTGTTTGACTACATCTTTAGACGGTCAAAGACCCATCAAATGTGTTTGACTACATCTTTATTCTGTCAATGACCCATCAAATGTGTTTGACTACATCTTTAGACAGTCAAAGACCCATCAAATGTGTTTGACTACAACTTTAGACGGTCAAAGACCCATCAAATGTGTTTGACTACATCTTTAGACTGTCAAAGACCCATCAAATGTGTTTGACTACATCTTTTGACTGTCAAAGACCCATCAAATGTGTTTGACTGCATCTTTAGACGGTCAAAGACCCATCAAATGTGTTTGACTACATCTTTAGACGGTCAAAGACCCATCAAATGTGTTTGACAACATCTTTAGACGTCTAAGACCCATCAAATGTGTTTGACTACATCTTTAGACTGTCAAAGACCCATCAAATGTGCTTGACTACATCTTTAGACGGTCAAAGATCCATCAAATGTATTTGACTACATCTTTAGACTCTCAAAGACCCATCAAATGTGTTTGACTACATCTTTAGACGGTCAAAGACCCATCAAATGTGTTTGACTACATCTTTAGACAGTCAATGACCCATCAAATGTGTTTGACTACATCTTTAGACTGTCAAAGACCCATCAAATGTGTTTGACAACATCTTTAGACTGTCAATGACCCATCAAATGTGTTTGACTACATCTTTAGACTGTCAAAGACCCATCAAATGTGTTTGACTACATCTTTAGACTGTCAAAGATCCATCAAATGTGTTTGACTACATCTTTAGACGGTCAAAGACCCATCAAATGTGTTTGACTACATCTTTAGACGGTCAAAGACCCATCAAATGTGTTCGACTACATCTTTAGACGGTCAAAGACCCATCAAATGTGTTTGACAACATCTTTAGACGGTCAAAGACCCATCAAATGTGCTTGACTACATCTTTAGACTGTCAAAGACCCATCAAATGTGTTTGACTACATCTTTAGACGGTCAAAGACCCATCAAATGTGTTTGACTACATCATTAGACTGTCAAAGACCCATCAAATGTGTTTGACTACATCTTTAGATGGTCAAAGACCCATCAAATGTGTTTGACTACATCTTCAGACGGTCAAAGACCCATCAAATGTGTTTGACTACATCTTTAGACTGTCAAAGACCCATCAAATGTGTTTCACAACATCTTTAGACTGTCAATGACCCATCAAATGTGTTTGACTACATCTTTAGACGGTCAAAGACCCATCAAATGTGTTCGACTACATCTTTAGACGGTCAAAGACCCATCAAATGTGTTTGACTACATCTTTAGACGGTCAAAGACCCATCAAATGTGTTTGACTACATCTTTAGACGGTCAAAGACCCATCAAATGTGCTTGACTACATCTTTAGACGGTCAAAGACCCATCAAATGTGTTTGACTACATCTTTAGACTGTCAAAGACCCATCAAATGTGTTTGACTACATCTTTAGACGGTCAAAGACCCATCAAATGTGTTTGACTACATCTTTAGACTGTCAAAGACCCATCAAATGTGTTTGACTACATCTTTAGACGGTCAAAGACCCATCAAATGTGTTTGACTACATCTTTAGATGGTCAAAGACCCATCAAATGTGTTTCACAACATCTTTAGACAGTCAAAGACCCATCAAATGTGTTTGACTACACCTTTAGACGGTCAAAGACTCATCAAATGTGTTTAACTACATCTTTAGACGGTCAAAGATCCATCGAATGTGTTTGATTACATCTTTAGACTGTCAAAGACCCAGCAAATGTGTTTGACTACATCTTTAGACGGTCAAAGACCCATCAAATGTGTTTTCTTACATCTTTAGACGGTCAAAGACCCATCAAATGTGTTTGACTACATCTTTAGACAGTCAAAGACCCATCAAATGTGTATGACAACATCTTTAGACTGTCAAAGACCGATCAAATGTGTTTGACTACATCTTTAGACTGTCAAAGACCCATCAAATGTGTTTGACTACATCTTTAGACTGTCAAAGACCCATCAAATGTGTTTGACAACATCTTTAGACTGTCAAAGACCCATCAAATGTGTTTGACGACATCTTTAGACGGTCAAAGACTCATCAAATGTGTTTGACTACATCTTTAGACGGTCAAAGACCCATCAAATGTGTTTTCTTACATCTTTAGACGGTCAAAGACCCATCAAATGTGTTTGACTACATCTTTAGACGGTCAAAGACCCATCAAATGTGTATGACAACATCTTTAGACTGTCAAAGACACATCAAATGTGTTTGACTACATCTTTAGACTGTCAAAGACCCATCAAATGTGTTTGACTACATCTTTAGACTGTCAAAGACCCATCAAATGTGTTTGACAACATCTTTAGACGGTCAAAGACCCATCAAATGTGTTTGACGACATCTTTAGACGGTCAAAGACCCATCAAATGTGTTTGACTACATCTTTAGACGGTCAAAGACCCATCAAATGTGTTTGACGACATCTTTAGACTGTCAAAGACCCATCAAATGTGTTTGACGACCTCTTTAGACTGTCAAAGACCCATCAAATGTGTTTGACTACATCTTTAGACGGTCAAAGACCCATCAAATGTGTTTGACTACATCTTTAGACTGTCAAAGACCCATCAAATGTGTTTCACAACATCTTTAGACTGTCAAAAACCCATCAAATGTGTTTGACGACATCTTTAGACGGTCAAAGACCCATCAAATGTGTTTGACTACATCTTTAGACGGTCAAAGACCCATCAAATGTGTTTGACTACATCTTTAGACGGTCAAAGACCCATCAAATGTGTTTGACTACATCTTTAGACTGTCAAAGACCCATCAAATGTGTTTGACTACATCTTTAGACGGTCAAAGACCCATCAAATGTGTTTGACTACATCTTTATTCTGTCAATGACCCATCAAATGTGTTTGACTACATCTTTAGACAGTCAAAGACCCATCAAATGTGTTTGACTACAACTTTAGACGGTCAAAGACCCATCAAATGTGTTTGACTACATCTTTAGACTGTCAAAGACCCATCAAATGTGTTTGACTACATCTTTTGACTGTCAAAGACCCATCAAATGTGTTTGACTGCATCTTTAGACGGTCAAAGACCCATCAAATGTGTTTGACTACATCTTTAGACGGTCAAAGACCCATCAAATGTGTTTGACAACATCTTTAGACGTCTAAGACCCATCAAATGTGTTTGACTACATCTTTAGACTGTCAAAGACCCATCAAATGTGCTTGACTACATCTTTAGACGGTCAAAGATCCATCAAATGTATTTGACTACATCTTTAGACTCTCAAAGACCCATCAAATGTGTTTGACTACATCTTTAGACGGTCAAAGACCCATCAAATGTGTTTGACTACATCTTTAGACAGTCAATGACCCATCAAATGTGTTTGACTACATCTTTAGACTGTCAAAGACCCATCAAATGTGTTTGACAACATCTTTAGACTGTCAATGACCCATCAAATGTGTTTGACTACATCTTTAGACTGTCAAAGACCCATCAAATGTGTTTGACTACATCTTTAGACTGTCAAAGATCCATCAAATGTGTTTGACTACATCTTTAGACGGTCAAAGACCCATCAAATGTGTTTGACTACATCTTTAGACGGTCAAAGACCCATCAAATGTGTTCGACTACATCTTTAGACGGTCAAAGACCCATCAAATGTGTTTGACAACATCTTTAGACGGTCAAAGACCCATCAAATGTGCTTGACTACATCTTTAGACTGTCAAAGACCCATCAAATGTGTTTGACTACATCTTTAGACGGTCAAAGACCCATCAAATGTGTTTGACTACATCATTAGACTGTCAAAGACCCATCAAATGTGTTTGACTACATCTTTAGATGGTCAAAGACCCATCAAATGTGTTTGACTACATCTTCAGACGGTCAAAGACCCATCAAATGTGTTTGACTACATCTTTAGACTGTCAAAGACCCATCAAATGTGTTTCACAACATCTTTAGACTGTCAATGACCCATCAAATGTGTTTGACTACATCTTTAGACGGTCAAAGACCCATCAAATGTGTTCGACTACATCTTTAGACGGTCAAAGACCCATCAAATGTGTTTGACTACATCTTTAGACGGTCAAAGACCCATCAAATGTGTTTGACTACATCTTTAGAATGTCAAAGACCCATCAAATGTGTTTGACTACATCTTTAGACGGTCAAAGACCCATCAAATGTGTTTGACTATATCTTTAGACGGTCAAAGACCCATCAAATGTGTTTGACTACATCTTTAGACGGTCAAAGACCCATCAAATGTGTTTGACTACATCTTTAGACGGTCAAAGACCCATCAAATGTGTTTGACTACATCTTTAGACGGTCAAAGACCCATCAAATGTGTTTGACTACATCTTTAGACGGTCAAAGATCCATCAAATGTATTTGACTACATCTTTAGACTGTCAAAGACCCATCAAATGTGTTTGACTACATCTTTAGACTGTCAAAGACCCATCAAATGTGTTTGACTACATCTTTAGACGGTCAACGACCCATCAAATGTCTTTGACAACATCTTTAGACTGTCAATGACCCATCAAATGTGTTTGACTACATCTTTAGACGGCCAAAGACCCATCAAATGTGTTTGACTACATCTTTAGACGGTCAAAGACCCATCAAATGTGTTTGACTACATCTTTAGACGGTCAAAGACCCATCAAATGTGTTCGACTACATCATTAGACGGTCAAAGACTCATCAAATGTGTTTGACAACATCTTTAGACGGTCAAAGACCCATCAAATGTGCTTGACTACATCTTTAGACTGTCAAAGACCCATCAAATGTGTTTGACTACATCTTTAGACGGTCAAAGACCCATCAAATGTGTTTGACTACATCTTTAGACTGTCAAAGACCCATCAAATGTGTTTGACTACATCTTTAGACGGCCAAAGACCCATCAAATGTGTTTGACTACATCTTTAGATGGTCAAAGACCCATCAAATGTGTTTGACTACATCTTCAGACGGTCAAAGACCCATCAAATGTGTTTGACTACATCTTTAGACTGTCAAAGACCCATCAAATGTGTTTCACAACATCTTTAGACGGTCAATGACCCATCAAATGTGTTTGACTACATCTTTAGACGGTCAAAGACCCATCAAATGTGTTTGACTACATCTTTAGATGGTCAAAGACCCATCAAATGTGTTTGACTACATCTTTAGACGGTCAAAGAGCCATCAAATGTGTTTGACTACATCTTTAGACGGTCAAAGACCCATCAAATGTGTTTGACTACATCTTTAGACGGTCAAAGATCCATCAAATGTGTTTTGACTACATCTTTAGATGGTCAAAGACCCATCAAATGTGTTTGATTACATCTTTAGACGGTCAAAGACCTATCAAATGTGTTTTATTACATCTTTAGACGGTCAAAGACCCATCAAATGTGTTTGACTACATCTTTAGACTGTCAAAGACCCATCAAATGTGTATGACAACATCTTTAGACTGTCAAAGACCCATCAAATGTGTTTGACTACATCTTTAGACTGTCAAAGACCCATCAAATGTGTTTGACTACATCTTTAGACTGTCAATGACCCATCAAATGTGTTTGACTACATCTTTAGACTGTCAAAGACCCATCAAATGTGTTTGACAACATCTTTAGACTGTCAAAGACCCATCAAATGTGTTTGACTACATCTTTAGACTGTCAAAGACCCATCAAATGTGTTTGACTACATCTTTAGACAGTCAAAGACCCATCAAATGTGTTTGACTACATCTTTAGACGGTCAAAGACCCATCAAATGTGTTTGACTACATCATTAGACTGTCAAAGACCCATCAAATGTGTTTGACTACATCTTTAGACTGCCAAAGACCCATCAAATGTGTTTGACTACATCTTTAGATGGTCAAAGACCCATCAAATGTGTTTGACTACATCTTCAGACGGTCAAAGACCCATCAAATGTATTTGACTACATCTTTAGACGGTCAAAGATCCATCAAATGTGTTTCACAACATCTTTAGACTGTCAATGACCCATCAAATGTGTTTGACTACATCTTTAGACGGTCAAAGACCCATCAAATGTGTTCGACTACATCTTTAGACGGTCAAAGACCCATCAAATGTGTTTGACTACATCTTTAGACGGTCAAAGACCCATCAAATGTGTTTGACTACATCTTTAGACTGTCAAAGACCCATCAAATGTGTTTGACTACATCTTTAGACTGTCAAAGACCCATCAAATGTGTTTGACTACATCTTTAGACGGTCAAAGACCCATCAAATGTGTTTGACTACATCTTTAGACTGTCAAAGACCCATCACATGTGTTTGACTACATCTTTAGACTGCCAAAGACCCATCAAATGTGTTTGACTACATCTTTAGATGGTCAAAGACCCATCAAATGTGTTTGACTACATCTTCAGACGGTCAAAGACCCATCAAATGTTTTTGACTACATCTTTAGACTGTCAAAGACCCATCAAATGTGTTTCACAACATCTTTAGACGGTCAATGACCCATCAAATGTGTTTGACTACATCTTTAGACGGTCAAAGACCCATCAAATGTGTTTGACTACATCTTTAGACGGTCAAAGACCCATCAAATGTGTTTGACTACATCTTTAGACGGTCAAAGACCCATCAAATGTGTTTGACTATATCTTTAGATGGTCAAAGACCCATCAAATGTGTTTGACCACATCTTTAGACGGTCAAAGACCCATCAAATGTGCTTGACTACATCTTTAGACTGTCAAAGACCCATCAAATGTGTTTGACTACATCTTTAGACTGTCAAAGACCCATCAAATGTGTTTGACTACATCATTAGACTGTCAAAGACCCATCAAATGTGTTTGACTACATCTTTAGACTGCCAAAGACCCATCAAATGTGTTTGACTACATCTTCAGACGGTCAAAGACCCATCAAATGTGTTTGACTACATCTTTAGACGGTCAAAGACCCATCAAATGTGTTTCACAACATCTTTAGACTGTCAATGACCCATCAAATGTGTTTGACTACATCTTTAGACGGTCAAAGACCCATCAAATGTGTTCGACTACATCTTTAGACGGTCAAAGACCCATCAAATGTGTTTGACTACATCTTTAGACGGTCAAAGACCCATCAAATGTGTTTGACTACATCTTTAGACTGTCAAAGACCCATCAAATGTGTTTGACTACATCTTTAGACTGTCAAAGACCCATCAAATGTGTTTGACTACATCTTTAGACTGTCAAAGATCCATCAAATGTGTTTGACTACATCTTTAGACGGTCAAAGACCCATCAAATGTGTTTGAATACATCTTTAGACGGTCAAAGACCCATCAAATGTGTTCGACTACATCTTTAGACGGTCAAAGACCCATCAAATGTGTTTGACAACATCTTTAGACGGTCAAAGACCCATCAAATGTGCTTGACTACATCTTTAGACTGTCAAAGACCCATCAAATGTGTTCGACTACATCTTTAGACGGTCAAAGACCCATCAAAAGTGTTTGACAACATCTTTAGACGGTCAAAGACCCATCAAATGTGCTTGACTACATCTTTAGACTGTCAAAGACCCATCAAATGTGTATGACAACATCTTTAGACTGTCAAAGACCCATCAAATGTGTTTGACTACATCTTTAGACTGTCAAAGACCCATCAAATGTGTTTGACTACATCTTTAGACTGTCAATGACCCATCAAATGTGTTTGACTACATCTTTAGACTGTCAAAGACCCATCAAATGTGTTTGACAACATCTTTAGACTGTCAAAGACCCATCAAATGTGTTTGACTACATCTTTAGACTGTCAAAGACCCATCAAATGTGTTTGACTACATCTTTAGACAGTCAAAGACCCATCAAATGTGTTTGACTACATCTTTAGACGGTCAAAGACCCATCAAATGTGTTTGACTACATCATTAGACTGTCAAAGACCCATCAAATGTGTTTGACTACATCTTTAGACTGCCAAAGACCCATCAAATGTGTTTGACTACATCTTTAGATGGTCAAAGACCCATCAAATGTGTTTGACTACATCTTCAGACGGTCAAAGACCCATCAAATGTATTTGACTACATCTTTAGACGGTCAAAGATCCATCAAATGTGTTTCACAACATCTTTAGACTGTCAATGACCCATCAAATGTGTTTGACTACATCTTTAGACGGTCAAAGACCCATCAAATGTGTTCGACTACATCTTTAGACGGTCAAAGACCCATCAAATGTGTTTGACTACATCTTTAGACGGTCAAAGACCCATCAAATGTGTTTGACTACATCTTTAGACTGTCAAAGACCCATCAAATGTGTTTGACTACATCTTTAGACTGTCAAAGACCCATCAAATGTGTTTGACTACATCTTTAGACGGTCAAAGACCCATCAAATGTGTTTGACTACATCTTTAGACTGTCAAAGACCCATCACATGTGTTTGACTACATCTTTAGACTGCCAAAGACCCATCAAATGTGTTTGACTACATCTTTAGATGGTCAAAGACCCATCAAATGTGTTTGACTACATCTTCAGACGGTCAAAGACCCATCAAATGTTTTTGACTACATCTTTAGACTGTCAAAGACCCATCAAATGTGTTTCACAACATCTTTAGACGGTCAATGACCCATCAAATGTGTTTGACTACATCTTTAGATGGTCAAAGACCCATCAAATGTGTTTGACTACATCTTTAGACGGTCAAAGACCCATCAAATGTGTTTGACTACATCTTTAGACGGTCAAAGACCCATCAAATGTGTTTGACTATATCTTTAGATGGTCAAAGACCCATCAAATGTGTTTGACCACATCTTTAGACGGTCAAAGACCCATCAAATGTGCTTGACTACATCTTTAGACTGTCAAAGACCCATCAAATGTGTTTGACTACATCTTTAGACTGTCAAAGACCCATCAAATGTGTTTGACTACATCATTAGACTGTCAAAGACCCATCAAATGTGTTTGACTACATCTTTAGACTGCCAAAGACCCATCAAATGTGTTTGACTACATCTTTAGATGGTCAAAGACCCATCAAATGTGTTTGACTACATCTTCAGACGGTCAAAGACCCATCAAATGTGTTTGACTACATCTTTAGACTGTCAAAGACCCATCAAATGTGTTTCACAACATCTTTAGACTGTCAATGACCCATCAAATGTGTTTGACTACATCTTTAGACGGTCAAAGACCCATCAAATGTGTTCGACTACATCTTTAGACGGTCAAAGACCCATCAAATGTGTTTGACTACATCTTTAGACGGTCAAAGACCCATCAAATGTGTTTGACTACATCTTTAGACTGTCAAAGACCCATCAAATGTGTTTGACTACATCTTTAGACTGTCAAAGACCCATCAAATGTGTTTGACTACATCTTTAGACTGTCAAAGATCCATCAAATGTGTTTGACTACATCTTTAGACGGTCAAAGACCCATCAAATGTGTTTGACTACATCTTTAGACGGTCAAAGACCCATCAAATGTGTTCGACTACATCTTTAGACGGTCAAAGACCCATCAAATGTGTTTGACAACATCTTTAGACGGTCAAAGACCCATCAAATGTGCTTGACTACATCTTTAGACTGTCAAAGACCCATCAAATGTGTTCGACTACATCTTTAGACGGTCAAAGACCCATCAAAAGTGTTTGACAACATCTTTAGACGGTCAAAGACCCATCAAATGTGCTTCACTACATCTTTAGACTGTCAAAGACCCATCAAATGTGTTTGACTACATCTTTAGACGGTCAAAGACCCATCAAATGTGTTTGACTACATCATTAGACTGTCAAAGACCCATCAAATGTGTTTGACTACATCTTTAGACTGCCAAAGACCCATCAAATGTGTTTGACTACATCTTTATACTGTCAATGACCCATCAAATGTGTTTGACTACATCTTCAGACGGTCAAAGACCCATCAAATGTATTTGACTACATCTTTAGACGGTCAAAGATCCATCAAATGTGTTTCACAACATCTTTAGACTGTCAATGACCCATCAAATGTGTTTGACTACATCTTTAGACGGTCAAAGACCCATCAAATGTGTTCGACTACATCTTTAGACGGTCAAAGACCCATCAAATGTGTTTAACTACATCTTTAGACGGTCAAAGACCCATCAAATGTGTTTGACTACATCTTTAGACTGTCAAAGACCCATCAAATGTGTTTGACTACATCTTTAGACTGTCAAAGACCCATCAAATGTGTTTGACTACATCTTTAGACGGTCAAAGACCCATCAAATGTGTTTGACTACATCTTTAGACTGTCAAAGACCCATCACATGTGTTTGACTACATCTTTAGACTGCCAAAGACCCATCAAATGTGTTTGACTACATCTTTAGATGGTCAAAGACCCATCAAATGTGTTTGACTACATCTTCAGACGGTCAAAGACCCATCAAATGTTTTTGACTACATCTTTAGACTGTCAAAGACCCATCAAATGTGTTTCACAACATCTTTAGACGGTCAATGACCCATCAAATGTGTTTGACTACATCTTTAGACGGTCAAAGACCCATCAAATGTGTTTGACTATATCTTTAGATGGTCAAAGACCCATCAAATGTGTTTGACTACATCTTTAGACGGTCAAAGACCCATCAAATGTGTTTGACTACATCTTTAGACGGTCAAAGACTCATCAAATGTGTTTGACTATATCTTTAGATGGTCAAAGACCCATCAAATGTGTTTGACCACATCTTTAGACGGTCAAAGACCCATAAAATGTGTTTGACTACATCTTTAGACTGTCAAAGACCCATCAAATGTGTTTGACTACATCTTTAGACTGTCAAAGACCCATCAAATGTGTTTGACTACATCTTTAGACGGTCAAAGACCCATCAAATGTGTTTGACTACATCTTTAGACTGTCAAAGACCCATCACATGTGTTTGACTACATCTTTAGACTGCCAAAGACCCATCAAATGTGTTTGACTACATCTTTAGATGGTCAAAGACCCATCAAATGTGTTTGACTACATCTTCAGACGGTCAAAGACCCATCAAATGTTTTTGACTACATCTTTAGACTGTCAAAGACCCATCAAATGTGTTTCACAACATCTTTAGACGGTCAATGACCCATCAAATGTGTTTGACTACATCTTTAGACGGTCAAAGACCCATCAAATGTGTTTGACTATATCTTTAGATGGTCAAAGACCCATCAAATGTGTTTGACTACATCTTTAGACGGTCAAAGACCCATCAAATGTGTTTGACTACATCTTTAGACGGTCAAAGACCCATCAAATGTGTTTGACTATATCTTTAGATGGTCAAAGACCCATCAAATGTGTTTGACCACATCTTTAGACGGTCAAAGACCCATCAAAAGTGTTTGACAACATCTTTAGACGGTCAAAGACCCATCAAATGTGCTTGACTACATCTTTAGACTGTCAAAGACCCATCAAATGTGTTTGACTACATCTTTAGACGGTCAAAGACCCATCAAATGTGTTTGACTACATCATTAGACTGTCAAAGACCCATCAAATGTGTTTGACTACATCTTTAGACTGCCAAAGACCCATCAAATGTGTTTGACTACATCTTTAGATGGTCAAAGACCCATCAAATGTGTTTGACTACATCTTCAGACGGTCAAAGACCCATCAAATGTGTTTGACTACATCTTTAGACGGTCAAAGACCCATCAAATGTGTTTCACAACATCTTTAGACTGTCAATGACCCATCAAATGTGTTTGACTACATCTTTAGACGGTCAAAGACCCATCAAATGTGTTCGACTACATCTTTAGACGGTCTAAGACCCATCAAATGTGTTTGACTACATCTTTAGACGGTCAAAGACCCATCAAATGTGTTTGACTACATCTTTAGACTGTCAAAGACCCATCAAATGTGTTTGACTACATCTTTAGACTGTCAAAGACCCATCAAATGTGTTTGACTACATCTTTAGACTGTCAAAGATCCATCAAATGTGTTTCACAACATCTTTAGACGGTCAAAGACCCATCAAATGTGTTTGACTACATCTTTAGACGGTCAAAGACCCATCAAATGTGTTCTACTACATCTTTAGACGGTCAAAGACCCATCAAATGTGTTTGACAACATCTTTAGACGGTCAAAGACCCATCAAATGTGCTTGACTACATCTTTAGACTGTCAAAGACCCATCAAATGTGTTTGACTACATCTTTAGACGGTCAAAGACCCATCAAATGTGTTTGACTACATCTTTAGACTGTCAAAGACCCATCAAATGTGTTTGACTACATCTTTAGATGGTCAAAGACCCATCAAATGTGTTTGACTACATCTTCAGACGGTCAAAGACCCATCAAATGTGTTTGACTACATCTTTAGACTGTCAAAGACCCATCAAATGTGTTTCACAACATCTTTAGACTGTCAATGACCCATCAAATGTGTTTGACTACATCTTCAGACGTTCAAAGACCCATCAAATGTGTTCGACTACATCTTTAGACGGTCAAAGACCCATCAAATGTGTTTGACTACATCTTTAGACTGTCAAAGACCCATCAAATGTGTTTGACTACATCTTTAGAATGTCAAAGACCCATCAAATGTGTTTGACTACATCTTTAGACGGTCAAAGACCCATCAAATGTGTTTGACTACATCTTTAGACTGTCAAAGACCCATCACATGTGTTTGACTACATCTTTAGACTGCCAAAGACCCATCAAATGTGTTTGACTACATCTTTAGATGGTCAAAGACCCATCAAATGTGTTTGACTACATCTTCAGACGGTCAAAGACCCATCAAATGTTTTTGACTACATCTTTAGACTGTCAAAGACCCATCAAATGTGTTTCACAACATCTTTAGACGGTCAATGACCCATCAAATGTGTTTGACTACATCTTTAGACGGTCAAAGACCCATCAAATGTGTTTGACTACATCTTTAGACGGTCAAAGACCCATCAAATGTGTTTGACTACATCTTTAGACGGTCAAAGACCCATCAAATGTGTTTGACTATATCTTTAGATGGTCAAAGACCCATCAAATGTGTTTGACCACATCTTTAGACGGTCAAAGACCCATCAAATGTGCTTGACTACATCTTTAGACTGTCAAAGACCCATCAAATGTGTTTGACTACATCTTTAGACTGTCAAAGACCCATCAAATGTGTTTGACTACATCATTAGACTGTCAAAGACCCATCAAATGTGTTTGACTACATCTTTAGACTGCCAAAGACCCATCAAATGTGTTTGACTACATCTTTAGATGGTCAAAGACCCATCAAATGTGTTTGACTACATCTTCAGACGGTCAAAGACCCATCAAATGTGTTTGACTACATCTTTAGACGGTCAAAGACCCATCAAATGTGTTTCACAACATCTTTAGACTGTCAATGACCCATCAAATGTGTTTGACTACATCTTTAGACGGTCAAAGACCCATCAAATGTGTTCGACTACATCTTTAGACGGTCAAAGACCCATCAAATGTGTTTGACTACATCTTTAGACGGTCAAAGACCCATCAAATGTGTTTGACTACATCTTTAGACTGTCAAAGACCCATCAAATGTGTTTGACTACATCTTTAGACTGTCAAAGACCCATCAAATGTGTTTGACTACATCTTTAGACTGTCAAAGATCCATCAAATGTGTTTGACTACATCTTTAGACGGTCAAAGACCCATCAAATGTGTTTGACTACATCTTTAGACGGTCAAAGACCCATCAAATGTGTTCGACTACATCTTTAGACGGTCAAAGACCCATCAAATGTGTTTGACAACATCTTTAGACGGTCAAAGACCCATCACATGTGTTTGACTACATCTTTAGACTGCCAAAGACCCATCAAATGTGTTTGACTACATCTTTAGATGGTCAAAGACCCATCAAATGTGTTTGACTACATCTTCAGACGGTCAAAGACCCATCAAATGTTTTTGACTACATCTTTAGACTGTCAAAGACCCATCAAATGTGTTTCACAACATCTTTAGACGGTCAATGACCCATCAAATGTGTTTGACTACATCTTTAGACGGTCAAAGACCCATCAAATGTGTTTGACTATATCTTTAGATGGTCAAAGACCCATCAAATGTGTTTGACTACATCTTTAGACGGTCAAAGACCCATCAAATGTGTTTGACTACATCTTTAGACGGTCAAAGACCCATCAAATGTGTTTGACTATATCTTTAGATGGTCAAAGACCCATCAAATGTGTTTGACCACATCTTTAGACGGTCAAAGACCCATCAAAAGTGTTTGACAACATCTTTAGACGGTCAAAGACCCATCAAATGTGCTTGACTACATCTTTAGACTGTCAAAGACCCATCAAATGTGTTTGACTACATCTTTAGACGGTCAAAGACCCATCAAATGTGTTTGACTACATCATTAGACTGTCAAAGACCCATCAAATGTGTTTGACTACATCTTTAGACTGCCAAAGACCCATCAAATGTGTTTGACTACATCTTTAGATGGTCAAAGACCCATCAAATGTGTTTGACTACATCTTCAGACGGTCAAAGACCCATCAAATGTGTTTGACTACATCTTTAGACGGTCAAAGACCCATCAAATGTGTTTCACAACATCTTTAGACTGTCAATGACCCATCAAATGTGTTTGACTACATCTTTAGACGGTCAAAGACCCATCAAATGTGTTCGACTACATCTTTAGACGGTCTAAGACCCATCAAATGTGTTTGACTACATCTTTAGACGGTCAAAGACCCATCAAATGTGTTTGACTACATCTTTAGACTGTCAAAGACCCATCAAATGTGTTTGACTACATCTTTAGACTGTCAAAGACCCATCAAATGTGTTTGACTACATCTTTAGACTGTCAAAGATCCATCAAATGTGTTTCACAACATCTTTAGACGGTCAAAGACCCATCAAATGTGTTTGACTACATCTTTAGACGGTCAAAGACCCATCAAATGTGTTCTACTACATCTTTAGACGGTCAAAGACCCATCAAATGTGTTTGACAACATCTTTAGACGGTCAAAGACCCATCAAATGTGCTTGACTACATCTTTAGACTGTCAAAGACCCATCAAATGTGTTTGACTACATCTTTAGACGGTCAAAGACCCATCAAATGTGTTTGACTACATCTTTAGACTGTCAAAGACCCATCAAATGTGTTTGACTACATCTTTAGATGGTCAAAGACCCATCAAATGTGTTTGACTACATCTTCAGACGGTCAAAGACCCATCAAATGTGTTTGACTACATCTTTAGACTGTCAAAGACCCATCAAATGTGTTTCACAACATCTTTAGACTGTCAATGACCCATCAAATGTGTTTGACTACATCTTCAGACGTTCAAAGACCCATCAAATGTGTTCGACTACATCTTTAGACGGTCAAAGACCCATCAAATGTGTTTGACTACATCTTTAGACTGTCAAAGACCCATCAAATGTGTTTGACTACATCTTTAGAATGTCAAAGACCCATCAAATGTGTTTGACTACATCTTTAGACGGTCAAAGACCCATCAAATGTGTTTGACTACATCTTTAGACTGTCAAAGACCCATCACATGTGTTTGACTACATCTTTAGACTGCCAAAGACCCATCAAATGTGTTTGACTACATCTTTAGATGGTCAAAGACCCATCAAATGTGTTTGACTACATCTTCAGACGGTCAAAGACCCATCAAATGTTTTTGACTACATCTTTAGACTGTCAAAGACCCATCAAATGTGTTTCACAACATCTTTAGACGGTCAATGACCCATCAAATGTGTTTGACTACATCTTTAGACGGTCAAAGACCCATCAAATGTGTTTGACTACATCTTTAGACGGTCAAAGACCCATCAAATGTGTTTGACTACATCTTTAGACGGTCAAAGACCCATCAAATGTGTTTGACTATATCTTTAGATGGTCAAAGACCCATCAAATGTGTTTGACCACATCTTTAGACGGTCAAAGACCCATCAAATGTGCTTGACTACATCTTTAGACTGTCAAAGACCCATCAAATGTGTTTGACTACATCTTTAGACTGTCAAAGACCCATCAAATGTGTTTGACTACATCATTAGACTGTCAAAGACCCATCAAATGTGTTTGACTACATCTTTAGACTGCCAAAGACCCATCAAATGTGTTTGACTACATCTTTAGATGGTCAAAGACCCATCAAATGTGTTTGACTACATCTTCAGACGGTCAAAGACCCATCAAATGTGTTTGACTACATCTTTAGACGGTCAAAGACCCATCAAATGTGTTTCACAACATCTTTAGACTGTCAATGACCCATCAAATGTGTTTGACTACATCTTTAGACGGTCAAAGACCCATCAAATGTGTTCGACTACATCTTTAGACGGTCAAAGACCCATCAAATGTGTTTGACTACATCTTTAGACGGTCAAAGACCCATCAAATGTGTTTGACTACATCTTTAGACTGTCAAAGACCCATCAAATGTGTTTGACTACATCTTTAGACTGTCAAAGACCCATCAAATGTGTTTGACTACATCTTTAGACTGTCAAAGATCCATCAAATGTGTTTGACTACATCTTTAGACGGTCAAAGACCCATCAAATGTGTTTGACTACATCTTTAGACGGTCAAAGACCCATCAAATGTGTTCGACTACATCTTTAGACGGTCAAAGACCCATCAAATGTGTTTGACAACATCTTTAGACGGTCAAAGACCCATCAAATGTGTTTGACTACATCTTTAGACTGTCAAAGACCCATCAAATGTGTTCGACTACATCTTTAGACGGTCAAAGACCCATCAAAAGTGTTTGACAACATCTTTAGACGGTCAAAGACCCATCAAATGTGCTTGATTACATCTTTAGACTGTCAAAGACCCATCAAATGTGTTTGACTACATCTTTAGACGGTCAAAGACCCATCAAATGTGTTTGACTACATCATTAGACTGTCAAAGACCCATCAAATGTGTTTGACTACATCTTTAGACTGCCAAAGACCCATCAAATGTGTTTGACTACATCTTTATACTGTCAATGACCCATCAAATGTGTTTGACTACATCTTCAGACGGTCAAAGACCCATCAAATGTATTTGACTACATCTTTAGACGGTCAAAGATCCATCAAATGTGTTTCACAACATCTTTAGACTGTCAATGACCCATCAAATGTGTTTGACTACATCTTTAGACGGTCAAAGACCCATCAAATGTGTTCGACTACATCTTTAGACGGTCAAAGACCCATCAAATGTGTTTAACTACATCTTTAGACGGTCAAAGACCCATCAAATGTGTTTGACTACATCTTTAGACTGTCAAAGACCCATCAAATGTGTTTGACTACATCTTTAGACTGTCAAAGACCCATCAAATGTGTTTGACTACATCTTTAGACGGTCAAAGACCCATCAAATGTGTTTGACTACATCTTTAGACTGTCAAAGACCCATCACATGTGTTTGACTACATCTTTAGACTGCCAAAGACCCATCAAATGTGTTTGACTACATCTTTAGATGGTCAAAGACCCATCAAATGTGTTTGACTACATCTTCAGACGGTCAAAGACCCATCAAATGTTTTTGACTACATCTTTAGACTGTCAAAGACCCATCAAATGTGTTTCACAACATCTTTAGACGGTCAATGACCCATCAAATGTGTTTGACTACATCTTTAGACGGTCAAAGACCCATCAAATGTGTTTGACTATATCTTTAGATGGTCAAAGACCCATCAAATGTGTTTGACTACATCTTTAGACGGTCAAAGACCCATCAAATGTGTTTGACTACATCTTTAGACGGTCAAAGACCCATCAAATGTGTTTGACTATATCTTTAGATGGTCAAAGACCCATCAAATGTGTTTGACCACATCTTTAGACGGTCAAAGACCCATCAAATGTGTTTGACTACATCTTTAGACTGTCAAAGACCCATCAAATGTGTTTGACTACATCTTTAGACTGTCAAAGACCCATCAAATGTGTTTGACTACATCTTTAGACGGTCAAAGACCCATCAAATGTGTTTGACTACATCTTTAGACTGTCAAAGACCCATCACATGTGTTTGACTACATCTTTAGACTGCCAAAGACCCATCAAATGTGTTTGACTACATCTTTAGACTGTCAAAGACCCATCAAATGTGTTTGACTACATCTTCAGACGGTCAAAGACCCATCAAATGTTTTTGACTACATCTTTAGACTGTCAAAGACCCATCAAATGTGTTTCACAACATCTTTAGACGGTCAATGACCCATCAAATGTGTTTGACTACATCTTTAGACGGTCAAAGACCCATCAAATGTGTTTGACTATATCTTTAGATGGTCAAAGACCCATCAAATGTGTTTGACTACATCTTTAGACGGTCAAAGACCCATCAAATGTGTTTGACTACATCTTTAGACAGTCAAAGACCCATCAAATGTGTTTGACTATATCTTTAGATGGTCAAAGACCCATCAAATGTGTTTGACCACATCTTTAGACGGTCAAAGACCCATCAAAAGTGTTTGACAACATCTTTAGACGGTCAAAGACCCATCAAATGTGCTTGACTACATCTTTAGACTGTCAAAGACCCATCAAATGTGTTTGACTACATCTTTAGACGGTCAAAGACCCATCAAATGTGTTTGACTACATCATTAGACTGTCAAAGACCCATCAAATGTGTTTGACTACATCTTTAGACTGCCAAAGACCCATCAAATGTGTTTGACTACATCTTTAGATGGTCAAAGACCCATCAAATGTGTTTGACTACATCTTCAGACGGTCAAAGACCCATCAAATGTGTTTGACTACATCTTTAGACGGTCAAAGACCCATCAAATGTGTTTCACAACATCTTTAGACTGTCAATGACCCATCAAATGTGTTTGACTACATCTTTAGACGGTCAAAGACCCATCAAATGTGTTTGACTACATCATTAGACTGTCAAAGACCCATCAAATGTGTTTGACTACATCTTTAGACTGCCAAAGACCCATCAAATGTGTTTGACTACATCTTTATACTGTCAATGACCCATCAAATGTGTTTGACTACATCTTCAGACGGTCAAAGACCCATCAAATGTATTTGACTACATCTTTAGACGGTCAAAGATCCATCAAATGTGTTTCACAACATCTTTAGACTGTCAATGACCCATCAAATGTGTTTGACTACATCTTTAGACGGTCAAAGACCCATCAAATGTGTTCGACTACATCTTTAGACGGTCAAAGACCCATCAAATGTGTTTAACTACATCTTTAGACGGTCAAAGACCCATCAAATGTGTTTGACTACATCTTTAGACTGTCAAAGACCCATCAAATGTGTTTGACTACATCTTTAGACTGTCAAAGACCCATCAAATGTGTTTGACTACATCTTTAGACGGTCAAAGACCCATCAAATGTGTTTGACTACATCTTTAGACTGTCAAAGACCCATCACATGTGTTTGACTACATCTTTAGACTGCCAAAGACCCATCAAATGTGTTTGACTACATCTTTAGATGGTCAAAGACCCATCAAATGTGTTTGACTACATCTTCAGACGGTCAAAGACCCATCAAATGTTTTTGACTACATCTTTAGACTGTCAAAGACCCATCAAATGTGTTTCACAACATCTTTAGACGGTCAATGACCCATCAAATGTGTTTGACTACATCTTTAGACGGTCAAAGACCCATCAAATGTGTTTGACTATATCTTTAGATGGTCAAAGACCCATCAAATGTGTTTGACTACATCTTTAGACGGTCAAAGACCCATCAAATGTGTTTGACTACATCTTTAGACGGTCAAAGACCCATCAAATGTGTTTGACTATATCTTTAGATGGTCAAAGACCCATCAAATGTGTTTGACCACATCTTTAGACGGTCAAAGACCCATCAAATGTGTTTGACTACATCTTTAGACTGTCAAAGACCCATCAAATGTGTTTGACTACATCTTTAGACTGTCAAAGACCCATCAAATGTGATTGACTACATCTTTAGACGGTCAAAGACCCATCAAATGTGTTTGACTACATCTTTAGACTGTCAAAGACCCATCACATGTGTTTGACTACATCTTTAGACTGCCAAAGACCCATCAAATGTGTTTGACTACATCTTTAGATGGTCAAAGACCCATCAAATGTGTTTGACTACATCTTCAGACGGTCAAAGACCCATCAAATGTTTTTGACTACATCTTTAGACTGTCAAAGACCCATCAAATGTGTTTGACTACATCTTTAGACTGTCAAAGACCCATCAAATGTGTTTGACTACATCTTTAGACGGTCAAAGACCCATCAAATGTGTTTGACTATATCTTTAGATGGTCAAAGACCCATCAAATGTGTTTGACTACATCTTTAGACGGTCAAAGACCCATCAAATGTGTTTGACTACATCTTTAGACGGTCAAAGACCCATCAAATGTGTTTGACTATATCTTTAGATGGTCAAAGACCCATCAAATGTGTTTGACCACATCTTTAGACGGTCAAAGACCCATCAAAAGTGTTTGACAACATCTTTAGACGGTCAAAGACCCATCAAATGTGCTTGACTACATCTTTAGACGGTCAAAGACCCATCAAATGTGTTTGACTACATCTTTAGACGGTCAAAGACCCATCAAATGTGTTTGACTACATCATTAGACTGTCAAAGACCCATCAAATGTGTTTGACTACATCTTTAGACTGCCAAAGACCCATCAAATGTGTTTGACTACATCTTTAGATGGTCAAAGACCCATCAAATGTGTTTGACTACATCTTCAGACGGTCAAAGACCCATCAAATGTGTTTGACTACATCTTTAGACGGTCAAAGACCCATCAAATGTGTTTCACAACATCTTTAGACTGTCAATGACCCATCAAATGTGTTTGACTACATCTTTAGACGGTCAAAGACCCATCAAATGTGTTCGACTACATCTTTAGACGGTCTAAGACCCATCAAATGTGTTTGACTACATCTTTAGACGGTCAAAGACCCATCAAATGTGTTTGACTACATCTTTAGACTGTCAAAGACCCATCAAATGTGTTTGACTACATCTTTAGACTGTCAAAGACCCATCAAATGTGTTTGACTACATCTTTAGACTGTCAAAGATCCATCAAATGTGTTTCACAACATCTTTAGACGGTCAAAGACCCATCAAATGTGTTTGACTACATCTTTAGACGGTCAAAGACCCATCAAATGTGTTCTACTACATCTTTAGACGGTCAAAGACCCATCAAATGTGTTTGACAACATCTTTAGACGGTCAAAAACCCATCAAATGTGCTTGACTACATCTTTAGACTGTCAAAGACCCATCAAATGTGTTTGACTACATCTTTAGACGGTCAAAGACCCATCAAATGTGTTTGACTACATCTTTAGACGGTCAAAGACCCATCAAATGTGTTTGACTACATCTTTAGATGGTCAAAGACCCATCAAATGTGTTTGACTACATCTTCAGACGGTCAAAGACCCATCAAATGTGTTTGACTACATCTTTAGACTGTCAAAGACCCATCAAATGTGTTTCACAACATCTTTAGACTGTCAATGACCCATCAAATGTGTTTGACTACATCTTCAGACGGTCAAAGACCCATCAAATGTGTTCGACTACATCTTTAGACGGTCAAAGACCCATCAAATGTGTTTGACTACATCTTTAGACGGTCAAAGACCCATCAAATGTGTTTGACTACATCTTTAGAATGTCAAAGACCCATCAAATGTGTTTGACTACATCTTTAGACGGTCAAAGACCCATCAAATGTGTTTGACTATATCTTTAGACGGTCAAAGACCCATCAAATGTGTTTGACTACATCTTTAGACGGTCAAAGACCCATCAAATGTGTTTGACTACATCTTTAGACGGTCAAAGACCCATCAAATGTGTTTGACTACATCTTTAGACGGTCAAAGACCCATCAAATGTGTTTGACTACATCTTTAGACGGTCAAAGATCCATCAAATGTATTTGACTACATCTTTAGACGGTCAAAGACCCATCAAATGTGTTTGACTACATCTTTAGACTGTCAAAGACCCATCAAATGTGTTTGACTACATCTTTAGACGGTCAACGACCCATCAAATGTCTTTGACAACATCTTTAGACTGTCAATGACCCATCAAATGTGTTTGACTACATCTTTAGACGGTCAAAGACCCATCAAATGTGTTTGACTACATCTTTAGACGGTCAAAGACCCATCAAATGTGTTTGACTACATCTTTAGACGGTCAAAGACCCATCAAATGTGTTCGACTACATCATTAGACGGTCAAAGACTCATCAAATGTGTTTGACAACATCTTTAGACGGTCAAAGACCCATCAAATGTGCTTGACTACATCTTTAGACTGTCAAAGACCCATCAAATGTGTTTGACTACATCTTTAGACGGTCAAAGACCCATCAAATGTGTTTGACTACATCTTTAGACTGTCAAAGACCCATCAAATGTGTTTGACTACATCTTTAGACGGCCAAAGACCCATAAATGTGTTTGACTACATCTTTAGATGGTCAAAGACCCATCAAATGTGTTTGACTACATCTTCAGACGGTCAAAGACCCATCAAATGTGTTTGACTACATCTTTAGACTGTCAAAGACCCATCAAATGTGTTTCAAAACATCTTTAGACGGTCAATGACCCATCAAATGTGTTTGACTACATCTTTAGACGGTCAAAGACCCATCAAATGTGTTTGACTACATCTTTAGATGGTCAAAGACCCATCAAATGTGTTTGACTACATCTTTAGACGGTCAAAGACCCATCAAATGTGTTTGACTACATCTTTAGACGGTCAAAGACCCATCAAATGTGTTTGACTACATCTTTAGACGGTCAAAGATCCATCAAATGTGTTTGACTACATCTTTAGACTGTCAAAGACCCATCAAATGTGTTTGATTACATCTTTAGACGGTCAAAGACCTATCAAATGTGTTTTATTACATCTTTAGACGGTCAAAGACCCATCAAATGTGTTTGACTACATCTTTAGACTGTCAAAGACCCATCAAATGTGTATGACAACATCTTTAGACTGTCAAAGACCCATCAAATGTGTTTGACTACATCTTTAGACTGTCAAAGACCCATCAAATGTGTTTGACTACATCTTTAGACTGTCAATGACCCATCAAATGTGTTTGACTACATCTTTAGACTGTCAAAGACCCATCAAATGTGTTTGACAACATCTTTAGACTGTCAAAGACCCATCAAATGTGTTTGACTACATCTTTAGACTGTCAAAGACCCATCAAATGTGTTTGACTACATCTTTAGACAGTCAAAGACCCATCAAATGTGTTCGACTACATCTTTAGACGGTCAAAGACCCATCAAAAGTGTTTGACAACATCTTTAGACGGTCAAAGACCCATCAAATGTGCTTGACTACATCTTTAGACTGTCAAAGACCCATCAAATGTGTTTGACTACATCTTTAGACGGTCAAAGACCCATCAAATGTGTTTGACTACATCATTAGACTGTCAAAGACCCATCAAATGTGTTTGACTACATCTTTAGACTGCCAAAGACCCATCAAATGTGTTTGACTACATCTTTAGATGGTCAAAGACCCATCAAATGTGTTTGACTACATCTTCAGACGGTCAAAGACCCATCAAATGTGTTTGACTACATCTTTAGACGGTCAAATACCCATCAAATGTGTTTCACAACATCTTTAGACTGTCAATGACCCATCAAATGTGTTTGACTACATCTTTAGACGGTCAAAGACCCATCAAATGTGTTCGACTACATCTTTAGACGGTCAAAGACCCATCAAATGTGTTTGACTACATCTTTAGACGGTCAAAGACCCATCAAATGTGTTTGACTACATCTTTAGACTGTCAAAGACCCATCAAATGTGTTTGACTACATCTTTAGACTGTCAAAGACCCATCAAATGTGTTTGACTACATCTTTAGACGGTCAAAGACCCATCAAATGTGTTTGACTACATCTTTAGACGGTCAAAGACCCATCACATGTGTTTGACTACATCTTTAGACTGCCAAAGACCCATCAAATGTGTTTGACTACATCTTTAGATGGTCAAAGACCCATCAAATGTGTTTGACTACATCTTCAGACGGTCAAAGACCCATCAAATGTGTTTGACTACATCTTTAGACGGTCAAAGACCCATCAAATGTGTTTCACAACATCTTTAGACTGTCAATGACCCATCAAATGTGTTTGACTACATCTTTAGACTGTCAAAGACCCATCAAATGTGTTTGACTACATCTTTAGACGGTCAAAGACCCATCAAATGTGTTTGACTACATCTTTAGACTGTCAAAGACCCATCAAATGTGTTTGACTACATCTTTAGACGGCCAAAGACCCATCAAATGTGTTTGACTACATCTTTAGATGGTCAAAGACCCATCAAATGTGTTTCACTACATCTTCAGACGGTCAAAGACCCATCAAATGTGTTTGACTACATCTTTAGACTGTCAAAGACCCATCAAATGTGTTTCAAAACATCTTTAGACGGTCAATGACCCATCAAATGTGTTTGACTACATCTTTAGACGGTCAAAGACCCATCAAATGTGTTTGACTACATCCTTAGATGGTCAAAGACCCATCAAATGTGTTTGACTACATCTTTAGACGGTCAAAGACCCATCAAATGTGTTTGACTACATCTTTAGACGGTCAAAGATCCATCAAATGTGTTTGACTACATCTTTAGACTGTCAAAGACCCATCAAATGTGTTTGATTACATCTTTAGACGGTCAAAGACCTATCAAATGTGTTTTATTACATCTTTAGACGGTCAAAGACCCATCAAATGTGTTTGACTACATCTTTAGACTGTCAAAGACCCATCAAATGTGTATGACAACATCCTTAGACTGTCAAAGACCCATCAAATGTGTTTGACTACATCTTTAGACTGTCAAAGACCCATCAAATGTGTTTGACTACATCTTTAGACTGTCAATGACCCATCAAATGTGTTTGACTACATCTTTAGACTGTCAAAGACCCATCAAATGTGTTTGACAACATCTTTAGACTGTCAAAGACCCATCAAATGTGTTTGACTACATCTTTAGACTGTCAAAGACCCATCAAATGTGTTTGACTACATCTTTAGACAGTCAAAGACCCATCAAATGTGTTCGACTACATCTTTAGACGGTCAAAGACCCATCAAAAGTGTTTGACAACATCTTTAGACGGTCAAAGACCCATCAAATGTGCTTGACTACATCTTTAGACTGTCAAAGACCCATCAAATGTGTTTGACTACATCTTTAGACGGTCAAAGACCCATCAAATGTGTTTGACTACATCATTAGACTGTCAAAGACCCATCAAATGTGTTTGACTACATCTTTAGACTGCCAAAGACCCATCAAATGTGTTTGACTACATCTTTAGATGGTCAAAGACCCATCAAATGTGTTTGACTACATCTTCAGACGGTCAAAGACCCATCAAATGTGTTTGACTACATCTTTAGACGGTCAAAGACCCATCAAATGTGTTTCACAACATCTTTAGACTGTCAATGACCCATCAAATGTGTTTGACTACATCTTTAGACGGTCAAAGACCCATCAAATGTGTTCGACTACATCTTTAGACGGTCAAAGACCCATCAAATGTGTTTGACTACATCTTTAGACGGTCAAAGACCCATCAAATGTGTTTGACTACATCTTTAGACGGTCAAAGACCCATCAAATGTGTTTGACTACATCTTTAGACTGTCAAAGACCCATCAAATGTGTTTGACTACATCTTTAGACGGTCAAAGACCCATCAAATGTGTTTGACTACATCTTTAGACTGTCAAAGACCCATCACATGTGTTTGACTACATCTTTAGACTGCCAAAGACCCATCAAATGTGTTTGACTACATCTTTAGATGGTCAAAGACCCATCAAATGTGTTTGACTACATCTTCAGACGGTCAAAGACCCATCAAATGTGTTTGACTACATCTTTAGACGGTCAAAGACCCATCAAATGTGTTTCACAACATATTTAGACTGTCAATGACCCATCAAATGTGTTTGACTACATCTTTAGACGGTCAAAGACCCATCAAATGTGTTCGACTACATCTTTAGACGGTCTAAGACCCATCAAATGTGTTTGACTACATCTTTAGACGGTCAAAGACCCATCAAATGTGTTTGACTACATCTTTAGACGGTCAAAGACCCATCAAATGTGTTTGACTACATCTTTAGACTGTCAAAGACCCATCAAATGTGTTTGACTACATCTTTAGTCTGTCAAAGATCCATCAAATGTGTTTCACAACATCTTTAGACGGTCAAAGACCCATCAAATGTGTTTGACTACATCTTTAGACGGTCAAAGACCCATCAAATGTGTTCTACTACATCTTTAGACGGTCAAAGACCCATCAAATGTGTTTGACAACATCTTTAGACGGTCAAAGACCCATCAAATGTGCTTGACTACATCTTTAGACTGTCAAAGACCCATCAAATGTGTTTGACTACATCTTTAGACGGTCAAAGACCCATCAAATGTGTTTGACTACATCTTTAGACTGTCAAAGACCCATCAAATGTGTTTGACTACATCTTTAGATGGTCAAAGACCCATCAAATGTGTTTGACTACATCTTCAGACGGTCAAAGACCCATCAAATGTGTTTGACTACATCTTTAGACTGTCAAAGACCCATCAAATGTGTTTCACAACATCTTTAGACTGTCAATGACCCATCAAATGTGTTTGACTACATCTTTAGACGGTCAAAGACCCATCAAATGTGTTCGACTACATCTTTAGACGGTCAAAGACCCATCAAATGTGTTTGACTACATCTTTAGACGGTCAAAGACCCATCAAATGTGTTTGACTACATCTTTAGAATGTCAAAGACCCATCAAATGTGTTTGACTACATCTTTAGACGGTCAAAGACCCATCAAATGTGTTTGACTATATCTTTAGACGGTCAAAGACCCATCAAATGTGTTTGACTACATCTTTAGACGGTCAAAGACCCATCAAATGTGTTTGACTACATCTTTAGACGGTCAAAGACCCATCAAATGTGTTTGACTACATCTTTAGACGGTCAAAGACCCATCAAATGTGTTTGACTACATCATTAGACTGTCAAAGACCCATCAAATGTGTTTGACTACATCTTTAGACTGCCAAAGACCCATCAAATGTGTTTGACTACATCTTTAGATGGTCAAAGACCCATCAAATGTGTTTGACTACATCTTCAGACGGTCAAAGACCCATCAAATGTGTTTGACTACATCTTTAGACGGTCAAAGACCCATCAAATGTGTTTCACAACATCTCTAGACTGTCAATGACCCATCAAATGTGTTTGACTACATCTTTAGACGGTCAAAGACCCATCAAATGTGTTCGACTACATCTTTAGACGGTCAAAGACCCATCAAATGTGTTTGACTACATCTTTAGACGGTCAAAGACCCATCAAATGTGTTTGACTACATCTTTAGACGGTCAAAGACCCATCAAATGTGTTTGACTACATCTTTAGACTGTCAAAGACCCATCAAATGTGTTTGACTACATCTTTAGACGGTCAAAGACCCATCAAATGTGTTTGACTACATCTTTAGACTGTCAAAGACCCATCACATGTGTTTGACTACATCTTTAGACTGCCAAAGACCCATCAAATGTGTTTGACTACATCTTTAGATGGTCAAAGACCCATCAAATGTGTTTGACTACATCTTCAGACGGTCAAAGACCCATCAAATGTGTTTGACTACATCTTTAGACGGTCAAAGACCCATCAAATGTGTTTCACAACATATTTAGACTGTCAATGACCCATCAAATGTGTTTGACTACATCTTTAGACGGTCAAAGACCCATCAAATGTGTTCGACTACATCTTTAGACGGTCTAAGACCCATCAAATGTGTTTGACTACATCTTTAGACGGTCAAAGACCCATCAAATGTGTTTGACTACATCTTTAGACGGTCAAAGACCCATCAAATGTGTTTGACTACATCTTTAGACTGTCAAAGACCCATCAAATGTGTTTGACTACATCTTTAGTCTGTCAAAGATCCATCAAATGTGTTTCACAACATCTTTAGACGGTCAAAGACCCATCAAATGTGTTTGACTACATCTTTAGACGGTCAAAGACCCATCAAATGTGTTCTACTACATCTTTAGACGGTCAAAGACCCATCAAATGTGTTTGACAACATCTTTAGACGGTCAAAGACCCATCAAATGTGCTTGACTACATCTTTAGACTGTCAAAGACCCATCAAATGTGTTTGACTACATCTTTAGACGGTCAAAGACCCATCAAATGTGTTTGACTACATCTTTAGACTGTCAAAGACCCATCAAATGTGTTTGACTACATCTTTAGATGGTCAAAGACCCATCAAATGTGTTTGACTACATCTTCAGACGGTCAAAGACCCATCAAATGTGTTTGACTACATCTTTAGACTGTCAAAGACCCATCAAATGTGTTTCACAACATCTTTAGACTGTCAATGACCCATCAAATGTGTTTGACTACATCTTTAGACGGTCAAAGACCCATCAAATGTGTTCGACTACATCTTTAGACGGTCAAAGACCCATCAAATGTGTTTGACTACATCTTTAGACGGTCAAAGACCCATCAAATGTGTTTGACTACATCTTTAGAATGTCAAAGACCCATCAAATGTGTTTGACTACATCTTTAGACGGTCAAAGACCCATCAAATGTGTTTGACTATATCTTTAGACGGTCAAAGACCCATCAAATGTGTTTGACTACATCTTTAGACGGTCAAAGACCCATCAAATGTGTTTGACTACATCTTTAGACGGTCAAAGACCCATCAAATGTGTTTGACTACATCTTTAGACGGTCAAAGACCCATCAAATGTGTTTGACTACATCTTTAGACGGTCAAAGATCCATCAAATGTATTTGACTACATCTTTAGACGGTCAAAGACCCATCAAATGTGTTTGACTACATCTTTAGACTGTCAAAGACCCATCAAATGTGTTTGACTACATCTTTAGACGGTCAACGACCCATCAAATGTCTTTGACAACATCTTTAGACTGTCAATGACCCATCAAATGTGTTTGACTACATCTTTAGACGGTCAAAGACCCATCAAATGTGTTTGACTACATCTTTAGACGGTCAAAGACCCATCAAATGTGTTTGACTACATCTTTAGACGGTCAAAGACCCATCAAATGTGTTCGACTACATCATTAGACGGTCAAAGACTCATCAAATGTGTTTGACAACATCTTTAGACGGTCAAAGACCCATCAAATGTGCTTGACTACATCTTTAGACTGTCAAAGACCCATCAAATGTGTTTGACTACATCTTTAGACGGTCAAAGACCCATCAAATGTGTTTGACTACATCTTTAGACTGTCAAAGACCCATCAAATGTGTTTGACTACATCTTTAGACGGCCAAAGACCCATCAAATGTGTTTGACTACATCTTTAGATGGTCAAAGACCCATCAAATGTGTTTGACTACATCTTCAGACGGTCAAAGACCCATCAAATGTGTTTGACTACATCTTTAGACTGTCAAAGACCCATCAAATGTGTTTCAAAACATCTTTAGACGGTCAATGACCCATCAAATGTGTTTGACTACATCTTTAGACGGTCAAAGACCCATCAAATGTGTTTGACTACATCTTTAGATGGTCAAAGACCCATCAAATGTGTTTGACTACATCTTTAGACGGTCAAAGACCCATCAAATGTGTTTGACTACATCTTTAGACGGTCAAAGACCCATCAAATGTGTTTGACTACATCTTTAGACGGTCAAAGATCCATCAAATGTGTTTGACTACATCTTTAGACTGTCAAAGACCCATCAAATGTGTTTGATTACATCTTTAGACGGTCAAAGACCTATCAAATGTGTTTTATTACATCTTTAGACGGTCAAAGACCCATCAAATGTGTTTGACTACATCTTTAGACTGTCAAAGACCCATCAAATGTGTATGACAACATCTTTAGACTGTCAAAGACCCATCAAATGTGTTTGACTACATCTTTAGACTGTCAAAGACCCATCAAATGTGTTTGACTACATCTTTAGACTGTCAATGACCCATCAAATGTGTTTGACTACATCTTTAGACTGTCAAAGACCCATCAAATGTGTTTGACTACATCTTTAGACTGTCAAAGACCCATCAAATGTGTTTGACTACATCTTTAGACAGTCAAAGACCCATCAAATGTGTTTCACAACATCTTTAGACGGTCAATGACCCATCAAATGTGTTTGACTACATCTTTAGACGATCAAAGACCCATCAAATGTGTTTGACTATATCTTTAGATGGTCAAAGACCCATCAAATGTGTTTGACTACATCTTTAGACGGTCAAAGACCCATCAAATGTGTTTGACTACATCTTTAGACGGTCAAAGACCCATCAAATGTGTTTGACTATATCTTTAGATGGTCAAAGACCCATCAAATGTGTTTGACTACATCTTTAGACGGTCAAAGACCCATCAAAAGTGTTTGACAACATCTTTAGACGGTCAAAGACCCATCAAATGTGCTTGACTACATCTTTAGACTGTCAAAGACCCATCAAATGTGTTTGACTACATCTTTAGACGGTCAAAGACCCATCAAATGTGTTTGACTACATCATTAGACTGTCAAAGACCCATCAAATGTGTTTGACTACATCTTTAGACTGCCAAAGATCCATCAAATGTGTTTGACTACATCTTTAGATGGTCAAAGACCCATCAAATGTGTTTGACTACATCTTCAGACGGTCAAAGACCCATCAAATGTGTTTGACTACATCTTTAGACGGTCAAAGACCCATCAAATGTGTTTCACAACATCTTTAGACTGTCAATGACCCATCAAATGTGTTTGACTACATCTTTAGACGGTCAAAGACCCATCAAATGTGTTCGACTACATCTTTAGACGGTCAAAGACCCATCAAATGTGTTTGACTACATCTTTAGACGGTCAAAGACCCATCAAATGTGTTTGACTACATCTTTAGACTGTCAAAGACCCATCAAATGTGTTTGACTACATCTTTAGACTGTCAAAGACCCATCAAATGTGTTTGACTACATCTTTAGACGGTCAAAGACCCATCAAATGTGTTTGACTACATCTTTAGACTGTCAAAGACCCATCACATGTGTTTGACTACATCTTTAGACTGCCAAAGACCCATCAAATGTGTTTGACTACATCTTTAGATGGTCAAAGACCCATCAAATGTGTTTGACTACATCTTCAGACGGTCAAAGACCCATCAAATGTTTTTGACTACATCTTTAGACTGTCAATGACCCATCAAATGTGTTTCACAACATCTTTAGACGGTCAATGACCCATCAAATGTGTTTGACTACATCTTTAGACGGTCAAAGACCCATCAAATGTGTTTGACTATATCTTTAGATGGTCAAAGACCCATCAAATGTGTTTGACTACATCTTTAGACGGTCAAAGACCCATCAAATGTGTTTGACAACATCTTTAGACGGTCAAAGACCCATCAAATGTGTTTCACAACATCTTTAGACTGTCAATGACCCATCAAATGTGTTTGACTACATCTTTAGACGGTCAAAGACCCATCAAATGTGTTCGACTACATCTTTAGACGGTCAAAGACCCATCAAATGTGTTTGACTACATCTTTAGACGGTCAAAGACCCATCAAATGTGTTTGACTACATCTTTAGAATGTCAAAGACCCATCAAATGTGTTTGACTACATCTTTAGACTGTCAAAGACCCATCAAATGTGTTTGACTATATCTTTAGACGGTCAAAGACCCATCAAATGTGTTTGACTACATCTTTAGACTGTCAAAGACCCATCAAATGTGTTTGACTACATCTTTAGACGGTCAAAGACCCATCAAATGTGTTTGACTACATCTTTAGACGGTCAAAGACCCATCAAATGTGTTTGACTACATCTTTAGACTGTCAAAGATCCATCAAATGTATTTGACTACATCTTTAGACTGTCAAAGACCCATCAAATGTGTTTGACTACATCTTTAGACGGTCAAAGACCCATCAAATGTGTTTGACTACATCTTTAGACGGTCAACGACCCATCAAATGTCTTTGACAACATCTTTAGACTGTCAATGACCCATCAAATGTGTTTGACTACATCTTTAGACGGTCAAAGACCCATCAAATGTGTTTGACTACATCTTTAGACGGTCAAAGACCCATCAAATGTGTTTGACTACATCATTAGACGGTCAAAGACTCATCAAATGTGTATGTCAACATCTTCAGACGGTCAAAGACCCATCAAATGTGCTTGACTACATCTTTAGACTGTCAAAGACCCATCAAATGTGTTTGACTACATCTTTAGACGGTCAAAGACCCATCAAATGTGTTTGACTACATCTTTAGACTGTCAAAGACCCATCAAATGTGTTTGACTACATCTTTAGACGGCCAAAGACCGATCAAATGTGTTTGACTACATCTTTAGATGGTCAAAGACCCATCAAATGTGTTTGACTACATCTTCAGACGGTCAAAGACCCATCAAATGTGTTTGACTACATCTTTAGACTGTAAAAGACCCATCAAATGTGTTTCACAACATCTTTAGACGGTCAATGACCCATCAAATGTGTTTCACTACATCTTTAGACGGTCAAAGACCCATCAAATGTGTTTGACTACATCTTTAGATGGTCAAAGACCCATCAAATGTGTTTGACTACATCTTTAGACGGTCAAAGACCCATCAAATGTGTTTGACTACATCTTTAGACGGTCAAAGACCCATCAAATGTGTTTGACTACATCTTTAGACGGTCAAAGATCCATCAAATGTGTTTGACTACATCTTTAGATGGTCAAAGACCCATCAAATGTGTTTGATTACATCTTTAGACGGTCAAAGACCTATCAAATGTGTTTTATTACATCTTTAGACGGTCAAAGACCCATCAAATGTGTTTGACTACATCTTTAGACTGTCAAAGACCCATCAAATGTGTATGACAACATCTTTAGACTGTCAAAGACCCATCAAATGTGTTTGACTACATCTTTAGACTGTCAAAGACCCATCAAATGTGTTTGACTACATCTTTAGACTGTCAATGACCCATCAAATGTGTTTGACTACATCTTTAGACTGTCAAAGACCCATCAAATGTGTTTGACTACATCTTTAGACTGTCAATGACCCATCAAATGTGTTTGACTACATCTTCAGACGGTCAAAGACCCATCAAATGTGTTTGACTACATCTTTAGACGGTCAAAGACCCATCAAATGTGTTTCACAACATCTTTAGACTGTCAATGACCCATCGAATGTGTTTGACTACATCTTTAGACGGTCAAAGACCCATCAAATGTGTTCGACTACATCTTTAGACGGTCAAAGACCCATCAAATGTGTTTGACTACATCTTTAAACGGTCAAAGACCCATCAAATGTGTTTGACTACATCTTTAGACTGTCAAAGACCCATCAAATGTGTTTGACTACATCTTTAGACTGTCAAAGACCCATCAAATGTGTTTGACTACATCTTTAGACGGTCAAAGACCCATCAAATGTGTTTGACTACATCTTTAGACTGTCAAAGACCCATCACATGTGTTTGACTACATCTTTAGACTGCCAAAGACCCATCAAATGTGTTTGACTACATCTTTAGATGGTCAAAGACCCATCAAATGTGTTTGACTACATCTTCAGACGGTCAAAGACCCATCAAATGTGTTTGACTACATCTTTAGACTGTCAAAGACCCATCAAATGTGTTTCACAACATCTTTAGACGGTCAATGACCCATCAAATGTGTTTGACTACATCTTTAGACGGTCAAAGACCCATCAAATGTGTTTGACTATATCTTTAGATGGTCAAAGACCCATCAAATGTGTTTGACTACATCTTTAGACGGTCAAAGACCCATCAAATGTGTTTGACTACATCTTTAGACGGTCAAAGACCCATCAAATGTGTTTGACTACATCTTTAGACGGTCAAAGATCCATCAAATGTGTTTGACTACATCTTTAGATGGTCAAAGACCCATCAAATGTGTTTGATTACATCTTTAGACGGTCAAAGACCTATCAAATGTGTTTTATTACATCTTTAGACGGTCAAAGACCAATCAAATGTGTTTGACTACATCTTTAGACGGTCAAAGACCCATCAAATGTGTATGACAACATCTTTAGACTGTCAAAGACCCATCAAATGTGTTTGACTACATCTTTAGACTGTCAAAGACCCATCAAATGTGTTTGACTACATCTTTAGACTGTCAATGACCCATCAAATGTGTTTGACTACATCTTTAGACGGTCAAAGACCCATCAAATGTGTTTGACTACATCTTTAGACGGCCAAAGACCCATCAAATGTGTTTGACTACATCTTTAGATGGTCAAAGACCCATCAAATGTGTTTGACTACATCTTCAGACGGTCAAAGACCCATCAAATGTGTTTGACTACATCTTTAGACGGTCAAAGACCCATCAAATGTGTTTCACAACATCTTTAGACTGTCAATGACCCATCAAATGTGTTCGACTACATCTTAAGACGGTCAAAGACCCATCAAATGTGTTTGACTACATCTTTAGACGGTCAAAGACCCATCAAATGTGTTTGACTACATCTTTAGACTGTCAAAGACCCATCAAATGTGTTTGACTACATCTTTAGACTGTCAAAGACCCATCAAATGTGTTTGACTACATCTTTAGACTGTCAAAGACCCATCAAATGTGTTTGACTACATCTTTAGACTGTCAAAGACCCATCAAATGTGTTTGACTACATCTTTAGACGGTCAAAGACCCATCAAATGTGTTTGACTACATCTTTAGACGGTCAAAGACCCATCAAATGTATTTGACTACATCTTTAGATGGTCAAAGACCCATCAAATGTGTTTGACAACATCTTTACACGGTCAAAGACCCATCAAATGTGTTTGACTACATCTTTAGATGGTCAAAGACCCATCAAATGTGTTTGACTACATCTTTAGACGGTCAAAGACCCATCAAATGTGTTTGACTACATCTTTAGACGGTCAAAGACCCATCAAATGTGTTTGACTACATCTTTAGACGGTCAAAGACCCATCAAATGTGTTTGACTACATCTTTAGACTGTCAAAGACCCATCAAATGTGTTTGACTACATCTTTAGACTGTCAAAGACCCATCAAATGTGTTTGACTACATCTTTAGACTGTCAAAGACCCATCAAATGTGTTTCACAACATCTTTAGACTGTCAATGACCCATCAAATGTGTTTGACTACATCTTTAGACGGTCAAAGACCCATCAAATGTGTTTGACTACATCTTTAGACGGTCAAAGACCCATCAAATGTGTTTGACTACATCTTTAGACGGTCAAAGACCCATCAAATGTGTTTGACTACATCTTTAGACGGTCAAAGACCCATCAAATGTGTTTGACTACATCTTTAGACTGTCAAAGATCCATCAAATGTGTTTGACTACATCTTTAGATGGTCAAAGACCCATCAAATGTGTTTGACTACATCTTTAGACGGTCAAAGACCCATCAAATGTGTTTGACTACATCTTTAGATGGTCAAAGACCCATCAAATGTGTTTGACTACATCTTTAGACGGTCAAAGACCCATCAAATGTGTTTGACTACATCTTTAGACGGTCAAAGACCCATCAAATGTGTTCGACTACATCATTAGACGGTCAAAGACCCATCAAATGTGTTTGACAACATCTTTAGACGGTCAAAGACCCATCAAATGTGCTTGACTACATCTTTAGACTGTCAAAGATCCATCAAATGTGTTTGACTACATCTTTAGATGGTCAAAGACCCATCAAATGTGTTTGACTACATCTTTAGACGGTGAAAGACCCATCAAATGTGTTTGACTACATCTTTAGAC
The DNA here is from genome assembly GCA_963680875.1 of Bathymodiolus brooksi. NCBI lineage: Eukaryota > Metazoa > Mollusca > Bivalvia > Mytilida > Modiolidae > Bathymodiolus > Bathymodiolus brooksi. Next base: position 23,297,777 of record OY804590.1, on the reverse strand, counting down.
TGTCAAAGATCCATCAAATGTGTTTGACTACATCTTTAGATGGTCAAAGACCCATCAAATGTGTTTGACTACATCTTTAGACGGTCAAAGACCCATCAAATGTGTTTGACTACATCTTTAGATGGTCAAAGACCCATCAAATGTGTTTGACTACATCTTTAGACGGTCAAAGACCCATCAAATGTGTTTGACTACATCTTTAGACGGTCAAAGACCCATCAAATGTGTTTGACTACATCTTTAGACGGTCAAAGATCCATCAAATGTGTTTGACTACATCTTTAGATGGTCAAAGACCCATCAAATGTGTTTGATTACATCTTTAGACTGTCAAAGACCTATCAAATGTGTTTTATTACATCTTTAGACGGTCAAAGACTCATCAAATGTGTTTGACTACATCTTTAGACGGTCAAAGACCCATCAAATGTGTATGACAACATCTTTAGACTGTCAAAGACCCATCAAATGTGTTTGACTACATCTTTAGACTGTCAAAGACCCATCAAATGTGTTTGACTACATCTTTAGACTGTCAAAGACCCATCAAATGTGTTTGACAACATCTTTAGACTGTCAAAGACCCATCAAATGTGTTTGACGACATCTTTAGACGGTCAAAGACCCATCAAATGTGTTTGACTACATCTTTAGATGGTCAAAGACCCATCAAATGTGTTTGACTACATCTTTAGACGGTCACATACCCATCAAATGTGTTTGACTACATCTTTAGACGGTCAAAGACCCATCAAATGTGTTTGACTACATCTTTAGACGGTCAAAGACCCATCAAATGTGTTTGACTACATCTTTAGACTGTCAAAGACCCATCAAATGTGTTTGACTACATCTTTACACGGTCAAAGACCCATCAAATGTGTTTGACTACATCTTTAGATGGTCAAAGACCCATCAAATGTGTTTGACTATATCTTTAGACGGTCAAAGACCCATCAAATGTGTTTGACTACATCTTTAGACGGTCAAAGACCCATCAAATGTGTTTCACAACATCTTTAGACAGTCAAAGACCCATCTAATGTGTTTGACTACATCTTTAGACTGTCAAAGACCCATCAAATGTGCTTGACTACACCTTTAGACGGTCAAAGACTCATCAAATGTGTTTAACTACATCTTTAGACGGTCAAAGACCCATCAAATGTGTTTGACTACATCTTTAGACGGTCAAAGACCCATCAAATGTGTTTGACTACATCTTTAGACGGTCAAAGACCCATCAAATGTGTTTGACTACATCTTTAGACGGTCAAAGATCCATCAAATGTGTTCGACTACATCTTTAGACGGTCAAAGACCCATCAAATGTGTTTGACTACATCTTTAGACGGTCAAAGACCCATCAAATGTGTTTTCTTACATCTTTAGACGGTCAAAGACCCATCAAATGTGTTTGACTACATCTTTAGACGGTCAAAGACCCATCAAATGTGTATGGAAACATCTTTAGACTGTCAAAGACCCATCAAATGTGTTTGACTACATCTTTAGACTGTCAAAGACCCATCAAATGTGTTTGACAACATCTTTAGACTGTCAAAGACCCATCAAATGTGTTTGACGACATCTTTAGACGGTCAAAGACCCATCAAATGTGTTTGACTACATCTTTAGACTGTCAAAGACCCATCAAATGTGTTTGACTACATCTTTAGACGGTCAAACACCCATCAAATGTGTTTGACTACATCTTTAGACGGTCAAAGACCCATCAAATGTGTTTGACTAAATCTTTAGATGGTCAAAGACCCATCAAATGTGTTTGACTACATCTTTAGATGGTCAAAGACCCATCAAATGTGTTTGACTACATCTTTAGACGGTCAAAGACCCATCAAATGTGTTTGACTACATTTTTAGACGGTCAAAGACTCATCAAATGTGTTTGACTACATCTTTAGACGGTCAAAGACCCATCAAATGTATTTGACTACATCTTTAGACGGTCAAAGACCCATCAAATGTGTTTGACTACATCTTTAGATGGTCAAAGACCCATCAAATGTGTTTGACTACATCTTTAGACGGTCAAAGACCCATCAAATGTGTTTGACTACATTTTTAGACGGTCAAAGACTCATCAAATGTGTTTGACTACATCTTTAGACGATCAAAGACCCATCAAATGTATTTGACTACATCTTTAGACGGTCAAAGACCCATCAAATGTGTTTGACTACATCTTTAGACTGTCAAAGACACATCAAATGTGTTTGACTACATCTTTAGACGGTCAAAGACCCATCAAATGTGTTTGACTACATCTTTGACAGTCAAAGACCCATCAAATGTGTTTGACTACATCTTTAGACGGTGAAAGATCCATCAAATGTGTTTAACTACATCTTTAGACTGTCAAAGACCCATCAAATGTGTTTGACTACATCTTTAGACTGTCAAAGACCCATCAAATGTGTTTGACTACATCTTTAGACTGTCAAAGACCCATCAAATGTGTTTTACTACATCTTTAGACGGTCAAAGACCCATCAAATGTGTTTGACTACATCTTTAGACTGTCAAAGACCCATCAAATGTGTTTGACTACATCTTTAGACGGTCAAAGACCCATCAAATGTGCTTGACTACATCATTAGACGGTGAAAGACCCATCAAATGTGTTTGACTACATCTTTAGACGGTCAAAGACCCATCAAATGTGTTTGACTACATCTTTAGACGGTCAAAGATCCATCACATGTGTTTGACTACATCTTTAGACGGTCAAAGACCCATCAAATGTGTTTGACTACATCTTTAGACGGTCAAAGATCCATCAAATGTGTTTGACTACATCTTTAGACGGTCAAAGACCCATCAAATGTGTTTGACTACATCTTTAGACGGTCAAAGACTCATCAAATGTGTTTAACTACATCTTTAGACGGTCAAAGACCCATCAAATGTGCTTGACTACATCTTTAGACGGTCAAAGACCCATCAAATGTGTTTGACTACATCTTTAGACGGTCAAAGACCCATTAAATGTGTTTGACTACATATTTAGACTGTCAAAGACCCATCAAATGTGTTTGACTACATCTTTAGACTGTCAATGACCCATCAAATGTGTTTGATAACATCTTTAGACGGTGAAAGACCCATTAAATGTGCTTGACTACATCTTTAGACGGTCAAAGACCCATCAAATGTGTTTGACTACATCTTTAGACGGTCAAAGACCCATCAAATGTGCTTAACTACATCTTTAGACGGTCAAAGACCCATCAAATGTGTTTGACTACATCTTTAGATGGTCAAAGACCCATCAAATGTGTTTGACTACATCTTTAGACAGTCAACGACCCATCAAATGTGTTTGACAACATCTTTAGACTGTCAATGACCCATCAAATGTGTTTGACTACATCTTTAGACTGTCAAAGACCCATCAAATGTGTTTGACTACATCTTTAGACTGTCAAAGATCCATCAAATGTGTTTGACTACATCTTTAGACGATCAAAGACCCATCAAATGTGTTTGACAACATCTTTAGACGGTCAAAGACCCATCAAATGTGTTTGACTACATCTTTAGACGGTCAAAGACCCATCAAATGTGTTTGACTACATCTTTAGACTGTCAAAGACCCATCAAATGTGTTTGACTACATCTTTAGACTGCCAAAGACCCATCAAATGTGTTTGACTACATCTTTAGACGGTCAAAGACCCATCAAATGTGTTTGACTACATCTTCAGACGGTCAAAGACCCATCAAATGTGTTTGACTACATCTTTAGACTGTCAAAGACCCATCAAATGTGTTTCACAACATCTTTAGACTGTCAATGACCCATCAAATGTGTTTGACTACATCTTTAGACTGTCAAAGACCCATCAAATGTGTTTGACTACATCTTTAGACGGTCAAAGATCCATCAAATGTGTTTGACTACATCTTTAGATAGTCAAAGACCCATCAAATGTGTTTGATTACATCTTTAGACGGTCAAAGACCTATCAAATGTGTTTGACTACATCTTTAGACTGTCAAAGACCCATCAAATGTGTTTGACTACATCTTTAGACGGTCAAAGATCCATCAAATGTGTTTGACTACATCTTTAGATGGTCAAAGACCCATCACATGTGTTTGATTACATCTTTAGACTGTCAAAGACCTATCAAATGTGTTTTATTACATCTTTAGACTGTCAAAGACCCATCAAATGTGTTTGACTACATCTTTAGACGGTCAAAGACCCATCAAATGTGTATGACAACATCTTTAGACGGTCAAAGACCCATCAAATGTGTTTGACTACATCTTTAGACTGTCAAAGACCCATCAAATGTGTTTGACTACATCTTTAGACTGTCAATGACCCATCAAATGTGTTTGACTACATCTTTAGACGGTCAAAGACCCATCAAATGTGTTTGACAACATCTTTAGACGGTCAAAGACCCATCAAATGTGTTTGACTACATCTTTAGACGGTCAAAGACCCATCAAATGTGTTTGACTACATCTTTAGACGGTCAAAGACCCATCAAATGTGTTCGACTAAATCTTTAGACGGTCAAAGACCCATCAAATGTGTTTGACAACATCTTTAGACGGTCAAAGACCCATCAAATGTGTTTGACTACATCTTTAGACGGTCAAAGACCCATCAAATGTGTTTGACTACATCTTTAGACGGTCAAAGACCCATCAAATGTGTTTGACTACATCTTTAGACTGTCAAAGACCCATCAAATGTGTTTGACTACATCTTTAGACTGCCAAAGACCCATCAAATGTGTTTGACTACATCTTTAGATGGTCAAAGACCCATCAAATGTGTTTGACTACATCTTCAGACGGTCAAAGACCCATAAAATGTGTTTGACTACATCTTTAGACGGTCAAAGACCCATCAAATGTGTTTCACAACATCTTTAGACTGTCAATGACCCATCAAATGTGTTTGACTACATCTTTAGGCGGTCAAAGACCCATCAAATGTGTTCGACTACATCTTTAGACGGTCAAAGACCCATCAAATGTGTTTGACTACATCTTTAGACTGTCAAAGACCCATCAAATGTGTTTGACTACATCTTTAGACGGTCAAAGACCCATCAAATGTGTTTGACTACATCTTTAGACGGTCAAAGACCAATCAAATGTATTTGACTACATCTTTAGATGGTCAAAGACCCATCAAATGTGTTTGACAACATCTTTAGACGGTCAAAGACCCATCAAATGTGTTTGACTACATCTTTAGACTGTCAAAGACCCATCAAATGTGTTTGACTACATCTTTTGACTGTCAAAGACCCATCAAATGTGTTTGACTGCATCTTTAGACGGTCAAAGACCCATCAAATGTGTTTGACTACATCTTTAGACGGTCAAAGACCCATCAAATGTGTTTGACTACATCTTTAGACGGTCAAAGACCCATCAAATGTGTTTGACTACATCTTTAGACGGTCAAAGACCCATCAAATGTGTTTGACTACATCTTCAGACGGTCAAAGACCCATCAAATGTGTTTGACTACATCTTTAGACTGTCAAAGACCCATCAAATGTGTTTGACTACATCTTTAGACGGTCAAAGACCCATCAAATGTGTTTGACTACATCTTTAGACGGTCAAAGACCCATCAAATGTGTTTGACTACATCTTTAGACGGTCAAAGATCCATCAAATGTATTTGACTACATCTTTAGACTGTCAAAGACCCATCAAATGTGTTTGGCTACATCTTTAGACGGTCAAAGACCCATCAAATGTGTTTGACTACATCTTTAGACGGTCAACGACCCATCAAATGTGTTTGACAACATCTTTAGACTGTCAATGACCCATCAAATGTGTTTGACTACATCTTTAGACTGTCAAAGACCCATCAAATGTGTTTGACAACATCTTTAGACGGTCAAAGACCCATCAAATGTGCTTGACTACATCTTTAGACGGTCAAAGACCCATCAAATGTGTTTGACTACATCTTTAGACGGTCAAAGACCCATCAAATGTGTTTGACTACATCTTTAGACTGTCAAAGACCCATCAAATGTGTTTGACTACATCTTTAGACTGCCAAAGACCCATCAAATGTGTTTGACTACATCTTTAGATGGTCAAAGACCCATCAAATGTGTTTGACTACATCTTCAGACGGTCAAAGACCCATCAAATGTGTTTGACTACATCTTTAGACTGTCAAAGACCCATCAAATGTGTTTCACAACATCTTTAGACTGTCAATGACCCATCAAATGTGTTTGACTACATCTTTAGACGGTCAAAGACCCATCAAATGTGTTTGACTACATCTTTAGATGGTCAAAGACCCATCAAATGTGTTTGACTACATCTTTAGACGGTCAAAGACCCATCAAATGTGTTTGACTACATCTTTAGACGGTCAAAGACCCATCAAATGTGTTTGACTACATCTTTAGACGGTCAAAGATCCATCAAATGTGTTTGACTACATCTTTAGATGGTCAAAGACCCATCAAATGTGTTTGATTACATCTTTAGACGGTCAAAGACCCATCAAATGTGTTTTATTACATCCTTAGACGGTCAAAGACCCATCAAATGTGTTTGACTACATCTTTAGACGGTCAAAGACCCATCAAATGTGTTTGACAACATCTTTAGACTGTCAAAGACCCATCAAATGTGTTTGACTACATCTTTAGACTGTCAAAGACCCATCAAATGTGTTTGACTACATCTTTAGACTGTCAAAGACCCATCAAATGTGTTTGACAACATCTTTAGACTGTCAAAGACCCATCAAATGTGTTTGACGACATCTTTAGACGGTCAAAGACCCATCAAATGTGTTTGACTACATCTTTAGACGGTCAAAGACCCATCGAATGTGTTTGACTACATCTTTAGACGGTCAAAGACCCATCAAATGTGTTTGACTACATCTTTAGACTGTCAAAGACCCATCAAATGTGTTTGACTACATCTTTAGACTGTCAAAGACCCATCAAATGTGTTTGACTACATCTTTAGACGGTCAAAGACCCATCAAATGTGTTTGACTACATCTTTAGACGGTCAACGACCCATCAAATGTGTTTGACAACATCTTTAGACTGTCAATGAACCATCAAATGTGTTTGACTACATCTTTAGACTGTCAAAGACCCATCAAATGTGTTTGACTACATCTTTAGACGGTCAAAGACCCATCAAATGTGTTTGACTACATCTTTAGATGGTCAAAGACCCATCAAATGTATTCGACTGCATCATTAGACGGTCAAAGACCCATCAAATGTGTTTGACAACATCTTTAGACGGTCAAAGACCCATCAAATGTGCTTGACTACATCTTTAGACTGTCAAAGACCCATCAAATGTGTTTGACTACATCTTTAGACGGTCAAAGACCCATCAAATGTGTTTGACTACATCTTTAGACTGTCAAAGACCCATCAAATGTGTTTGACTACATCTTTAGACTGCCAAAGACCCATCAAATGTGTTTGACTACATCTTTAGACTGTCAAAGACCCATCAAATGTGTTTCACAACATCTTTAGACTGTCAATGACCCATCAAATGTGTTTGACTACATCTTTAGACGGTCAAAGACCCATCAAATGTGTTTGACTACATCTTTAGATGGTCAAAGACCCATCAAATGTGTTTGACTACATCTTTAGACGGTCAAAGACCCATCAAATGTGTTTGACAACATCTTTAGACGGTCAAAGATCCATCAAATGTGTTTGACTACATCTTTAGATGGTCAAAGACCCATCAAATGTGTTTGATTACATCTTTAGACGGTCAAAGACCCATCAAATGTGCTTTATTACATCTTTAGACGGTCAAAGACCCATCAAATGTGTTTGACTACATCTTTAGACGGTCAAAGACCCATCAAATGTGTATGACAACAACTTTAGACTGTCAAAGACCCATCAAATGTGTTTGACTACATCTTTAGACTGTCAAAGACCCATCAAATGTGTTTGACTACATCTTTAGACGGTCAAAGACCCATCAAATGTGTTTGACTACATCTTTAGACGGTCAAAGACCCATCAAATGTGTTTGACTACATCTTTAGACTGTCAAAGACCCATCAAATGTGTTTGACTACATCTTTAGACTGTCAAAGACCCATCAAATGTGTTTGACTACATCTTTAGACGGTCAAAGACCCATCAAATGTGTTTGACTACATCTTTAGACGGTCAAAGACCCATCAAATGTGTTTGACTACATCTTTAGACGGTCAAAGACCCATCAAATGTGTTTGACTACATCTTTAGATGGTCAAAGACCCATCAAATGTGTTTGACTACATCTTTAGATGGTCAAAGACCCATCAAATGTGTTTGACTACATCTTTAGATGGTCAAAGACCCATCAAATGTGTTCGACTACATCATTAGACGGTCAAAGACCCATCAAATGTGTTTGACAACATCTTTAGACGGTCAAAGACCCATCAAATGTGTTTGACTACATCTTTAGACTGTCAAAGACCCATCAAATGTGTTTGACTACATCTTTAGACGGTCAAAGACCCATCAAATGTGTTTGACCACATCTTTAGACTGTCAAAGACCCATCAAATGTGTTTGACTACATCTTTAGACTGCCAAAGACCCATCAAATGTGTTTGACTACATCTTTAGATGGTCAAAGACCCATCAAATGTGTTTGACTACATCTTCAGACGGTCAAAGACCCATCAAATGTGTTTGACTACATCTTTAGACTGTCAAAGACCCATCAAATGTGTTTCACAACATCTTTAGACTGTCAATGACCCATCAAATGTGTTTGACTACATCTTTAGACGGTCAAAGACCCATCAAATGTGTTTGACTACATCTTTAGATGGTCAAAGACCCATCAAATGTGTTTGACTACATCTTTAGACGGTCAAAGACCCATCAAATGTGTTTGACTACATCTTTAGACGGTCAAAGACCCATCAAATGTGTTTGACTACATCTTTAGACGGTCAAAGATCCATAAAATGTGTTTGACTACATCTTTAGATGGTCAAAGACCCATCAAATGTGTTTGACTACATCTTTAGACTGTCAAAGACCTATCAAATGTGTTTTATTACATCTTTAGACGGTCAAAGACCCATCAAATGTGTTTGACTACATCTTTAGACGGTCAAAGACCCATCAAATGTGTATGACAACATCTTTAGACTGTCAAAGACCCATCAAATGTGATTGACTACATCTTTAGACGGTCAAAGACCCATCAAATGTGTTTGACTACATCTTTAGACTGTCAAAGACCCATCAAATGTGTTTGACAACATCTTTAGACTGTCAAAGACCCATCAAATGTGTTTGACGACATCTTTAGACGGTCAAAGACCCATCAAATGTGTTTGACTACATCTTTAGACGGTCAAAGACCCATCAAATGTGTTTGACTACATCTTTAGACGGTCAAAGACCCATCAAATGTGTTTGACTACATCTTTAGACTGTCAAAGACCCATCAAATGTGTTTGACTACATCTTTAGACTGTCAAAGACCCATCAAATGTGTTTGACTACATCTTTAGACGGTCAAAGACCCATCAAATGTGTTTGACTACATCTTTAGACGGTCAACGACCCATCAAATGTGTTTGACAACATCTTTAGACTGTCAATGACCCATCAAATGTGTTTGACTACATCTTTAGACTGTCAAAGACCCATCAAATGTGTTTGACTACATCTTTAGACGGTCAAAGACCCATCAAATGTGTTTGACTACATCTTTAGACGGTCAAAGACCCATCAAATGTGTTCGACTACATCATTAGACGGTCAAAGACCCATCAAATGTGTTTGACAACATCTTTAGACGGTCAAAGACCCATCAAATGTGCTTGACTACATCTTTAGACTGTCAAAGACCCATCAAATGTGTTTGACTACATCTTTAGACGGTCAAAGACCCATCAAATGTGTTTGACTACATCTTTAGACGGTCAAAGACCCATCAAATGTGTTTGACTACATCTTTAGACTGCCAAAGACCCATCAAATGTGTTTGACTACATCTTTAGATGGTCAAAGACCCATCAAATGTGTTTGACTACATCTTCAGACGGTCAAAGACCCATCAAATGTGTTTGACTACATCTTTAGACGGTCAAAGACCCATCAAATGTGTTTCACAACATCTTTAGACGGTCAAAGACCCATCAAATGTGTTTGACTACATCTTTAGATGGTCAAAGACCCATCAAATGTGTTTGACTACATCTTTAGACGGTCAAAGACCCATCAAATGTGTTTGACTACATCTTTAGACGGTCAAAGATCCATCAAATGTGTTTGACTACATCTTTAGATGGTCAAAGACCCATCAAATGTGTTTGATTACATCTTTAGACGGTCAAAGACCTATCAAATGTGTTTTATTACATCTTTAGACGGTCAAAGACCCATCAAATGTGTTTGACTACATCTTTAGACGGTCAAAGACCCATCAAATGTGTATGACAACATCTTTAGACTGTCAAAGACCCATCAAATGTGTTTGACTACATCTTTAGACTGTCAAAGACCCATCAAATGTGTTTGACTACATCTTTAGACTGTCAAAGACCCATCAAATGGGTTTGACAACATCTTTAGACTGTCAAAGACCCATCAAATGTGTTTGACGACATCTTTAGACGGTCAAAGACCCATCAAATGTGTTTGACTACATCTTTAGACGGTCAAAGACCCATCAAATGTGTTTGACTACATCTTTAGACTGTCAAAGACCCATCAGATGTGTTTGACTACATCTTTAGACTGTCAAAGACCCATCAAATGTGTTTGACTACATCTTTAGACGGTCAAAGACCCATCAAATGTGTTTGACTACATCTTTAGACGGTCAAAGACCCATCAAATGTGTTTGACTACATCTTTAGACGGTCAAAGACCCATCAAATGTGTTTGACTACATCTTTAGATGGTCAAAGACCCATCAAATGTGTTTGACTACATCTTTAGACTGTCAAAGACCCATCAAATGTGTTTGACAACATCTTTAGACTGTCAAAGACCCATCAAATGTGTTTCACAACATCTTTAGACTGTCAATGACCCATCAAATGTGTTTGACTACATCTTTAGACGGTCAAAGACCCATCAAATGTGTTTGACTACATCTTTAGATGGTCAAAGACCCATCAAATGTGTTTGACTACATCTTTAGACGGTCAAAGACCCATCAAATGTGTTTGACTACATCTTTAGACGGTCAAAGATCCATCAAATGTGTTTGACTACATCTTTAGATGGTCAAAGACCCATCAAATGTGTTTGATTACATCTTTAGACGGTCAAAGACCTATCAAATGTGTTTTATTACATCTTTAGACGGTCAAAGACCCATCAAATGTGTTTGACTACATCTTTAGACGGTCAAAGACCCATCAAATGTGTATGACAACATCTTTAGACTGTCAAAGACCCATCAAATGTGTTTGACTACATCTTTAGACTGTCAAAGACCCATCAAATGTGTTTGACTACATCTTTAGACTGTCAAAGACCCATCAAATGGGTTTGACAACATCTTTAGACTGTCAAAGACCCATCAAATGTGTTTGACGACATCTTTAGACTGTCAAAGACCCATCAAATGTGTTTGACTACATCTTTAGACGGTCAAAGACCCATCAAATGTGTTTGACTACATCTTTAGACTGTCAAAGACCCATCAAATGTGTTTGACTACATCTTTAGACTGTCAAAGACCCATCAAATGTGTTTGACTACATCTTTAGACGGTCAAAGACCCATCAAATGTGTTTGACTACATCTTTAGACGGTCAAAGACCCATCAAATGTGTTTGACTACATCTTTAGACGGTCAAAGACCCATCAAATGTGTTTGACTACATCTTTAGATGGTCAAAGACCCATCAAATGTGTTTGACTACATCTTTAGACTGTCAAAGACCCATCAAATGTGTTTGACAACATCTTTAGACGGTCAAAGACCCATCAAATGTGTTTAACTACATCTTTAGACGGTCAAAGACTCATCAAATGTGTTTGACTACATCTTTAGACGGTCAAAGACCCATCAAATGTGCTTGACTACATCTTTAGACGGTCAAAGACCCATCAAATGTGTTTGACTACATCTTTAGACGGTCAAAGACCCATCAAATGTGTTTGACTACATCTTTAGACGGTCAAAGATCCATCAAATGTGTTTGACTACATCTTTAGATGGTCAAAGACCCATCAAATGTGTTTGATTACATCTTTAGACGGTCAAAGACCTATCAAATGTGTTTTATTACATCTTTAGACGGTCAAAGACCCATCAAATGTGTTTGACTACATCTTTAGACGGTCAAAGACCCATCAAATGTGTATGACAACATCTTTAGACTGTCAAAGACCCATCAAATGTGTTTGACTACATCTTTAGACTGTCAAAGACCCATCAAATGTGTTTGACTACATCTTTAGACTGTCAAAGACCCATCAAATGTGTTTGACAACATCTTTAGACTGTCAAAGACCCATCAAATGTGTTTGACGACATCTTTAGACGGTCAAAGACCCATCAAATGTGTTTGACTACATCTTTAGACTGTCAAAGACCCATCAAATGTGTTTGACTACATCTTTAGACTGTCAAAGACCCATCAAATGTGTTTGACTACATCTTTAGACGGTCAAAGACCCATCAAATGTGTTTGACTACATCTTTAGACGGTCAAAGACCCATCAAATGTGTTTGACTACATCTTTAGACGGTCAAAGACCCATCAAATGTGTTTGACTACATCTTTAGACGGTCAAAGACCCATCAAATGTGTTTGACTACATCTTTAGACGGTCAAAGACCCATCAAATGTGTTTGACTACATCTTTAGATGGTCAAAGACCCATCAAATGTGTTTGACTACATCTTTAGACTGTCAAAGACCCATCAAATGTGTTTGACAACATCTTTAGACGGTCAAAGACCCATCAAATGTGTTTAACTACATCTTTAGACGGTCAAAGACTCATCAAATGTGTTTGACTACATCTTTAGACGGTCAAAGACCCATCAAATGTGCTTGACTACATCTTTAGACGGTCAAAGACCCATCAAATGTGTTTGACTACATCTTTAGACGGTCAAAGACCCATCAAATGTGTTTGACTACATCTTTAGACGGTCAAAGATCCATCAAATGTGTTTGACTACATCTTTAGATGGTCAAAGACCCATCAAATGTGTTTGATTACATCTTTAGACGGTCAAAGACCTATCAAATGTGTTTTATTACATCTTTAGACTGTCAAAGACCCATCAAATGTGTTTGACTACATCTTTAGACGGTCAAAGACCCATCAAATGTGTATGACAACATCTTTAGACTGTCAAAGACCCATCAAATGTGTTTGACTACATCTTTAGACTGTCAAAGACCCATCAAATGTGTTTGACTACATCTTTAGACTGTCAAAGACCCATCAAATGTGTTTGACAACATCTTTAGACTGTCAAAGACCCATCAAATGTGTTTGACGACATCTTTAGACGGTCAAAGACCCATCAAATGTGTTTGACTACATCTTTAGACGGTCAAAGACCCATCAAATGTGTTTGACTACATCTTTAGACTGTCAAAGACCCATCAAATGTGTTTGACTACATCTTTAGACTGTCAAAGACCCATCAAATGTGTTTGACTACATCTTTAGACGGTCAAAGACCCATCAAATGTGTTTGACTACATCTTTAGACTGTCAAAGACCCATCAAATGTGTTTGACTACATCTTTAGACGGTCAAAGACCCATCAAATGTGTTTGACTACATCTTTAGATGGTCAAAGACCCATCAAATGTGTTTGACTACACCTTTAGACGGTCAAAGACCCATCAAATGTGTTTGACTACATCTTTAGACGGTCAAAGACCCATCAAATGTGTTCGACTACATCATTAGACGGTCAAAGACCCATCAAATGTGTTTGACAACATCTTTAGACGGTCAAAGACCCATCAAATGTGCTTGACTACATCTTTAGACTGTCAAAGACCCATCAAATGTGTTTGACTACATCTTTAGACGGTCAAAGACCCATCAAATGTGTTTGACTACATCTTTAGACTGTCAAAGACCCATCAAATGTGTTTTACTACATCTTTAGACTGCCAAAGACCCATCAAATGTGTTTGACTACATCTTTAGACGGTCAAAGACCCATCAAATGTGTTTGACTACATCTTCAGACGGTCAAAGACCCATCAAATGTGTTTGACTACATCTTTAGACTGTCAAAGACCCATCAAATGTGTTTCACAACATCTTTATACTGTCAATGACCCATCAAATGTGTTTGACTACATCTTTAGACGGTCAAAGACCCATCAAATGTGTTTGACTACATCTTTAGATGGTCAAAGACCCATCAAATGTGTTTGACTACATCTTTAGACGGTCAAAGACCCATCAAATGTGTTTGACTACATCTTTAGACGGTCAAAGACCCATCAAATGTGTTTAACTACATCTTTAGACGATCAAAGATCCATCAAATGTGTTTGACTACATCTTTAGACGGTCAAAGACCCATCAAATGTGTTTGATTACATCTTTAGACGGTCAACGACCTATCAAATGTGTTTTATTACATCTTTAGACGGTCAAAGACCCATCAAATGTGTTTGACTACATCTTTAGACGGTCAAAGACCCATCAAATGTGTATGACAACATCTTTAGACTGTCAAAGACCCATCAAATGTGTTTGACTACATCTTTAGACTGTCAAAGACCCATCAAATGTGTTTGACTACATCTTTAGACTGTCAAAGACCCATCAAATGTGTTTGACAACATCTTTAGACTGTCAAAGACCCATCAAATGTGTTTGACGACATCTTTAGACGGTCAAAGACCCATCAAATGTGTTTGACTACATCTTTAGACGGTCAAAGACCCATCAAATGTGTTTGACTACATCTTTAGACGGTCAAAGACCCATCAAATGTGTTTGACTACATCTTTAGACTGTCAAAGACCCATCAAATGTGTTTGACTACATCTTTAGACTGTCAAAGACCCATCAAATGTGTTTGACTACATCTTTAGACGGTCAAAGACCCATCAAATGTGTTTGACTACATCTTTAGACGGTCAACGACCCATCAAATGTGTTTGACAACATCTTTAGACTGTCAATGACCCATCAAATGTGTTTGACTACATCTTTAGACTGTCAAAGACCCATCAAATGTGTTTGACTACATCTTTAGACGGTCAAAGACCCATCAAATGTGTTTGACTACATCTTTAGACTGCCAAAGACCCATCAAATGTGTTTGACTACATCTTTAGATGGTCAAAGACCCATCAAATGTGTTTGACTACATCTTCAGACGGTCAAAGACCCATCAAATGTGTTTGACTACATCTTTAGACTGTCAAAGACACATCAAATGTGTTTCACAACATCTTTAGACTGTCAATGACCCATCAAATGTGTTTGACTACATCTTTAGACGGTCAAAGACCCATCAAATGTGTTTGACTACATCTTTAGATAGTCAAAGACCCATCAAATGTGTTTGACTACATCTTTAGACGGTCAAAGACCCATCAAATGTGTTTGACTACATCTTTAGACGGTCAAAGATCCATCAAATGTGTTTGACTACATCTTTAGATGGTCAAAGACCCATCAAATGTGTTTGATTACATCTTTAGACGGTCAAAGACCTATCAAATGTGTTTTATTACATCTTTAGACGGTCAAAGACCCATCAAATGTGTTTGACTACATCTTTAGATAGTCAAAGACCCATCAAATGTGTTTGACTACATCTTTAGACGGTCAAAGACCCATCAAATGTGTTTGACTACATCTTTAGACTGTCAAAGACCCATCAAATGTGTTTGACTACATCTTTAGACGGTCAAAGACACATCAAATGTGTTTGACTACATCTTTAGACTGTCAAAGACCCATCAAATGTGTTTGACTACATCTTTAGATGGTCAAAGACCCATCAAATGTGTTTGACTACATCTTTAGACTGTCAAAGACCCATCAAATGTGTTTGACTACATCTTTAGACTGTCAAAGACCCATCAAATGTGTTTGACTACATCTTTAGACGGTCAAAGACCCATCAAATGTGTTTGACTACATCTTTAGACGGTCAAAGACCCATCAAATGTGTTTGACTACATCTTTAGATGGTCAAAGACCCATCAAATGTGTTTGACTACATCTTTAGACTGTCAAAGACCCATCAAATGTGTTTGACAACATCTTTAGACGGTCAAAGACCCATCAAATGTGTTTAACTACATCTTTAGACGGTCAAAGACTCATCAAATGTGTTTGACTACATCTTTAGACGGTCAAAGACCCATCAAATGTGCTTGACTACATCTTTAGACGGTCAAAGACCCATCAAATGTGTTTGACTACATCTTTAGACGGTCAAAGACCCATGAAATGTGTTTGACTACATCTTTAGACGGTCAAAGACCCATCCAATGTGTTTCACTACATCTTTAGACGATCAAAGACCCATCAAATGTGTTTGACTACATCTTTAGACGGTCAAAGACCCATCAAATGTGTTTGACTACATCTTTAGATGGTCAAAGACCCATCAAATGTGTTTCACAACATCTTTAGACAGTCAAAGACCCATCAAATGTGTTTGACTACATCTTTAGACGGTCAAAGACCCATCAAATGTGCTTGACTACACTTTTAGACGGTCAAAGACTCATCAAATGTGTTTAACTACATCTTTAGACGGTCAAAGACCCATCAAATGTGTTTGACTACATCTTTAGATGGTCAAAGACCCATCAAATGTGTTTGACTACATCTTTAGACGTCAAAGACCCATCAAATGTGTTTGACTACATCTTTAGACGGTCAAAGATCCATCAAATGTGTTCGACTACATCTTTAGATGGTCAAAGACCCATCAAATGTGTTTGACTACATCTTTAGACGGTCAAAGACCCATCAAATGTGTTTTCTTACATCTTTAGACGGTCAAAGACCCATCAAATGTGTATGACAACATCTTTAGACTGTCAAAGACCCATCAAATGTGTTTGACTACATCTTTAGACGGTCAAAGACCCATCAAATGTGTTTGACAACATCTTTAGACTGTCAAAGACCCATCAAATGTGTTTGACGACATCTTTAGACGGTCAAAGACCTATCAAATGTGTTTTATTACATCTTTAGACTGTCAAAGACCCATCAAATGTGTTTGACTACATCTTTAGACGGTCAAAGACCCATCAAATGTGTATGACAACATCTTTAGACTGTCAAAGACCCATCAAATGTGTTTGACTACATCTTTAGACTGTCAAAGACCCATCAAATGTGTTTGACTACATCTTTAGACTGTCAAAGACCCATCAAATGTGTTTGACAACATCTTTAGACTGTCAAAGACCCATCAAATGTGTTTGACGACATCTTAAGACGGTCAAAGACCCATCAAATGTGTTTGACTACATCTTTAGACGGTCAAAGACCCATCAAATGTGTTTGACTACATCTTTAGACTGTCAAAGACCCATCAAATGTGTTTGACTACATCTTTAGACTGTCAAAGACCCATCAAATGTGTTTGACTACATCTTTAGACGGTCAAAGACCCATCAAATGTGTTTGACTACATCTTTAGACTGTCAAAGACCCATCAAATGTGTTTGACTACATCTTTAGACGGTCAAAGACCCATCAAATGTGTTTGACTACATCTTTAGATGGTCAAAGACCCATCAAATGTGTTTGACTACACCTTTAGACGGTCAAAGACCCATCAAATGTGTTTGACTACATCTTTAGACGGTCAAAGACCCATCAAATGTGTTCGACTACATCATTAGACGGTCAAAGACCCATCAAATGTGTTTGACAACATCTTTAGACGGTCAAAGACCCATCAAATGTGCTTGACTACATCTTTAGACTGTCAAAGACCCATCAAATGTGTTTGACTACATCTTTAGACGGTCAAAGACCCATCAAATGTGTTTGACTACATCTTTAGACTGTCAAAGACCCATCAAATGTGTTTTACTACATCTTTAGACTGCCAAAGACCCATCAAATGTGTTTGACTACATCTTTAGACGGTCAAAGACCCATCAAATGTGTTTGACTACATCTTCAGACGGTCAAAGACCCATCAAATGTGTTTGACTACATCTTTAGACTGTCAAAGACCCATCAAATGTGTTTCACAACATCTTTATACTGTCAATGACCCATCAAATGTGTTTGACTACATCTTTAGACGGTCAAAGACCCATCAAATGTGTTTGACTACATCTTTAGATGGTCAAAGACCCATCAAATGTGTTTGACTACATCTTTAGACGGTCAAAGACCCATCAAATGTGTTTGACTACATCTTTAGACGGTCAAAGACCCATCAAATGTGTTTAACTACATCTTTAGACGATCAAAGATCCATCAAATGTGTTTGACTACATCTTTAGACGGTCAAAGACCCATCAAATGTGTTTGATTACATCTTTAGACGGTCAACGACCTATCAAATGTGTTTTATTACATCTTTAGACGGTCAAAGACCCATCAAATGTGTTTGACTACATCTTTAGATGGTCAAAGACCCATCAAATGTGTTTGACTACATCTTTAGACGGTCAAAGACCCATCAAATGTGTTTGACTACATCTTTAGACGGTCAAAGACCCATCAAATGTGTTTAACTACATCTTTAGACGATCAAAGATCCATCAAATGTGTTTGACTACATCTTTAGACGGTCAAAGACCCATCAAATGTGTTTGATTACATCTTTAGACGGTCAACGACCTATCAAATGTGTTTTATTACATCTTTAGACGGTCAAAGACCCATCAAATGTGTTTGACTACATCTTTAGACGGTCAAAGACCTATCAAATGTGTTTTATTACATCTTTAGACTGTCAAAGACCCATCAAATGTGTTTGACTACATCTTTAGACGGTCAAAGACCCATCAAATGTGTATGACAACATCTTTAGACTGTCAAAGACCCATCAAATGTGTTTGACTACATCTTTAGACTGTCAAAGACCCATCAAATGTGTTTGACTACATCTTTAGACTGTCAAAGACCCATCAAATGTGTTTGACAACATCTTTAGACTGTCAAAGACCCATCAAATGTGTTTGACGACATCTTAAGACGGTCAAAGACCCATCAAATGTGTTTGACTACATCTTTAGACGGTCAAAGACCCATCAAATGTGTTTGACTACATCTTTAGACTGTCAAAGACCCATCAAATGTGTTTGACTACATCTTTAGACTGTCAAAGACCCATCAAATGTGTTTGACTACATCTTTAGACGGTCAAAGACCCATCAAATGTGTTTGACTACATCTTTAGACTGTCAAAGACCCATCAAATGTGTTTGACTACATCTTTAGACGGTCAAAGACCCATCAAATGTGTTTGACTACATCTTTAGATGGTCAAAGACCCATCAAATGTGTTTGACTACACCTTTAGACGGTCAAAGACCCATCAAATGTGTTTGACTACATCTTTAGACGGTCAAAGACCCATCAAATGTGTTCGACTACATCATTAGACGGTCAAAGACCCATCAAATGTGTTTGACAACATCTTTAGACGGTCAAAGACCCATCAAATGTGCTTGACTACATCTTTAGACTGTCAAAGACCCATCAAATGTGTTTGACTACATCTTTAGACGGTCAAAGACCCATCAAATGTGTTTGACTACATCTTTAGACTGTCAAAGACCCATCAAATGTGTTTTACTACATCTTTAGACTGCCAAAGACCCATCAAATGTGTTTGACTACATCTTTAGACGGTCAAAGACCCATCAAATGTGTTTGACTACATCTTCAGACGGTCAAAGACCCATCAAATGTGTTTGACTACATCTTTAGACTGTCAAAGACCCATCAAATGTGTTTCACAACATCTTTATACTGTCAATGACCCATCAAATGTGTTTGACTACATCTTTAGACGGTCAAAGACCCATCAAATGTGTTTGACTACATCTTTAGATGGTCAAAGACCCATCAAATGTGTTTGACTACATCTTTAGACGGTCAAAGACCCATCAAATGTGTTTGACTACATCTTTAGACGGTCAAAGACCCATCAAATGTGTTTAACTACATCTTTAGACGATCAAAGATCCATCAAATGTGTTTGACTACATCTTTAGACGGTCAAAGACCCATCAAATGTGTTTGATTACATCTTTAGACGGTCAACGACCTATCAAATGTGTTTTATTACATCTTTAGACGGTCAAAGACCCATCAAATGTGTTTGACTACATCTTTAGACGGTCAAAGACCCATCAAATGTGTATGACAACATCTTTAGACTGTCAAAGACCCATCAAATGTGTTTGACTACATCTTTAGACTGTCAAAGACCCATCAAATGTGTTTGACTACATCTTTAGACTGTCAAAGACCCATCAAATGTGTTTGACAACATCTTTAGACTGTCAAAGACCCATCAAATGTGTTTGACGACATCTTTAGACGGTCAAAGACCCATCAAATGTGTTTGACTACATCTTTAGACGGTCAAAGACCCATCAAATGTGTTTGACTACATCTTTAGACGGTCAAAGACCCATCAAATGTGTTTGACTACATCTTTAGACTGTCAAAGACCCATCAAATGTGTTTGACTACATCTTTAGACTGTCAAAGACCCATCAAATGTGTTTGACTACATCTTTAGACGGTCAAAGACCCATCAAATGTGTTTGACTACATCTTTAGACGGTCAACGACCCATCAAATGTGTTTGACAACATCTTTAGACTGTCAATGACCCATCAAATGTGTTTGACTACATCTTTAGACTGTCAAAGACCCATCAAATGTGTTTGACTACATCTTTAGACGGTCAAAGACCCATCAAATGTGTTTGACTACATCTTTAGACTGCCAAAGACCCATCAAATGTGTTTGACTACATCTTTAGATGGTCAAAGACCCATCAAATGTGTTTGACTACATCTTCAGACGGTCAAAGACCCATCAAATGTGTTTGACTACATCTTTAGACTGTCAAAGACACATCAAATGTGTTTCACAACATCTTTAGACTGTCAATGACCCATCAAATGTGTTTGACTACATCTTTAGACGGTCAAAGACCCATCAAATGTGTTTGACTACATCTTTAGATAGTCAAAGACCCATCAAATGTGTTTGACTACATCTTTAGACGGTCAAAGACCCATCAAATGTGTTTGACTACATCTTTAGACGGTCAAAGATCCATCAAATGTGTTCGACTACATCTTTAGATGGTCAAAGACCCATCAAATGTGTTTGACTACATCTT
The DNA here is from genome assembly GCA_963680875.1 of Bathymodiolus brooksi. Lineage (NCBI taxonomy): Eukaryota > Metazoa > Mollusca > Bivalvia > Mytilida > Modiolidae > Bathymodiolus > Bathymodiolus brooksi. The sequence continues at coordinate 23,276,423 of OY804590.1, read as the reverse complement.
TAGACGGTCAAAGACCCATCAAATGTGTTTTCTTACATCTTTAGACGGTCAAAGACCCATCAAATGTGTATGACAACATCTTTAGACTGTCAAAGACCCATCAAATGTGTTTGACTACATCTTTAGACGGTCAAAGACCCATCAAATGTGTTTGACAACATCTTTAGACTGTCAAAGACCCATCAAATGTGTTTGACGACATCTTTAGACGGTCAAAGACCCATCAAATGTGTTTGACTACATCTTTAGACTGTCAAAGACCCATCAAATGTGTTTGACTACATCATTAGACTGTCAAAGACCCATCAAATGTGTTTGACTACATCTTTAGACGGTCAAAGACCCATCAAATGTGTTTGACTACATCTTTAGACGGTCAAAGACCCATCAAATGTGTTTGACTAAATCTTTAGATGGTCAAAGACCCATCAAATGTGTTTGACTACATCTTTAGACTGTCAAAGACCCATCAAATGTGTTTGACTACATCTTTAGACGGTCAAAGACCCATCAAATGTGTTTGACTACATCTTTAGACTGCCAAAGACCCATCAAATGTGTTTGACTACATCTTTAGATGGTCAAAGACCCATCAAATGTGTTTGACTACATCTTCAGACGGTCAAAGACCCATCAAATGTGTTTGACTACATCTTTAGACTGTCAAAGACACATCAAATGTGTTTCACAACATCTTTAGACTGTCAATGACCCATCAAATGTGTTTGACTACATCTTTAGACGGTCAAAGACCCATCAAATGTGTTTGACTACATCTTTAGATAGTCAAAGACCCATCAAATGTGTTTGACTACATCTTTAGACGGTCAAAGACCCATCAAATGTGTTTGACTACATCTTTAGACGGTCAAAGATCCATCAAATGTGTTCGACTACATCTTTAGATGGTCAAAGACCCATCAAATGTGTTTGACTACATCTTTAGACGGTCAAAGACCCATCAAATGTGTTTTCTTACATCTTTAGACGGTCAAAGACCCATCAAATGTGTATGACAACATCTTTAGACTGTCAAAGACCCATCAAATGTGTTTGACTACATCTTTAGACGGTCAAAGACCCATCAAATGTGTTTGACAACATCTTTAGACTGTCAAAGACCCATCAAATGTGTTTGACGACATCTTTAGACGGTCAAAGACCCATCAAATGTGTTTGACTACATCTTTAGACTGTCAAAGACCCATCAAATGTGTTTGACTACATCATTAGACTGTCAAAGACCCATCAAATGTGTTTGACTACATCTTTAGACGGTCAAAGACCCATCAAATGTGTTTGACTACATCTTTAGACGGTCAAAGACCCATCAAATGTGTTTGACTAAATCTTTAGATGGTCAAAGACCCATCAAATGTGTTTGACTACATCTTTAGATGGTCAAAGACCCATCAAATGTGTTTGACTACATCTTTAGACGGTCAAAGACCCATCAAATGTGTTTGACTACATCTTTAGACGGTCAAAGACCCATCAAATGTGTTTAACTACATCTTTAGACGGTCAAAGACTCATCAAATGTGTTTGACTACATCTTTAGACGGTCAAAGACCCATCAAATGTATTTGACTACATCTTTAGACGGTCAAAGACCCATCAAATGTGTTTGACTACATCTTTAGACGGTCAAAGACCCATCAAATGTGCTTGACTACATCTTTAGACGGTCAAAGACCCATCAAATGTGTTTGACTACATCTTTAGACGGTCAAAGACCCATCAAATGTGTTTGACTACATCTTTAGACAGTCAAAGACCCATCAAATGTGTTTGACTACATCTTTAGACGGTCAAAGACCCATTAAATGTGTTTGACTACATCTTTAGACGGTCAAAGACCCATCAAATGTGTTTGACTACATCTTTAGACTGTCAAAGACCCATCAAATGTGTTTGACTACATCTTTAGACGGTCAAAGACCCATTAAATGTGCTTGACTACATCTTTAGACGGTCAAAGAGCCATCAAATGTGTTTGACTACATCTTTAGACGGTCAAAGACTCATCAAATGTGCTTGACTACATCTTTAGACGGTCAAAGACCCATCAAATGTGTTTGACTACATCTTTAGATGGTCAAAGACCCATCAAATGTGTTTGACTACATCTTTAGATAGTCAAAGACCCATCAAATGTGTTTGACTACATCTTTAGATGGTCAAAGACCCATCAAATATGTTTGACTACATCTTTAGACGGTCAAAGACCCATCAAATGTGTTTCACAACATCTTTAGACAGTCAAAGACCCATCAAATGTGTTTGACTACATCTTTAGACGGTCAAAGACCCATTAAATGTGTTTGACTACACCTTTAGACGGTCAAAGACTCATCAAATGTGTTTAACTACATATTTAGACTGTCAAAGACCCATCAAATGTGTTTGACTACATCTTTAGACTGCCAAAGACCCATCAAATGTGTTTGACTACATCTTTAGACTGTCAAAGACCCATCAAATGTGTTTGACTACATCTTTAGACGGTCAAAGACCCATCAAATGTGTTTGACTACATCTTTAGACTGTCAAAGACCCATCAAATGTGTTTCACAACATCTTTAGACTGTCAATGACCCATCAAATGTGTTTGACTACATCTTTAGACGGTCAAAGACCCATCAAATGTGTTTGACTACATCTTTAGATGGTCAAAGACCCATCAAATGTGTTTGACTACATCTTTAGACGGTCAAAGACCCATCAAATGTGTTTGACTACATCTTTAGACGGTCAAAGACCCATCAAATGTGTTTGACTACATCTTTAGACGGTCAAAGATCCATCAAATGTGTTTGACTACATCTTTAGATGGTCAAAGACCCATCAAATGTGTTTGATTACATCTTTAGACGGTCAAAGACCTATCAAATGTGTTTTATTACATCTTTAGACGGTCAAAGACCCATCAAATGTGTTTGACTACATCTTTAGACGGTCAAAGACCCATCAAATGTGTATGACAACATCTTTAGACGGTCAAAGACCCATCAAATGTGTTTGACTACATCTTTAGACTGTCAAAGACCCATCAAATGTGTTTGACTACATCTTTAAACTGTCAAAGACCCATCAAATGTGTTTGACAACATCTTTAGACTGTCAAAGACCCATCAAATGTGTTTGACGACATCTTTAGACGGTCAAAGACCCATCAAATGTGTTTGACTACATCTTTAGACGGTCAAAGACCCATCAAATGTGTTTGACTACATCTTTAGACGGTCAAAGACCCATCAAATGTGTTTGACTACATCTTTAGACTGTCAAAGACCCATCAAATGTGTTTGACTACATCTTTAGACTGTCAAAGACCCATCAAATGTGTTTGACTACATCTTTAGACGGTCAAAGACCCATCAAATGTGTTTGACTACATCTTTAGACGGTCAAAGACCCATCAAATGTGTTTGACTACATCTTTAGATGGTCAAAGACCCATCAAATGTGTTTGACTACATCTTTAGATGGTCAAAGACCCATCAAATGTGTTTGACTACATCTTTAGACGGTCAAAGACCCATCAAATGTGTTTGACAACATCTTTAGACGGTCAAAGACCCATCAAATGTGTTTAACTACATCTTTAGACGGTCAAAGACTCATCAAATGTGTTTGACTACATCTTTAGACGGTCAAAGACCCATCAAATGTGCTTGACTACATCTTTAGACGGTCAAAGACCCATCAAATGTGTTTGACTACATCTTTAGACGGTCAAAGACCCATCAAATGTGTTTGACTACATCTTTAGACGGTCAAAGACCCATCAAATGTGTTTGACTACATCTTTAGATGGTCAAAGACCCATCAAATGTGTTTGACTACATCTTTAGACGGTCAAAGACCCATCAAATGTGTTTGACTACATCTTTAGATGGTCAAAGACCCATCAAATGTGTTTCACAACATCTTTAGACAGTCAAAGACCCATCAAATGTGTTTGACTACATCTTTAGACGGTCAAAGACCCATCAAATGTGCTTGACTACACCTTTAGACGGTCAAAGACTCATCAAATGTGTTTAACTACATCTTTAGACGGTCAAAGACACATCAAATGTGTTTGACTACATCTTTAGATGGTCAAAGACCCATCAAATGTGTTTGACTACATCTTTAGACGGTCAAAGACCCATCAAATGTGTTTGACTACATCTTTAGACGGTCAAAGATCCATCAAATGTGTTCGACTACATCTTTAGATGGTCAAAGACCCATCAAATGTGTTTGACTACATCTTTAGACGGTCAAAGACCCATCAAATGTGTTTGACTAAACCTTTAGACGGTCAAAGACCCATCAAATGTGTTTGACTACATCTTTAGACGGTCAAAGACCCATCAAATGTGTATGACAACATCTTTAGACTGTCAAAGACCCATCAAATGTGTTTGACTACATCTTTAGACGGTCAAAGACCCATCAAATGTGTTTGACAACATCTTTAGACTGTCAAAGACCCATCAAATGTGTTTGACTACATCTTTAGACGGTCAAAGACCCATCAAATGTGTTTGACTACATCTTTAGACGGTCAAAGACCCATCAAATGTGTTTGACAACATCTTTAGACTGTCAAAGACCCATCAAATGTGTTTTCTTACATCTTTAGACGGTCAAAGACCCATCAAATGTGTTTGACTACATCTTTAGACGGTCAAAGACCCATCAAATGTGTATGACAACATCTTTAGACTGTCAAAGACCCATCAAATGTGTTTGACTACATCTTTAGACGGTCAAAGACCCATCAAATGTGTTTGACTACATCTTTAGACTGTCAAAGACCCATCAAATGTGTTTGACTACATCTTTAGACTGTCAAAGACCCATCAAATGTGTTTGACTACATCTTTAGACGGTCAAAGACCCATCAAATGTGTTTGACGACATCTTTAGACGGTCAAAGACCCATCAAATGTGTTTGACTACATCTTTAGACGGTCAAAGACCCATCAAATGTGTTTGACTACATCTTTAGACGGTCAAAGACCCATCAAATGTGTTTGACTACATCTTTAGACTGTCAAAGACCCATCAAATGTGTTTGACTACATCTTTAGACTGTCAAAGACCCATCAAATGTGTTTGACTACATCTTTAGACGGTCAAAGACCCATCAAATGTGTTTGACTACATCTTTAGACGGTCAACGACCCATCAAATGTGTTTGACAACATCTTTAGACTGTCAATGACCCATCAAATGTGTTTGACTACATCTTTAGACTGTCAAAGACCCATCAAATGTGTTTGACTACATCTTTAGACGGTCAAAGACCCATCAAATGTGTTTGACTACATCTTTAGACTGCCAAAGACCCATCAAATGTGTTTGACTACATCTTTAGATGGTCAAAGACCCATCAAATGTGTTTGACTACATCTTCAGACGGTCAAAGACCCATCAAATGTGTTTGACTACATCTTTAGACTGTCAAAGACACATCAAATGTGTTTCACAACATCTTTAGACTGTCAATGACCCATCAAATGTGTTTGACTACATCTTTAGACGGTCAAAGACCCATCAAATGTGTTTGACTACATCTTTAGATAGTCAAAGACCCATCAAATGTGTTTGACTACATCTTTAGACGGTCAAAGACCCATCAAATGTGTTTGACTACATCTTTAGACGGTCAAAGATCCATCAAATGTGTTCGACTACATCTTTAGATGGTCAAAGACCCATCAAATGTGTTTGACTACATCTTTAGACGGTCAAAGACCCATCAAATGTGTTTTCTTACATCTTTAGACGGTCAAAGACCCATCAAATGTGTATGACAACATCTTTAGACTGTCAAAGACCCATCAAATGTGTTTGACTACATCTTTAGACGGTCAAAGACCCATCAAATGTGTTTGACAACATCTTTAGACTGTCAAAGACCCATCAAATGTGTTTGACGACATCTTTAGACGGTCAAAGACCCATCAAATGTGTTTGACTACATCTTTAGACTGTCAAAGACCCATCAAATGTGTTTGACTACATCATTAGACTGTCAAAGACCCATCAAATGTGTTTGACTACATCTTTAGACGGTCAAAGACCCATCAAATGTGTTTGACTACATCTTTAGACGGTCAAAGACCCATCAAATGTGTTTGACTAAATCTTTAGATGGTCAAAGACCCATCAAATGTGTTTGACTACATCTTTAGACTGTCAAAGACCCATCAAATGTGTTTGACTACATCTTTAGACGGTCAAAGACCCATCAAATGTGTTTGACTACATCTTTAGACTGCCAAAGACCCATCAAATGTGTTTGACTACATCTTTAGATGGTCAAAGACCCATCAAATGTGTTTGACTACATCTTCAGACGGTCAAAGACCCATCAAATGTGTTTGACTACATCTTTAGACTGTCAAAGACACATCAAATGTGTTTCACAACATCTTTAGACTGTCAATGACCCATCAAATGTGTTTGACTACATCTTTAGACGGTCAAAGACCCATCAAATGTGTTTGACTACATCTTTAGATAGTCAAAGACCCATCAAATGTGTTTGACTACATCTTTAGACGGTCAAAGACCCATCAAATGTGTTTGACTACATCTTTAGACGGTCAAAGATCCATCAAATGTGTTCGACTACATCTTTAGATGGTCAAAGACCCATCAAATGTGTTTGACTACATCTTTAGACGGTCAAAGACCCATCAAATGTGTTTTCTTACATCTTTAGACGGTCAAAGACCCATCAAATGTGTATGACAACATCTTTAGACTGTCAAAGACCCATCAAATGTGTTTGACTACATCTTTAGACGGTCAAAGACCCATCAAATGTGTTTGACAACATCTTTAGACTGTCAAAGACCCATCAAATGTGTTTGACGACATCTTTAGACGGTCAAAGACCCATCAAATGTGTTTGACTACATCTTTAGACTGTCAAAGACCCATCAAATGTGTTTGACTACATCATTAGACTGTCAAAGACCCATCAAATGTGTTTGACTACATCTTTAGACGGTCAAAGACCCATCAAATGTGTTTGACTACATCTTTAGACGGTCAAAGACCCATCAAATGTGTTTGACTAAATCTTTAGATGGTCAAAGACCCATCAAATGTGTTTGACTACATCTTTAGATGGTCAAAGACCCATCAAATGTGTTTGACTACATCTTTAGACGGTCAAAGACCCATCAAATGTGTTTGACTACATCTTTAGACGGTCAAAGACCCATCAAATGTGTTTAACTACATCTTTAGACGGTCAAAGACTCATCAAATGTGTTTGACTACATCTTTAGACGGTCAAAGACCCATCAAATGTATTTGACTACATCTTTAGACGGTCAAAGACCCATCAAATGTGTTTGACTACATCTTTAGACGGTCAAAGACCCATCAAATGTGCTTGACTACATCTTTAGACGGTCAAAGACCCATCAAATGTGTTTGACTACATCTTTAGACGGTCAAAGACCCATCAAATGTGTTTGACTACATCTTTAGACAGTCAAAGACCCATCAAATGTGTTTGACTACATCTTTAGACGGTCAAAGACCCATTAAATGTGTTTGACTACATCTTTAGACGGTCAAAGACCCATCAAATGTGTTTGACTACATCTTTAGACTGTCAAAGACCCATCAAATGTGTTTGACTACATCTTTAGACGGTCAAAGACCCATTAAATGTGCTTGACTACATCTTTAGACGGTCAAAGAGCCATCAAATGTGTTTGACTACATCTTTAGACGGTCAAAGACTCATCAAATGTGCTTGACTACATCTTTAGACGGTCAAAGACCCATCAAATGTGTTTGACTACATCTTTAGATGGTCAAAGACCCATCAAATGTGTTTGACTACATCTTTAGATAGTCAAAGACCCATCAAATGTGTTTGACTACATCTTTAGATGGTCAAAGACCCATCAAATATGTTTGACTACATCTTTAGACGGTCAAAGACCCATCAAATGTGTTTCACAACATCTTTAGACAGTCAAAGACCCATCAAATGTGTTTGACTACATCTTTAGACGGTCAAAGACCCATTAAATGTGTTTGACTACACCTTTAGACGGTCAAAGACTCATCAAATGTGTTTAACTACATATTTAGACTGTCAAAGACCCATCAAATGTGTTTGACTACATCTTTAGACTGCCAAAGACCCATCAAATGTGTTTGACTACATCTTTAGACTGTCAAAGACCCATCAAATGTGTTTGACTACATCTTTAGACGGTCAAAGACCCATCAAATGTGTTTGACTACATCTTTAGACTGTCAAAGACCCATCAAATGTGTTTCACAACATCTTTAGACTGTCAATGACCCATCAAATGTGTTTGACTACATCTTTAGACGGTCAAAGACCCATCAAATGTGTTTGACTACATCTTTAGATGGTCAAAGACCCATCAAATGTGTTTGACTACATCTTTAGACGGTCAAAGACCCATCAAATGTGTTTGACTACATCTTTAGACGGTCAAAGACCCATCAAATGTGTTTGACTACATCTTTAGACGGTCAAAGATCCATCAAATGTGTTTGACTACATCTTTAGATGGTCAAAGACCCATCAAATGTGTTTGATTACATCTTTAGACGGTCAAAGACCTATCAAATGTGTTTTATTACATCTTTAGACGGTCAAAGACCCATCAAATGTGTTTGACTACATCTTTAGACGGTCAAAGACCCATCAAATGTGTATGACAACATCTTTAGACGGTCAAAGACCCATCAAATGTGTTTGACTACATCTTTAGACTGTCAAAGACCCATCAAATGTGTTTGACTACATCTTTAAACTGTCAAAGACCCATCAAATGTGTTTGACAACATCTTTAGACTGTCAAAGACCCATCAAATGTGTTTGACGACATCTTTAGACGGTCAAAGACCCATCAAATGTGTTTGACTACATCTTTAGACGGTCAAAGACCCATCAAATGTGTTTGACTACATCTTTAGACGGTCAAAGACCCATCAAATGTGTTTGACTACATCTTTAGACTGTCAAAGACCCATCAAATGTGTTTGACTACATCTTTAGACTGTCAAAGACCCATCAAATGTGTTTGACTACATCTTTAGACGGTCAAAGACCCATCAAATGTGTTTGACTACATCTTTAGACGGTCAAAGACCCATCAAATGTGTTTGACTACATCTTTAGATGGTCAAAGACCCATCAAATGTGTTTGACTACATCTTTAGATGGTCAAAGACCCATCAAATGTGTTTGACTACATCTTTAGACGGTCAAAGACCCATCAAATGTGTTTGACAACATCTTTAGACGGTCAAAGACCCATCAAATGTGTTTAACTACATCTTTAGACGGTCAAAGACTCATCAAATGTGTTTGACTACATCTTTAGACGGTCAAAGACCCATCAAATGTGCTTGACTACATCTTTAGACGGTCAAAGACCCATCAAATGTGTTTGACTACATCTTTAGACGGTCAAAGACCCATCAAATGTGTTTGACTACATCTTTAGACGGTCAAAGACCCATCAAATGTGTTTGACTACATCTTTAGATGGTCAAAGACCCATCAAATGTGTTTGACTACATCTTTAGACGGTCAAAGACCCATCAAATGTGTTTGACTACATCTTTAGATGGTCAAAGACCCATCAAATGTGTTTCACAACATCTTTAGACAGTCAAAGACCCATCAAATGTGTTTGACTACATCTTTAGACGGTCAAAGACCCATCAAATGTGCTTGACTACACCTTTAGACGGTCAAAGACTCATCAAATGTGTTTAACTACATCTTTAGACGGTCAAAGACACATCAAATGTGTTTGACTACATCTTTAGATGGTCAAAGACCCATCAAATGTGTTTGACTACATCTTTAGACGGTCAAAGACCCATCAAATGTGTTTGACTACATCTTTAGACGGTCAAAGATCCATCAAATGTGTTCGACTACATCTTTAGATGGTCAAAGACCCATCAAATGTGTTTGACTACATCTTTAGACGGTCAAAGACCCATCAAATGTGTTTGACTAAACCTTTAGACGGTCAAAGACCCATCAAATGTGTTTGACTACATCTTTAGACGGTCAAAGACCCATCAAATGTGTATGACAACATCTTTAGACTGTCAAAGACCCATCAAATGTGTTTGACTACATCTTTAGACGGTCAAAGACCCATCAAATGTGTTTGACAACATCTTTAGACTGTCAAAGACCCATCAAATGTGTTTGACTACATCTTTAGACGGTCAAAGACCCATCAAATGTGTTTGACTACATCTTTAGACGGTCAAAGACCCATCAAATGTGTTTGACAACATCTTTAGACTGTCAAAGACCCATCAAATGTGTTTTCTTACATCTTTAGACGGTCAAAGACCCATCAAATGTGTTTGACTACATCTTTAGACGGTCAAAGACCCATCAAATGTGTATGACAACATCTTTAGACTGTCAAAGACCCATCAAATGTGTTTGACTACATCTTTAGACGGTCAAAGACCCATCAAATGTGTTTGACAACATCTTTAGACTGTCAAAGACCCATCAAATGTGTTTGACTACATCTTTAGACGGTCAAAGACCCATCAAATGTGTTTGACTACATCTTTAGACTGTCAAAGACCCATCAAATGTGTTTGACTACATCTTTAGACTGTCAAAGACCCATCAAATGTGTTTGACTACATCTTTAGACGGTCAAAGACCCATCAAATGTGTTTGACTACATCTTTAGACGGTCAAAGACCCATCAAATGTGTTTGACTAAATCTTTAGATGGTCAAAGACCCATCAAATGTGTTTGACTACATCTTTAGATGGTCAAAGACCCATCAAATGTGTTTGACTACATCTTTAGACGGTCAAAGACCCATCAAATGTGTTTGACTACATCTTTAGACGGTCAAAGACCCATCAAATGTGTTTAACTACATCTTTAGACGGTCAAAGACTCATCAAATGTGTTTGACTACATCTTTAGACGGTCAAAGACCCATCAAATGTATTTGACTACATCTTTAGACGGTCAAAGACCCATCAAATGTGTTTGACTACATCTTTAGACGGTCAAAGACCCATCAAATGTGTTTGACTACATCTTTAGACAGTCAAAGACCCATCAAATGTGTTTGACTACATCTTTAGACGGTGAACGATCCATCAAATGTGTTTAACTACATCTTTAGACTGTCAAAGACCCATCAAATGTGTTTGACTACATCTTTAGACTGTCAAAGACCCATCAAATGTGTTTGACTACATCTTTAGACGATCAAAGACCCATCAAATGTGTTTTACTACATCTTTAGACGGTCAAAGACCCATCAAATGTGTTTGACTACATCTTTAGACTGTCAAAGACCCATCAAATGTGTTTGACTACATCTTTAGACGGTCAAAGACCCATCAAATGTGCTTGACTACATCTTTAGACGGTGAAAGACCCATCAAATGTGTTTGACTACATCTTTAGATGGTCAAAGACCCATCAAATGTGTTTGACTACATCTTTAGACGGTCAAAGACCCATCAAATGTGTTTGACTACATCTTTAGACGGTCAAAGACCCATCACATGTGTTTGACTACATCTCTAGACGGTCAAAGACCCATCAAATGTGTTTGACTACATCTTTAGACGGTCAAAGACCCATCAAATGTGTTTGACTACATCTTTAGACGGTCAAAGACTCATCAAATGTGTTTAACTACATCTATAGACGGTCAAAGACCCATCAAATGTGCTTGACTACATCTTTAGACGGTCAAAGACCCATCAAATGTGTTTGACTACATCTTTAGACAGTCAAAGACCCATTAAATGTGTTTGACTACATCTTTAGACTGTCAAAGACCCATCAAATGTGTTTGACTACATCTTTAGACTGTCAAAGACCCATCAAATGTGTTTGACAACATCTTTAGACGGTGAAAGACCCATTAAATGTGCTTGACTACATCTTTAGACGGTCAAAGACCCATCAAATGTGTTTGACTACATCTTTAGACGGTCAAAGACCCATCAAATGTGCTTGACTACATCTTTAGACGGTCAAAGACCCATCAAATGTGTTTGACTACATCTTTAGATGGTCAAAGACCCATCAAATGTGTTTGACTACATCTTTAGATGGTCAAAGACCCATCAAATGTGTTTGACTACATCTTTAGATGGTCAAAGACCCATCAAATGTGTTTGACTATATCTTTAGACGGTGAAAGACCCATCAAATGTGTTTAACTACATCTTTAGACGGTCAAAGACCCATCAAATGTGTTTGACTACATCTTTAGACTGTCAAAGACCCATCAAATGTGTTTGACTACATCTTTAGACTGTCAAAGACCCATCAAATGTGTTTTACTACATCTTTAGACGGTCAAAGACCCATCAAATGTGTTTGACTACATCTTTAGACTGTCAAAGACCCATCAAATGTGTTTGACTACATCTTTAGACGGTCAAAGACCCATCAAATGTGCTTGACTACATCTTTAGACGGTGAAAGACCCATCAAATGTGTTTGACTACATCTTTAGACTGTCAAAGACCCATCAAATGTGTTTGACTACATCTTTAGACGGTCAAAGACCCATCAAATGTGTTTGACTACATCTTTAGACGGTCAAAGACCCATCACATGTGTTTGACTACATCTTTAGACGGTCAAAGACCCATCAAATGTGTTTGACTACATCTTTAGACGGTCAAAGACCCATCAAATGTGTTTGACTACATCTTTAGACGGTCAAAGACTCATCAAATGTGTTTAACTACATCTTTAGACGGTCAAAGACCCATCAAATGTGCTTGACTACATCTTTAGACGGTCAAAGACCCATCAAATGTGTTTGACTACATCTTTAGACGGTCAAAGACCCATTAAATGTGTTTCACAACATCTTTAGACGGTCAAAGACCCATCAAATGTGTTTGACTACATCTTTAGACTGTCAAAGACCCATCAAATGTGTTTGACTACATCTTTAGACGGTGAAAGACCCATTAAATGTGCTTGACTACATCTTTAGACGGTCAAAGAGCCATCAAATGTGTTTGACTACATCTTTAGACGGTCAAAGACCCATCAAATGTGCTTGACTACATCTTTAGACGGTCAAAGACCCATCAAATGTGTTTGACTACATCTTTAGATGGTCAAAGACCCATCAAATGTGTTTGACTACATCTTTAGATAGTCAAAGACCCATCAAATGTGTTTGACTACATCTTTAGATGGTCAAAGACCCATTAAATATGTTTGACTACATCTTTAGACGGTCAAAGACCCATCAAATGTGTTTCACAACATCTTTAGACAGTCAAAGACCCATCAAATGTGTTTGACTACATCTTTAGACGGTCAAAGACCCATCAAATGTGTTTGACTAAACCTTTAGACGGTCAAAGACCCATCAAATGTGTTTGACTAAACCTTTAGACGGTCAAAGACTCATCAAATGTGTTTAACTACATCTTTAGACGGTCAAAGACCCATCAAATGTGTTTGACTACATCTTTAGACAGTCAAAGACCCATCAAATGTGTTTGACTACATCTTTAGACGGTCAAAGACCCATCAAATGTGCTTGACTACATCTTTAGACTGTCAAATACCCATCAAATGTGTTTGACTACATCTTTAGACGGTCAAAGACTCATCAAATGTGTTTGACTACATCTTTAGACGGTCAAAGACTCATCAAATGTGTTTGACTACATCTTTAGACGGTCAAAGACCCATCAAATGTGTTTGACTACATCTTTAGACGGTCAAAGACCCATCAAATGTGTTTGACTACATCTTTAGACTGTCAAAGACCCATCAAATGTGTTTGACTACATCTTTAGATGGTGAAAGACCCATCAAATGTGTATGACTACATCTTCAGACTGTCAAAGACCCATCAAATGTGTTTGACTACATCTTTAGACTGTCAAAGACCCATCAAATGTGTTTGACAACATCTTTAGACTGTCAAAGACCCATCAAATGTGTTTGACTACATCTTTAGACGGTCAAAGACCCATCAAATGTGTTTGACTACATCTTTAGACTGTCAAAGACCCATCAAATGTGTTTGACTACATCCTTAGATGGTCAAAGACCCATCAAATGTGTTTGACTACATCTTTAGACGATAAAAGACCCATCAAATGTGTTTGACTACATCTTTAGACGGTCAAAGACCCATCAAATGTGTTTGACTACATCTTTAGACTGTCAAAGACCCATCAAATGTGTTTGACTACATCTTTAGATGGTCAAAGACCTATCAAATGTGTTTGACTACATCTTTAGACTGTCAAAGATCCATCAAATGTGTTTGACTACATCTTTAGACTGTCAAAGACCCATCAAATGTGTTTGACTACATCTTTAGATGGTCAAAGACCCATCAAATGTGTTTGACTACATCTTTAGACGGTCAAAGACCCATCAAATGTGTTTGACTACATCTTTAGACGGTCAAAGACCCATCAAATGTGTTTCACAACATCTGTAGACTGTCAATGACCCATCAAATGTGTTTGACTACATCTTTAGACAGTCAAAGACCCATCAAATGTGTTTGACTACATCTTTAGACGGTCAAAGAACCATCAAATGTGTTTGACTACATCTTTAGACGGTCAAAGACCCATCAAATGTGTTTGACTACATCTTTAGACTGTCAAAGACCCATCAAATGTGTTTGACTACATCTTTAGACGGTCAAAGACCCATCAAATGTGTTTGACTACATCTTTAGACTGTCAAAGACCCATCAAATGTGTTTGACTACATCTTTAGATGGTCAAAGACTCATCAAATGTGTTTGACAACATCTTTAGACGGTCAAAGACCCATCAAATGTGTTTGACTACATCTTTAGACGGTCAAAGACCCATCAAATGTGTTTAACTACATCTTTAGACTCTCAAAGACCCATCAAATGTGTTTGACTACATCTTTAGACGGTCAAAGACCCATCAAATGTGTTTGACTACCTCTTTAGACGGTCAAAGACCCATCAAATGTGTTTGACTACATCTTTAGACGGTCAAAGACCCATCAAATGTGTTTGACTACATCTTTAGACGGTCAAAGACCCATCAAATGTGTTCGACTACATCTTTAGACTGTCAAAGACCCATCAAATGTGTTTGACTACATCTTTAGACGGTCAAAGACCCATCAAATGTGTTTGACAACATCTTTAGACGGTCAAAGACCCATCAAATGTGTTTGACTACATCTTTAGACGGTCAAAGACCCATCACATGTGTTTGACTACATCTTTAGACGGTCAAAGACCCATCAAATGTGTTTGACTACATCTTTAGACGGTCAAAGACCCATCAAATGTGTTTGACAACATCTTTAGACTGTCAAAGACCCATCAAATGTGTTTGACTACATCTTTAGATGGTCAAAGACCCATCAAATGTGTTTGACTACATCTTTAGACTGTCAAAGACGCATCAAATGTATTTGACTACATCTTTAGACGGTCAAAGACCCATCAAATGTGTTTGACTACATATTTAGACGGTCAAAGACCCATCAAATGTGTTTGACTACATCTTTAGACGGTCAAAGACCCATCAAATGTGTTTGACTACATCTTTAGACGGTCAAAGACCCATCAAATGTGTTTGACTACATCTTTAGACCGTCAAAGACCCATCAAATGTGTTTGACTACATCTTTAGATGGTCAAAGACTCATCAAATGTGTTTGACAACATCTGTAGATGGTCAAAGACCCATCAAATGTGTTTGACTACATCTTTAGATGGTCAAAGACCCATCAAATGTGTTTGACTACATCTTTAGACTGTCAAAGATCCATCAAATGTGTTTGACTACATCTTTAGATGGTCAAAGACCCATCAAATGTGTTTGACTACATCTTTAGACGGTCAAAGACCCATCAAATGTGTTTGACTACATCTTTAGACGGTCAAAGACCCATCAAATGTGTTTGACAACATCTTTAGACGGTCAAAGACCCATCAAATGTGTTTGACTACATCTTTAGATGGTCAAAGACCCATCAAATGTGTTTAACTACATCTTTAGACTGTCAAAGACGCATCAAATGTATTTGACTACATCTTTAGACGGTCAAAGACCCATCAAATGTGTTTGACTACATCTTTAGACGGTCAAAGACCCATCAAATGTGTTTGACTACATCTTTAGACGGTCAAAGACCCATCAAATGTGTTTGACTACATCTTTAGACGGTCAAAGACCCATCAAATGTGTTTGACTACATCTTTAGACGGTCAAAGACCCATCAAATGTGTTTGACTACATCTTTAGATGGTCAAAGACCCATCAAATGTGTTTGACTACATCTTTAGACGGTCAAAGACTCATCAAATTTGTTTGACAACATCTTTAGACTGTCAAAGACCCATCAAATGTGTTTGACTACATCTTTAGACGGTCAATTATTTTTTCAATACAGGTGCACAGGTAAAGTTTGAAGTGTATTTGAAGTAAAAATTTGAATGTGTAAATTTTTTATCACTGACAAACTTTAATAGCAAATAAACCTCTACTGTGTATACCTCGCTACAGGAATCACTCACCACAACCTGCCTGATGATATGCATAAGAATGTGTAAATCCAACTAACTCTCAGGCGCGACACCCCCGATTACAATGGGCATAATATTGGGACATTCTCAAATGCCAATGAAAAGTAAAACAGTTTCATTTTGATATCTTTTATCTATAAAATGTGGTTGTCATTATACAAATCTATGTCAAAAATAAATATACTAATATAAATAACAATAATGCAATGTAATAAAATTGAAGAGCACTCTCATTACTTGTTTGAATGTTCAAGTGAAATGAAAACTTTACAACCTGAGAAAAAAAAATCATAATGATCATAAATAGTACTCAAGTGAAGATACAGAAGATGAATTTCTGATCAGACTGACCCTTCAACCAACCAATCAATAAATGATCAATGTCTAGTATATTAAACCAATGTAAGAAGAAGAAAAAACATTGATACATATATATATATATAAATATGCATAAGTATATAAAATAAATATTCAAAAATATGCATGAAAATGATATATAAACTTGTTTTTCAGAAACAATCTAAAAAAAATTTATAAATAAAAATTTCGTGCATTTTCATCAATTTTGTTGGAGAAATAATTTGTTTTGTAAATATATTGACAACCTTTTACATCATTTTAATTGCCCAAATTCAAGACAAATTCTATTGCTTGTAATAACTTTCTTGAATTAATTTGAATCTGTCAAGAAAATATTTTGCTATTGCACTATCAAGAATATTTTCACACTTTTCAAACATCAATAAGGGGCATAACTCTTAAAATTCAAAATGGAAAATTATGGTTTCTGATCTGGACAGATATATTGTCCATACATGTAATAGCTTGTGAATAATGTTGGTTTTAATCCATCAAGGATTAGATGCTAGAACACAAACAAATTTGATACACACATTGGCTGTCTTCCTGGTTTACACCAAATCATTAGCTGTGTGCAACTTCATTGCTACTCAACTAAAAAATCTATTTTATATTTTATCGTGAGTGCCTGTGTATTTAATGTTTTTTTGGTGGATGACAACAAATTTTTATGTTTTATGATGTGTGCCTGTCAGTGTTTAGTTAATGATTTTTTGTAGGTGACAATGAATATTTATGTTTTATGGTGTGTAACTGTCGGTGTGTATTTAATGGTTTTTGGTGGGTGACAATGTATTTCATGTTTTTGGGGGTGCGACTGTATATTAAATGTTTTTGATGGATGACACTGAATTCTATTATGTAATTATTGTTTTTGGAGGGTGACATTGTATTGTATATTGAATGGTGTGTGCCTGTCAGTGTGTATTTAATGGTTTTTGGTGGGTGACAATGTATTTCATGTTTTTGGGTGTGCGACTGTATATTAAATGTTTTTGATGGATGACACTGAATTCTATTATGTAATTATTGTTTTTGGAGGGTGACATTGTATTGTATATTGAATGGTGTGTGCTGGTCAGTGTGTATTTAATGGTTTTTTGGTGGGTGACATTGTATTTCATGTTTTTGGGTGTGCAACTGTATATTAAATATTTTTGATGGATGCCATTGAATTCTATGGTGTAATTATTGTTTTTGGCGGGTGACATTGCATTCTATATTTAATGGTGTGTCCCTGTGTATTACACTCGTCTTGGGTTTTCGGAATCTTGAAGTGGGTATCGGGTCACAAACCCATATCAGTACTATCAGGCTCGTGGCCAGAAGTCAAGAATTTTTAACCACTTGACCACCACGTCCCTTACAAAATTAAAAACAAAACGCAAGGTTAAATACAAAGATTGACCAGTATAAGTACATATGTGCTATACTCATTAAGCATATTGTCTAAATACTCATTAAACTTAATATAGTAATTACACAGCGGAGTTAGAAGTTTTTTTTACAACTTTTCCTCATTGCAGCTCACAAAGGTAAAAAAAAACCAACATGCTTCTATATTAAGTATTCTGTTCACTTTTCTAAATCGGACGAGTTGCTTCAGTTTTGAGAAAATAATGCTTATTCAGTCAATAAAAACCATCGGTTTATTTGTATCGTAATTTTGTCCCCGGTGACAAGCAATTTAAATTTGTTCTTGTCCGAATCAAATTAAGAATTGCAAGAACAAACCAGACCAGTCTTAATGCAGAACCCTGACAAACGTCCAAAAGTGTGGCCTTTGATGTTTCAGGTTCCATTTAAAATCTAAAAGTTTTCAATTAAGGCAATACATGTACTTATGCATATATCTTTAAAACGAACACATTATACATATCACTTTTTTGTTTGCATCATTTTCAATATGCTCAAGTTAAGAAGTTAATCTTCAACAAAACCATCCAACAATAAGAAAAACCTTTATGGAGCCCACATTGTTTGCTTACTATAAATTATATCTTGTTGACATTTTAAAAAGTAAACATCATTTGGTGTCACATCCAGGAAGTCCCTCTTCAACAAAACCATCAAACTCAGTAAAAATGCCCCATCCTGAGCCAACCTAATTTTTGTGTAAAATAAATCATATCTTATTAACATTTCAAATAGTAACCAACACTTGGTGTCACATCCATGAAGTTCCTCTTTAACAAAACCATCAAACATGGTAAAAAGATACCTTTAAGAGCCTCCCTAATTTTTTGTTTACAATAAATTATATCTTATTGACATTTCAAAAAGTAAACAACATTTGATGTCACATGCAGGAAGTTGCTCTTAAACAAAACCATCAAACTCAGTAAAAAGGTCCCAACCTGAGCATCCCTTGTTGTTTGTTGACATTTCAAATAGTAAACAATATTGATCTCACATCCAACAATTTTTACAGATCTCTGTCTTTCCAACAATTTTCAAGCATACATTACATTGTATCTCAAAAGTCAAACACCAGATTGACAGGATTCCTGTTTAGAGCCTCACAAACTGAATATTGCACGTTTCCACAGAAACTATCAAATTGCCGTTACTCTATTTATTTCTAATGTAATGAAAGAACCAATCAGTTTTCACTGTCCACGCGTCTGAATAAGCGCTTTGAAACTGTGTTATAAAATACTTCAAGGCTTTTTCGTCATCTTTTTGTTCCACGGCCAATGTTTTTCTAAGATAACTAATATCGTCTAAGGACTGTAACTCTGTAATACCACACGAAACCATCATCGTTACAAGGTTTATAAATAAATATGCATTTTTACGAATAATTAAGTAGGCTTCACAACACAACTGTTGAAATCTGAAGAAATAAAAAGAATAGTATTTTATTATACAACAAACAAATTTATTTCTTATTTATGCTATTAGGTCTCCCTTTTATTCCATCTAAATACTTTCACTAAAATCAAATTGCAGCTGTCGTGGTCGTCATCGTATGCTAGTTGCCTATCACCACTAACTTGGACACTATTTCATTGATATTCAATAAAATTATGTGCTGAGAGTGTAAAATACTATGAAATAGTCACCCTCATGATAGACCACCCTTTTTATAAGGTAACTTTTTCTTTGTAGAAGGGGTAGAGTTATAAGGGGGTTGGGGTTATGGTGCTTAATGTCATTTTCAAAAATATTTCAGCTATATCGTGGCGGGCAGTTTTATTGGTGAAGGAAACCAGAGTACCCGGAAAAAACCACAGACCTGTCGCAAGTCACTGACAAACTTTATCACAATGTTGTATCAAGTACACCCCGCCCGAGTGGGATTCGAACTCACAACGTTAATGGTGATAGGCACTGACTGCATAGGTAGTTATACATCCAATAACCCTACGATCATGACGGGCCACAGGAGGGACTTATAAGAGAATAACTACTGTATTACATGTTAATGAACTGATTGATGATTACAAATTAAGTTTACTTGTGAGGCATTATTAGAGCCAGAAAACAAATATTTGCGACCATCAAATTATCTTTGATAATGGCAAATCTTCAAATATATTACATTAATCTCTGTTCTAATGCAATTTCTAATATAAAAAAAACGCTAGAGAATACCGAAGTGCAATCAAAAATGGACAATTCAGAGAAACTGGCAACATAGGGTACACAAGACGAAGAAAAACAAAACAAAAACACACTACAATCTGCATAAGCATAAATTGCAGTTTTAATTAAACAGATATATTGTGTCTGCATGTGCAAACTGTTTGATGTCTTCAATGGTGTAATTGATACATGAAAATATTTGATGCTGTCCAACCATAACAGGTGTTAGTTACATAAGCAAATGTATTAGAACCTTAAGTCATCTTGAATGATTGACTAACTATTCTAACATCAAATTATAATTTTTCTAGACGATCCTATCGCTTTCTTCTCACTCAAATCAAAATTCTCTATTCTCATTAAATAACTTTGTTTCACCTTTCATTTTTCAGAGTTTCTTGTGATCTGTTAGTGCTTCTATCATTGTTTTTGCTGACATCTGTTTTGATATGTAGCCCTTTACCAGAACAATAAATTTTATTGACACTAAAGATTAATATCTCCACGGCTGAGGTTAGGGTATTTGGAATTTATCTTCAGATATATTGTGACTACCCAACTTATTGTAGAAAGACAGTCTCGAGAGATAAAACAAATTGACTGGAGAAACCCTCAGATTTGGGTAGGTTTCTGGAAACCTTAACATTTGAGATGGGTGTCAGGATGTGAATCAACAATAGTGGTTTTAAGATTGTGGTCAAAAGTCAGCGAACTTAACCACTCGACCATTCACTCCCCCATATACTTTAATACAGTATATACAGTCAAACCTGTAATAAAAGGTCACCTTTGGGACAAAGAAAAAGGTGACCTTTTAATACAGGTGACTGCATGGACAGTTTTGACAGTATATCTGTTTTACTTACTTTTTAAAATCTTTATGTTTCAGTGGTTGGTCTGATCCCCTAGCTATCACTCTAATGAAGTCTTGTGTCAACACAAACGGTACTCTTTCACGATTTATTCCAAATTTCTTCTTTCTATGATTCATAAAATGACCAAAATCTATATGGAAAACCTACAAACAAAAAAAAGAATTATTTTACAAATTGTAATTCTAGATGTTTATTGCCTGTAATAACGTTTGTCAAGTGATTTGTGACAGGTTGGTGGTTTTCTCCAGGTACTCCAGTTTCCTCCACCAATAAAAATGACTGCCACAATATCACTGAAATATTGTTGAAAGTGGTGTTAAACCCCATAACCCCCCTTTAATATAACATTTATGTGCAAGATTTCTCTACTTACTAAAATTTAGCAAACTTGCTTTTGATCACTTTCATCAAAATAAATATACATATATATTACATTGTCTATAGTTTGAATAATCATAGAAAAGCATCTAATGTTCAAGATTTATTGCCCATGGGCATGATAAAATATAGACTCTGGGGAGCCAGTGCTGTCATTGCAACATTTACTTAAAATTATCAGTAATTTATAAATTCTTCCTTTGATCTCAGTGGGATGGATATATTCAAGGTTATGGTTATGGTGTTTAACACCACTTTCAACAACATTTCAACTATATCGTGCCGCTCAGTTTTATTAGAGGAGAAAACCGGAGAAAACCACTAACCTGCCACAAGGGATATATTCCATATCAACGGACTGACTTTGATCCTGAAAATTATCTGTCAGTGTGACGTCATACACATTATGCAGACCTGATTTTACGAGGAAGTATTGAATATACTATAAAAAAGAAATCGTAACGGTAAAATCCGGAATAAAAAAAGCGGAATTCCACTTCAAAGCGGACGAAAATCAGGTCTGATTATGACGTTACCAATAAAAACAATATCATTAGTATAACAGCGCGCCCTATCCAATTAACTGTAAAAAGTACAAAAATTATGATTTTTCAATTTAACATAGTGTGCAACCTCCCCATTTTGACCCCCTAAATATTCATCCTTTTTGAGACACCTTTCCAAAATTGGGGAAAATGTTCACTGTATCATCATGTCCTAAACATTGTCAAAAACATAAGGAGGTTATTTGTATACATGTCACTTCAATGGACAGTTTAGGGATACACCAATTAGAGACGGTTTGTTTTGAAGTATTATATAGACAATATCCTCTATGACATCATTTCAACAGTGGCTATTTAAAATATATAACAAAAGTATTAACATACCTGTCCATTTTTTCTGACCATGATATTACCACTGTGTCTATCTTTAATACCCAGTATAAATGTAGCCACACAGTAACCAGCACAAGATCTGGTGAAATTATCTATGGCTTGATCACCTCTGAAAACAAGTCACTTAAAAAGATGATTCAAATAGTATGTATAAAACATTTCAGAATTGCCATTGTGTGTATGGGGGGGGGGGGGGGGGGGTGGAGGTTTAACCTTGTGTATTATGTCTGACTGTAATGTGTACTCGTGGAGTTCATGTTATGACGGTATTTCTAAGATTACTTCGTTCATATTTTATTTTCTTGTTGATAACCCACATCTGGAAAATTAAATTCTATAAACCAAATAGCATTAAAAGGACAGATGTCTAGATGTAGTATTTATCAACAGAAGTAAAGAGTACCACTCCACTGCAGGCTAGGGGTCATTTTATGGTATGAGTTATGCCAATTGTTGAAGATCCTACAAACTAAAATGTAGAACATCAATAAAAGTGCTGTTCCTTTACTTTAAGCTGGATAGTCACTCATGTTCATTTACATTCATATCATTTCTTACTAGTTTTGTTAGAAACACTCACTTGCTGACTGGAGTGTGGAAAGTAATTGGTTTTGATCCACAGTTACTGACTGGAGTGTGGAAAGTAATTGGTTTTGATCCACAGTTACTGACTGGAGTGTGGAAAGTAATTGGTTTTGATCCACAGTTACTGACTGGAGTGTGGAAAGTAATTGGTTTTGATCCAGTTACTGACTGGAGTGTGGAAAGTAATTGGTTTTGATCCACAGTTACCGACTGGAGTGTGGAAAGTAATTGGTTTTGATCCACAGTTACTGACTGGAGTGTGGAAAGTAATTGGTTTTGATCCACAGTTACTGACTGGAGTGTGGAAAGTAATTGGTTTTGATCCACAGTTACCGACTGGAGTGTGGAAAGTAATTGGTTTTGATCCACAGTTACCGACTGGAGTGTGGAAAGTAATTGGTTTTGATCCACAGTTACCGACTGGAGTGTGGAAAGTAATTGGTTTTGATCCACAGTTACCGACTGGAGTGTGGAAAGTAATTGGTTTTGATCCACAGTTACCGACTGGAGTGTGGAAAGTAATTGGTTTTGATCCACAGTTACCGACTGGAGTGTGGAAAGTAATTGGTTTTGATCCACAGTTACTGACTGGAGTGTGGAAAGTAATTGGTTTTGATCCACAGTTACTGACTGGAGTGTGGAAAGTAATTGGTTTTGATCCACAGTTACCGACTGGAGTGTGGAAAGTAATTGGTTTTGATCCACAGTTACCGACTGGAGTGTGGAAAGTAATTGGTTTTGATCCACAGTTACCGACTGGAGTGTGGAAAGTAATTGGTTTTGATCCACAGTTACCGACTGGAGTGTGGAAAGTAATTGGTTTTGATCCACAGTTACCGACTGGAGTGTGGAAAGTAATTGGTTTTGATCCACAGTTACTGACTGGAGTGTGGAAAGTAATTGGTTTTGATCCACAGTTACCGACTGGAGTGTGGAAAGTAATTGGTTTTGATCCACAGTTACCGACTGGAGTGTGGAAAGTAATTGGTTTTGATCCACAGTTACCGACTGGAGTGTGGAAAGTAATTGGTTTTGATCCACAGTTACCGACTGGAGTGTGGAAAGTAATTGGTTTTGATCCACAGTTACCGACTGGAGTGTGGAAATTGGTTTTGATCCACAGTTACTGACTGGAGTGTGGAAAGTAATTGGTTTTGATCCACAGTTACTGACTGGAGTGTGGAAAGTAATTGGTTTTGATCCACAGTTACTGACTGGAGTGTGGAAAGTAATTGGTTTTGATCCAGTTACTGACTGGAGTGTGGAAAGTAATTGGTTTTGATCCACAGTTACTGACTGGAGTGTGGAAAGTAATTGTTTTGATCCAGTTACTGACTGGAGTGTGGAAAGTAATTGTTTTGATCCACAGTTACTGACTGGAGTGTGGAAAGTAATTGGTTTTGATCCACAGTTACTGACTGGAGTGTGGAAAGTAATTGGTTTTGATCCACAGTTACTGACTGGAGTGTGGAAAGTAATTGGTTTTGTTTCCACAGTTACCGACTGGAGTGTGGAAAGTAATTGGTTTTGATCCACAGTTACTGACTGGAGTGTGGAAAGTAATTGGTTTTGATCCACAGTTACTGACTGGAGTGTGGAAAGTAATTGGTTTTGATCCACAGTTACTGACTGGAGTGTGGAAAGTAATTAGTTTTGATCCACAGTTACAAGACTTTAACATTGGTATTTACTATTTCTCTGCTAATAAAGTAAAATTCTTGAAGGAATCAAAGTGAAGAGCCCACAGTGGAGTAGGCCTGTGGTCAGAAGTCAACAAATGTAACCACTTAGCAACCCAGGTCTTTAACCTAACAAGAAATACAATACATAAATATGATCAAAATGATGACTAAAAGAATCACTATTTTCTGTACATGACATAATAAATTGACGGTCAGACAGAGACATACCTGTCTTTATTGTGCATCATTATCCAATTAAATAGTCCTAAAGAATCCATCTGTACCGCTGCTCGTATTCCATTTTTCTGTTGAATATTCATAATAGTATCAGAGTCCCTTACAAGTTCTATTACACCTAGCTCTTTACCAGTAGATACTACACCATACGGTGACATCCTGAAATATAATGAAAGATAGAGGTTAGGGGTATGATGTTTAAAGCCACTTTCAACAATATTTTAGTTATATTGTGACGGTCAATTTTATTGGTGGAGAAACCAGAGTACCCACCGACCTGTTGCAAGTCACTGACTAACTTTATCACATAATGTTGTATCGTGTAAACCTCGCTAACAGTGGTATTTGAACTCACAACTTTAGTGTTGATAGGTATTGATTGCACGGGTAGTTGTAAATCCAACTACCATACGATCATGGCCACAACAACCCCTACAGTGTCTTCAATGGTGAAATTCATCGACGTTAAACAGATATGAAGGTTCAGATGTTTTGTGCACATGTCTTTTTATTATCACTAAAAATATATTTTGCTTAGCATCTTTTCTGTTTCCAAATCTTGTTAGAATTCTTCGCTTTTAATTGGATATTATTGTTCATTGTTGTTATGATTTTTTCCTATCGCTTTTAATTGGATATTATTGTTCATTGTTGTTATGATTTTTTCCTACTATAAACTACTATATCTATATGTAAAATAAAATCTGGTTAATATTTCTCTGCTGATTAATTCAATTTCTCATTATTTTTGGGTGTTTTATTCTCCAATATCTTGCATCAAAAATGTTTTATCAGCCTTGCTGGGTTTGACTATAGCATATCACTCATTCATCTAACTAAACCTAATAAAAACCATAAATCACTTCTCATTATGGAGTAACCTATGTAAGGAACTACCTTAGATCTAAGCCTTCATCTTTCCACAATGTGTCCATCACTCTAATTAGTTGTACTGTCAACATATCTTGTCTCAAATCTGTAAAATATGAGAGATAGATAATCTTTGGCTAATGTGTAAATGGTACTACAGATTTGTACATCTTTGGTTCCATAAACATGTTCATTTTTTGCATATATTCACATATTTGTTTATTTTATACTGAAAACATAAAAGTTGTTCAGAAATTTATACAATAATTCAACATCTATACAGTATGTATAACAAGTTCTACCAGTCAAACATCTTGCATTGCTTCTTCAGAAAGATGTTTTCCTAAAACTTGTATTTTTGAGGCAAGATCATCATTTGAAAAAATTGTAAAATGTGGGGAGCAGGACAATAGCCCCCCGGACAATAGCACCCCGGACAATTGCCCCCCACAATTTTTTTTCAGTTTTATATTTAGTTTCTGATTACCCCTTTCTGACTCTATGAACTCCATTGCACTACTATACTTTCACTTCAAAATACACTCCTATTTAAGCCAGTTCTAAGCTTGTACTTAGTTTGCAATCATTTTTTCTCAAAATTCTTTTTAATTATTAACCTTTGTACTTAGCTTTGATCATTGTTTAATCAAATTTCTTTTTATAATTTTTCTTTGAAGACCAATTTTGTAAGGTAATTAAACTTAATTGGGAAATCATTAAACTCTATCTAAAAATAAAATATCTATAAATGATATTGCAATTTAGTGTATAAATAATAAGAGAAAGTTATTTTTATCATAGATTGTCCAAGCTGTATAATCCTTTTGATGATTAATATCACAGGGGCTTGAACCACTTTCATAGAGGTCACACGGCCTATATACCATATATAGCTTGAATCGCTTTCATAGAGGTCATGCGGCCTATATACCATATATACTAACGTTAGTATATATATATATGGTATATAGGCCGTGTGACCTCTATGAAAGCGATTCAAGCCCCTGTGATTAATATACAAAGAAGAAAATCCAACTTAAAAGTAATTTGAATAATTTAATCTGAGTTTATGCATATTTATTTCTCATAAAAATGAAATAAAAAAATTGGGGGATGGGGGGCAATTGACCGGGGGGGCTATTGTCCTAGGGGGGGCAATTGTCCAGGGGCTATTGTCTGGGGGGGCTACTGTCCTAGACCCGTAAAATGTGATATTAGTCATCTCCATACATTTTTCATTATCATTGAAAAAAGTGTTAATTAAAATATTGTATATTATGCCATTGTGTATAAATCTGTACATAAAATTACAACATATTCAAATAAAAATTTCAAGATTCTGACAACAATATTTAATTTTGTTTGAATTGACATTTTAACAATTTCTTATTATTGACAATAATATCTATGACAATAGTTTTAATGAAGAATTATTAAATTGCTGGTTATAACAAGGTTTTGACTGTTTATAAATGTCCACTCCTTGTACAATATTGGTTAAGGTTATGGTGTTTAAAGCCACTTTCAACAATATTTCAGCTATAGCGAACCGGTCAGTTTTATTGGTGGAGGAAACCGGAGTCCCCGGAGAAAATCAGACCTGTCGCAAGTCACTGACAAACTTTATCACATAATGTTGTATCAAGTACACCTCGCCGTGAGAGGGATTCAAACTCACAACTTCAATGGTGATAGGCACTGATTGCACATTGTAGAATACTAAACTTACCATCTCCGTTTTTGAACATAAGTTGATAGTTAGGGAACCAGATATCAGACAGAGGGTCAGGGTTATTAAAGTCCAACCACAGTGGTTTCTTCTTAGATGACATAACAGCACACTTCTCTATACTGCAAAAATACAACAATAATTTCTTAGTTTATAATTTACCTAAAAAATGGACAGATATACATTAATATAAATGCATAAACTAAATTACAAAAAAATGAATCATTCAATGAAACCTGTCTTAAGCGAATCATGAATATACAAGAATCCTATATAAACCAAACTTTTATCAAGTCAATATGAAGAAAACCTTTGTTAATTTAACCTGTATAAAATGAACACCTGTCTATTACAAACATAAAGTTGGTCCCAAGAATGTTCGCTTCAGACAATTTTCATTGTGTTGATTGACTTTTGGCTGTGTTTTGTAATTTGACACAGGAACACTATTTTAATGTTCTATATATTAGATGCTACACAAAATCACTGATTTACTTGGCCACATACATAGAAATGACTTGATTCTCTCAACAAATCACCTGGTAATAAACTTATTATTCAATTATCAATTTTGTACAGTGTAGGGATAATCAGACTTGTGAATTCTCCGAGGATATTTTATACATTTCTTCTCCTTTGCATCCTTTTATAAACTTTCTCAGCAACAATATCACAAATTATGATGAGGTCAATCAAAGGAATGTTCCTCCAAAGTTTGTTTTCATTTGGCCCCCTAGTTTCAAAGATGATGGCAACATATTACAACGAAGACAGACAAAACGTATTGGCAATATCTCACATGGCCCATTGCCATTGGACCACACAAGCTAAAAATGAAATAATTATATTGTAATATACATTGTATAACAGTCAGACACATTTCCTATTGAAGTTCTTACAGCTAGAAATTCTTCAGTTATGTGAAGCAAATACATTATATATAGAGAAACATTTTATAAATGTTCAGGTACATTTGTAGGTCACTCCTAAACGACTATTCCCTTTCTGTATTAAATGGCTATGGCTATGTGATCTAAAAACGAATTAACAAGTATTGAGGAATAGGTATATCTTTTAACAAAATTCATGAGGAAAATAACTTATTACAATGGATGTCTAAGGTGAGAGGGAATCTTATTAGAGGGGGATAATTGTACAGGAAAATAATCGTTATTCATTTAAGCTTAGACCTCAAAAGTATGAGACTGTTTTATAGGGGAGATAATCAATGTACTTTAATTTTCAAAGAAGATGGTTCATCCTAGTAAGATAATATTTGTACATTATATATACCCACAAGTAGTAAATCGGATCTTTATAGCGCTATTGACCCCTATGTTAAACCATTTTTCCCTCCTGAATTGTGTAGTCAGCCGTGACTAATTACAGTTCTTACAGCTTTTCATCCTGTTTCGTCGTATTGTTTGCATGTGTTTAACGTTATGACTTCAGTTTTGATCACGTGTTTTGTGTTCATCTAACTTTTTAATGGCTATTTGTTCGTTTTGTTAACGTTTTTCGTGTTTTGGGTCGAATTTCAGTGCAATTACGGTGGCGGCGGCGTATATCCATCTGTCAGCGGCTGCTGCTGCTGGGGTGTTGGAGGTGGTGTCAGTGGTTGTGGTGGTGGAAAAGGGAGGGAAGGAGGAGGGAGGGAGGAAATTGGTGGTATTGTGACGTGAAGTAGAAATTAGAAACAGAAGGAAAACAAAACAACCGGAGAGATAAACGAAAAGACAACACAAGAGACAAAGATGAGATATCAATACAAAGAAGAGTTCGTCGAAGAATCCGGGAGAACCAACGTAGTCATAGCAGCCTATACCACATGTACAGCTCAAGCCCGTTTGAAGTTGTACAGTTATTTGGAACAATTAGGACCCCGTGCCTTATACGCTGATACAGACTCAGTCGTGTATACCTCTAGGCCAGAACTCGGTGACTATCTAGGAGATCTCACCGATGAAGTGCCCGACAACAGAATAATAGAGTTTGTCACCAGTGGACCGAAGAACAATGCCTACAAGATTGCCAGACCCGACGGATGGAAATACGACCATATGTAAAGTGAGAGGCATCACTCTCAACTACAAGAACTCCTTGACCATCAACTTTGATACGATCAAGGACATGGTCATTAATAACAGATATGACGTCAAGACCATGAGGTCGACTACAAGATCACAAGAGACTACTTATCGTACATCAAGACAAAGACTACAGGATAGTCTTCGACAAAAGAGTCGTCATGCAGGACTACAGCACGAGACCGTACAGATTTTAAGAGGGTCGTCTCTCCTGTAATGGCCGACATAAGGAAACAGATCATCCCTGCGATTGATCAAAAAAAGCCAGAACTTAGACAACTGGTTCCGCTGTACAGAACAGACTTATAAATAAAAGTTAGAAATATGATTTGTTTGTTTTACATACGCCCACGTCGAATATATTAAGTGTGCATTACAATTTCTAGTCATTCTTATCCAAAAGAAGAAAGACGTGTTTTACGAGATGTCTACGACATAGCGTGAAATGAGATTTACCAGAAGAGCCATTTTAACAGCAGACATGAAAACATGAAATTTATCCCTCCTCCTCCTCAAGAAGGATACGTCTACATTCCTCCTCCACCGCGTGGTCCAGAGTTGTCATTATTACAACACGAGACCGAAACAGAGTACACGACGGACGACCGTACACAGAGTTTTTTCCAAGTAAAATGTTGGTATAATACCTCATCCTCGTAGCTACTTCAACATAAAGTTCTAAACAGAACTTAATATATTCGACGTGGGCGTATGTAAAACAAACAAATCATATATTTCTAACTTTTATTTATAAGTCTGTTCTGTACAGCGGAACCAGTTGTCTAAGTTCTGGCTTTTTTGTTCGATCGCAGGGATGATGTTTCCTTATGTCGACCATTACAGGAGAGACGACCCTCTTAAAATCTGTACGTCTCGTGCTGTAGTCCTGCATGACGACTCTTTTGTCGAAGACTATCCTGTAGTCTTTGTCTTGATGTACGGTAAGTAGTCTCTTGTGATCTTGTAGTCGTCCCTCATGGTCTTGACGTCATCTCTGTTATTAATAACCATGTCCTTGATCGTATCAAAGTTGATGGTCAAGGAGTTCTTGTAGTTGAGAGTGATGCCTCTCACTTTACATATGGTCGTATTTCCATCCGTCGGGTCTGGCAATCTTGTAGGCATTGTTCTTCGGTCCACCGGTGACAAACTCTATTATTCTGTTGTCGGGCACTTCATCAGTGAGATCTCTTAGGTAGTCACCGAGTTCTGGTTTCCACTCGCCTGGCCTAGAGGTATACACGACTGAGTCTGTATCGGCGTATAAGGCACGGGGTCCTAATTGTTCCAAATAACTGTACAACTTCAAACGGGCTTGAGCTGTACATGTGGTATAGGCTGCTATGACTATGTTGGTTCTCCCCGATTCTTCGACGAACTCTTCTTTGCATTGATATCTCATCTTTGTCTCTTGTGTTGTCTTTTCGTTTATCTCTCCATTTGTTTTATGTTTTCCTTCTGTTTCTAATTTCTACTTCATGTCACAATACCACCAATTTCCTCCCTCCCTCCTCCTCTTTCCCTCCCTTTTCCACCACCATCACCACCCCAACAGAAGCAGCCACCGCCACTGACAGATGGATATACGCCGCCGCCAACGCCACCACGATAGCACTGAAATTCCACCCAAAACACGAAAACCGTAAACAAAAAACGCTAACAAAAAGAACAAATAGCCATTAAAAACTTAAATGAGCACAAAACACGTGATCAAAACTGAAATCATAACGTGAAAACGTGATTAAAACGTGAAACACGCGCAAACAATACGACAAAAAACTCATACAAACGTGAAACACGATGAAAAGCTGTAAGAGCCATAATTAGTCACGGCTGACTGCACAATTCAGGAGGGAAAAATGGTTTAACATAGGGGTCAATAGCGCTATAAAGACCTGATTCACTACTCCCACAGGTATGTGTCTATTATCCAAGGGAGATAATCTCTGTACTTACTTTAGATCACCAAGTATGTGACTGTTATCAAGGGGAGATAAGAAACTTTTAAGTCCATCCTGGTAATCAGGTTGTTGTAACTGTTGAGACAGACACTTCATCATCTCATTATTATCCTGAAATATAGTAAACATAAGAAATTATGGTTATACAATACTGGTCAAATATAGACATGACGAAACAGTTGCACAAGCTACACACAATTTCAATCATGGGTCATGGAGGCTACAATCGCAAGGTAGTTGGATGAAAATCTACCTATGCAGACTGAAGTTGAGTTTGCTTCTTGTCCACAGCAAGGTGTACTTGATACAACTTTGTGATAAAGTATGTCCATGACTTGTGAAAGGATACAACTTTGTGATAAAGTATGTCCATGACTTGTGAAAGGATACAACTTTGTGATAAAGTATGTCCATGACTTATGAAAGGATACAACTTTGTGATAAAGTATGTCCATGACTTGTGAAAGGATACAACTTTGTGATAAAGTATGTCCATGACTTATGAAAGGATACACTTTGTGATAAAGTATGTCCATGACTTGTGAAAGGATACACCTTTGTGATAAAGTATGTCCATGACTTGTGAAAGGATACAACTTTGTGATAAAGTATGTCCATGACTTGTGAAAGGATACAACTTTGTGATAAAGTATGTCCATGACTTGTGAAAGGATACAACTTTGTGATAAAGTATGTCCATGACTTGTGAAAGGATACAACTTTGTGATAAAGTATGTACATGACTTGTGAAAGGATACAACTTTGTGATAAAGTATGTCCATGACTTGTGAAAGGATACAACTTTGTGATAAAGTATGTCCATGACCTGTGAAAGGATACAACTTTGCGATAAAGTATGTCCATGACTTGTGAAAGGATACAACTTTGTGATAAAGTATGTCCATGACTTGTGAAAGGCTGCGCTTTCTTCTGCCCCAACTGTCTTGATAGCTGAAGTGAATAAACCACTCAGAAGTGATTTAAACAACAATCAATCTTCTGCTTTCTTGATATTTAGAGTTTGATTTATTGGTGTTCAGGCGCGTAGCTCCCTATACGCCAACACGCAGTTGCATGGACATGCTTCCTCATGTTATAGGAAATATTACGAACGAACAAATCGCGACATTGTATGAGACATACCAGACTGACCTGACATGTAATTTAGACGAATTCAAGAGGGAGATCGCTCGATGGCGAACATGCTGGAGTATAACACCTCACGATCAGATGCCAACTTCACTTTGTGAGACACTTGATGCGGTAAACCCGGTGCTATATCCTTCTATAGATACCATCTTGTGTATCATGTTGACAATGCCGGTAACAAGTGCTACCGCAGAGCGATCGTTCAGTGCACTACGTCGGTTGAAGACATATGTACGATCAACAATGAATAACGATAGGTTGTCATCGCTGGCATTAATGCATATCCATCGCGATTTCAGTGTGGATTTAGACAAAGTTATGGAGAAGTTTGTGTCTGCCAAGACACGAATAACAGATTTTGGGCAATTCTATTAAGTAAATTCTGTCTAACAAAATCATGAAATCAATGTGTTGCTTATGTATTCAATTTACCCATGAAAACACCTCAGAACGCATCATTTTGCATCAAGTCAACAAAAAAAATTCTGGGGGGGGGGGGGGGCAAACCCCACCAGAACCCTCCACCTTCCAGGTTTGGTTGCTTGCACTGCAAAAAAGGCTAGCTACGCCCCTGGAGTTTATTGTCACTTTTATAGTCTTTAGTTTTACCCGACTGGCGTTCAAACCCATGATCTACCACACTTCAGGCAACCACTCTAAAGCATAATATACATTTTATTAATCAGTATATATACATACATCTTTGATTTCATTCTTTATCATATTAGTAAGTTTGGTCAGTTTATCTAGAGCCTCCACCTGCTTTGTTAACATCTTAAGGTATGGTCCACATCCACGACAAAATGATTCTAGAACTAAACCAAATCTGATCTGTATGGATGGTTGGTGAATTTCTGATCTGCAAAAAAAATTGAAAAATTAGAAAATAGCTCCTAATGAAGAGAAGGGTCATAGATACCTCTGATTCCCAACCATGAAAAATATGTAATGACCAAAACCTGTCACCAAAACACAACTAGAGGCTCAGTGGGCTGAGCCTGTGTCGCTCACCTTTCATTCTGCTTTGAGGAAACTTAATACAGAACCTTCCATACATGTAGATGCTTCCTACCAAGTTTCGGTTCATATGGCTATGCAGTTTCAAAGGAGAAGATTTTTTAGAAATCGACCAATCAGAAACAAGCATTGCATGTGGTGGCCATGTTTGCTAACCGATCGGGACGAAATGAGCAATCTTCATAGAGGTAATTCCATAGATGATTCCTACCAAGTTTCGGTGGTAGCCATGTTTGTTAACCGATCGGAACGAAATGAGCAATCTTCATAGAGGACATTTCATTAATGCTTCCTACCAAGTTTCAGTTCATTTGGCCAAGCGGTTTCAGAGGAGAAGATTTTTAAAAATCGGCCAAACAGAAACAAGAATTGCCTGTAGCGGCCATGTTTGGTAATGGATCAGGACAAAATGTGCAATCTTTAGAGAGGACCTTCTATAGATGCTTCCTACCAAGTTTCAGTTTCATAGGAGAAGATTAAAACGTGAAAATTTAACGGACGACGGATGCCAAAGCTCACGTTGCCTTTGGCAAGGTGAGCTATAAATGAAATCTGGAAGAATAAGCCATATCATTCTCAAGGCATCATCTAAATTAAAATGTGTGTAATAAAATATGTTAAGTGTAACGAGGACAAGAAATGCAATCGAATCTGTGAAAGCTTTTTATTGTTTGTTTATATCTGTATTGGAGATTCAATTATCAGAGGAGGAGGGTTGGGATTCCATTAACTGGTTTAATCTCACCACACTTTAGTGCCTGTCCCAAGCCAGGACCTGGATTTCCAATCCCATATTTTGTTGTCCTTTTTGTGTTCTATGATTTGAGGTGAGAGGTGGTTGCCACATTTTTGTGCCTGTGCCAAGCCAGGATCCGGATTTCAAAAACCATATGTTCAATGATCTGAGGTGAGAGGTGATTGTTTGTTTTATTTATATTGGTGGAATTGTTGACCATCACTGTGTCAACTTTCTTTTCGCAGCACCTAGTTTCACTCCTAATTCTGTGTTTATTATTTGAATCCAGCTATTCTTATTACTTATATTTCTCTTCAGACATGGGTACCCTGTGCTCATAATTCAAAATAATGCAAATTCTGATAAAATTGAGAATTCAGTTTAAATACACAGAAATCAGAACATCGATATAATTTACAGATATTCTTTTTTCCATGTCACTTACTTGAGATGCCAGAAAAATATCTGTCCTGTCTTTTGATTCTGTAATGCTCTCTTCAACAGAAATCTGGTAATGGGATTGTCTAGATATGGCTCGAACTTTAGTGCCTAACAAAAAAAAACCATGACATTATTTTATACATTACTGTCAAAAAGAACAATATCACAAAAAATAATATTAACTAATTTGCATGTCCTATTAGACTAATCCATTAAAATGAATATTGGAGGGTGGGACGGACCATACAAAATCAAACACACCCACTACAGTGAAACCTGTCTATACTGAACTCTGAATAAAACGGAATCCTTTATATACCGAACTTTACATAAAGTCCCAAAATAAGAAAACCTTTGTTAATTTAACCTGTATAAACTGAATACCTGTCTATTCCGAACACAAAAGTTGGTCCTGATGAGATTCGGCTTAGAAATGTTTCACTGTATTCACTTAATACATAACGAATGTTTGAGCATCAAGAGAACTACAACTCATACATACTTTTACTCTAGTAATATGTTAATTCATTAACTACACATAAAAGGTACAAAAACGAGACAACTGATCACTACACTAAATCCCCCTCTAATTACACTTTTATCAAAGGGAGATTATTCATTGAGAAGATTCATAAGGTTAACACAGTTTGCTTTGTATATATCATTCACTTAGTTAATTTTCATTTTCATCTTTCTTTTTGAATTGCCTTACTTTTTTCAGGCTTACTGAATAATAACCCTCATCTGTATTTCAAGAACAAAAACTTTCATCTTATTTTTTTACCTGCACTAATTGTAACATATACTGTTGCAATTTATCATCGGTAAAACCATGTTCTAGACATGTGACAGCATACTTCCTCACTCTGAGATCAGGGTAGGCACAGTCCAGCAGTTCCATTGCCACCTCTGGTATTAGTCTCGGCCATCTACGTAACAGCATGTACAACTGTGCTACGTATTCCCTCTCGTTCCATTTTACTGCATGCAGTAGTTTAGGCAGCGATTGAGGACACTGTATACAATACTCCCTGTCAAGTAATATCAAATTAGTCAGATTGACGAGTCAAGATTTCTGGGGTAAGAGATAACCGGTTTTCAATTTTTCAGCTATATCATGGCAAGAACAAGGTAATTTTCAATGATGATGATGAGGTTGGCTTTGTACTAGATCAACACGCTTAGTTGGATGTTTATAGTGCTAGCTCATTGAAACAATAGTCTGTCGCCCCACTAGGACACATTAACCTGATTCTGAGCCTATGAGTCTTTGCTCTTTCTCCTCAATG
Organism: Bathymodiolus brooksi; assembly: GCA_963680875.1. NCBI lineage: Eukaryota > Metazoa > Mollusca > Bivalvia > Mytilida > Modiolidae > Bathymodiolus > Bathymodiolus brooksi. Next base: position 23,239,938 of record OY804590.1, on the reverse strand, counting down.
TAGCGGAGAAGGACAAAAATACCAATTCTATAGTCTTTGGTTTAGTTTGATTTATAGAGGATAAAATTACAAAGATGTTTACATTGGGGCTTTATTTAATGTACAGTTTATACAGGGTTCGGGTTATCTGATTTCTGGTTTCAAAGTAACTTGCATTTATAGAATTTCATATCAGAATTGTTTTGTATTCTTTACCTGTTTTCGACAGGTCATGTAATTATCAGACCATATGTTGTATTCAACAGTCACCTTTGTGACAAAGTAAAAATGATTGCATAATAATATTTACTGTTTATTTAAGATCGGTCGATCCGAATTGTGAGTTCCGATCCGTAATAATTCATACATTAATATTACAGAATAGTAATTCATTGGAACATTTTGGTTGCTTTGTAATGTTGCAATGCTTTTTTTTTTTAACAATTTACGATTAATTAGTTAATTATTCAATAATTAATTACCTTAATTAGTACAATTATTTATTGAGAACACCTAAAAAGTTAATCATTGATGATTGTTAAGTTTTGGAGTGAGGGAGTGATTGTTGTTTAATGTTTTCACATATATCATGGCGAGAACAAGTGTATTTTCAATGAGATGATGAGGTCCACTTTGCACTAGATCAACACACTTAGTTATATTTTTATAGTGCTAGTTCACTGAAACAACAGTTCACGGATAGACAAGTCGCCCCATTCTGAGTCAATCAATTTTTGCTTTTTCTCCTTAATGCTGCATGCTTAGTGGAGAAGCAACAAATACCAATTTTATAGTCTTTGGTTTGGCCTGATCAGGGTTCAGACCCATTATCTACCGCACTCAGTGCGAGCACGTTAACCATTACCCCACTGATGCAGTTGTTAAGTTTTTGATGAAAAGTTAAACAACAACAATTTATCAATCAACTTCATATTTTCACTGACAATAACGAATATTCATACCTTAATTTCCATAAAATTTCTATTTCCTGTTCTGATATTTCAGACAGTGGATCACGACTGATAATATCGTCTACCATAGCCTGTTCTTTGGCTTGAACATGTGGTGTGTCCTGTAATGTTTATAAATATCTAGATATAGGGGACAAAGTTGTGATTATCATGTGATAGGTTGGATTTAAATCTAGACCTATGTAATCAGTGCCTATCACCATAGCAATGTTTGAGAGCACACTTTCTGCCTGTGGCAATAAAAATAGATATATCTAATTTATTGTACACAACATGTTTCTGGAATGACCTTCAATATTGATTAAGGTTACATATGTCAGAGGGATATTAACCTTAGTTTAAATCATTTACATTATTTAGGAACTTTCAATTAAAAACATAAATACATCTAATAAACTAATTCAGTCACAAAACACTGAGGAAAAAAAAACCATTACATGTGTTTCCGCTAACCCTACCGACCCTAATTGTTTGTGCCTACCCTAAAGTTTTTTTTGCAATTTTTAAACAAGCACTATTAAAGTCAGAATGTATCCCCTGTAGAAACTAGCTCAAAATATTTTTAAAAATAAAATATTTTCCCTACCTACCGACTCTAATATTTTAGAGTATGTTAGCCGAAACATAGGTATTTTTTTTCTGGCCCGACTACTGAACAGATGATATCCTTTGGAGTTAATAGTACACCAGCAGAGGTATTGACAAGGCATAGATAGTAATAAACTAAAAAAGAAGTATGCCCCCGCACTTGATAATTATGGACAAAGTTGTTTTGTTAGGAGTGATTTTTTTTAAATGAAGTGTGTCTTAAATGATGCCCCCGCCTGACCATCAAAATCCTGTGGACATGCACACCTCCATTATGTGTATAAACATCCTACAAAATATTAAAGCTGTAGGAGGAGATAGCCGGACAAACCATGTATCTATATCCGAACGGATGAACAAAGTTCAACTACCTGTCATTTTGAGAATATTTGATGAAAATCAAAATCCTGTGGACATGCACATCTCCATTATGTGTATAAACATCCTGCAAAATATTAAAGCTGTAGCTCCAAAACTGTAGGAGGAGATAGCCGGACAAACCATGTATCTATATCCGGACGGACGAACAGGGGTAAATTAATATCCCCCTTCCACCCGACTCTTTGTCGTGGGGGCATAAAAAGTAGATATCTATTACTCCTGCCAAGACAAAATTGCATTTTGTTTGTGTTGGTTTCTTTCAATCTGAAGAATATGAAAGGATTTTCTGTAAATGCTGTAGGAATCTTGCTTTTTTACAGATTTTGTTTTCTCAGCTTATTTTATATACACTGAGGGCCCAGGTGGCTCAATGTGTTAGGTACAGATCCCTCCAAGTGTATCAACGATCATACTCTCAGACACAGAGTTTTGTCGGACTTGAAGAGAGTGTCACTCTTAAAATTGTCCGACAAAATCCTCCCAGGTCGGAGTGAGAGTATCCCATGTCGGAGTGAGAGTCTCCACTCTCAGATAGTTAAACTGTAAACAGGAAACGTCCCCAAATTCTGCTAACCAATAAATTCGTGCATAAAGAAACATGCGTATCTTAGTAAAGCTGAAGTAAATGAGTGATATACAGTACGGAAAGTATAGACATGTTAACGGCTGTCACGGGCGATATATACAATAATATCCATGAATAAAATGTATTAACATGCAGTACCATGTTTTAAGTGCACTAGAAGTGAATATTAATATGTCCCTATGTACTCACGACAATTGATGCCAAGGCCATTTCACTTGCTGCAGACAGTTGCCGGTTTACGATATCGGGTGCGCTTGCTCTTTTACGTGTTTGCCAAATGTAGGGCGAACGAACCCGGGTAAATAATTATAATTTATACATTTATTTCTCTAAAGGCAAATTTGGATTAAAATTAATTAGTAAAATTTAAGTTTTATTTTGTTTATGGCGAATGGGTCATAAATCCGTAAATCCCGGGTTTTTTTTCTTGAAAATTGGCAGTCTGCGGAGTCCTGATATAGGTGAAATAATATTTTACTAGTGTATTCTACGTTTTTATTTACAGTTTACCTGTCAAAACAACACCCATCTCAGCATGTCGTCGCATCGTGCATTCATGATATACAAATACACCTATCACAGGTGTGAAAAAAAAACGTTGCTCAAGACTCCTTTTAATAAGACTTATAAACATAGATAACTATTTTGCGTTTTCGATTTTCAAGCCGTCTTCCAATTTATTTGTACTTAAAAAATAAATTTATATCTTTTTTCTTATATATGTGTATAAATATCTTAATAAAATAAATACATTTACGGTGAGAAATTATTATACGTCATGATATCGTTATTTAGGTAAATACTTATTAGACAGATTTTTTCTAAAACCATTTTTGTCTTTTTAATTGATAACTGACCCAAGCTAAATAAATGAAATGTGACTTGATGTCTTAATCATATAAATCCTTGCCTTCTATAAATTTTAATTTCTTATCTAATTCTTATTCTTATTTAACAATATGGTCAGGTTGTTATTTTCATTGAATGGCATCTCAAAATAGATGGCTTCACAGTAGGAGCTCTTCCTGTATATTGGTTACATCCTGTATATTACAACTGACAGCTAATGCATGACAAACAATTTTAATCTGCCATCATTATCATAAAATACATTTTTTTAATCTTTATTTTGATGATGACACCTAATTCCCATCACCTAATCCAAATTAGTAGAGTAGAGGAGTACCGTATTTTTCGGACGATAAATCTAGATAAAAATGACGATTTTGTTTACAGTACAAAAAATGTATACCTTTATTTTGTTGTAGGTTTATTTCTGAATAAGAAGACTCGTATCATCGATGTTCTTGGTGTTATTCTTTTTTAAATAAAACAATAAAAGTATACTAACAGGGGGTGCAATTCTGGGAATAAAATATTCAACATCCGAAAAAATCAATATTCAATGATTGAAGTGTTAGCAAAAATCAGTTCAATATTGTATTTTATAATAAAATATATACTATAAAAAATGTATCTTGTTGAAAAAAATCACAGGGTGGATCGATTTACAATATAAAATTATTATCACAAAATATCTAAATAGCTATAGCTTTTCCATCAAACATGAGCATGCACACATGATTGTAGTAAAAAATGGCAGTTGCAATACATCTCACAGTAAACGTGTAGAACAAGCTTTTTTTACTAAATATACTGGAAAATAATTTATATCGATTTCGTTACTTAATCGATATTTTATTGCAATAATTTATATGAGGCTATGGGTGTTTAAACGTCACTTTTCAACAATATTTCAGTTATATATTGACCTTTGAGCTACCTTTCCTGGTGCGAATATGGTGCAAGGTAGAAATACACTAGGGTATTTACGTACCCGGACATTCTACATACTGGAAAGAAAGTACGCTTACAAATACGCATCGATCACAAAATGTTTGACATGTTCACCTCGAGAAATGTAAAAAAAATCTTTAAATATCCACTCTTACATCCGACCGACTATTAGAGTGTTGACTCTCAAATTTGTCAGACATTTCTCTGGAGTGAGTCGGACATTTTGGGAGGAATATGTCCGACCTGAGAGTATGATCGTTGATACACTTGGAGTGTACTGTAGTTGGATTACCTAACAACTCATACAAGCCTATCACCAATATGGCGTGGGTTCGTGCCCGGCTTTGTAAATTACCAAAAAAGAGTGCACCGGACTTGCAGTCGCAAGTTTACCAGTTGCTTGCCCATGGTCGGTGGTTCTCTCCGGGTACTCTGGCTTCTTCAACCACTAAAACTGGTCGCCATGATATAGCTGAAAGTGACGTTAAAAACATTAAATCAAATCAAATCATATGCCCTGTCTCCTAAGCATCTACAACCCCATTTCTAAAACAATCATTGTCAAAATACAAACCAGATAAATCAGCGGAGATTCCTTGCTTGTAGCAAAAGCTGCTAATTCTTCTATCTGTACTTCTGGTGGGTATGATACAACAGGACTGAATCTATCAAATTCTACCTCTAAACATAGAGTTTCCTTGTCTGGATTAGAACCTGTCAAAAATCATTGAATTAATTTTTTTTTTAGTGTAAACATATTTTATTTGCCAAATTTAACAAACTGAGATCAGACACAAGACTTTCCCCTTCTAAAACAAACTAGAAAAGAAGTATGTCCCCACACTTGATAATTATGGACAAAATTGTTTTGTTAGGAGTGATTTTTTAAAAATGAAGTGTGTCTATAAGACACAAATGATGCCCCTGTCTGACCATCAAAATGCTGTGGACATGCACACCTCCATTATGTGTATAAACATCATACAAAATATTAAAGCTGTAGCTCCAAAACTGTAGGTGGAGATAGCCGAACAAACCATGTATCTATATCTGGACAAACGAACAAAATGACCAAGTCCAACTACCTGTCATTTTGAGAATATTTGAAGAAAATCAAAATCCTGTGGACATGCATACCTCCATTATGTGCATAAACATCCTACAAAATATTAAAGCTGTAGCCCCAAAACTGTAGGAGGAGATAGCCGGACAGACCATGTATCTATATCCGGACGGACGGATGGACGAACAGACGGACAAGGGTAAATTAATATGCCTCCCAACTCTTCGTCGCAGGGGCATAAAAAAACACATGTGCCTCCCACACCTCACTTTCTTTCATCTTTTCATGAAAGATACATTGTAATTCCCATTTAAAATGGAGGGTCCGGGTGGCTCAATGAGCTAAGTAAATGGATTACCTAACAACTCATAGAAGCCTATCACCAATACGGCATGGGGTCGTGCCCGGCTTTGTAATTTACAATCTAGAAAAGAAGTATGCCCCCGCACTTGATAATTATGAACAAAGTTGTTTTGTTAGGAGTGATTTTTTAATAATGAAGTGTGTCTGTAAGACACAAATGATGCCCCTGTCTGACCATCAAAATCCTGTGGACATGCACACCTCCATTATGTGTATAAACATCATACAAAATATTAAAGCTGTAGCTCCAAAACTGTAGGAAGAGAGAGCCGAACAAACCTATATCTGGACAGACGAACAAAATGACCAAGTCCAACTACCTGTCATTTTGAGAATATTTGAAGAAAATCAAAATCCTGTGGACATGCATACCTCCATTATGTGCATAAACATCCTACAAAATATTAAAGCTGTAGCTCTAAAACTGTAGGAGGAGTTAGCCGGACAAACCAAGTTCCCTTTATGCAGCTAGTACGAAAAAAATGACTAAGTCCAACTACCTGTCATTTTGAGAATATTCTAAGAAAATCAAAATCCTGTGGACATGCACACCTCCATTATGTGTATAAACATCCTACAAAATATTAAAGCTGTAGCCCCCCCTCCCCCCCCCCCCCCGACTCTTTGTCGCGGGGGGCATAAAAAGGGTGCACTCGACTTGCAGCCGCAAGTGATTAAGCTTACCAGTTGCTTGCCTATGGTCGGTGGTTCTCCGGCTTCTTCCACGACTAAAACTGGTTGCCATGATATAGCTGAAATATTGCTGAAAGTGGCATTAAACACAATAAATCAAATCAAATCAAATCAATCATTTAAAATGTAGGAGGAATTGTGTATACAAACTATCTATTGAGGCATTCTAAGATAAAATGGGCAATAACTATATCAATAAAGGGTAAACCAAGCACAGCATGATACGGCTGCAGCAATTCTACAAGTGCTTTCATCTGCACCAGATTTACTGAAAATTAGTATTGTCCAGTAAAAGTCTCCACATGGTTGAATCAGTTTGAAAAGTGGAGATAGGAATTTCATGAGGAATTTAGATAAAAACCATTAAGATCAAATTTAAAATGTTTGAAAAATCAAATTTCGCACTTGGCCAACTTTTGGCCCCTTAATATCTCGGAATCAGAGATGAAAAGTAAATCTGTTGGCAGACTTCAGAGAGTATTTTCTAAAAGGAATTCAATTGAATAAAACGCACACAAACGAGACTCAAATAAATAAAGGGTTACACTGGGAGCAGCGTGATATGACTGCAGCAAGTTGACCAGGTTTCCTCATGCACTGGTTGGGCTAGAATCTGAAAATCAATGCTAACTTTTATTCTCTGCCAAAGACCATTGTGATAACATTTCAGAACGATCAGTCAGGTAGAATTTATGTTATTGTTGAAAAAAAAACAAAATTGTGTTTGTGTCTGCTGATGGTAAAAGCCAATGACATGCCCATACCATGATATGACCTCGCAAATTTGGCAGTCAAATAAAAATAATAGTAATTGTACTTACCTGGAAGACCAACATAATTCAGTAATTCATCCATTCCCTGAGGCAGAGGCCATAAGTTTAGACTGACTTTCTCATTTAATAATCTGTCATTAAAATCAAACAGTTGAAGATTGGCCCATCCAAGAGAGGATGTTTCCTGAAAATAAATAAAAATGTGTGCGGATTGTGACGTATGTAATTATAGGTAAAAAGAACATGACTAAATTAGTAATATATTTTTAAATAAATTTTTTTAAATGATAACTTCAGCACCACTTGCATTAAAATTGAGGGGAAAATAGGTTATTGCAGCTTGTTGGTTCTTCCTAAGTATCAGTCTGTCTTCCCACATATTAGGGACTAAATAAAAATTGATATCAGAAATGTACATATTTTTAAAGAACAACAGCTGAACAATTTCATGGAAACCCCAAAAATATTTGCCTTTCTACTTGGTTTTTTATATTTACATATGCTTTATCATCTGAATCACTACTAATGCTTTTTGTTTTGAGTCAACAAAACGTGTCATTTTTTTCATTACAGCAAATTTTACGATCACCAAAGTGGCTATTAGTATAAAAACAATTCTCATTATCTTGTGACGACCTATAGCGCTAACATAGTTTTATACTTACTCGTCTTCTCTTTGAAACATAACAAATAGATAAACACAGCCTAGCACTTCGAGGAATGTCCTGTATTTCTAGGAATTCTAGCCACTCATGCCACTGTGGATTGTTAGAGTCCACAGGGTTTGTATTTTGTGTTTCACATAAAGGTTCTGTTCCATGGTAAATACCAGCTTTAACATAGATCTGAAATAATATAAAAAAAACTAGAATTGTTCTAGGCCTCCACCTCAGCAATCTCATAAATGATTACAGTAGCCACAGCAATGACACATTTAGTAGACAGGCAAGTTTAACTGATTATCTAGTTTTCAAACAGTATTTCATGGAAAAAGCAGTTGGCTGAATTAACCTTACACAATCTGATTCAAGTAAATGTGAAAATGTATCAAGCTTAACAACCCATAATTCTTACTCATGACTACATGCACATCTTTAAAATAGATAAAAACATCTTGCATGGTAATAAAGTTCAAAATGGAAAACTGTACCATACAAATATTTGTGAAAAATGATCAAATTCAACAACCTGTAATTTTGTGAAATATTGACCAAAATCTTAATCCTCACCACAGGCACATTTCTGACATATATAAAAACATCCTGCAAAGCTAGAAAGTTCTACATGAAAAATTGTAGTACTAGCTAGCTGCACAAACCTTATGATGAAGTTTAATAACCAGTAATTTGATATCACTTTTTATGGGACATTTATGAAATATATATTGGTAACTTACCTTTCCCAATTCTTTCACATTGACGTAAGTTGCACACAATATCTTAATCCTTAGCTTGGCCTGGATTTCCCATAGTGAGATTGTCTTTTGATTGTTGATGTCTGTTAACCACTGTGTGCCTAAGTTAAATATCACATGAGGTAAATACAACTTTGTATCAGGAATTTACCTAAGTTAAATATCATATGAGGTAAATATAACATTGTAACAGGAACTGACCTAAGATAAATATCATATGAGGTAAATATAACATTGTAGCAGAAATTGTCCTAAGTTAAATATCATATGAGGTAAATATAACATTGTATCAGGAACTGACCTAAGATAAATATCATATGAGGTAAATACAACATTGTATAAGGAATTGACCTAAGATAAATATCATATGAGGTAAATATAACATTGTATCAGGAACTGACCTAAGATAAATATCATATGAGGTAAATATAACATTGTATCAGGAACTGACCTAAGATAAATATCATATGAGGTAAATATAACATTGTAGCAGGAATTGTCCTAAGTTAAATATCATATGAGGTAAATATAACATTGTATCAGGAACTGACCTAAGATAAATATCATATGAGGTAAATATAACATTGTAGCAGGAATTGTCCTAAGTTAAATATCATATGAGGTAAATATAACATTGTATCAGAAACTGACCCAAGATAAATATCATATGAGGTAAATATAACATTGTATCAGGAACTGACCTATGATAAATATCATATGAGGTAAATATAACATTGTATCAGGAACTGACCTAAGATAAATATCATATGAGGTAAATATAACATTGTATCAGGAAATGACCTTAGATAAATATCATATGAGGTAAATATAACATTGTATCAGGAATTCACCTAAGTTAAATACAGGGTTTTTGCTGGCTCTTTTGGGAATTGCCACCTAACCTAAATTGGGAAATTTTGTCGACATTTTTATCGACAAAATATGAATCTGAAATGAACTTAGGAAATAATAAACAAAATAAGTTTGCAGTAGAATTTATTTCACTCAATTACAGCATGTCTACCACAGTGATTTATCATGGTAAGTCTCTTCCTGTACTGTATCATACATTTTCATTCAAACTTTTAATGAATTGATCTTTACAGCTATATACCTGTACTTTGAATTGATGGGATTAGTTTGAAAAAGTTCACAATAGTTGCATAAATATCCTGCTTTGATACAACTATAATATAACCAGGGAAAACTTTGCTCATACTTAAGTGAACTAAACCTTCTCATATCCTGCTTAACAAGTGTTGGATGATTTTCATCCAACTCTGAATTTTTAACGTTATTTGTGCTGTTTGTAATAGAAGATGAACAAGATGGTTCCGTTTTAAAACTTTCAATAAGAGTAGCAACACTATCAGTAACGTCACTGTGAGTTTGACATTGGACTTCACAAACACTGATTTCATCATCATTTTCATTGGGTTTTTTCTTTTTCGTTGTCACAAAAAAAAGAATTAATTGACTGTTTGTTTTGTCTCTTTCGGCTTTATTTTTTCAGGTAATATTTACTGTTATGAGACATGTTTATGTAAAAAAAGAACGACGATCGAGTACAAAAAACCGTGATTAAAAGCACACAGATGACCGGATATGTAATCGCGTAATATAAAAAACGTTACCGGAAATGGTTATTAAATCCAGATTTTTACTGACAATAACTCCGATTAGAATGGGAATTATCTGACCGATTTTGGGAAAAAAGGACCCTATTTTTCATTGGGAATGCGGCCGAAATTCGGCAGTAAAATAAGGGGAGCAAAAACCCTGAAATATCACAAGAGGTAAATATAACATTGTATCAGGAATTCACCAAAGTTAAATATCACAAGAGGTAAATATAACATTGTATCAGGAATTCACCAAAGTTAAATATCACAAGAGGTAAATATAACATTGTATCAGGAATTCACCCAAGTTAAATATCACAAGAGGTAAATATAACATTGTATCAGGAATTCACCTAAGTTAAATATCACAAGAGGTAAATATAACATTGTATCAGGAATTCACCAAAGTTAAATATCACAAGAGGTAAATATAACATTGTATCAGGAATTCACCAAAGTTAAATATCACAAGAGGTAAATATAACATTGTATCAGGAATTCACCCAAGTTAAATATCACAAGAGGTAAATATAACATTGTATCAGGAATTCACCCAAGTTAAATATCACAAGAGGTAAATATAACATTGTATCAGGAATTCACCTAAGTTAAATATCACAAGAGGTAAATATAACATTGTATCAGGAATTTAGTGAGTGAGTGAGTGATTGTTGTTTAATGCCAAGTCAGAAATTTTTCAGCTACATCATGGCAATAACAAGCTAATTTTCAATGAGATGATGATGAGCTTGTCTTTGTACTAGACCAACACGCTCTGTTGGATTTTTATAGTGCTAGCTCACCGAAACAACAGTCCGTAAATGGAAATGTGTTGCCTAACTTGGACAACAAATACTAATTTTATAGCCTTTGGTTTGACCCGATGGTGCTCGAACCCACGATCTACCACACTCGATATCAGGAATTGACCTAAGGTTAAATATCACAAGAAGTAAATACAACATTGTACCAGAAATTGAAAGCACGCATTATTTTTGTGAAAACACTAGAATTTCCTTAAGAATTTATAATCAACATCCACTACCCATCCAAATTTATAGTAAGGCAAAAAAATGAAATCTGCGTTTCTGCTAACATTCTTGAAAAAATAGGGTAGGTAGGTAAGGGCTCATACAGGAAAAAATACCCGGTAGGGTCGGAACGCCATTGATTTTTTTTTTATCTAGGTGGGGGGCGTAAATCGTATTTCATTCCTGGGGGTTGTTGTCAAATTTCTTTTTAATTAATTGCGGTTGTCGGTATTTTTACCATTTCGGTATATTAAAATAGACCTACTTGCCAGCAAGTCGTGTCACTGTGTTGTTCGTTAAACGGTGTATAATATTCGGTTGTTTGTTCCGCGATTTTGCTTCTTTTGCGAGATTTTAAAGCCAAATTGTCTCCCTTTATCTTCCGAATGATATGTTATGTAAAAGATGGAGAAATACGAATGATGAACTGGTACCTGGTTCTTTTATTTTCGTTCCTGGGTTCCGAGATAAAAACTACCAGTCGAAATCGAAACGTGGTCAAATGGCACGATTTCTCAAAAAGTATTTATCCAAAAATAATAAACTATACATATTATTAATCCTTGAGATATAAGCTTTAAAATGGTGTAAGATTTATTAGACAGACATTTGATTTAAAAGAGTTATACGTGATCAAATCAAATATTTTGATACAAATTATCGTCATTTCCGCCATTGAAAAATACTGTCATGCCACGATTTAGGGTATCAAATGTCAATATTTTTTTTTAAACTGTATATCAAATTAAAGCCTTTACTCTCTTCTTTACTATGGAATTTACATCATCAAAATATCTCATTACGTTCAAAAGTTATACCAATAAACATACTGAAAATACCTGTCCTGGTTTTCCGCCATTGAAAAATACTGTCCTGCCACGATTTAGGGTATCAAATGTCGATATTTTTTTTTAAAACTTTATATCAAATTAAAGCCTTTAATATCTTCTTTATTACAGGGGTTTCAAAGTGGGCCGGTACCCGGTACTTTTACCCGTCTGAGATCGTGTATAGTACCGGCATAAATTACTGAACCCCCCAAAATTAGCGGTGGTCAAAACCACAAGTACGATAGGCTTGTGGAATATTTTTCATAAAAAATTAATGATCACGTCAATTGCTGAATTCTCGCATTCAAATCGAACAACTGCGTCACGACCAAGTTGACGGGATATTCCCTGTTTTAAAAATAACTTTACCTTAGACTCGTAAATAGCAGTTTGCGCATGCGGTAAATAGATATGTTTTCGCCCCAATATCTTTTCATCCGTGTGTAAAACTCGGACCAGAACAAAGCTGACATCATTTCAAAATAAAAAATGACCAATTACAAATTATGTTCAAACACAATTTAGTGTAATCTTCAGTAATATAAGTATGATCAATTTGTATTATGAATATATGACTACACAATATTTTGTGTGATTTTTTTTATCCATTTAAAACCCAGGGTCAAATCATTTTGGGGCGTACTGTCTTGTTGCTTAACTCTGTCCATATTGTTTAACTTCCGGTATAAAAAAATAAAAACCAGGGGATGTCATAGGGAAAGGGGATGGAATCAGCAAATAATGATGCTAGAAAATGGCCGATTTTACCATTCGATGTATCTCGGGATTTTATAATATGTAAGGAAATTCTCGTCTAGTTCTCGTATATCTAGAAACTTTTCATTGGATAATTTTTTGACATATTTGAAATGTCTATGCAAATTTAGAATCGACCGAAATAAGTCTGAAAATACCGAAGTATAATTGTAAATATAAGGAAATTATCGAAGGAAATTCGGCAATATATTTATAAGAAAGTGGGCGTTGATTATATAAATAAATCGAAAGTTCTTCAAGGTAGGTATATTTAATTTATATAGTTGCAACTATAATATTCATATAAATATGAACATAAATTGTTTTTATTGTTTAATATTAATAACAATTTCTAAATAAAACAATTAAATGCAAAAAGTTCAATTAACAATAATTATTGGGGAAAATGCTTTTTAAGGAATTTAAATAAAGGGAGATAATCATAGTACTGTATAGTATTATAAAATTACTACTGAAAAACTTTTTGTAAAAAAAAAATTGAACCCATAGTGATTAACACAGTTTGACTATAAGCTTATATTTAAAAAAAAAAATGAAATAAATATTTTACAATACTGTCTGTACTCCTGTAGGAGTGTGAAGCCCATCTATGATCTAAATAGATCCTCTGTTTTTAATAACAATTTATATTCATAAAATAAAATAATCAAAATGCATATATATGCTAAATAAAATTTGCATTAAGTGTTAACTATGTTAGATACAATGTATCTACGTACCATTAGTTGTTTACAAAATACACTTATATACAAATGTATATAATTATTGTTTGTAAACAACATCTGCATATCATAAATCCTCGGATTTACCATATTCTAAGAAAACACATGTTTTTTTTTAATTAATTTATTTTATAAAAATATATAACCTATATTTTCTGTTTTTATATATAATTATTAAGGTAAAAATACCTTACAAAAGAACAAAAAACCATTCAGAAAAATTTGTCAAACTAAAAATCTTCCTGATTCTGATCCTGATCTTACCAGCAGCTCGCTGGTAACATTTGGCCCAAAATTTGATTGTATTTTACTTCACATCCAAAATTTTACAAGAAGAAGTATGTTGAATGTAAAATAATACAAACCTCCTTGGGAAATATATATTTCAAACTATTACATCATATTTTGTCACAATATATCCATAAATAAATGTCTGGCAAACTCATTTATCCAACACGATACACACTTTAACACCCCTCTATATTTTGTAATGGCTGAGTATATAGCCAAGGGAGATCATCATTTCCACCACCTGATAAAAACCTATGGCTAATTTATTTACATATTTTGACGGGGCCCTACCGCGGTTGTTCACAGAAATGAAAGTGTGCTGAAAAACATTTTTAAAAGGGGGTACAAGGAGATAAGGGATAGAAAATTACTAGAAATCTTGAAAAAGGACCGGACATGGCTCAAATACGAATTGCATTGTAATGTCAAAACGCCGGCCCCACTTTTTTTCCAAAATAATTGAACTTTTGTGATTCAAATGGTAATAAATGTCTTCCCGCGAATCGTTTTTGTTCGAACATTTTTTTTGCACATAAGTCGTGAAAGTAACAATATATATTGTTTTTGTTTAATTATATTTGTATTTGATCTATTAAAATTATAAATTTTATTAAAGATTGATGATTGCAAATTAAATTTATATGTTTCATTAATTATGACACTTATATGTCTTGATCCGTGCCAATGATCTTTGATGAGTTTAATTACTGGTAATAAAGTAAAAAAAAAACAACACAATACCTTATTGTGAAAAAGAAAAGGACAAAGCCAACAAAAGAATTTTGAGAAGTTTAAGCTTTGATAACAATGGCTTGGTCAAGCCTAGCTGCAGAACCGTAGCTCTTTATGGTCCTTTTGGTTTTTTATTAGGATATGGCGGACTATATACGAATAATCTTGGCTGAAGTCTATAAACTGAAATATTCAATAAAGAAATGGGGGGGGGAAATCCAGGAATCATGCATGGTCTTCACTCTTGGTGAAATCTTAACTCTAAAAGTTAATGGGATTTTTCTTTCAAAAACACTTCATGTTTTGCAGTCTCTGAAGTACATTTTTTGGTCCACAAAATGCTCGATTTCAGGAGCTTCTGCCCCCTGGACCCCTTACGGCCCTCAGCCTAATTTTTTAGGTACCTCCTAAAATTTAAGAAGTACCTCCTATTATAAAAAACTTTGAAACCCCTGTTATTATGGAATTTACATCATGAAAATATCTCATTCCGTTCAAAAGTTATACCTATAAACGTACTGGAAAATACCTGTCCTGGTAGTACCCCAAATTATTGACAGAGTTCCTCCGCCCCCCCCCCCCCCCCCTCCAAGTATTTTTTTCCTGGAAAAGCCCTAAATAAAACTTTCAATTGTTTTCCTCCTTGGTATAACAGAACAAGGATCTGAACATACACTACTTGTCCAAAAATGGCACTGAAAATTAGGGTTGGTAGTATAAGTGTGACTGAATGCTGCTACATTTTTGTATCACGAAAATCTCACACACTTCGGTTGGATAGATATTAAGATTGTGTAAATCAAATATCATTAAACTTGATTAAAAAACTAGAGGCTTAATTTGTTTCAGTGGTTTCAGAGGAGAAGATTTAGATGTGAAAGTTTACGACTTAAGACAGACCGAAGGAAGGTGAGAGCAAAAGCTCACATGCCCCCCCCCCCCCCCCCCCCCCCCATTTGGCCAGGTGAGCTAAAAATGTATTTTGTATTTAATTACACCTTACATTAGAATCCTGGATTTTGATTGGTTAATAGCAGGTGTATTTTTCGTGTATTTTCATATTTAAGATTAATTTCATTCATTTTTACCGCTGCCGGGATATTTGCATGAGGATTTAACTTTTTTTCCCCTCTGTGCCGTGGTATTTCTGAAAATGTATTTCACTTTTTTTATCCTAACGTGCTTCAAACCGCCAAATTCATTCGGAATATTTCTTCTTTATCCTTTATAAGTAAGGCAACGTGATTAATCAAATTTGAAACCCGGAAGTGTTCTGATGTAAACGTAAAACAGTTAAAAAAATGTCAGAGGACAACAGCAAAAAATAACAAAAATCAAAATTCCTCAAAAGGTTATAACAAGTTAAAACGTTCCTGAAACAAACAATAAAAACAGAATATTCCTGAAAACGACAAAAACAAAAGGTATTATTTATTTAGCCAGTGTTCTAAATAATATTCGGTGTATTTAAACAGATATATCATATTGGGAGGGGCCCTCCCAAACGCGATATATCTGTTCAAAATATATTTGTTTAAAACTAGTATATTTACCTTTTTGAGTGTATGATGGAGTAATAAATACATTAGGAGTTATGGCTGCATAAATACTTTCTTTAGTCAATAGCATGAACTGTGGAATTTTATCTCTAGCTATACATTCTCTTACATACTGAAAAATATATACTGTCTTTAGTCAATAGCATGAACTGTGGAATTTTATCTCTAGCTATACATTCTCTTACATACTGAAAAATAAATACTGTCTTTAGTCAATACCATGAACTGTGGAATTTTATCTCTAGCTATACATTCTCTTACATACTGAAAAATAAATACTGTCTTTAGTCAATACCATGAACTGTGGAATTTTATCTCTAGCAATACATTCTCTTACTTACTGAAAAATAAATACTCTCTTTTGTCAATAGCATTAACTGTGGAATTTTATCTCTGGCAATACATTCTCTTACATACTGAAACAAGACCAATATCGTGTCTGGACCTGCATCGCTGCAAAACATTCCAGTAATGTATGCATTTTTTACACCTGTTTTAAATGTTTAGGTATGGTAAGAAGTTCAGTGGAAAGGACCAAATGACTAAACTATAATTATATTTTTCATATGGACAAAATCATAATTTAAAGGAAATAAATCTTTAGTCTACAGACGAATTTCCCATTACCTTTAATGAATGAATTTCTCCGATTGACTCGAAGCCATCAGTGTAAATCAAGTCATTGAACATTGCGCGCATTAATTGTGATGTCAAAATTTTCGGAAAATGTACTAATGTGAAACTTGTCTATTGGATTATTCCTGCAATTTCTAAAACTGTGCATAAAAACATCATTCAATATGTATATAAGCACTGTGCAAAGTTTGAATAATATTAATTGAACACTTTTTGAATTTCGGATTACACATACTAGGTATCGTCCATGTGATAGAGTGATAAAAAAAATAACTAGGTATCGCCCATGTGATAGAGTGATAAAAAAAAATAACAAGTTCAACATGCAAAAAATCTAAGAAAACATTTGTCAAAACTGTCCATAATAGGAGATGCATGTCTTCAGTATGTCTAAAAACACTATGCAAAGTATGAATAATATTGATTGAACACTTGCAGTTTTAGATTACACCAACTAGGTACAGTCAATGTCATATGGTGATAAAAAAAATGACTAAGTTCAACTTACAGGAAATTAAAGAAAAAAATTGTCAAATCAGCCCATAATAGGAGGTGTACATCTTCAATATGTATACAAACACTGTGCAAAGTCTGAATAATATTGATTGAACATTGTTGGAGTTTTAGATTACACCAACTAGGTACCGTCCATGACATATAGTGATAAAAAATGACCAAGTTCAGCATACAGAAAATATATGAAAAAAATCTTCAAATCAGCCCATAATAGGTGCACATCTTCAATATGTATACAAACACTGTGCAAAGTTTGAATAATATTGATTGAAAACTGTTTGAGTTACAGATTACACTAAGTAAGTACTGCCTTGCTGAGACAGACGTACGGACGGAGAAAACGATTCCTTGACCTGCTTCCGCCTTCGGCGACACAGGTAAAAACAAAAGAAAAATATATCATGGATATTTATCCTGATTCCGAGCCAACCAGTCTTTGCTCTTTTTCCCTTAAACTGCGTGCATTAGCGGAGAATCAACAAATACCAATTTTATAGTCTTTGGTTTGACCCGAACTACCACACTCTAGACAAGCATGCCAACCATTACATCACCGATGAGTTTGATTTGACCTTTGAGCCGATGAGCTCATAAAGATCTAACAACAGTTACCCACCTTGTACTGACTTAACGGATGTTCTTCTAATAAAAATAAATCACAGCCACAAACTTTAAGAGCGTAAGTGTCACTATATTCCTCTATACAACGTTCTGCGTGTTCTTTGGAAATTCCCATCATTCTACTTCTGCGTCGTATTGTCTCTGCTATTACGGTAATTGGGACTGAGTCATGTGATACTTTTACACTAAATTTACTCCGACTGTTGTCTTCTGATACAACCCATATACAAACTACAACATCACTCTCTGTAAAAAAAAATAGTTTTGTTTTTGTTTTATGGTGTTTAACATCACTTTCAACAATATTTAACCTACATGTATATCATGCATGGCAGTCAGTTTTATTGGTGGAGGAAACCAGAGTACCTGGAGAAAAGCACCAACCTGTCGCAAGTAAGTAACTGACGAACTTTATCACATAATGTTGAATTGAGTACACCTTTAGTGGTGATAGGCACTCATTGCACAGTTACATTTTGTAGTTGTAAAATTTTTTTTTTTAAATTACTAGAGAAAATCACAACATCATTTTAAGGTGTCAAACCTATAATTCACCAATCAGTCCCTTTTAAAGAAAATAGTTCCTTTCGCTTTGTTGTATTGAGACAAATACTGAATGGAATGGAATAATTAAAATTGATAATATCATGTTCAAATTAGCCTAAAAATGTCACAACAGACACAGAGTAACATTTTTCATACAAAAATGTTACAAAATGCATTGTGGTGTCCGATTACATGGTCGAAATGCATGTTATGTAATATTTTGGAATATTGCTCCCAAACACTGGATATACATGGACATTTTATTTTATTTTATTTTTCTTTATGACTTTATAGTTATTGGGGATATGTGATTGAATGTGATTTTGCAGTAGAAGGGCATATAATATTGAAAATATTGTTGCTATTAAGGATTTTTTTTAAATCATCATGCGCCAGTTTGTCGACTTCAAATATAGAATATGGTGATTCCATTATTGGATTTTTTTCAATCCTACAAATCTTTCCTCATAAATTTTGGTAGATTCAGTAGAATACATGTGAATTGTACTTATGAATCAATATAAGACTGTAGAAAGCAGTTTTAATTGAAAAATATGTTATAAAAATTTGGTAATTTAAGCCATCCCAGGAAAATTATATTGACTGCTCAGCATTTTCTGTTAATTTTTCAAATTGTCAATTTGGATTTCATGTTTTAGAGTATTATTTGAACATCCAGCTTACTTAAACAGTGGGAAAAAATGATGTGGAAGCATATATTTATTGAGTTTTGGGGGAAATTATAGTTTTGTACCATAAGAAATTCCAAAACTTGAATATCAATAAATCATATTTTTGCATATTTGATGGAATTAGAAGGAATTTCAACTGTAGATCTATATACAAAAACTTATTTTATGCCTTAAACTTCATAATTTATGGGGTTAAAACATGAATTAACAAAATTAAGAATGATGTGAACTCATTTTATGGATAAAAAAAGCAAGCATTTCATAGTATTTAGCTATTAAATATACAACTGAGGCATATATATGTGTGAAAATTGCTTATTATGTTAGAAATTAGCTTAATAACTGTAATATATTAGAGAATAAGTAAGTTCTGGTATATTACACAATCTGAACTCAACAGCTGTAAATGAAGATATTTTCTTTAAAAACCTTCAATGGGGTACCTTTGCATTTGCACACTTATTCTTGCAAATATGAGACAGCTACATACCTTAAAAGGTTTTTTGTGGTTGATATTGCCTAAGGAATAGAAATAAGGCCAATAAAGGGTTAGAGAAGCAAGCTTTGTTGCTCTTTTAATAGGGTTTATGTTGCTCAATCTTTAGTTTTCTGTGTAATGTTTAAAAGATCATTGTCTTTTTTCTTTTGGCCATTGCATTGTCTGTCCTTCTTCGATTTTCGGCTTCTGATTAACCTCATTGGCATCTTCAAACATTTTTTAATGAACATTATGAGAACTACTTACTATACTGCATCAATAAAATCATTAAAACTATACCATGTTGATGACAGTATTTGTCAGACTACTTTTCCCATGTTTAATTATCTGTATACACTTTTTAATGTAATATCATCGACAGATAATTTATCTGTAAAATGCTAAGAGTATAGTTAAAACCTATATGGTACCGCAGCTTCTAAGGTTCCGTGTATTTACGTGCGATTTCAATCAATGTTGTCGCCATATTTTTAATGTTAACTATCGATATACCACTTATCTTCTCAGTCTCAGATTTAGGTACAGGTTAACACAAGTGATGGGTGTTTAACACCAAGTGAACAATTTTCCAGTTATATCTTGGCAAGAATAAGTTACATTTCAATGAGATGATGTCCAACTTGTACTAGAGCAACACAATTTGATGGATTTTTACAGTGCTAGCTCACTGAAACAACAGTCCAGAGTTAGACATGTCACTCCACTTGGACACAATATCCAGATTCAGAGCTTAAGCCAACCAATTATTGGTCTACTCCTTAATGCAGCGCCCCTAGTGGAGAAGTTAAGCCAACCAATTACTGGTCTACTCCTTAATGCAGCGCCCCTAGTGGAGAAGAAGCAAATACATATTTCATAGTTTTTGGTTTGAACCCATGAACTAACACACTCGAGGCAAGTATGCTAACCATTACCCAACAGTTGTGGTACAATAAATATCATCCAATCAAAATATTGTATATAATACTGAATGCAGTGTTCTGATTGGTTCGTTTTTGAAACTCAAAAGTTCTATGATCGGAAAGCCTGAACACGCTTTATTTTAAGCATTGTTCAAATTTAGTTTAAAATTAATATTCATTTAATGCAACTCAGCTTATGTCTTGATTTCACTCAGAAACTAGATCTTCACTTCTTGTTTACTGAATAAAACTGCTCCAATTAGAGTATACGTAAACTCTTTTTGACATGACTCACAAATGATTTATTTACAGAAATACAGGGGGCCATCGTGGCCGTGATCGTATGGTAGTTGGATTTACAACTACCTATGCAAACAGTGCCTATCACCACTGATGTTGTGAGTTCGAATCTCAACCAGGGCAAGGGGCACAACATTATGTGATAAAGTTTGTCAGTGACTTGCGGCAGGTCGTTGTTTTTGTCCGGTATCCTCCAGCAATAAAACTGACCTCCACGATATAACTGAAATATTGTTGAAAGTGGCACTAAACACCATAACAGTAACCCATACCAATTTAGTGCAACTCAGCTTAGGTCTTGATTTCACTAAAACTAGCTCTAAACTTCTTTTTTGTTTAATAAAACAGCTCAAATTAGAGTAAAATGACTCACAAATTAATTTACATAAATACAGACATGATCTTTATACATATGATATACTTACTCATTTCTCTGATTTTATCCCGTAAATGTGACGGTAAATTCGGAGACGATTCTAAATCAGGTGGATAGGCATACAATGCTTGACTAGCCTTTCCCCGACGCTGCCGTTCTTCAATGGAAGATTTACACACATCTAAAATATTCCGTCGGAATGTCATTACTTCTAAGTCTTTCATTTCATTGAATTCATTTATGGGAACTCCTATCGTCATTCCTGTGAAAATAGGATTAAAAATAAGATAAAAAATAATCAACATTTTTTACAACTTGAACAAAATACATCACTAATATAGTATAGTGGGCTGTCGTAGCCATGAACATTTAGTAGTTGGATTATCATTTATAATTACCTATGCAATCAGTGTTTATCACCATTAACGTTGTGAGTTCGAATCCCACTCAGGCGAGCTGCACTTGATACAACATTATGTGATAAAGTTTGTCAGTGACTTGTAACAGGTTGGTGGTTTTCCTCAGGTACTTCTGTTTTCTCCACCAATAAAACTGACCGCCATAAAATAACTGAAATATTGTTGGTATAGAACAGTTTACATTTCAATGAGATGCTGATGTCTGCTTTGTACTAGACCAACACCCTTAGTTGGATTTTCATAGTGCTAAAGTTTTGTCTTGGCTGTATTCTTACTCACTGAAACAACAGTTTATGGGTAAACATGCATATATTGCTCCACGCTTGAGACCAGATTCTGAGCCAACCAGTCTTTGCTCTTTCTCCTTAATGCTGCATGCTTAGCAGAAAAGCATCAAATACAAATTTATGGTCTATGGTCTGACCCGACTGGGTCCAACGAGCTACCATACATGGGGTGAGCATGCTGACCACACCACAGATGTGGTTTAATATATATTTCATACTTGGAGACTTTAATATAACTTTTTTAATATTTGATATTAATCACACACATTTTGGTCACACATAATTAACATTTATTAATTAATTTGTTTTCTTAAATATAAATAATTATGTAAATTACCTATTTCATAGTTTAACATTTTCTCTTCTCTATTTCCAACTGGTTCTACGATTTTTAAAATCGGTTGAAACAATCTTAAATCACATAATCGTCTGGTTTCATCATAAAATTCTTCTCTCCTAGCATCCTGTGTTATGCTCATAAATATATAGGATGCAGGCTCTAATAATTTTTCGTACAGTGGATATGCTTTAGCCTTAGACCATAATTCTACTTTAATTCGCTCAAGCGTATCGTCACGGTTGGAGTCTACTGGAACGATTACTCCGGTAGGCAATAAACAGTCCACTTTTATAGTCAGGGGCATCAAGTGGTGGCCCCATAATTCTCCTGAGCTTGGAGGCATCTTTATTTTTTCATACAAATCTGAAAATAAATATAAAAAGTTTAGGTATATATTTATTTGTTATTTTCTTCTTCAATGGAAAAAAAATGCTATAAAATTTTCCAAATTTAAAATAAATCAAAAAAACAATTGAAGAAAATAAATAAATTAGTGATTCAGCTAGGCATCCGTCTCAAGACATTTCCCCACCAATTGCTCAGATTGTCCTGAAGAACTTTATAAAAATTAGTTTAATTATTAAAGAATTTCCTGAAGAAATTTTGATAAAACTGGCAATTGTCCTGAAGATTTCAAAGTCTATAGCTACATTTAGCTAAAACACTGCATTAAAAACATTTTGACAAAAAATTCTAATCAGTCAAAAGTAAGATAAATAGGTCTACATGTGTATGAATGCCAAATATACAATAAAAATTTATACATGCATATATTATATTAAAAAAAAAATGTTAATTAACCAGAATCTATATTTAGAATGCAATTTACCACATTTTTTCAATATGCAAGCAGCATTTATAACATCAATGAGTGAAATTTAAGTAGAAAAACCTGACATTATTGTTGAGTCTGCAAATTTAATCTGTAGCAGGTCAAGGTAAACTTTATTATCACACATGATACCAAAAAAAAAGCTACTTAAAACTCATCAAGATAAACACAAAATTTAAAGTATATGGTTAATACTTGTCACATGACAAACAGAAATTTTGTTTTGCAGTCTAAAGTCACGGTTCATTATATATATTTACAGACACACACTTGCGGTTATATTCCAAGTTTATTTCGGTACAGTACAATAACAAATAATAAACATGTTTTCAAAAAATAAATATATAAATATGCACTATAAAATGTATTTATGGCTATACATGTAGATCACAAATGCCACCCTGAATTACATGTTCTTGTGATCACAGGTGTGATTTTAATTGTTTGATCTTGTGGTTTAAACTTAGTTCATAGGGGTCAATATTGAGTTCATTATGTCAAAAAATAAAATCTAGAAAATATCTTTAGATGGTTAAATTTATGTATTCATGACATCAATCATATTTGAACATAAGAATTTGAACCTGGGTCAGAAATGGAATTCAGTGGTAGTTACAGACTTTTGATATCCATGCAACCCCAGAGATTGATTGAATGGTTTTATGGTGTTAATCACAACTTTCAACAATATTTCAGCTACATTATGTATATCGTGGCGGTCTGCTTTATTGGTGGAGGAAACCGGAGGACCTGGAGAAAACCACTGACCTGCCGCAAGTCACTGACAAACTTTATCACATAATGTTGTATCGAGCCCAGGGATTGACAGTGCACATTGTAAGACACCAAATTTACAATTAGATTAACAATTTTTGCTACATGTACGTATACATTGTATTTATATATATATATATATATATAATTGCCTCCAATGACAATAATCAATGTATGCAATTTGTTTGTCCCTATTGTGGGTCCACTGATTGGAATAATAAATATTCTTATTCTTATTCTGTACCTCTCAAATTTACAAAAAAAAATGAAGTTCAAAATTAATTAAAAGTTTATTCAAAACATTTAAAATAACAATATGTGGAAGCAGACACATTTAATACCCTACTACCAGTGGGTCTACCTGTGGGTCGTGATGTAGGTGATTTTATTTTCTAAGAGTTTTTGTTTTCATTTGTAGTAGTCATATAATATGTCTTATTACATTTTGTACTTTGTAATGTATACATGTATTATTTAAAAACAACAATTGGAGCCATCGTGGTCGTGATCATATGGTAGTTGGATTTACAACTAACTGTACAATCAGTGTCTATCACCACTAAGTTTGCAATTAATTAACCACAAAACAATACAAAACATGTTTATCAGAGCAGACATCCCATAGGGTGTTAGCACTCATACATATACCACAATAACTATACAGTGATAAACAACAAAACGTACCATATGAAGTTTATCCCTACAGAGTATTTAGGAAATGGTCATACATGTTTATAGCTTCTAGCATGGTTAAATGAGAACTATTTTTTGACTGGTGGTTTGACCACAAGTAATGTCAGACAAGACTGTGGTTTACAAGACAAGACCACAGGTTCAACTGGTACATCTAAATATTGCATATTCATCAATCTCCTATATATTTATGAATGAATGATTTCTTAGTACAGTTTTACTATGCTCAAGGCAAAAAAGTTCACACTTCATCAAGAGAAGCATTGGTGTATGCCCATCTGTTATGTAAAGAAATGTCATTATGCCTTCTGAAAAATAAATAATATTGGTAACCTGTCCTAACTGACGTTTGACAGGAAATTGGTTAAAAAGGTGACATTAAAGACAGGAGGTTATTACACAGATGTCATGATGTCAGCAATTTTTATAAGCATACAGTAATGCCCCCCCCTACCCATTTCTGTAATGAAAAAGTGACCTCAAAAGAGGGGTGGACTCTCTTGAGAGGGACAATTAAGTAACATTTTACTATCTTATATATAATTAGCACATCTGAAATCTGTCCTAATAAGAGTGGTGGCCTCTTGAGAGGGACAATTAGGTAACATACATTTTTTTAAGTCATTGTATTATCTTAGTGCATATGAAATTTTTGTACACGTACATTGTATACCAGGGTATATCCACAAGTACAATAAACTGTTACATTAAGATATGAAACTAAAATAAAATATCAATTCATTCTTTCAAAATTTTAATACAAATGATTGTATATACACCTTTTCACTTAGATGACAACAAAGTAGTACCTGTCCATTACAGCATAAAATAAACAAATATGATCAATGTTAAATTCTTTAAGTTTACATACCTGATTAAAGAATTTACCATGAACATTACAAGTTATCAACACAAAAACAAAAACAAACAACAAATTATATCCACTAGTTTTGTTTTCATCTTTAATTACCTTATTAAATGTTAACCAGATCTAGACATTCTCTGTTTAGTGTTTACCGTATGTGTGTGGGTAATAATAAAAGTCATT
The DNA here is from genome assembly GCA_963680875.1 of Bathymodiolus brooksi. NCBI lineage: Eukaryota > Metazoa > Mollusca > Bivalvia > Mytilida > Modiolidae > Bathymodiolus > Bathymodiolus brooksi. The sequence continues at coordinate 23,214,285 of OY804590.1, read as the reverse complement.
TGTCATTTAATAGGTTCAATTTCACTTCCTATTTGAGATATTTGAGATATGTTTCTACCAATCATTTACTAGAGCTTTGTACATTAAATACTTACCGGTACACACCTAACATAATTGCATTATGTTTAATGTAGTGCCTATTAAATGGATGGGATAAGCTAGACGAGGTTCACCAGAGACTGCATATGCATAACTCACCTGATTAAAAAATAATAATGAGCAGTTTTAATTTGATACATGTACATGTATGTAATTATCCAATGATCATTTCACATGTACAGGTACAGTAATCCTCCCCCTTTTATCAGGCCAATTCCACGAAAGACCACCACTCTTTATCAGGCAAGATTTCAGATATACTGAGATAGTAAAATACTATTAAATAGTCCCTCTTAAGTGAGCTAGGTCATTTCTCTTATGACCACTTTTTCATTGCAAAAGGAGTGGCCTTATAAGTGGTAGGGTAGGGTTGTGGTGTTTAATGCCACTTCAACAATATTTCAGTAATTTGATTGTGGTGGTCAGTTTTATTGGTGGAAGAAACTGGATTACCCGGAGAAAACCACAGTACCCATATAAGAGGGGGACTTCTATACTTACTGGTATGTATTGTTGACTCAGCTTATATTGTAGTTAATGAGAGGGAAGGTTACAGTTAATTCAATCATTTGGCAATTATACCATGACTACCAGACATTAATGGGGTAGTAGGTTAGTTTTGTGGTCAGAAGTACTATCAAGGTTAAAGTGGTCAAGGTTAAAAAAAATCAAAAAAATCCACAAACACACCTATGAATGTGATGTTAAACATCACATTCCTCCAACCCTCTTTATGAAAGTGACAATAAACACAAATAGCTTAGTGCCCCACACAAATTATGAAAGCCATGATAAACATCAATATATAACGGGGGCCTGGGTGGCTCAATGAGTTTGGTAGTTGGATTACCTAACAACTCATACAAGCCCATCACCAATACGGCGTGGGTTCGCGCCCGCCTTTGTAAATTACAAAAAGGGTGCACTCGACTCGCAGCCGCAAGTGATAAAGCTTACCAGTTCAATTGCTTGCCCATGGTCGGTGGTTCTCTCTGGGTACTCCGGCGTCTTCCACCACTATAACTGGTCGCCATGATATAGCTGAAATATTGCTGAAAGTGGCATTAAAACACCAAAAATCAATCAAAATCAATCAAATATATAAATCCCCTATATTTACTGTATTTTAAACTTCTGATCCCTGTGACCTTGTCCCCCAAATGTTTTCCTGTTCCAGATAATTTAATATTTCTATTATTTAACAAGAATTTAATCTAATTTCTAGGAAAATAATTAATTATTGATAAACCCCCCAATAGATAAAGAGAAGGTCTAAAACGTGGAAGTGGGAAAACACGGAAGTAAGCCCAAAATGGGTACTTGAAAGATCATATCTTGAAAAGTACTCAACCTAGGATAAAAATCTAAACGGATTCTAAAAGCTATTGTTAAGATCTATCTTTTAAAGAAATAAATAATACAATATTTTATTATTTAGTTACTTAAAAGTTGACCGGAAGTGTCAAAAATGAGAACGGGCAATGGACAAATTTTTGACTTTGATCTCAAATGTATCAAAATTAAAAGACCCCCGTCAAAAACCGTTTAGATATTCTTAAAGACAATTTTATACTCTATCAGACGATATAAAATTCTGTTTGCTAAAATATTAGATAAAAGCACAATCTTGACCGGAAGCCTACCTTTTCAGAGTTAGCAGTCGTCTAATTTTCAACTTTGATTTCAAATTTCTCAAAATTCAATGAACCCCGTCAAAAATCGTTTAAATATTCTTAAAGACAATTTTATACTCTATCAGATGATATAAATTTGATTTTATGGAAATATTGGTGGAAAGCACAATCTTGACTGATAGAAAGAGATTTCTTCAAATAACGGTATCAGTTACACAAATGTATTCAAGTCATTAAATTATATTTATAGTAGAAACACAAAAATTTTAAATATAAAAAACAAGAATGGGACACAGAAAATTGTAATTGTATTATAGGAGTGACTTGACATATCCTGTGCATGTTATGTAAATTTATATCAAACTTGTAAACATGTTTTTCCCAAAATGTTTACTACTACGTATACACAAGATTTAGCTTTAATGAATGAAACAGCAGTTTTTGATGGGAATTTCATCGATTACTATAAAATGGATAAACATTTGTGGTTTTATTGATTACGAGAGACATATTTTATTTTATTATTGGCCTGGCCCATCCACACGAGAACAAACCTACACAAATAGAATATTATTGGATTTTGCTAAATAAAACAAAAAAAGACATTTTATATTGTTGGCCCATTCACGAGAACAGACCTACAGAAGCAAATTATAAGGATATTATTGGATTTTGCTAAAAGAAATAATAATAAAAAAACCAGATGATAATAATAAAATAATTCACGGGTAACTTTAATCCTTTAATTAACAATGTATTGCCCTATAAACGAGGCAACACAAACACCTCAAGATGACTTTGAAATAAATAAACAGTCAAGGTTAAGTCTAGAATGTATATTGAATTCAGAAAAACAAACTCTTTATGATACAAGAAAACAAATAAACATGCTTAAATCTTCTTATTGTTGACAAAATTATATACATTGTATCTTGTTGTTTGTAAGGTTTGCTATTGTGGGGGTTTAATCATTTATCTGGCTATTACATTTCATATAATCTTAATATCTTGTATCAATCAGCACATTCCATATCAATAGGATAGGTCACGTCTCTGATAATGACCCCTTTTTTTCATAGAATAAAGTGAGCATGATTGTTGATTAATACCAAGTAACCAATTTTTCAGCTAACAGCAGGGATGATTCTGTTTAGAAAATGAAACAAGATGTTGCACGCTACGTCGTGCTAAGAATACCCCCACTCGATCATTTGTAAGTCACACGGTAAACAGGAAGTATATGTGCGGTAAACCAGGAAAGGGGAGACACGGTACAAGTCACCATGCAAAAGCCATATATCAAATATAAAATTATTTCTTCCTGTAGAAGCTGAGATAACTGTTACGAAAGTTTTCATTATGGCAAACATGAAAAATTCTAAGTCGCACTGTAAACAGGAAGTAGATGTGCGGTAAACCTGGAAAGGGGAGTCATGGTACAAGTCACCATGCAAAAGCCATATATCAAATATAAAATTATTTCTTCCAGTAGAAGCTGAGATAACTGTTACGAAAGTTTTCATTATGGCAAACATGAAAAATTCTAAGTCGCACTGTAAACAGGAAGTAGATGTGCGGTAAACCTGGAAAGGGGAGACACGGTACAAGTCACCATGCCAAAGCCATATATCCAATATAAAATCATTTCTTCCAGTAGAAGCTGATATAATTGTTACGAAAGTGTGAACGGACGGACAAACGGACGGACGGACAAGGTGATTGCAATAGAGTGGGGGTATAATAACTGAAAATCAATTAAAATACAGGTAGCTGAAACCATCTACACCCCATTTCAATATCTCCATTTTTGACTTGTTCTGACCATGTCCTGTAATTTTCAGAAATGTTTTCAGGGGAAAACAGCTAAAATCAGTTAAATAACTGGAAAAAATCATTCCTGTACCAGTACATCATGGAAAGAACTAGTTACATTCAATGTGATGATCTGACGATGTCTGCTTTGTACAAGATCAATATGCTCAGAATAATTTTTATAGTGCTAGCTCACTTAAACAACAGTCTGTGGGCTGACATGTCGCTCCACTTGGACACAATGTTATCCTGTTTCAGAGCCAACCAGTCTTTTCTCTTCCTCCTTCATACTACCTGCTTAGCAGAGTAGCAGCAAATAGGGGTTATGGTTTTTTGTTTCGTTCAGAATTTTTTTTTCGGACAACACATGAGTTAGAATATTTATTTTTTTTGTCGCTCAAAGCGCGAAATTTTTTCCCATAATTTAACATTAGGTCATATGTCAAAAACTCTGAATCAGATTATTTTTTTTTCCTCTGCCAAAATCAGAATATTTTTTTCAGCAACATTGGGAATCAGAATATTTTTTTAGAAAAAAACCATAACCCCCCCCCCCCTTCAAGTTAAATGGTCGTTCCCTAAGGTGATAACCTTTACAAAAATATTCATAAAGATCAGGTTTCATGCTTAATGCTCAAATTCTTCTAATTTGCATATACTGATCATACTTTTGCATACATTGATCATTGATACTTAATTACATGTACACAGTAATTTGCCCCCTATTTTATATACCACCTGATAGACATATTTATATAGTTTGATGTTATTCATGTACATCTGTCAAAGAATTTTATTTATAAAACAATAACTTCATTAAATCTTTTGTGTGGTCAAATTATGTTTATTTTTAAACACTCATTTATTCTTTTAAATAAATCATGGTTGATGTTGGGTTTTTTTTTATAACCAACATGCATTCTTAAAACTGGTAACCTGATAATCAAGTACTACAAGTGTGTGGTCTTTTGAGTTGAACATTTCTAGTCCTGGTTTTTGATATTTTTATAGGTCCCCTAGCTAATACAGTGGAACTCCCCAAAACCAGCCCCTCTGAAAACTGAACATTTAGTTTTGGTCCGGAATTTTCCCTTATATATTTAAGTAAAATGTTCCTCTAATAACCGGCCCCTCTGTATTCCGAACATCGGTGATAACGTCCTGTCCAGAAAATATATTTTCTTGTAAACTTCACCTCTGAAAACCACAATGGAGGATCAACTTTATTTGTATAAATCTGAATCTCCCCTTTCCCAGAGATCATCGTTTGGTTCCATTTGCTTTAGCAGATTTTAAGGAGAAGATTAAAATATTAACCAATCAGAGACTCACATGAGCCTCTACCACTCACCTAGGAAAGAAGACTTGTGTAAATAATGTAAATTGCATACCTTCAATACAACACATGTACATGTTTGTCCCAGAACATGAACCCAATAGACCCTGGGTCATGCATTACAAAATTAAATCTTCAAATCACTGCCAAATTGCATTTACGCGTGCATGTTCCCGGTTCTTAAGAAGATAATATTTGACTTTTTCCCCATCGCAGCCGATTCTGAACATTGGATCACAAGGACAGTCTGTACCAAAAACTTTTGGACAAACTAGCCCGAAAGCCATATTAAGAGAATTTTTTCTATTTGATTGAGCAATTATTCACTAGCCTGATTCAACTTTTACTAGACTAGGGTAGAGGGCTAGTGGTTTTTGGCACAGACTGCAACAAATCAAAAACCATAAATGTTACACACTGAATTTTCTCCAACTACAAAGATTTACCTCCCCAAATAAAACTGACTTGTACTTAAAAAGTTTACAAGTACATGTACAAGTAAATACCAAATAATCTAACACCATTCTTTTTTTACTACATGCACAAATAAAATTTATGTTTAATAACAGAAAATCAATTTCAAGGTCTCCTCTGAAGTATAGAAAGTGCAACTCTTTCCTTTGAAGTGTATAAAGTGCAACTCTTTATCAATTAAAATCAATAAATTTGAAAAACAAATTTAAATGGGTATATAACATGAAAGTACACAAAGTTATTTATGATCTTATTATGATCAACTTGCAATGGAAAAAATAAACTTGATGTAACTATAAGGTTTATATAATATATACATGTATGATAATAAATGCATAATACACAGTTATTAAGTGGGGAAGGTTGGTATCTGATAAACTGGTTTAATGTACAAAATAGTATCAATATGCCCTCTTGTTTTTCAGGCAAGAAGATATGGATGTCCTGCCAAAATTTAATAGAAAAAGAATGGCTGTTCAGTTATTCAGATTGTATATTGTCTACTGAGTATTTTGTTGTATAGTCTTAAAGAAAATATATAACATGTATTTGTATGTGCCCTTACAAAATATGTTTGCACGTTTAATGTGCCCTAGAAATTGACTTTCACGTGCTTCATGTGCCCTTTTTCACAATAAATTACCATGCCCCTTTTGAAAGCTGGGGGAAACACTACATCAGACATCATCTACTTCGATCCTGTGCTAAACCAGATACTCAGCTGAAGTGCTTGATACAACATTATGAGATAAAGTTTGTCAGTGATTTGCGGCAGGTCACTGGTCATATCCGGTTTCCTCCACCAATAAAACTGACCGCCACAATATTGCGGAAACTGAAATATTGTTGAAAATGGTGTTAAACACCATAACCCTCTCAACTGAACTGGGTAGCACAAACCTCAATTACAATTTACACTTGACTAGACACAATCAATCCTTATAATAGAGTATAAATTAATTTCATGTACATTTTGTACCTTTAAAGTAATTTTAAGTGTCGATTAATTTTCAAATGACATTTACTGGTACGGTAAATCTAATTAAGGTTTGTTAGAAAAACAAAAGATGTGCAGAAAGGGGAGTGGTTTAGTTAGATACTAATGGATTTGATTTGATTGTTGGTGTTTAACGCCACTATCAACAATATTTCAGCTACATATATATCATGGCATAGATACTAATGGAACTGATGTGGCTATATATATGATAAAATAATATAAATATGTGTATCTGCATCTTCAGTAGTGAGTATGTTTTTTAGTATATTTTGCCACCAAGGTCAATATTTAGAAATTTTTGGATATTAACAAAATAAGCATTCCATTTCCGATCAAAGATGTACGATTATTTCAGTAAGTAATAACTAATTACCAACTTCCGCTAAAATTTGGGCCAAGACATGGAAACATTTGTTTTGAAGGGTATTTCATAGGTATCTCATTCATGATTTCTATTCAGAAACGATAAGAAAATAACAAGCAAGGTCGGGACAATCGAGTAAGTTTTTAGTGATTCCATAAAAATCTAGAAAATTGAATGCCCTCGTCTCAACCTTATCCACCTCAACTCCCTCACCCCAATTTACTACCTTAACTTTTGGTTTGGTTCTGAGGAGTGTGTAGGGCTATAATGTAAAGAAAACATTTTGAAGAGCCAAAATGGATTTTCAATATAACTTAATTTCAAGGAATGGTATATTATTCATCGGGTATGATGTAGAAAACTTATGTATAGACTTTAAAAGGTGTTTGTGTCTTAGTTTGTGTCTGTAAGACACATACAATTCCCCCGTGGTTATAATTGCAAAAGGGTAAACCAATGTCTTGCTTATTCAGCATCAAGCAGAAATGACTGAAATAGCAAAATCTGTCTAAGTTCATGCATCCATAATTTTGTAAAATATTGTTGAAAGTCAAAATCCATAAAATATGCACACCTTCAGTGTAAGTACTAACTGTCTACAGAATATAAAAGGTCTAGCTCAAAAACTGTAGGAGTTAGCCAGACAAACTATGCATACTAAGTGTGATGAACGGACGGACAGGGGTAAAACAATATGCCCCCCCCCCCCGACCAATAGTTGCAGGTCGCGGGGGCATAAAAACTCTGATGGCATCCGCAACAAAAAACGAGTGACAATTTGAATAAAAACTTACATGTATGTTTCGGTACAATTTTTATCAGAACATGCAATTGAATCACGTTCAATCAATCCATTCAATCGATTTCGAACTATTTATTTTGTTACATCAACTGGTGAGCAGTAAATTATAATATTTCGTCAAGACATGCCAACTCGCCATAATGGCTAATACTTGGATGGAAATACTCGCCAAAATCATTTTACACTTGCATTTGGCGAGTGGTAGTTTCCCACACTGTATTGTGGTTCAATTGTCTTATCAATTGGTGGAGAGCTGTAAAAATACAAAACTATCAACCTTATAAGTCATGAACGATAAGGTTGTAAATAAGGGGACTTGGTGTTTAGCATCACTTTCATGACTACCAGACCTAATGGAGGGGGGGATAAAACAACTGGGGTTGGGTGAGAGTCTGGAAACATCAACACTTGAGGTACATTGTATGTATTCTGGCTCTAACCTACTAACCCACAACCACTCTTCAAAATCAGGGTGCCCACTGAGTTTTGAAACTGGGGGTACAATGGGGTACAATTGCTGTTTTTTCCTTAACTTTGTACCTCTGCATATAGAAAGTCCCTACAATTTTGGGGGTACAGGGCCTATTTTGGGGGTAAAAAACCCTCTGCAGAGGGTAAATGGGCATGCTGAAAATATGAAGGAACTTGGCCTTGCATTTGAATTGTAACAAATACATTTTGCTCCAGACAAAGTTGTACGAAAAAAACCCAACAAAGTCTGATATGTTGCTGCACAAGACTGACCACAATTACATTATTACATTTTGGGAAAAGGCTATATTATATGTACAAATGTACATGTATGTAGGTGTACAATATGTAACAAGAATGTACATAATGTAGTACAGTATGGTTAATCATTGAGTTACAGATTCAATCTTCAGCTAAACCACTTGCCCGATGCCCGGGTCAAGTAAAATTATTCGGACAAGTGAAGATTATGAAAGAATTTGATTGAATAAATAGAAATATGGCTTTCGGGGGGAAATTAAGGTAAGACTACAGATTACATAAATGTGGGGGAAATGATTATGGTAAATTCATTAAAAAATATGATAAATCTTTTTTCAAAATAACAGTGTACATGTACAAGGAGCACATCTTCAAGTTCTGCTCAATCACTATTCAAAGTTTGATAACAAAACTATTGTAGCTACAGATGACACAAACTAAGTAACCTCTATGGCATGTGATGACAATTATTAGTTTACCACGTCATGTAATTTCAAAACATGGAAATTTTTCTTCAAAAGTGTCAGTGATACTGATTCTTATTTAATCCCATATGAGCAATTTTTCAGATATATCATCCCAAGAACAAGTTACAATGTACAATATGATGATAAAATTTCATTGTCCTGTGACTTGTTATTTAATTAACTAATTATCTAGAGGCTCAGTAGGCTGAGTCTGTGTCGCTCACCTTTCATTCTGCTTTGAGGAAACTTAATACAGAACCTTCCATACATGTAGATGCTTCCTACCAAGTTTCGGTTCATATGGCTAAGCAGTTTCAAAGAGAAGATTTTTTAGAAATCAACCAATCAGAAACAAGAATTGCATGTGGTGGCCATGTTTGCTAACCGATCGGGACGAAATGAGCAGTCTTCATAGAGGACATTCCATTGATGCTTCCTACCAAGTTTCGGTGGTAGCCATGTTTGCTAACCGATCAGGACGAAATGAGCAATCTTCATAGAGGACATTCCATAGATGATTCCTACCAAGTTTCGGTTCATTTGGCCTAGCGGTTTCAGAGAAGATTTTTTAAAATCGGCCAATCAGAAACAAGAATTGCCTGTGGCGGCCATGTGTGGTAATGGATCATAACAAAATGTGCACTTTTTAGAGAGGACCTTCCATAGATGCTTCCTACCAAATTTCAGTTGATTTGGCTGAGGGTTTTCAGAGGAGAAGATTAAAATGTGAAAAGTAAACGGATGACAGACGACGGACACCAAGAGATGGCAAAAGCTCATATTGCCTTTGGCAAAGTTTGCTAAAAAGAAAATTAAAATGTGAATACCTACTTGTAATGTATAGAATAAACTTGTTACACTATATCAGCATTAGTTAATTTCTAAGGGAGATAATATCAAGTGTTATCTTTCTTTTAACAGAGGAGAAGATTTTTAGAAATCAACCAATCAGAAACAAGAACTGCCTGTGGTGGCCATGTTTGTTAACAGATCGGGATGAAATGAGCAATTTTTATAGAGGACCTTCCATAAATGCTTCCTACCAAGTTTCGGTTCATTTGGCCAAGCGGTTTCAGAGGAGAAGATTTAAAAAAATCGGCCAATCAGAAACTAGAATGGCCATGTTTGTTAATGGATCGGGACGAAATGAGCTAGAGGACCTTCCATAGATGCTTCCTACCAAATTTCAGATCAATTGGCTTTGCGGTTTCAGAGGAGAAGATTAAAATGTGAAAAGTTAAAGGATGACGGACGACGGACGCCACGTGATGGCAAAAGCTCACTTTGCCTTTGACAAGGTGAGCTAATAATATTGTCTCCGGACCCCCAGATCTTGGTCTACTATCCATACATATTTACATGGATAGTAACCTTGGTGGATAGTCGATAAGTCCCCATGTCCATCCGAATGCAAGTCAAATCGCCCCACTGCAAAATCGCCCCCACATTTATCAAATCCCCCCATCCAAAATCGCCCCCATTAATTAATGTAATGAAGAAATTAATTTGATTATAAAATCGAGTTATGTACAATAATTTTGACCTCTATGTTTATGTATATGTTTTCATTAAAAGAAAATCATGAGAGATCCGACCGAAAGTGATTATCGTCTTTTTGTTTCTATTAAACGCACTGGTGCATAGAACGCACCCCCCTTTCCTCCCCAAAAAATCTGGGGAAAATTCTAGTTCCTATCTATAGAATGCAGATTCAGTAAAACATCTACGGCAGAAATCCTCGTTCAAACGGAAAAATACTGCTTACCACAGATCAAATATTTGTTAATCCATGTATTTTTGATAAATTTTAGACAGGGAAATGTTAAATTAGTTTTGTTAAGTGTTTAAACCGATTATTCTAGATTTTGCAAGCGAAAATTAGCTGTTTTGTGAATGCAGGAAGTTTATCGCTAATGTTTAATTTGAAAACAAGTTCAAAACGGCAATGAAAATGATACTGATGAAGCAGTTGATTATTTTTTTTCCGTTCTTCATGCGAATTATGGTTGTTTTAAATAATAAATATGATATGCTTAATCTTTAATCAGTAAATCATGAACCGTTCATGTGATCAAAGATAGGTAAGCTTGGGTCAAGCTTGTAATAGGAAGTAATTACGATCCATTCAAATAAAGAGAAAACAATACAAAAGTAATAACATTAAGACCTGATCAAAGAGATTATAATTTCTTTTGAAGTGTACTCATATTGTACCAATGCTACAATGTATTGTATAATATTGACAGGTGTCCCAGTATGTTCAATTATCTTTTCACACCTTGTTATACAGTATACCGTCTTTGACCTTGTCAACTGCTGTAAAAATCAATAAATCAACAAAGGTTCAATACCCAAACACATGTAATTTCACTGCAGGAAAAAAAGTGATTGCAAAAAGGTAAAATATCACACGTCTGATAGCAAACATTTGACAGTTATTCCTGCATTCGTATGGACAATTAGTTACAACAACACCAATGCACAACAAATTTGATTATTGACAAACATCGAGAATAAATACATATTTACAAACCTTTCAAAAAGGCAATGAACAAGCAATAAATACATTTTTCATACAATTTTATTTTAAATAACACATATATAATGAACACAATTAATGTTATTTGAACATAAATTTGTCGATCATTGGGAATGTTGCCGGTTGTGAACTCGAAGCTATGCTACCGACAACTCTCTGCGTGACCCGAAAAAAAGTGTCCGATACTTGCTCTTACATGCATAAAACACACCCCACCTACAAATTATCATTTTCAAGCATAAGATCGCATTCTATACCAAAAAACGGTACATTCTTTTAATTGCTTTTATAAGGTAGTTAACTTGAGATCAATATTTAATGTGATATATTATTGATTGTAAATCAGTTTGATAATCTTAATGCATATCTTTCATATTTTGTGTATCTTTGTGATGTTTTAATTGATATAATAACCACATCGGTGGTGTAAGTAATGCAGTCATCGACTTTAGCAGAGGTCTGGTGGCCCACGGCCAGTGAAAACTGATTCGGACCAGTGACTTTTGCCAAATTTTTTCAATAGAATCTATATAAATATTCTAATTTTAAAGTTTTCGGGCCAGTAAATTTGAAAGTAATTTCGAAGACTGGTAATGGTTAGCGTGCTACCCTCGAGTGCGGTAGATCATGGGTTTGAGCCCCGATCTGGTAAAACTAAAGACTATAAAATTGGTATTCGTTGCTTCTCCGCTAAGCATGCAGTATTAAGGAGAAAGAGCAAAGACTGGTTGGCTCTGAATCAGGATAATGTGTCCATGTGGGGCAACATGTCTATCCGTGGACTCAATGAGCTAGCACTATTAAAACCGAACTAAGCGTGTTATTTGTGAATGATGTTATTTGTAACAGTCACTGGACATTGTGTTTTTATTATCTATAATATATATTATCAGCATCTCTATTATTCCTTATCAGAATGTCGTTGTCAAAACCAATACCAATAACTATTATTATTTTTTCTAAATGTTGGGGAGATTTTGATTAATGTGGGGTCGATTTTGAAGTAGGGCGATTTTGATTAATGTGGGTGCAATATTGACGGGGGCGATTTGACCAGGTACCGTCCATCCCATATCGTTGCTTGTGTGGCTGTGCCCTTCTACTCCTACCAATTATTGACATATATTTCAACAGTTTGAAGATTATGTCAAGGGAAGCCCACCAACTTGACCAAGCCAGACATGTCCCACCTAGCTGCAGAACCGTAGCTCTTATGGGACCTTGCCAGTTTTCTAATATTTGTGGACGATGGTCCGCAAACATCAGAAAACTGGCTAAGGACCATAAGAGCTACGGTTCCGCAGCTACAGTACAGTCAGAGACATACCATGATAAATCACTGTGATAGACGTATCACTCATCTTAGTGATACCGATATATCTTTTGTTCTGTTTAATATACAGTATAACCTCGTTAAACCGCCACCATCTGTCCAGCCAGATTTTGGCGTTATAACGAGTTTGGCGATAAACTGAGTAAGGACAGAAAACCGAAAGTCAACAGTTTGATTTTAAATTTGGAATGACTGACGGTTTGATTTTGACAAGTTTACCGGAAATGAGTATTATCACTTACAATTTAAATTCTAATATATAAGTTTCATTTTGACAGTTGTAGAAAATTTCGGCATTTGTAAGTTTAGCAGAATTTATTTTATCGAATTTGAAAAGAAACAAAATCTACTGAGATTACGTTGTTAGCACGTATACTAGCAATTTCCTTTAATATATATTAAATTCATTTTTACGTCTTACAAATATTTACTCTCCATTTTATTTTCACTTTTTGTTTATCACAACTAAAAAAAGAACAATAAAGTTTGTTTTTCTCACTCGTTGTCGTGTCACAAGATTAATTCTGTCCCCAGGGCAAATGTACAGTTAACTTATGGATAATTGATCATTAATTGTTTAAAGAAAGGTGATAAAATATGTTTATAGAAGCAAGGGTGTTATACTTTAATTGAAAAATGTTTATACAACACTTAGAAGCGTGTCACCGTCAGTGTATGGTTTGGAAGTAAATTTGATTTCAATAACCGGAAGTTGTTAAAATCTATTCACATATAAACATTTCTGTCGTTTTAACGCATGCATTCACAATCAAATAATTCACAACATGTTCACGTGGATTATAACCCATTACAAGGAAGTCTTTCACTTATTTCTTCATTAATGTTCAGAAAGTCGAGGTCACTGGAGGACATCATTTGCCAATATATCGATGGATTCTTAATTTCTACAATTTCTCTTTTCTGTCGAAAATCAAGCAAATTTCTTTTACGTTTAGGCGTCGACATTTTCAACACAAATGAAAAGAACACACAAACAAATTTATTAAGCTTTATTCAGAATGAAAAGTAATCAGTTCAGGGTTGTAAAAAAAACAATTAACTGTTTTCACAGCAATATCTATTTTCCTTGACTGCTTGTTTACTTACCTTGATTGACAGGCATCCTAAAATCACTGAGGTGTGACATTATTGATTGGCATTATGATCGAGGTTTAAATAACAGTAAATTGACCGTTTGATCTTCAATTACTGTGGCGGATGGCGGTATGCGAGTTTGGCATTTTAACGGGGTTATTACTACATACGGAAAACGGGACTGCAGAAATTCTTGGCGATACGCGAGTTTGGCGGTGAATCGAGGGGCAATAAAGCAGGGTTTTACTGTATCTTCAAAATTTCTTTTGTATTAACTATTTAGAGTGTTACTTGCTATCACCCAAAAGGCACAAGAAAGTAAAGAAATAAATTAAACAGAGCAAAAAATATATCAGTATTACTAAGAATCTGAGTGATACGTCTATCACAGTGATTTATCATGGTATGTCTCTGACCACAGTTGTATGAATTTTAGTCATAAATAGAGAAAAATAATGAAAATTTAGATGTTGGGGTAATATAATATATATTTTCACTATTTTTCTCTATTTATGACTAAAATTCATATATATTATATTACCCCAACATCTAAATTTTCACTATTTTTCTCTATTTATGACTAAAATTAATACGATTGTGCTCTGACTGTACTGTACATTTGTATGTCCCACTCTACTTCCCATTACAAGCCAAAAATGACTGGTATAATTGTAAAAGACAACACCAACAAATGTTGTAAATAGCTATGTATAAATATTTTCTTACGATATCTAGAAGACAAATGTAGGTCATTAAGTCGACAGAATGTCCTGGCTACATTTGTATAATATAAATAGCACGCACCTTGTTTTTTGTTTTCTTAGAACATATTGCAGATCAGCAGCAAATGTTAATAAAATACAAAATTAAAACAAAATGATTAAAAATAAATTACTATTTTATCCGAAAATACCTTGCTATATTGATAATTCAATTAATAATACTTAAAAATTGAGTATTGAAAGATTTAAATAAAATACATATACGAATACCGAAAACGAAATAAACAATATAAAACAATAAGGAGCCATTTCATTTGTAAAGCAACGGATGAAAATGTTTAATTTTCCTCCAAGATGTATGATATTACTCCTAGAAAATATGGAAAGTACTTCGATTCCAAAAGGTATTCAATTTATCGAAATATCCTATTTATTCATATAAAACACATGTAAAAATCTAAAGAATTTGTTTCTTGTCCAATTCACATGAAATAAAACCAAGGATATACAAATTCTTGACTAAAACCACAGGCACTTGGGTCCAGGATTTTTTTTCTTTCTCGATTTTATTGATAAAATTGAAGAAAACAAATATCCTGGACCCAAGTGCCTGTGACTAAAACCATTAAAAGTCGAATATTCTACAGTTTCATCCAGCAATTTGCGAGTTATTAAACAATTATCCATGAATTAATCACAACATTTAATATCTGTTTGATCAAGGATACTATATAAATCCTTGGCTTGATCTAATCGTTGCTATCAATCTCATTAAAGTTAGATGTTTTTAGATTTTTTCTTTTCTTTTTAAATTTGGTGATAAACTAACATCATATGGGTAAATCACCGAAGTAGGGTGTGATGTGCCTAGCTTGGTGGGTCACATCCACAGGGCACAACATCCCATTGTTGGTTCATGTCAGGTAACATTTCATGGCTTTTTGACCGTCCAGTCATAACCATGACAGTCGGTAATGCCCCTTGACCGTCCAGTCATAACCATGACAGTCGGTAATGTCCCCATATGATAAATTTATTTCGTGATTTCTGATTCTTGTTTATGATTCTCATGCTATGATGATGTGTTGCCTTTATTAATCATAACTATACATTTCCAACCTTACCAATCATAATATATAATTATAAGGTCGATAATTCTAATTATAATAATAATAATAATATTTTATTCAGGCAAATCAAACACATACATATAAAACACACATATACTATTACATAAAAATAAGTTATAAATATTGTAAACTTGACAGTAAAATTGGATAAATTTTTCGATAGTGCGAGTGGTACAGATACTAGGGGGGGGGGGGGGGGGGGGGAATGTTCGTCATAATTGGAAGCCATTTTGTGTCGCTTGAAGCTAAATTTTTACTTGGCATTAGTCCATCGATCAAATAGTTGTTGTCAAATTCTGAAACACTTCGACAATGTTATTTCCACCTGTGGCGAATACGTTGTCGAAGTGTTTGAGAGTTTGGCAACTAATTTTAGAACGATGAATACATCGTTGTTTAGCGGACATTTGGAGGCATTTGACGCACTATCGCATTTAATATTATCCTTGCAATAACTAATGCTTTAAGTAACAACTTATTTTCAAGCGGCACACAATGGCTTCCAATTATGACGGACATTCACCCTCTGGATACAAGATATGTTAACGTGCACTTTACGTAATAAGTAATAGTGTAAAATTAACTTTTCATTGAACTGAATACAAATTTGAGATCCAAGATGGTATTTATCTGAATGACTTAAGAAGGTTTGAAGATGCCAAAGAGATAATAAGAATCCTTTTCTGAAAAGGAACAGACTACACAATGACCAAAAGAAAAAGGACAAAAACGATACAAAACACAACACAGAAAACTAAAGATCGAGCAACACGAACCCACTAAAAATCAGGGTGAACTCAGGTGCTCCGGAAGGGTAAGTTGTTCCTGCTCCACTAGTGGCACCCGTCGTGTTACCTTAGTTACAAATCCGGTGATAAGTCATGAATTAGGAGGTTTTTACGACAATAGGAACATATCTGAGTGGTCATTTGTGACACAAATATTCCGTAACAGTTAACTAAGTCATGGTGGCTACCGTAAAAACTTCAACCTGATCATTGGTTCAGTAGTTTCCTTGTTAGCAGCAACCCTCTATCAAGGAAATTCTAACAAGAACCACAAACTCTGGAATATGTAGGTGCTTTTGGAATGTTGCTACATATAAATGGAAAGTTCACAATGGGAAAATGAAAACATCTCTATTGTCGTAAAGTTTCGTTCTTAACCGACCCTCATTGTCAATTTCGATGTGTAGATCAAGGTATGAAGTAGACATATATAGCTGTATCTGTGGTATCTTTTATTTCAAGCTCAATGGTATAGATGCGATCAACAACAAAAAACTTAGAATTATTTAGTGAAAGTCCCCTTGAGAAAGTTGCCTACAATGTTATTATTGTCATCATCATATTTTCATCCTCGAAATTTTCAGAATACACAATTTCCTTTAAAAAATGGCGCCTTGTGAAATATATTCCTATTATTATTGACAAAAAAATATTTTCAGAAAACAACAGAAGTGAAAATAGTTTGACTATTTGGAATGTTTCATAATTCTTTTCGAAATTGTCCTGTACATGAAATCATATGATACGTTTGTGTTTTTAATTGTAGCTTCTTTATTCAATTTCTTAATTTTATTTAATATAATAAACACATAATTAGTGTGTACAGGTAAATAACACATACATTTCACAACTTGTTTTAACATGTACATGTAGCAGTGATGGCGAAAGACATTTGAAGTAATTGACAAAAGAGCGAAATAAAATGGACATAAGAGTGACAACTTGTAACCCATTTGAGCGAAGATTTAATAACCCATTTGGGTGATTAAATTTTTACATATATTTGAATTTATTCGCTCTTGTAAACTTATTTCCGCCCCTTTGATACGTTTTTTTTTTATAAAAGCAAATCCGTCCCAATGTACATGCACATTGACCCAGAGACAATAACAAGAGAAAAAAGGGAAGAATCGATGTATATTCTATTATCTCACAGACAGGCATAAGTTTTCTCATCATCGAAGACTCGTTTTATATTATGTGAAATATCGCACCCTTTAAGAATATATATATGGCTGCAAAATTTTTTATCAGAAAAAATAAATGTTCATGTTAATATGCAGCTATAGCCAAATTGATTTATTAAAAAAACAAATATTTCGATATAAGAAGTGTCGATCGTTACATACATATTTTCATTTTTCTTTTCAATATACATTTACAAAAAATAAAGTCGTTATCTCGTGGAATTTCTCACAAATTACTAAGAATCTTGAAAAAATGAATCACTTGTACTTGGCGACAACAATACTCGTATGCGAGTATTTTCCACAATACTCGTATAAAATCATATACGAGTATTGTACAATACTCGTATACCAGTATTGTCAATACATAATCAAATTGTATTTAATTAAGTATCACGGCTGTTTATCGCTCTCTTTCATCACAAAATGTTATGACGAGAAAATCATGAGATCGACTTTCCGTGGTGAATAAGACATATATTCCTGGTCACCGTGCGAAGGTAAGGAATTTCATAGCATATACCGTATTTCAATATAATGACAATTCGGCAATGTGATTCTGTGGCCAAGGCATTTTCCTTGATATCGAACCATACTTACTAATTTTCCTAAAAACGGTTTGTGCCAGTTCCTGAAAAAGGAAATCGGCAAAAATTTAACCAGTGCTCGTTGTTCTCGGCATTTTTAAGCAAACCAACAGTGTGAAATAATTTGATTTTATAACTTGCATTAGTCGGATATGGAATAAATCGTCAAAATGCACTATGTAATGTATTAAAACCCAAAATAGCAAATGTCCTGCATATTATTACAGTGGCACTCGATTGGGTCAAATTTTGCATACCAAGTTAAGAATGAACAGTAGCTCATTAAATGAGTACCTGTTCATTCGAAATCTGGTGGATTCCCCTAATTGTGCATGTGGTCAAGTCGAGTCTACATCCCATTTTTTGATATCGTGCAAAAAATATACTGATTTACGTAATGAACTCATGTATACAATCAATTATCCGGTTATTATTGATCTTAAACTTCTACTAAAGGGGTCAGACACCTTAAGTGTAGATTAGAATATAGATATTTTTATCAAGGTACAGAATTTCATTCTTAAAAGCAAAAGATTTACATCATAATTCTAAGTTGCATTTCATCTGTATTACTAATTTTATATCTTTCTGTTTTGCTATTCCACTGTCTATTATTGTTTTTTAAGATTTGTCATGTAGCATGTTCTATAACTTGTTTGCTATATTAGTCAATTATAATTCATAGGAGACGGATTAGTATAAACTTAGCTTGTTTCCGAATCCTGTCATGTTAAAACAAAATTTGTGTGTATTGTAACATTATACCAGTTTATCATGAATAAATATGTTTACACCAAAATCACTATGCAACATACAATAC
The DNA here is from genome assembly GCA_963680875.1 of Bathymodiolus brooksi. Taxonomy (NCBI): domain Eukaryota; kingdom Metazoa; phylum Mollusca; class Bivalvia; order Mytilida; family Modiolidae; genus Bathymodiolus; species Bathymodiolus brooksi. Next base: position 23,195,364 of record OY804590.1, on the reverse strand, counting down.
AAATATTTATTTTCGCTGTATCAGATTTTCGTAATACTTCAGGTGGGCTATTATAACCAATCTTGTAGATCTTGTGGTTTGTATTTTTGTTACCTTTATTTCATATGCATACATGTATATTTTATATTCTTCAGATGGGCTACTGACTTCAAAGACAAACTCGTATCTGGTGAAATATCTTCACTGACAAAGGCAAAAGACATCGCTTGTACAGTACATTGGCGCAATTACTCTACTCAGTATGACAGCAAACGTGCTGTCCAACAACCAACAGCAAACCCTGGCACCGGACATCGAGTGTAACGCAGCAGACAAGATGATGAAACCCAGTACCAATACAGGAAACGGAAAGCAGATCAGGAAAGATTACAAACACCAGAAGAGACCCAACAACCGGAAGCCAGAATGGAAAAAGCATTGTGCGTTAAGTCGGTTATGAAGAGGATAATGAAACTGACCAAAGAGGACTTAAAAAGTCAACTGAACGACAAAAAAACATCACTGGACGAACTATCGAAACATCAACAAATGGATACAAGGATCATCGAAAATATGAGACTGTCATTGTTAGCAGTGGAAGTGTATGAACATCATAATACAAATTAATTTTATTAAGCAATATAAAATGTAGTGCTAAAATAGTTATGCAAACTAAATATGCATGTAAAATAAAAAAAAAATAAAAAATATACATGACATCCTTACTTTTAATTTATGGCCCCAAGCTGTCATTGCTGATTGAAGTCAGACGTGTCAACCACAATAAACAATTACATGTTTACATAACATTATAAATTTAGACTTGTACCACACTGTCATCAATAAAGTCATATATACAGGTCAAATAAAAAAAATCACTCAAAATATCATTTATTATAAAATATAATCCAAAAATTCTTTATTTCTATTTTCTATACAAGTATTGTAAAACTTACCTTTTTTTTAAAAAAAAAATCAACGATACTCGTATACGTATATGCCGCCAAGTACAAGTGATCCGAAAAAATTAACTACCGGGTAATTAAAAATAAATAAATGAAATGAAATTGAAAAAAAAAAAGAAAAAAAAAAAAACATGAGTAAAAATTTCATAGTTAATTTCGACAATAATATTTTCTAATCTAAACCGACCATAACATACCGAAGGCGATGCAGACGAAAATTATAACAGTGCGTCGAAATATCATGAGTTCAATTAAAAAGAAATTGAAGATTGAAGATTAAACAAGAGGTTCTTGTACACTATTGTGTTATTCACTCGAAGTATATATGTACAGATACACAAACAAAATTAGAAAATCACGTGATGACCGGTACGGCTGAATATGATGCAGATACTGCTGGAATTTTATTATAGTTCGTACGATATTTATATTTCTAAATAAAGGTAGAGGAATTTGTTTCAGCAGTTAGTATATTCTTCAAGACAGTGTAAGAAATATAGCATTTTTCATTTGAATTCATTTTGAATTTTTAACTGAATTCGATTTTTTTCCGAAGCGTTTTTCGTGTGACATTTTTTTCTATGATTCGGCACTCGAACATTTTTGTTGTTGGTGAAATGTATTTTCTAACTCCATTTAACAGAGGTTTGTTGATTATGAATTAATAATTTCTACAAATAAACCATCAATAATTTCTTATCTAATGAGAAAGGGTTGTATTTTTCAATTAAATAAAGCAAGGATTTATCTATATAAATCCTTGAATAAAGTAATTAGCAAAATTCTACTGTGTGGTAACGTACAAATGTTTTGGCATAGACAAAATTCATATTTTAACCATATTGATTCATTTATTAAAATACCATAGTGGGTAATGTGTTTGTAGAGTGCCACGACTACAAAATTCTATAGGGACGAAAAATTTAGTCTTGTATATCGGCTACAATGCGCCTAGTCTTTATCGAAATCTACAGAGGAGGTATTTAGTGTTCATGGAGCGTGACACTCTACAAACACGTTATCCACTATGGTACATGGTCAGATTCCGTGGATTTGAGTCCTGTGAACCTTCATCAGTACCGCCAAGTGGTAACCTAATATCGTAGGTGAAACCATTTCTCTATGAAACAAATGAAAAACAAAAATATCACACTATCGGTAAAGTTCAAAAATCTATTTGTAATTCGTAGTAACAACAACAAAATCAATACGACTGTACTAACACATGACGGTTCATTTTCCTGATTTTTACATGTTATGGTTCGTTGTGTTGGTCTGTTTTATATAAGTTTCATAAGGTAATAGGTCAAATTATCTGATTTACTGCGATGCTACAATTTATGGCACGGTTTTGGAAATTTATTTGATTCTCTTCAAGAATATATTACTTATACAGTGGAGCATTGTTTCTTAAAGAACGATGTATTCTAGCTCATCAGGTATCAATACTTTAAATGCAGAATATGAAATTATCGAATATGCGATGATAACATATTTATTGTTTGACAAAATCCCCATGCCATGCGTGACCTGGAGTTGCTGGACACGTTTTACAGAACAGAGAAGTTTCGTTTTCGTAAAACAATGCACCACATTTAAAAATGTGTATGGAGACCGTATGTAAGCTTAATCTCACCATCTGTAAAAAATTCTAACGTCATTTTTCCATACTTACCATTGTACTATTGGTAGTCATGTTGACAAGCCGTGCAGTTTTCCTGGTACAAATAAGAATCCTTTATTAATCAATTATGACCAGGGTAGGTGCCCTTTCAGTCTTGGTAATCACAATTTGATAACATAATCACAATGAAAAAGAAAAGAACATCTTGTGTTCCAACAACGACCCACCTGCCAACTAGGAAGAGCTTTGGACTCCTCTTACAACGGTGTGGTATATAAGACCCTGATTTATATAAGATAACGTTTTTGATCGATGCGCCAGTACGATAATCCACAACAGTGGCCTGTACTTTATTGGAAGAAGAAAAAAAGATTGGGTTGATCAGTTAGTAGTCCGAGATTCCTCTGCTGTGCGACGGCTTCTTGTTCGACTTGATGGCCCCGTGGAATGTCAGAGCGCTCTCCATAAGGAAAACAGCGGATTTGCCACTCCAACTCTGGATCGACACATTTCCACGTTTCGTGGCTATCAGATTTTATTTTCTATCTGAAACCCTTATATAAATCGCTTCACCAATCATTTTTCTATTCATTCATAACCATCTTACCCTCAGAAAGTGGTGTTACACTCGAGTACAGCACAATTTTCACATAAGTTGAATTTACAGAGAACCTCGATTTATCTATTCTTAAAGGCAGCGGCTGACAAAACAATTTACCGGACAGTCGGTCCGGTGAGTTAACGAAAACTACCGAACCGCCAGGAAATTTATCGGATGCGGTCCGTCGGTCTGGTGCCAATTTCCTTGACTGAATGTCGGTGAAATATTTTAATTGTCGGTGACAACACAGTGACGAAAATCAAATCTTGGCGTAGAAGGATTTTCTGTCTTTTGTTGGCGTTTTGATAATTGAGTCTAAGAGTATTTATGCATCATGCTAAATAGTCTATGAAAAAAATTCCACGTAAATTTTCTGAAGGATCTTTGCTTTTAAAAATGACCTGGCATAAGGTACAATTTCAATTTTTATTGCAGAAATTGAATAAGATGGCCTATATAAATGCGAGGTTTAATTATTGTGATGCACCAAGATAAAGAAAAAAAAATCGATGTAAATTTTTATTGAAACATGCGTTTTCGTTTTTGTATGTCGTTAATCCCCTTGCAAGCCACGTGTCCTGTTTACTTTTAATTAAAGTGGATGCACATTTCCCTTTGTACACACATTTTTCATGTGAATGAGAATCTAGAAAGGTTTCCACATGTTGGTAATATATTATTGATCAAAGCGTGCTTTTGGGGATCTAGAAACTTTTGTAGCGGGTGAACTTTAGTCACGTGCCGAGTTGACAGTAATTGAACATCCGAAGGCTTGGGGCTCGGCTTGGGTGATATAAGGTTAATGAAATTTCAAAGAAAGATCAATTGAAGTGTACAAAATAAGGAACCAACCATTTAACTTTTGTATGTTTTATCCTCCCAAGCCATATTTTTTTTTCATGAAAAACAAATTGGATTTCTTTTCTGAACATGAAAGTGTGTATTTTTATAATATTTTTTCTTCAAATTTTACCAAAATCAGTCCCATTGAAAATTGCAACGTCAGGGTTAGATTATACTTTACTTTAGGATACTTTAGAATCTTCTATGGACGCTGGTCTCTCAACCACTATGTCCACATCTTCTTCATCAATATCTACTATAAACTTCTTCTTGTGACTTCCGGTCGTAACCTTAATTTCCTCATTATAGTCGTATTTCACCTCCTGGTTTTCCCAATATTTATCCAGCAATATTTCAAAGCTCTTTACTGTTTTTGCTTGTACTAACTCTTGCGGTAAATCATTCCATATGTTAGTCACCCTGTTCTTAAAGCTGTGTTTCCTCAAAGTCTGTCTGCAGGTTCCTTTTTATACCCCCACTCTATGAGTGGGGGCAGTGGGGGCTATATTGCAATCACCTTGTCCGTTCGTCCGTCCGTTTGTCCGTTCACACTTTCATAACAGATATCTCAGCTTCTAGTTCTACTGGAAGAAATGATTTTATATTTGATATATGGCTTTGGCGTGGTGACTTGTACCGTGTCTCCCATTTCCAGGTTTACCGCACATCTACTTCCTGTTTACAGTGCGACTTAGAATTTTTCATGTTTGCCGTAATGAAAACTTTCGTAACAGTTATCTCAGCTTCTACTGGAAGAAATGATTTTATATTTGATATATGGCTTTGGCATGGTGACTTGTACCGTGTCTCCCCTTTCCAGGTTTACTGCACATCTACTTCCTGTTTACCGTGCGATTTACAAATGAACGAGTGGGGGTATTCTTAGCACGACGTAGCATGCAGCATCTTGTATTTTTAGCTTGCCTGTACAAAGTACAGAAGAGCTTATGTCGTCACCTGTGCGTTGTCGGCGGCGGCGTCCAATGTTAACGTTTGCGTTTAGGTCCAATGTAGACAAACTACTTGGTCCAGGTTGATGAAAGTTCACATGTGAGTTTGTTGTGGACAGTTAAAAACATTGCACACAAATATAGGTTACTGTGACCTACTATTTTTGCCTGAATGACTGACATTTTTGCGTTAACGTTTGCGTTTAGGTCCAATGTAGACAAACTGCTTGGTCCAGGTTGATGAAACTTCACATGTGAGTTTGTCGTGGACAGTTAAAAATATCGCACACAAATATAGGTCACTGTGACCTACTATTTCTGCCTGAATGACTTCGACATTTTTGTTAAGACCTGTTTTACTATTACATTTATATGTCCATTTTGAATACCATTAAATGGTTTTCTTTTGGCCAAACTGAAGTATTGACAGTTGTTCTTAACCAAATTAAACACTAACCACATGGTTATGACATTCACATGTAACTATAGATTGCACAGGCGAGCTGGATGGTCTGCCTTGTGACCAGCTATTTTTTTACTATGTCCTCTGGTTTGATCTGTCCTACTCATTTCAAAAAATCTTTCTGTCACATCCTTATCATAAATTCCATTTACTATTTTGAATGTTTCAATCATATCCCCTCTTAATCTGTGATACTTCAGCGTTTGCATTTTGAGCTTTGTCAACCGGTCACGGTCAGTGTAACTCGATTGTTTCAATGATGGTACCTGTTTTGTTGCTCGTCTCTGCACATTTTCTATTAATTCAATTTCCTTCTTAGTGTAAGGGGACCACACTGCCGCAGCGTATTCAAAATTTGGCCTAACCAGAGCTTGAAACAAATATCTGAAGCTAGTTTCATCGAGGAAGGTGTAAGTTCTCCTAATTAATCCCATTATGCTATTAGCTTTTCAGTTATTTGCATCATTCTTTAAAATTTGATGATAAAAACATGCCACACCCTTTCCAAACATTTGAAGCGATAACAGATAACAGAATGACTTTCTTATACAGTGTTCTAGCTAGGATTTAAGAAGGGCAGGGTGCAAAACTGAAAAGGGACAATTTTATGCGTGCGACCTGTGAATAAAAGGGCAATATGTCAGGGGGGTCTGAATCAATTAATTTTCTCTTTAATGTGTTAATCTGTGGTTCATTTGCTTCATTTTGGTTTCTACAAAAATTAAAGATTGTTGTCTAAAGAAAAGGAAACAACAATCCAAAGTAGAACCAAATTTGATATAATTGATCTTATGCGAATTACTGATCAATTGACTTCCAATTGACTTCGGCGACCACAATACTGGAATACTTGTATAAAAATTTTAATATTGTAAAGTTTTTCAAAATTTCTGTATTGTAATGGATGTCTATTTACGCATGTGTGTTATTACTACAGGTAATGTATAGAACTGGTTGTTGCTAAATATTGTCTTTGTTTCAGTTTAAGTAGACAGGTTTTTATTTCAGATTAAACTTAAGTGGTTTTATTGTGTTTGATAATAAAATATTGTAAATGGCATATTTAGATTTTGTTAATTTTGGTTTGTTTCAAGTATAACAAAGGGAAATAACTCATTTTTTATATCAACTTGCGAAGTTGATAAATACGATGTCAAATTTTGTTTTCCTTTGCCACTTTCTTTGCATTTTCTTTCAAACGTCTTTCCCGAGAAGGCATTGTGAATGATATGAATTTCAAAGTTCAAATTTTTATAATTACTGTGAAATCTAATCAGAAAATCGATCGATATACGCTATATTAGTTAATGTTCTAAATTTAGCTTTGACATTACATGTAGATAGGGGGAGCTACAATGTAAACATGAAACAAAATCGTGATCCAAAACGGCGATATATGAGCGACAAAAGAAATGAAAACAGATAAAAAGGGCACTTGTGTTTACGAAAAAGACATCCCCGTTAGTCACAAAGGGCAGGGCGCTGCTACAAATAGAGAAAAAGGGCAGGGCGTCACTCGGACAAGGGCGGGCGCTGCGCCCTGTAATAACGGGCTAGCGAGAACACTGTTATATGCATGCACTTGGAGTAATATATCAGCAATTTCACGAAATTGTCCAATTTTTATCTTCATAAATCTATTTGGAAATAGATTCTCCCAAACGTTGAATTTGAGATAAAGCTTCAATTTTACTAAATTGCTTTTCTACATTTCAGACAGGTGTGTGTTACTGTTTAGTGTTGATTGACAGGCGAGGAGAATCTCCACGTGGTGCTTACTCGAGCGTTAAGATACTTTGTATAATATCAAATAAGACAACACCGCACTTGAAATTAATGACAGGATATGACCTTTCTTTACGACTTTATCACTTCAAAGATAAGCATAATTTCTTATCAGGTCCACATGCAATAAAAATGGCCACATTTGCATTGATTTTTTAAGGTAAACTTTATACGATCGAGATACTTTGTACATGTAGGTTTATAAAGTACATTGTACAAAAATGTAGTTGTTCATTGTGTGCGACATCATGACGGATCCGCGTTCAACGTGATTCCGCGATGATGAAAATGATAGAATTTGTCCACGATCATGGTCCGCGTTGAATCACTGCGACACTCCGCGAACTGTTGATTTTGTCCTTGATGGTATCGCAGATTTTGCATTTTCCCTCTGGGCTGCACTGTATATATTTGAATAAAAACTGAAAAATTGACTGATCTGAACAAAGTTTGACTGGTCTTTGGCTGGAGGACTGGTGCTCATCATAGGGACTGTGATAGATAGAGACTACTGATTGTAGTCTGTTGTAATTACCCAATGATTCAGCTCAGCACTCTTCATTTTGGTCATTGAAATTTTTTTTGATTTTGACCAAAAAAAAATTATGCAAGCGATGAGTATCATGACTACTCCAATAATTAATACCTCAAATTCTTATAGATTTGATATTTTGTAGTCATGAGCATTTAATGGAAGGAATTAATGGTTTTGCAAAAATCATTACCTAATAAAAATATGTCATATATATAATGTACATTTTAATCTTTGTAATTAGAAGATTATTTCAAGTATGTGTGTACTGTAATAATTCTAGAATTGCACAATTTTTGCAACTTGTCAGGGTTCATTAAGAATGACCATGAAAGTTAGTGATCTGTAAATATAATTTTACTTCATTATGGGATTAACCAGTTAATGTTTTATGCATGTTTTTGTTTTATTTTCAGGAGGCTATGTGACTAATTCAGGTACCGGTAGTGATAAAGCCCCACCCCCTCCCCCACCACAGGGGTCAGGAAGTTATTCACAGTATCAACAACAGGGAGGATACCCTTCAGACAGCTATTCATCTGGTAAAATATTAATGTCGTTCATGAGAAGACCAAATCTCAATCAAGGCTGCAGTGGTCTTGAACGTATATTAGTTGGATTTACAACTACCTATGCAATCAGTGCCTATCACTACTAAAGTTGTGAGATCGAATCCAGCTCAGGCGAGGTGTACTCTATGCAACATTATGTGGCAAAGTTTGTCAGTGACTTGCGACAAGTCGGTGGATTTCTCCGGGTACTCCAGTTTCCTCCACCAATAAAACTGGTCGCCTGAAATATTGTTGAAAGTGGCATTAAATACCATAACCGATACAAATATAATATAGGTAGTCAAAATTATAGCAGCCCAAAAGTTGACAAGGATAGGGAAGGAATTTTTTTTTTGGATGAACCATTACATGACCGGCAGAGATAAATCACTGTAATATGTAGAAGTATTACTCTTTTTAGTGAACCATGTCGGTGGTGTAATGAACCATGTCAGTGGTGTAATGAACCATGTCGGTGGTGTAATGAACCATGTCAGTGGTGGAATGTTACTTAGTAACATGCTTGTCTTGAGGGTTGGTAGATCATGGTTTTGAATGCTGGTCATGTGACAGTTGTTTCAGTGAACTAGTAATATATAAATATGATTAATTGTATTGATATATAGTGCAAAGTGGACATCATCATTGTGTTACTGATATGTAACTTATTTCAGCCATGACAAAATTACTCACAACAACACTCACTTACTTATTTTCTTAAATGCATTTTGATTGATAGTAAGTAATGCTCTAAATTTTAAAGATATTTTTAATAGAACAAAAGATAAATCTGTATGACCAAGTCTATCACAGTGATTTATCAGCTATATCTCTGAGTCTGACTGTATGTAGTTATTGTCTGCTCCCATCAGTTCACATATTTTGATTACTGTAAAAAATTAATTAGACTAACCAATTTAATTGTTACATCTGACTTTATTATCAGTTTTTAAATTGGTTTATTCTGGTGTAATTTTTGGTGCTGTGTAGTGATATTCACTATTACTGGAGAAAATGTCAACTCAAGTCAAAACCCATCGTCGTTAATCCACTGCTTATCACACTCCAATTACTCTCAACTCATATATTACCTGCGTGTTAACTAATGGGGAGATCCTCATGGTCAATTGATTATTCATGTGGGTCAACTAACAGGGAAATCCTCGTAGTCATGAATTATTCATGTGGGTCAACTAATGGGGAAATCCTCATAGTCCTGAATTATTCATGTGGGTCAGCTAATGGGGAAATCCTCAGTCATGAATTATTCATGTGGGTCAACTAATGGGGAAATCCTCATAGTCATGAATTATTCATGTGGGTCAACTAACAGGGAAATCTTCATAGTCATGAATTATACATGTGGGTCAACTAACGGGGAAATCCTCATAGTCATGAATTATTCATGTGGGTCAACTAACGGGGAAATCCTCAGTCATGAATTATTCATGTGGGTCAACTAACAGGGAAATCTTCATAGTCATGAATTATTCATGTGGGTCAACTAACGGGGAAATCCTCATAGTCATGAATTATTCATATGAATCGACCCACTAGTGATGAGTGGAGAGTATCGAAGCGTGATCAGCCTTGGGTTATGGTTATTCCAACAATGGTCGAACGTAGGCTTCGAGTCCAGATCGGGTCAAACCATAGACTGTAAAATTGGTATTTGTTGGTTCTCCTCTAAGCACACAGCATTAAGGAGAAAGAGCAAAGACTGGTTGGCTCGGAATCAGGACAATGTATCCGAGAGGGGCGACATGTCTATTCACTGACTTTTGTTTTAGTGAGTTAGCACTATAAAAATCCAGCTAAGCATGTTGGTCTAGTACATTTCATTGAAAATTAACTTGTTCTAGCCATGATATAGATGCAAAATTGCTTAGTCGGTGTTAAACAAGGTTGACAATCACAGTCAAACTCACACACTCGAAAGTAGGTTTTCCAGAAACACTTGTTTGATTGGTTGTATTAATAGACTGAACATTTGTTTCCTCTTGTTACAGGATATTATTCCTCAGATCAGTACCAAGGACAACAGCCACCTCAGCCTCCTCAGCCTCCTCTTCCTCCTACAACACAGTCCCAGTACTCTACATCATCATCTAATTCATACAGTACATCAACAGCTGCCACACCCACAACACAATATTCAGCTCCACCAACCTCAAGTAGCTCAGATGCTCAGTACACATCATCTCAAAGTCAATACTCCACAAGTGGAAGCACAGGAAATAATTCACAAGGAGGATACTCGCAGTATAACTACTCCCAATATGGGAATTATACTCCAGAACAATACCAACAAATGTGGGCCAATTATCAACAGCAGTACCAACAGGGCTCAACCTCTGGCTATCAACAGGCACCAGGTCAACAGCAGTCAACTACTGGCAGTGGTAGTAGTAGTCAGCAGGGAACAGGTTCAACATCAGACTATCAACAAGGTTACCAGCAACAGGGAACCAGTGACAAACCACCATTGCCACCAAGTCCTGCATACCAGGGAAGCAGTCAAAGTAAAACACAACCAACCTCTCCATCTGGAGGTTATCAGCAATCAGGCTCAGCTTCTAGCAGCTCTACACAACAAGCAAGCTCTGTAAGCAACACACAAGATGGAAACCAGTCCTATCAATCAGGTTACCAAGCACCAGGTTACCAACAAGGTGGATACAATCAGGGCTCCTCCTACCAGACAGGCCAATATCAACAAGGGAATAACTGGTATCAAGGCCAGGGTGATTACAATTATCAGTCTAGTGCAGGTTCAGGATATCAACAGGACAGTCAGGCAAGATCATCGACTAGTTCTCTGCCACCTCCTGCAGGAAAAACCAGCAGAGAGCAGACACCAGATAAATCAAGTGCTACAACTGGTCAACAAAGTGGCTACCAAGGATATCAGCAGGCAGGAGACAGTTATGGGTATCAATCATCAAGTTCTGGCTACCAACAGGGACAGGGAAGCACTGGATACCAACAAGGAAGCAATGCTAATTATCAACAGTCACAAAGCACTACTGGTTACCAAACAGGAGAAGGGAGTAGTGGCTACCAACAGGGACAAGGAAGTTCTGGTTATCAACAAGCATCAGGAACAACAGGATACCAGCAAGGAACCGCTGGATATCAACAAGGATCAGGAACGTCAGGATACCAACAAGGAACAGGAACAGGATATCAACAAGCTTCAAGTAGTACAGGATACCAGCAAGGTTCCAGTACCTCTGGATATCAACAAGGATCCAATAGCACTGGATATCAACAGGGAACCAGTAGCACTGGCTATCAACAAGGACCCAGCAGTACTGGATACCAGCAAGGATCTGCTAGCACTGGCTATCAACAGGGATCTGGTAGTACTGGATATCAACAGGGATCCAGCACCACTGGATATCAACAGGGATCCGGCACCACTGGATATCAACAGGGATCTAGCACCACTGGATATCAACAGGGATCCAGCACCACTGGATATCAACAGGGATCCAGCACCACTGGATATCAACAGGGATCCAGCACCACTGGATATCAACAGGGATCCAGCAGTACTGGATATCAACAGGGATCCAGCACCACTGGATATCAACAGGGATCTGCTAGTACTGGATATCAACAAGGATCAACTGATTATCAACAATCTACTCCAAATTGGAGCCAGCAAAGCAGTACAGGCACTGGTTACCAGGATAAGACAGGCTATCAGCAAGGATTGAATACCTCAACAGAATACCAGAGTAGTAGTTATCAACAAGGAACAGGGTACCAGCAGCCATATCAAAAAGGGAAAGATGCTCCACAACAGGGATCAGATAGTACTGGTTACCAACAAGCTGGGTATAAGCAGACAGGAAAGGATTATGATAGCCAACAAGGATCTAATTGGAAACAGGGAGACAATAATTGGAATCAAGGAGGCAATAATTGGAGTCAGGGAGGCAATAATTGGAATCAAAGGGATAATACCTGGAATCAAGGAGGTGAAAGCTACCAGCAGCAACCAAAGGGGCCAACAGCATTCCCTGGAAAGGAAGAACAAAATTATCCTGAAGGTCAAGGTCAATCTAAAAATCAAAAAACAGGAATTGGTAACTATCCACAACCTACTGGTTATGAAGAAGGTCCTCCTGATGCCGCTGACAAACCATTTATGACTGGTATTGTAAGCACGGTAAGAGATCACTCAAGGGGTGATGATAGATTTGACCGTAGAGGACGTGGTAGAGATCGATTTGAATTCAGAGGTGGTGGTCGAGGAGGATTTAACCGTGGAAGAAGTTTTGATGGTCATGAAGATAGGGATAGTTTTGGGCAAAGAGGTGGTCGTGGTGGAATGGGTAGAGACGGAAGAGATCAAGATGATAGATTTGATAGAGGCAGCCGAGGAATGAGTCGTGGAGATAGAGGAGAAAGAGACAGATTTAGTAGCCAAGATAGATTTGGTACGGATAACTTTAGAGGTAGAGGTGATGTGGATAGATTTGATAGAGGTTATGGCAGAAGAGATTTCAACAGTGGTCGAGGAAGAGGAGGAATGGGAAATACTGACACGAGGGAAGATTTTGAAGAAAGCAGACACCGTGGAAAGAGTTTACTTGGCGATTTTATGGGCGACAACCGTGGGCGTGGTGGACACAGAAATAATTTTGAAGACAGAAGAGGTTTTCATGATGGAGGAAGAGGAGGGATGAGTTCACGCGATGGTTCAGATTCTAAGGAGAATGAGTTTAGAGGGAGGAGGGAAAAAGAGACAGAAAACGAAAATGAAAGTACTTCAAAACGCAAAACAGAAAATGTTTCGGCCCAAACTGATGATAAAAAGTCACAGCCTCCTTTGAAAATAGCTAAAGTAGATCCTCTTAAACCTGACAGTGAAGATAATGAAAAGGATGAAGATGGAACGCAAGACTTAAAGAAAACCGAAGAAGGCGGTACAGAGGAGAAAAAGAGTAGTTATACTGATCTTGACGAGGAAGAACTGGATAAGAAGATCGAGGCTATGAAACAACCATTGTATTGTAAACTTTGTGAATCTACTTTAAGTAATCCAACTCAAGCACAGCAGCATTATAACGGAAAGCCTCACATGAAGAAGGTTAGAGCCTATAAGAACCAGGCAGCGCTGGATGCTACATTGGCTAGAATGGCAGCTAAAAGTGGACAAGGTATACCCACATTCAGTAAAGACGAAGAGAGCGGAAAAGATGGAGATGATGACAAAACAAAGGAAGGCGATAAAACTGAGACCACAAAAGATGGTGAAGAAGTTGTAAAGGTTAGTCATTCTCAGTAAAAAAAAAATTAAGATTATTTTGCATGGTCAAGGGAGGATTGTACTTACATATTTTAGCTGTATATGAAATCAACTAAAAAAAAATTGCAAAGCAATAACTTGCAGATGGAAAATGGACAGAAATGAAAAGTTAAATGACAGTGAAACCTGTCTAAACTGAACCTTCTTGGAATAGACAGGTGTTAGGTTTTTACAAGTTAAAGTAACAAATATTTCCTACGTTGACATTGGTACTTTTTTATGTATTCGTCTTCTACAGATTTTTAGGGGCCATGATCAGATGGTAGTTGGATTTACAAATACCTGTGCAATCGGTGCCTATCACCACTAAAGTTGTGTACTCGATACAACAATATGTGATAAAGTTTGTCAGTGACTTGTGGCAGGTCAATTGTTTTCTCCGGGTACTCTGGTTTTCTCCTATATGATATAACTGAAATATTGTTGAAAGTAGCATTAAACACCCTAACCTTTCATTTACATTGTTACTTTATATAAAGTTCGTCTTCTACAGATATTCATTTTATTTCTGGTTCTGTTTATAGAAGCTTCACTGTACTAATTTTAAGATTGTCTCAATGTCCTATCATGATCATGAGAAATTGAATGTCTTCTTTTTAAGGTGGCTTATCCTGACTGTTGTGATATATGTGAGATGGCATTCACTCATCCAGCTCAGGCTGAAGAGCACTTCAACAGTAAAAATCACAAGAAGAAGATGTCGAAGTTAGACAAACAAGAACTAGGATTTGATCTTCTTCCAGAAGATGAACCATATGTAACCAGGTATTGTAAAGCCAAAAAAAAAAAATATGTGTGTTTACGGTCACCCGACCGACGCTATTTTTCAACCGCCGACCCTAACCTTTTTAATCAGCAATTATTCGTCCCTAATTTTTGCTAGCGACCCTATCAATTTTTACACAGAATTCGGTATAACCATTTTTGTTGTTTAATCAGCAGCAATGTTTTATTTATTCAACTGCTAGCAATTGAGAGCAAAGAAGGTAGAAAAACTGCGTAACTCGTCATAAAACAGCTTCAACAAATGACGACTTTCCGGAAATTTCGAAAATGAAATTCCGGAACCGGGAACGACTATTTCCGGTTTTGCTGAGAGTAAAAAAAAAAAAAAAATTAATGCCGACCGACCGACCCTAGATTTTTTTGACATGTGACCGTAAACAAACTTTGTTTTTTTGCCTAATCGGTTGTGTTTTACATTGAAGATGTGCACCTCCTATTTTGGATAACTGCATCGGTGGTGGTTAGCATGCTCGCCTCGAGTGCGGTAGATCGTGGGTTCAAGCCTGATCTGGTTAAGCCAAAGACTATAAAATTGGTATTTGTTTTTTCTCCGCTAAGCATGGAGCATTAAGGAGAAACAGCAAAGACTGGTTGACTCGGAAACAGGATAATGTGTAAGAGTGGAGCAATATGATATAGCTAAAAAATTGCTCAACCACTCACTCACTCACTTTATAAAATGATAATAGTTAAAAATTATTAAAATTATAAGATTTTGCCATTTTTATGTATCTTTTTTGGTTTCAGTTTAACTGTCTTGACAGTATGTGTAAACAATCCAAATCCATTTTGGACGTGTAAACATACTTTTGTTCTGGGTGGAAAGTTTCCAATATATATGCAATATATGTATGTTGTCGGGGAAAATATTAAATTTATTTCTACGAGCTTTAGAAATAGGTGACGAAATCTGTAATCCTATAATTAAAATAACCTCATCTTGTAAACAGCGTATGTTTTTCTCACCAGAATATTCCCAAGACTTCTCACTGTATTGTAGTTAGGTATATTCTATTGTTTAATAATCTTGTCATTTTTTTGTGTAATAGGGATGGAGATATATTCAAGTGCTGCCTGTGTAATTTCCAGACAATGTTTGACGACAGCTTGATAGAACATCTAAACAGTGGAAGACACAAAAGCCGAACCGATGGTGGTAATGGTCCAAATTCATCCAGATATGGATCATTAAGAAAAGGAAGAGATAAAGGTATGATGCATATTTTTGGGCGAGGTGTGTCTATCACTGCTAACGTTGTGAATTAGAATCCCGTTCATGGCGAGCTGTACTCAATACAACAGTATGTGATAAAACTTTGTCAGTGACTTGTGACAGGTCAGTGATTTTCTCCGGGTACTCCGGTTTCCTCCACCAATAAAACTGACCATCATGTTATAACTGAAATATTGTAGAAAGTGGTGTTAAACACCATAAACCAAACCATATTTTTAGACTAAAAAACGGAAATGAAGTACTTTGTGCTTGTGTAAAAATATTGCTATGGAGGTTTTTTTTGTCCATTGGGATAAAACATGAATTCCCTCTTTGTATATCTTTCATTTTATTCTTCAATATTTAAAAGTTTTCTTTCTTTGTAGAGAGTTGCATTCAAAGTCTCTCTAAAGTTTTCACAGTAATTATCAGAAAAATTACAAATGAAAATGAATATTCTTTACAAAATTATTTAAATAAAAAACTTACTAGATAATCCATCATTGCTTAGTCATAGGTTGTTTGATTGATATTTCAGCTATATGTATATTGTGGCAGCATAGTCATATGCAGGACTTTCAAAATCTTTTAAAGTAGGTGCCTACACAGGCCTCTACATTAGCATATTTTTTAATTTGTCCCTTCGGACAACTAACTAAAAAAAAGTACTTGTCCGACTCAATCTTTTAGTTGTCCGGAAAAATTAATAAAAATTACAAAAACTAGAGAATAATTATCAGCAATTTGTGTAAAATGTTTTGGTTATTGTCTCAAACATTATCGCATCCTGTCATATTAATACTAACAGAAATTATGATTATGACATCTTTAATCAACAAATTAACATACACTTAGACATAAGTCATAAAGTCATTGGTATCAAATGATGTCATCATGGTATGAGTGTCTAATCGTAAATTTCTAAGTTTGGTTCTCGAATAGCAGGCCCATGTAAGCGGTAATCATATAATATGGATTGAATCCAGAATGCTTTGAACGTCATTGTTCACCATCTATTGAATGCAAATTGTGTATCAAAATCAGCTACTGAATGTCCCTCAATGGAAAATTAAAATCAGATTTTATGGTTGAAATGATCTCTGCCGCTTGTTGTACATGTAAATCCGTACTTTCTAAGATCGGGGATATATTATATCATATAGATCCATGTTGAATTTTGTTGATGGACATTTTATTTACGTTTCCAGGGAATTATTGTGTAGGGGAAGGAGACACTATATAAACAAATCGATTTCTATTTCATTATAATTACTTAATGCCAGTTGTCATTTAATCAAATCGCTTAAAAGATACGGATCAAGTATATGTTCGGAATATCTCTTGGTTCACCGTTATAATTAGCGATAGTGTACTTCAACGGAAATCGATAGTCTTAAACACATTGAAATAATTATTTACGAGGTTTTTGTCTGTAAAAATGACAAAGCAACACATTTTTATCATGGGAAATAACCTCCAAAAGATAGGACAGTCATTTTTTCACTTGTCCCATCGGACAACCATGATACAAGATCTACTTGTCCGACGTCAGTTTTCACTGGTACCGGACAATCGGACAAACTTTAATGTGGAGACCTGCTACAATGATTTAAGTAGACGGCTATTTGTGTGTTTTGCTTATGTAAAAAAAACGGTCAAAGTAGGAGGCTCAAGACCTTTAATAGCAGGTGGAATATAGCTGGCTTCCACCTACTTTTGAAAGCTCTGCATAGGAATTTTATTTTTGATTGTTGGTGGAAAATATTCATACACATTCAGGACAAAATAATTTATGAATCACAATATGCAGGAAAAAAATTCACAGATGGTCTAATAATGTTTAAGTTGAGAAAATTGCTTTTGCATGTGGAAGTGTATAAATTTAACATTTGGTTTGAGCAGCAAATTTGTCTATTGTCTATTCACACCAACCCATGGCCATTAAATTGCCCATACCTAAATAACCTTATTAGGAATTAGATTTTTTACCTATTTTAAGTTTTTGTTTTACATTAGGTATATAAAATATGTTTTTGCTAACTCTGCCAACCCTAATTTCTAGTTTTTATTGTCATTTATGAACAAGCAATGCTAAAGTCAGATCCTTGTCCTGTATAGCCCAAGTAACAAAAATAAAAATCAAGTTTGGACTATCCACCTACTCAATTTTTTTTCAAGAATATTAGAGGAAACACAGGTATTTGGTTTTTTTTGGGGTCTTATAGTAAGCTTTAATAGATATTTGAAAGAAAGAAAAATAATTTTCCTTCCTATCTAGTCGCTATGAAAATTGTAAATTGAGTGAAATTATATGTTTTAAGAATGACCTATGACCTATAAAATAGGTGTTTAGCATCAACTTGCCAAATTGACCTAAAGGTGAAAGTATATATATACAATCAAACCTGTCTTATGTGACCTTCCAAGGGAACAGAGCAATATGGTCACATAAGACAGGTGGTCGCTTAATACAGGTTTAATTGACATGAAATGCTCTGTGAAGGGAAATAAAAATTAAGTTCACATAATACAAGTTATTGCTAAAGCAGGTTTGACTGTATATATACAATACTTGTGCACTGTCGAAGCATATAGGTAATATGTGTATGAAGCTTAGAAACGTGGGAAAAGGCAAGGCTTTGCCGAGCCTTTTCCCGCGTTTCGTGCCGAATACACATATTTACCTATAGGCTTCAACAGTGCACATGTATTGTATTTATCCTGCAATTTTAAATCGTAAATAAATGTTACTGGACGATGATAAAAGTATTTGAAATCATTTTGTGTATGTATTTGAAAACAATATCCCCCGATGAGTTCCGGAGTGGGTGGAGCTTACATTTGTATGTTCTATTTATAACTGACCAATATCAACAAAAATATTGGGCAGGCTCTATTGGTTGGTAAATGCTGTCATTGCAGGATAAATGATAATAGATATATTAATGTGATTATCTGTTGCAGATGATGGACCACCTAGTTTACTAGGGCCTGGACCAAGGATGGGTCCTGGACCACCATCACTCTTGGAAGTAAATGATATATCACCTGCAGGAATGGGTGGACCTGGTGGAAGAGGGCCATTAATGGGACCTGGTCCTCCATTCAATAGACCACCACTATTTGATGGACCACCTAGACATTTCAATGGACCCAGAGGTTTTAATGATAGAGATAGATTTGAAAGACGTGGGTTTGATGGGCCAGGACCTGACTTTGATGGACCTGACTTTGATGGACCTGGATTTGACAGACCTAGATTTGGATATGAAAGACCTGGATTTGACGGGCCCGGATTTGATAGGTTTGATAGACCACGATTTGATAGGCCTATGTTTGACGGACCCCCTCCATTTGACATTTTAGATGTAAGTGACGAGGAACAGGACACTGATCCTAATCCCTTCAGAAGTTTGGAAAGAAGAGAAAGGAAGGCGCGACATTCTAGAAACTACAGGTCACCTGGACGCGATTTTGAATGTCGAGTGTGCAATTTGACAATGAATAATGAATTCCAGTTTAGAAATCACATGGAAAGTCGTAGACACAAAATGAACCATCCAATGGGACGAAATTCCATGGATGACGAAGATATGTGATGATCAAGAAAAGCATTCACCAATTTAGTTGGACCCATTCTATAAGTAGTAGTAATATCTTGAAACATTCATAGTTTCATCATTATTGTTTACTGTGTTAAAGAACTGTCATTATAGTAAAGTTAAGTTCATGTATAATTTGTTTTGTTTGTACGACAATTACAATTTAATGATATAAAAACCTCTGCTTGTTATGCATTAAGCTAGTAATTTGGTCTTGGCATGGTCTAACCGTATTGTGTTGATGTTAAAAGGTCTGACAATTCAACCTTGAATTAAAAGAATATTCCAGATGTATGTAAAAAAAAATTAACGTATATACACACGTATACATATTAACTATTATGAGAAGACAATATTTTTGCTTTGAGGTACCTAGTATTCAAAGAAACTTTTCTCAGATCAAGATTATAAAGTGATGACTGTATGTCATTTAGTTTATTTAGACATTTCTATTATAGTGCATATTATCTTCCCTTAATCACTTTTACTGCTTTTAATTATTTTTTGGGTTTGTGAAAGAAGATAAGGTGTTTATATTGATGTCAATATCGATCTGTCGCTTTTGTGCTTCAAATTCAATCGCAAAAGATATTGGCACAGTAATATTTTTGGCCATTTAAAAATCAAAGTGTACTGTGTTTTTGTTCCAAAAGAATTTTAAAAGAATGTGAATTTCATAAACATGTCATAGACATGAAAATAGTGAAAAAAGACCATCGTGAACATTTTCATTTTCTAAAGTTGCTATGAATAGGTGGTTTTATAATAATTTGAGGTTTGCTATCTAATAATGATTCTTGTTGTTTTGATTGGTTATAATTGTCGACCATTACTACTTAAATTTTTTTTCTCCATTCATTTTTAGCACACAGTAATATTTGTAAAATGTATTGTGTTGTATGGTAGAAAGAGGACATTTAGGGATCAGTTTGTCTGTCTACTGATATGGTCTGTAACTGCATAAACAGTCTGGAGTACAAATATTACATATACCTAGACAACATTTAATGTGTGGCACAACTGAGGGAGATGTATATGTATATTGATCGTTTTTCATGATTGTAAGTTTGAGCTTTTAGTGTCATTTTGTGTCCATCCGTCTGTTGTCATTAACTTTTTCTCATTTTGATCTTCTCCTGCAAATCTGCTCAATCAAATGGAACTAAACTTTATAGGGATGGCCCTTTGAAAAGAGTGATGCAGATCATTTGTACAAATGAAGTTGAGAGGGTAGTAAGGGGACTAAAAGGTTGAATTTAAATAAATCGTAATATTTCATAATTATTTCTCCTTTATCAGGTAGGGGCCGTCGTGGCCGTGATTGTTTGATAGTTCAAGTTGAATTTACAACTCCCTGTGCAGTCAGTGACTATCACCACTAAAGTTATGAGTTCAAACCCTGTTCATGGCGATGTGTACTCGATACAACATTATGTGATAAAGGTTGTCAGTAGTTTTCTCTGGGTACTCCGGTTTCCTCCACGAATAAAACTGACTGCCACGATATAACGACTGAACTATTGTTGAAAGTGACATTAAGCAAGAAAGTGGCGTTAATCACCACAAACTAAACCTTAACCAGGTGAGCTATACCTGCTCTCATGTGAGCCTCTTGATTTTAAATGTATACTAGATGTCAGATAAGGCAGCAGCATACCAGCAACACATGTCTTGTATACAGTAGATGTAATTTTTTTTTGCCTTTAGATGAATTTTCGTTGCTGTAATTAATTGTTCTTATGACTTATTATTGTTAGTGTTACATGGGTTTGTGTGTGGATGATACTTAATAAGCGATATATTTGGGTGGACGTAAAACTAAGCATTGAAACATGTTGAGCTTCATATATATGAGAATTATTCTGGGACCAGCTACAAGTTCCCATTTTATTTTTGTGAATTTTCACCGATTTATCAAAATTGTCTGGGTTATAACATTATAAAGGTATTTTATGGATGTACAACTAAATGATTTATTAAACTTTTCATGCTTTTTTAGTTCACCTGGACCAAAGGTCCAGGTGAACTATTGCCATCACTTGGCGTCCGTCGTCTGTCGTCTGTCGTCTGTAAACTTTTCACATTTCAAGCTTCTTCTCCGAAACCACTTGGCCGATTGGAACCGAACTTAGCAGGAATGTTCCTTGGATGGTCCTCTACAAAGTTACTGTTTTTCGTTCCAGTCGGATATTCAATATGGCTGCCAGGGCCAATAATATGCTCTGATTGGCTGAAATTTCAAAGATCTTCTTCTCCGAAACTAATGAACTGACTGAACCCAAACTGTAAAGGAATGATCATTGGAATGTCCTTTACCAAGTTACTGTTTTTTATGCCGATCGGAAATCCAAGATGGCCGCCATCGCAGGACATAGATTAACATTGGACCCTATGGGAAAATGTTCAAATGCCTTCTTCTCAGAAACTACAAATATGATTAAAGCCAAACTGTACATGAATGTTCATTGGATGGTCCTCTACAATCTTAAGGTTTTTTGTTCCGATATGAAATTCAAAATGGCGGCTAAGGCAGGACTTAGTTTAACATTGGACCCTATGGGAAAAATGTTTCAAAATGCTTCTTCTCTGAAACCACTTGGACAGTTGAAACCAAACTGCCCAGGAATGATCATTGGAAGGTCCTCTACAAATTTTATGTTTTTTATGCCGGTCGGAAATCCAAGATGGCCGCCACCGCAGGACATAGATTAACATTGGACCCTATGGGAAAATGTTCAAATGCCTTCTTCTCAGAAACTACAAATATTATTAAAGCCAAACTGTACATGAATGTTCATTGGACGGTCCTCTACAATCTTAAGGTTTTTTGTTCCGATATGAAATTCAAAATGGCGGCTACGGCAGAACTTAGTTTAACATTGGACCCTATGGGGAAAATGTTTCAAAATGCTTATTCTCTGAAACCACTTGGACAGTTGAAACCAAACTGCCCAGGAATGATCATTGGAAGGTCCTCTACAAATTTTCCGTTTTTTATGCCGGTCAGAAATCCAAGATGGCCGCCACCGCAGGACATAGATTAACATTGGACCCTATGGGAAAATATTCAAATGCCTTCTACTCAGAAACTACAAATATGATTAAAGCCAAACTGTACATGAATGTTCATTAGATGGTCCTCTACAAACTTTACGTTTTTTGTTCTGGTATGAAATTCAAAATGGCGGCTACGGCAGGACTTAGTTTAACATTGGACCCTATGGGAAAAATGTTTCAAAATGCTTCTTCTCTGAAACCACTTGGACAGTTGAAACCAAACTGCCCATGAATGATCATTGGAAGGTCCTCTACAAATTTAAGGTTTTTTATGCCGGTCGGAAATCCAAGATGGCCGCCACCGCAGGACATAGATTAACATTGGACCCTATGGGAAAATATTCAAATGCCTTCTACTCAGAAACTACAAATATGATTAAAGCCAAACTGTACATGAATGTTCATTAGATGGTCCTCTACAACCTTTAAGTTTTTTGTTCTGGTATGAAATTCAAAATGGCGGCTACGGCAGGACTTAGTTTAACATTGGACCCTATGGGAAAAATGTTTCAAAACGCTTCTTCTCTGAAACCACTTGGATAATTGAAACCAAACTGCCTAGGAATGATCATTGGAAGGTCCTCTACAAATTTTATGTTTTTTATGCCAATCGGAAATCCAAGATGGCCACTACCGCAATACATAGATTAACATTGGACCCTATGGGAAAATGTTCAAATGCCTTCTTCTCAGAAACTACAAATATGATTAAAGCCAAACTGTACATGAATGTTCATTGGATGGTCCTCTACAATCTTAAGGTTTTTTGTTCCGATATGAAATTCAAAATGGCGGCTACGGCAGGACTTAGTTTAACATTGGACCCTATGGGAAAAATGTTTCAAAATGCTTCTTCTCTGAAACCACTTGGACAGTTGAAACCAAACTGCCCAGGAATGATCATTGGAAGGTCCTCTACAAATTTTATGTTTTTTATGCCGGTCGGAAATCCAAGATGGCTGCCACCGCAGGACAGATTAACATTGGACCCTATGGGAAAATATTCAAATGCCTTCTACTCAGAAACTACAAATATGATTAAAGCCAAACTGTACATGAATGTTCATTAGATGGTCCTCTACAAACTGTACGTTTTTTGTTCTGGTATGAAATTCAAAGTGGCGGCTACGGCAGGAATTAGTTTAACATTGGACCCTATGGGAAAAATGTTTCAAAACGCTTCTTCTCTGAAACCACTTGGATAATTGAGACCAAACTGCCCAGGAATGATCATTGGAAGGTCCTCTACAAAGTTTCTGTTTTTTTATGCCGATCGGAAATTCAAGATGGCCGCCACCACAGGACATAGATTAACATTGGACCCTATGGGAAAATGTTCAAATGCCTTCTTCTCAGAAACTACAAATATGATTAAAGCCAAACTGTACATGAATGTTCATTGGATGATTCTCTACAAACAATACGTTTTTTGTTCCGATATGAAATTCAAAATGGCGGCTACGGCAGGACTTAGTTTAACATTGGACCCTATGGGAAAAATGTTTCAAAATGCTTCTTCTCTGAAACCACTTGGACAGTTGAAACCAAACTGCCCAGGAATGATCATTGGAAGGTCCTCTACAAATTTTATGTTTTTTATGCCGGTCGGAAATCCAAGATGGCCACCACCGCAGGACATAGATTAACATTGGACCCTATGGGAAAATGTTCAAATGCCTTCTTCTCAGAAACTACAAATATGATTAAAGCCAAACTGTACATGAATGTTCATTGGATGGTCCTCTACAAACTTTGCGTTTTTTGTTCCGATACAAAATTCAAAATGGCAGCTACGGCAGGACTTAGTTTAACATTGGACCCTATGGGAAAAATGTTTCAAAACGCTTCTTCTCTGAAACCACTTGGATAATTGAAACCAAACTGCCCAGGAATGATCATTGGAAGGTCCTCTACAAGGTGTGTGTTTTTTATGCCGATCGGAAATCCAAGATGGCCACCACCGCAGGACATAGATTAACATTGGACCCTATGGGAAAATGTTCAAATGCCTTCTTCTCAGAAACTACAAATATGATTAAAGCCAAACTGTCCATATGTCTGTACATTGGATGGTCCTCTACAAACTTTACGTTTTTTGTTCCGATATGAAATTCAAAATGGCGGCTACGGCAGGACTTAGTTTAACATTGGACCCTATGGGAAAAATGTTTCAAAACGCTTCTTCTCTGAAACCACTTGGATAATTGAAACCAAACTGCCCAGGAATGATCATTGGAAGGTCCTCTACAAGGTGTGTGTTTTTTATGCCGATCGGAAATCCAAGATGGCCACCACCGCAGGACATAGATTAACATTGGACCCTATGGGAAAATGTTCAAATGCCTTCTTCTCAGAAACTACAAATATGATTAAAGCCAAACTGTACATGAATGTTCATTGAATGGTCCTCTACAAAATATACGTTTTTTATTCTGATATGAAATTCAAAATGGCGGCTACGGCAGGACTTAGTTTAACATTGGACCCTACGGGAAAAATGTTTCAAAATGCTTCTTCTCTGAAACCACTTGGACAATTGAAACCAAACTGCCCAGGAATGATCATTGGAAGGTCCTGTTTTTTATGCCGATCAGAAATCCAAGATGGCTGCCACCACAGGTCATAGTATTAACACAGAACCATATGGGGAAAATACAGAAATATATTCTTCTCTGAAGCTATTGCACTGATTGAACCTAAACTGTGCATCAATCATTGGAAGGTCCTTTACAAACTTTGTGTTTTTTATGTTGATCGTAATTCCAAGATGACGCAGGACATAGTTTTTACATAGGACCAATTGGTTTTTTTTATTACCAGGTGAACGATACAGGCTCTTGAGAGCCTCTGGTTTTAAATTATTGCCATTTCTCACTTTAATAATAATTGCTTTCATCAAAGATTTAGAGGGCCTGGGTGGCTCAATGAATTAGGTAGTTGGATTACCTATCATCTCATACAAACCTATCACCAATTCGGCGTGGGTTTGCACCCGGCTTTGTAAATTACAAAAAATGGTGCACTCGACTTGCAGCCGCAAGTGATAAAGTTTAACAGTTGCTTGCCCATGGGTGGTGGTTCTCTCCGGGTACTCCAGCTTCTTCCACCACTAAAACTGGTCGCCATGATATAGCTGAAATATTGCTGAAAGTAACGTTAAACACAATAAATCAATCATTAATCAAAGATTTAATTATATATATATAAAAATCAGAGATAAATGCATCACTGTCTCGTTCAGAAAGATGCTTATGTATTTTTTCAAACATGTGAAAGCAATTGATTTTTATGGGTTATATTTGTGTATATACAATGTAGCTGATTTGTAATATGTTGTTTTCAGAAATAGAAATTTCTTGACGATAAATTTTCATCAGCTGTTTGTTATATTTGTTGATTTCTTGTGGAATGTGGTTGTACCTAAACTTTGTCCCCAGAGAATAGTTCTTAGATATTTAGAAGTTATATTTTGGGATGTTACGAGGGTCCTGGTGTGGCAGAGTGGTTATGGTCATCGATTTCTGTCTACAAGCCAAATGTTGCTGACATTAATTTTCGCCGTGATGTCAATTATGAATTTCCAGAGACCTATTTGAAGCTGTGGTTTCCTCGGAATATCGATAGTCACGGTACAGCTGAAAGTGACGATAAAACACTGAGAACAACGTCAAAAGTCCTGTTATTAAACAAACCTATAATATGTATATTATCGGACATTTTGTACATTTGCGGTTTTAACATTCTGTTATAGGCAGCTGGGACCATCATTAGCTGATAATCATTACTGTAATTCGTCTACTTACTACTAAGCACATCGACGGTGTAATGGTTAGCATGTTCTATTCAACTGAAGATCGTAAAATAGGTATTTGCTGTATTTCTGCTAAGTACGCAGCATTAAGGAGTAAGAGCAAAACTTGATGGCTCAGAATCAGGATAATTTGTCAGAGTGGAGCGACATGTCTACCTGTGGACTGTTGTTTCACTGAGCTATCCCTATAAAATATTCTGACTAAACGTGTTGGTCTGTTGATCTAGTACAAAGCAGACATTTCATCAAAATGTAACTTGTTCTTGCCGTGATGTAGCAGTAAAAATTGCTCACTTAGCATTAAATAACAATCACTCACTCATTCTACCTACACCTTCACAGTGATGTATAGAGCTAATTATAATGTTATATTTTTTCATGGAATTTTGTTGTGAGTTTTAATTCAACTGACCTAGATACATGATAAAGTTTATCAGTCACTTGTGACAGGTTGTTCCAATTTGAATAATATCACATCCCTCACTTGCTCACATTTATTGATATCACATGGCCTTTGCCATCCAATGAAGATGGTGCTTAGGAGATTATGAAAGCATTGTAATTAATACTTAGCTGCTTTGTTTGCTATGAGCAATCAGATTAGCTGAAATAAGGTCATAACCTGTATTTATCATATAATTATCATTAAATATTCCTGTCATAGGGTCACTCGCATGTGACCAGTAATAGGATTTCTTCATATCAACCATGCCATGACATATCGGTAAAGGGGAGCCTTTTTTTCATGGTATTTGTGTTGCATTTATATTTACAAATTACTGAAGTGAACATGTGTATATTCTAATTAGACTCTTTGCTAAAACATTGTACATGTACAAGTATTTTAAGTCTTAATGTATCTAATTAGAATATACACATGTTCACTTCAGTAATTTGTAAATATAATTCATATCCTTTCTACTATATAAATCCTTGACTAAATTTTTCTTTTAGTTTTATGGCACTTTGATGTGTTTTTTTAACTTTCGTTGATTTTATTTTAAAAAAGGTAATCACGTTTGTTTGAAAGAAAATGCGGTGTTGATTTGTCCTGATACCGAACTTTTTTGGTGCCGAACTGTCTTTTTCAACGGTGCCAAAATGTCTTGGTGCCGAACTGTCTTTTTCAACGGGTACCGAAATGTCTTGGTGCCGAACTGTCTTGTTTCTGTTTGGGGTTGCCACCTTGCTTAAGGAATTTTTCCACTATGTTGTGACTACCAGACTTATTGGGAACAGAAACACTCAGACAGTTATTCAGACCTGACTAAGAAACCCTATGCCTTGGAAACCTGAACACTTGAGGTGAGTTATATGCCTCAAACTGACGTCAGTGGTGTTGGGCTTGTAGTCAGAAGTCAAACAACCATAACCACACGCTAGCAATGCCCCAAATATAGTAGTATTATATTTAGAAATAAATATTCTTGTAGCATCAATAGTGGCATACACAGGCTAGTGGTAAAGGTATAGTTGGACTACTGACCTCCATTCAACACTAGTGTAGATTTGCTCCCACCCCCCCAGATACCTGGTACCCACCTCAAGTATCATTGTTTCCAGATACCTACGGTAAGGCTACCATTGGCCAAGGATTTCACCGGTCAGTTTGTTATATCTGTAGAGGTTTTCTTACCTCAATAAGTCTTAGTTGTAACAGTATACATTCAAACCTGTATTAAGTGACCATATTTCACTGTTCCCTTGGAAAATCACACAAGACGGGTTTGACTAGTTGAAAAATAGCTGAAAGTGATGATAAACACCATTAACCAAATAACAGTACATCTACAGGTGTTGATGCATAATTTTATGTTAGAGGGGGCACACATTTTATAGACAATGAATCTAGGGCAACGAAGCCCCTGTAAGCTCCTGATAATACCAGTTATCAGACGATGTAAATGGTTTTGAAGAAAATAGTATTATTTTACTTAACAACAAATGATCGGCAAACAAATTTTTAAGAGGGATCACATGCCGTCGATCTTCACCTGATCCAAGTGACAATGTGGTAGATTTTCTATAGCAAACCACTATCACTAGTGACATAAAACATGTAACTGATTTGTTCTAGTGATCGTGATCATTTGTATCTACTTATGCATTTACCTGTGAGGTTGTGAGTTCTATCGTGGTCGAGATTGTATGATAGTTGGATTTACAACTACCTATGCAATCAGTGCCTATCATCACTAATGTTGTGAGTTTGAACCCCGTTCATGGCGAGGTTTACTTGATACAACATTATGTGATAAAGTTTATCAGTGACTTGCGGCAGGTCAGTGGTTTTCTTCGGGTACTCTGGTTTCCTCCACCAATAAAACTGACTGCCATGATATAACTAAAAGATATTGTTGAAAGTGGCATTAAACAACATACCCCCCACACTTCTATTCTACCCTTTGGTCTCAATATAGCAGGTCAGTGGTTTTATGTGTTTCTTCCATCAATAAAAAACTGATCTCCACAATTTAAAACTGAAATACGGTTGAAAATGAAAAGTTGTGTCAAACACCAATGACCCTAACCTTTTGTTTTCCATGGTAACTTCAGCTTCACCCATCATACTACATTGTCATATAGTAAACAAGTTTTTATTTTTTAAAAAATGGGTAAACATGACAAAACAAACATTCAGTCCATTTTCGATAGACTTTCCATGATCCACTGACAATGAGATGGTTTTTTTTTGGTCTGTTTAGGAGTCTGTTTAGTGTGAATATCAAGAATATGTGAAATCAATTATATGATATTTTTATAGTCATTTTTTGTTATTTCACCTGCCATATTTTGTGTTAATTTTTATGATGAAGTCTTGAAGACCACTTGGCTCTTTTCCTTATATGGTAGCTCCAAATACAGTCAAACCTATCTTATGTGACCTTCCCTTTAAATAGGGTCACATAAGACAGGTGGTCACTAAATACAGGTTTAATTAATATAAAATGCACTGTGAAGGGAAATTGAAATTAAGGTCACACAATACAAGTTATTGTTTAATAAAGGTGGTTACTAAAGCAGGCTTGACTGTAATAGTAATATGTTTATTGTTAAAGATAGGGAAATTTTTGTATTGATTTTATATATATCCATTTTAACAATTGTTAAAACTGAATGATTCATAGGTAGTTTGGAAAAAGTACCATTAGTGAGTCCTTTTGAGGTATGTAAAAATGTCATAATCTTGTACAAAAAAGATGTACTTTTAAGATTTTCATTCATTCTGTATTAAATGTTTTTTGATTTTATATATGCATATATGAAAGAACCTCTAAAAATGGAAAAATTAGGTCATGTCCCAAAATAATCCACTGTACAGTATTTTTTTTGTGTTAAACCTTTTCATGGAAATGGTACTATAACCTTTTTTTTTTGGTCTAAGCAATTACTATTTCAGGACAATATTGATAATAACAATATCAGGGCAATATTGATAATAACAATTTGGGGACAATATTTATAATAACAATTTTAGGACAATATTGATAACAACAACTTCAGGGCAATATTGATAGTAACAATTTCAGTACAATATTGATAACAATTTCAGGGCAATATTGATAATAACAATTTCAGGGCAATATTTATAATAACAATTTCAGGGCAATATTGATAATAACGATTTCAGAACAATATTGATAATAACGATTTCAGGACAATATTGATAATAACAATTTCAGAACAATATTGATAATAACAATTTCAGGACAATATTGATAATAACAACTTCAGGGTAATATTGATAATAACAACTTCAGTATAATATTTATAATAACAATATCAGAACAATACTGATAATAAATGTTAAACTGTTTTACCACACATTAATATCATTGTTGTAAAGTCTGACATTAAAATGATTCATAAATTATTACAATGCAAAAACAAAATATTTCTAGTAAATTGTTCCATTCATAACTCCAATATTGAAGTTGTCTGTTTGTTCAACATTGAATGAATAATAAAAGTGTTGTTTATATAGCTTATTGAATGGTCTGTTTTTCTTCCTTCACAACCTGGGGGCGTGGTGGTCGTGATCATAAGATAGTTGGATTTACAAATACAACTACATGTGCAATCAGTGCTCATCACCACTAAAGTTGTGAGTTCAAATTCGCTCATGGCGAGCTGTACTCAACACAACACTATGTGATAAAGATTGTCAGTGACTTGTGACAGGTCAGTGGTTCTTTCCAGCTACCCCAGTTTTCCCCACCAATAAAACTGACTGCCAGGATATATAGCTGAAATATTATTGAAAGTGGTGTTAAATACCATAACCCTAATCTGATCATTCATTATCTTAAGTAGCAGACCTAATAAAAACGTAGATATCTATTACTTAGTGTGCACAACACCTTTCTGGAATAACCTTCATCAGGTACACTGTAATCAAAAGATTGGAAAGCAAAATAATTTAAAAGTCTTTGGGAGAGAGTAAGGAAGATCATGAACAGTATAGGCAAGAAGAGTTTGAAGATACCAAAGAGCTAATCAAAATCCGTATATCGAAGAACAGACAACACAATGGTCAAAAGAAAAAGTACAAAAGGACAAACAACGATCTACAAAACATACATATAAAACTAAAGATCGAGTAACACAAACCCCATTAAGGGACGGACCATTTAACTTCCAGGGGGGGAGGTATGTTTTTTTTTTTTTTTTTTAAATATTCTGATTCCCAATGTTGCTGAACAAAATGAACTGATTTTGGTGGAGGGAAAAAAAATCTGATTCAGATTTTTGTCATATATAACCTAATGTTAAATTCTGGAAACAAATTTCGCGCTTTGCGCGACAATAAAAATAAAAATTCTAACTCTCATGTTGTCCGAAAAAAAAATTCTGAACGAAACAAAAAACCATAACCCCAGAGCAAGTTAAATGGTCGGTCCCTAAAAACCGATGTGAACTCAGGTGCTCCGGAAGGTTAAGCTAGGGTTACTTCTGCCTGAGGGAGGAGAACATTAGTATTATTAATAATTACATTGTTCAGGAACTGTAAATTTCAATAATATATATATATATGTAAGCCATGTCTCTGACATTATATTTGTGCTAAATATATTGTGTCTCTGGTATTCTTAGGAAATTAGCCAGCAGAAAAAAGTTACCGGTATAGTAACCACATGCTTGTCAGTTTGACATATAACCGGGCTGTCTCTAGTTAGTACCGTATTACGCTTTGTTGAGGGTCTCGTTGGCCGAGTGGTTAATGTAGTTGACTTCTGACCATAAGTCTTGCATTTCCAATGTCATCCCTGTTTTCAAGAAGTATGAGAAATACCTTGCAGGCAACTATAGGCCTGTATCTCTGACTTGCATCTGCTGCAAGGTACTAGAAAATATAGTTGTGTCCAACATGGTGAAACATCTTGAAATGCATGACATCTTAGTGGACTGCCAACATGGCTTCAGGGCCAAGAGAAGCTGTGAGACCCAATTAATCTTCCTTACACACGAGATAACCAACCATCTCCACTCTGGCATACAAAATGACTTGATAATTCTTGACTTCTCTAAAGCCTTTGATAAAGTGCCCCATAAGAAACTACTATGTAAACTTGATAACTATGGCATAAGAGATGCCACCTTAAAATGGATATGATCCTTCCTAAACAGAATGCAGCAGGTTGTTCTTGATGGGGAGTCGTCCAGCAAACTTCCAGTTGTCAGCGGGGTACCCCAGGGGTCTGTCCTGGGACCCTTATCTTTATCACGTTTATAAACGATCTACCCGCAGCTGTATCATCACAAACTCGTCTCTTTGCTGATGACTGTATTCTTTATAGACCAATCGGGTACTTCTCCGACTGTGAAACACTACAAAATGACTTTGATAAGCTAGCACAATGGGAGCAACAATGGGACATGCAATTCCACCCTTCCAAATATAACTCTGTCTGTCACACGATCTAAAACACCTTTCAAATACAACTACATCTTAAAAGGACACACTCTTGAATGAGTAGAAACAGCAAAATACCTTGGAGTCACCATCTCATCCAACATGACCTGAAATACACACATTAAGAATATAACATCAAAAGCACAGAAATTATTAGGATTTTTGAGGAGAAACCTCCAAATAAAGAATGAGCAAACGAAGAGCACTCGTTTCATATATATATATTTGTTTACTATCTACGTCTATCCATAAAGAAAGGTCCTTATCGGTTTCGCGTCGGTTGCCTCAGTTCACGGTGGAAAAAAAATGTCTTAGTATTTTTAAATGATCTTAAATTTATTCTCTACTTGAAATACGATAATTTTTCTACAACATGGTGTATGACACGCCTACCTTTGTTGCCAATTATCTACGTCAGAGCTCATTATATAATCCAACTTGAAATACACAAAAACACCTCATCTTCTCGCTACCTAATCCCTTTTGGGATTCGAAGCCAGAGTTGTTTTCTGATATTGCCTGCCTCTGAATCCCTTATAAACCATGCATAGTTCTATTCGGGAATTTTTTTTCAGGTACCCCCGCCTCGAACCGGCGTGAATTACGCCTGCACCTCAATGTCGTGCCAACCGGCGCTGGAGTATTCAAAAGTAGACATATTTTGCTGCATAAATATGTAAATAGAATTATGATCATCTACCCGGCTATGAAGCCAGATACAGCTCATCATTCCCAGCCGCCGCTTCAGATCTATTGAATGTCGTCATTTTGACTTGTTTTGAAAGTATGTCACGTGATCGCTTTTTCCACGAATTACGTGATATAGTCTATTCCATACTTCTTGTTCAATCGGTATTCAACAACTGTCGATGTTATGTTCTACAGCCGAGTTGGTTTAATACAATATCTATATCTGTCATTTGTCAACTTGACTAACTAGTTATTTAAATATTAACAGAAGAAGTTCCTCGTGTAAAAAGAAAAGAATGCTTCAATATCGATAAATCAGATGTATGGAATAGACTATACACGTAATGGAAAAAAGCGATCACGTGACATACTTTCAAAACAAGTCAAAATGGCGATGGATCTGAAGCGGCGGCTGGGAATGATGAGCTGTGTCTGGCGTCATAGGTAGATGATCATGATTTTATTTACATATTTATGCAGTAAAATATGTCTACTTTTGAATACTCCAGCGCTGGTTGGCACGACATTGAGGTGCAGGCGTAATTCACGCCGGTTCGAGGCGGGGGTACCTGAAAAAAATATTCCCGAATAGAACTAAGCATGGTTGATAAGGGATTCGGAGGCAGGCAATATCAGAAAACAACTCTGGCTTCGAATCCCAAAAGGCATTACTCGCTACCCTGCAAATAGCGAGAATGGCCGAGTAGTTACGATTGCTTTGGTTGTATTTATATGTGTAGTACACAAAACAACAATTTAAATCTACGATATTGACAACAAAGTTGTGGACTTTATCATCACTAATATTGATATTTGACATAGACAAAACAAGAAAAAACCTCGTGTATTTTTTACAGGTGATTTTATTGGTTTTTTTTATTCACTGCTGCGTCGGTATTGCCGGAAAAAAATGAGGTGTTTTTGTGTATTTCAAGTTGGATTATATAATGAGCTCTGACGTAGATAATTGGCAACAAAGGTAGGCTGTTGTAGAAATATTATCATATTTCAAGTAGAGAATAAATTTAAGGTCATTTAAAAATTCTAAAACATGTTTTTTCCACCGTGAACTGAGGCAACTGACGCGAAACCGATAAGGACCTTTCTTTATGGATAGACGTAGATAGTAAACAAATATATATATGAAACGAGTGCCTGTGCTGATGATACAGTATTAAACCACATGTTAAAGTTAAATAAATAAGCGGTAACAGTATTGGTGGATCACCATTTTGTCAAAATATCATATAAAACTTTCCACCACAATATAACTGAAATATTGTTGAAAGAGACGCTAAAGACCATAACACACAAACACTATATAACCTCTCTGACGCACTACAAAGTTTATTGGGTACATTACATATACAGTAAAGACATTATACAAGAACATTTTATATTTATTCAGCTTAGATAATGTTAAATGTACACAAATAGTCTTTATGATACTTGAGAAAGTAACAGACTTAAAATATCTGAACTGACATTAAATTCTTCAATTACTAACATTATATACTTATTGACTGGGTATGAGGGAATAGCAAGTTTGTTGTCCCCGAGACTCTGACTATTGACCGAGGCGAAGCCGAGATCAATAGTCAGGGTCGAGGGGACAACACGCTTGCTATTCCCGAATATAGTCTATAAGTATTTTATTATGCCGAAAAACATTAGACTCATAGTTGAATGATCACCTCAAAATGATAAAGACCAATAAAATCACGCATCTTTTGCCAGTATTTTGCATTATAAATCTGAATATTGTCTCATGGACATTGTTATGCTATTCCCCCAGTCATTCATAAGTGATTCTTTTGAGAAAGTAGACTTCAACATAAATGTACATGGTGACTACAAGTTTTATGAAAATTTTGAATTTTTTTTGAAATTTTTAAAATTTTGAAATTTTTTAAAATTTGAAATTTAAAAATTTTGTGAAAATTTTGTGAAAATTTTGAAATTTTGAACTTTAAAATTTTTATTTTTTTTATTTTAAAATTTTGAATTTTTTTTGGAAAATTTTGAAAAAAAATTCCGGGTTTCTCGATAGCGACGATAACGCCAGAGGATCACGCATAATAATTACCGTAGTTTGTCCAATAAGCGACGTCCAATTAAACATTCCGCGAAAGTTGGTTAAGTTGCCAGTAAATAGTTCAGAGGCAGTCAATAGTCTTGAAAACTATGGACCGGTCAATAGTCTCAGTGTTAAAAATGTGAAACAATAGCATTTTTATTTCTTTAAAAAAGCTTTAAGAAAGTATATACTGAGGTATAATAATATATGTTATTCAGCTATCAGACAGGGTACATGTATATAATGTGACATTCCCGGCTTAGGATCTATATTCCCTGAGGCGCAGCCGAAGGGAATATATAGCATAAGCCGGGAATGTCACATTATATACCCTGTCTGATAGCTGAATAACAGATATATTACGGATTTAACTTTTTTTTTTAAATACAACATCCAACTGTATTAAATAATTTTGCCTCTTTTATTTTCATTTTTCGTATCTCTAGATGTCCGTTTCCGTACCTTTGACGTCATTCTTCAATGACGTCAAAATATGTGTCACGTCATATTTCATGTATAGGGTGTCTCATGAGGGAAAATACTGTACTAAATTTCTAAATGAATACAGTTTCATATGTAGTAAATTTTGTAAACTTTATGAATATAACATTAATATATCACATAACAAAACAACGGGTTTGCGAAACAGTTTCAATAATTTAAATGTTAACAACATGTAAATAAAACCTTGGTGTGGCCCCATGACGTCGAAAGTTTTCAAGGCTCAACGTTTTGTTTATTTGTTATGGTACAGCCGTGGAACATATGAGTTTGCTGAATCGATCAGGTATTTGTGACGGAATTAATCGTTGTAATATTTTTTTGTTCATGCAGCCGTTTTGA